>JARWIR010000008.1:27917643-28574643 GCA_029959085.1 Nemophila menziesii
TAACACAACCATTAAGTACACATATATGTGTACCTGTTAGGCTGGGCCATGGATCTTTCCATTTTCCTAAAAGTTTGAACTGAATTTTGTGGGTTATTACAACAAGAATGACAACTGATTATTTGGTTCCAAAGAGTGGTATTTGGGGTTTTGACTTGTTCAAAAATTTTGGTTGCGTGGAAGAAATAATTGGATGTTTATGTATAGAAATACTCCCTCCGTCCATTTTTATTTGTCCATCTTTCTAAAAGGAGGTGTCCAATATTATTTGTCCAATTTGTAATATCAAGACACTTTTTCTCTATTTTTTCCAAGAATACCCCTAATTAAATAGTATAAAGAGTGTTGCAATAAATGACCCTATGTATATTAATTATGGGCAATTGTATAAAATAGAAGAGTATTAAATGCTCTTTTTAATATTTGTGCACCAAAAAGGTGGACAAATAAAAATGGACGGAGGGAGTAATAGTTTAGCAATGATGAAGTTTTTTTGGGTTAAGCTGTTAGTTATGATTTGGGCATGAATTTGTGATGTTTGTTTACTGGTTTTGGTGGATTGAAGTAAAGAAAAGAGGTTTTGTTGGAGAAACCACGAGACTGTTTGGTTGGCGGGAATGAGTTATTCTTTTTTTTTTTTTTCTAAACTTTCGATTCATAATAAAATAGTATTACAAAACATATAATCCAATACCTAAAGGTTGAGCGTTTAATTTAAGTAAATGGGCCAATTGGTTTGGACACACATGTCAAGACACCAACCAAGCATTTTGTCATCGAACTTATACTTGGCTACGCAATCATCTATCATATTCCTATCCTTTCAAACAAAATAAAAAATATGGGTACAAGATTCAACTACAAAATATATGTTTTTACAAGGGTTTAAGATATGTCGATTGTTTGTCAATGGATATATAATCTAGAGACAATCATTTTCAACAATAGTTTTTGTGTCCTTCATCTCTATAACTATTAAACATGTTTTGAGAATTCCCAGTGTCTCAGCTTCAATGGAAAATCTGTTGTTATATCCTAGGCCTTATATTCCACCATCTTCCCTACAAAGTCTCTAACAATACAAGAGATAGTAGATAGGTTATTTTGCATAGCTACATCACAATTGACTGATATATAGATAAGAGGGTGAGGAGTCCACTTCCCTTTAGTATTTTCTTTTGATATATCATTTTCTGCCTCCATATTATGAGGCAGAAATTTTATTACTAGCTCTATTCTTGTTACATTTGTAAAGGACTTTATATTATTATTCTTCAGTGGATTGATCGCATCATCATGATAATTAGCATTTTTATATTCTTCCCACACTTTTATAGCCTTTTCAACCGAGTTTTTAGGATAAAGAGCTACACCATTAAATTTTTTGTCATTCCTATCTCTCCACGTTCTGTCAAGTAATAGTATATACTTGCTCAACTATCAACTGTCTATTTCATAACTTTTTTTAGTAAGTATTTTTGCCATCCTAATATCCACTTTAAAGGTGGTATGGTTGCAAGTTAAGAGATTAAGTGCCCGTTTGGGATTGCTTTTCAAAAGAATCACTTACAGTGATTTTAGATCTATAGCAATATTTTAGACTTTTAAAATCACTTTTAGGAAAAGCACTAGATTAGTGATTATTAATATAATCACTTAAAGTGATTTTAGATGTCAAAATATTTTTTAATATTTTTTACAAATATTCTAATATTAATCAAAAAGTGCTTTTAGCTCCAAAATAATCAATCCCAAACGGGCTCTAAGTGGGGAGGAGAACCAAATATTTCTTGCCCAAGAGTAAGCAAAGAGAATAAGCTCATCTGATTCTATTCCTTCATTACTCAAATCACACATAAGGGAATCAATTACTTTACTTTTATAAAGGGTTTCACTTATAGGTAGTAGATTTTTAACCACCCTCCACATAAAATTCTTAATCTCGGGGGTGACCCTAAGTTCCCAAATCATCTTCCATACTTCCATATGGGCCATACGAGAGGAGTTAGGCTTATAATCACCTTTCCCTTTACTAGTATCATCATGTTCTTCTTTTAACACATGATAGGCCATTTTAACAGTATAAATTTCTTCCTTTTTAAAGCTCCAACACACTTTATCCTTTCCTCAGGAGAAAGCATGAAAGTTTTTAATATACTTTGTGCCACTTCAGGAGAGAATTTTTTCTTAACTATATCATTATTCTATCTCCTTTCATATATATTTTTCTTATACCTAAACCTTTATGTTTTATTACTTCATTACAAATAATAATCTTCCTGTCGGAATATAGGTTTATAATATAGTCATTCCCTACTTTCCATTTGATATGTTTAGTCAATGGGTCTCCTCTAGTTACTCCAACCCCATGAGGGTGAGTTCCCTACCTAAAATTCTAAAAACGAACACATTGGGAAGTAAATCCCTTTAAGTAACTTACATAGTAATGAATATGTTTTACTAAAAAGATTTTAGGCATGCTTTCAATATTCATCAGATTCATATCTCTGAATCCAAGACCACCTAAATATTTACTCTTAGTAAGTGAGGGCTAGTTGCCCTAATAATTTTTTTTATTATCTTTACTATCTAATCAGAAATTAGATATATGTAAGGATATAAGGTCACAAACATTTGTAGGTATAAGGTAAGGTGACATATAATTTGGTAGACTCTGTAACACTGCTTTGATAAAAATCTATTTCACTGCCTCAGAGAGATTTTTTTTCTAGTTTTCTATTCTTTTAATAGTTCTATCCACAAGAAGATTTAGATCCCTCACCTTGGACCTTCCCCACTCTGTGAGTAGTCCTAAGTAGTTACCCAAATTATTTGTTGTTCTCATATTAAGTCTCTTAGCCATTATAGTTTGAATATGGATAGGGGTAGTTTTATTAATCTTTACCCCATATTTGTTAAGGTTTAAATTTAAGCCAATAGCATAAGCGTAATTATGAATGATATTAATAAAATGAGTGATCTCTTCATAATTAACATTTAAGAAAAAAAGTACTATCATCAACGAATAGTAGATGTGTAATAGTAGGGGAAACTTTTGATACTTTAATACCTTCCAGAAGTTTAGTTTTAACCTTGTATTTTACCAGGGAAGAAATAGTTTGAATAACTATACAAAAGAGGAAAGGGAGAGTAGATCTCCCTGCCTTAACCCTCTTTGTGGTTACTCTAATTTAGTAGGTTTTCCATTTATTAAACCTGAGTATGATATAGAAGAAACACATATCACAATATTATCACAACATAAATAATTGAATCCTAATTTCTTCATAAGTTTTTTAGGTAGTCTCATTCTACATTATCATATGTTTTTTGTATATCAGCTTTAATAGCCACACTATAACTTTTAGAGTTTATTTTTTCTTTGATAAAAGTTACTACTTCATGAGAAATCATAATATTATCTTGGAGATGCCTTCCAGGAATGAAAGCTGATTGATTTTCATCAATTACAAGCTCCATTGTTGGATGCAATCTATTAACTAACATTTTTAAATTATTTTATAAATAGAACTAGAGCAACTAATTAGTATGTAATGCCTAATATTAGTGGGGTTCCAATTTTTTGGATTACGGAGATAAAAGTATTCTTTAGATAATTTATATCTCCTCCATTAATACCAGATTTTGTTTAGTACTCATTTTCTAAGTTATAGTGGGTCTTATAAGTTCCAGATTATTTGTAAAGTTTCTCTAACCAACACTCTTAGAAATATTGCTAAAGTAGCAAGTTATATTATTGCTAATATATTTCATATCATCAAGCCATATACCTTTTTCGTTAGTAATTCTTATAATCTTATATTTTCTTCTTTCTTTAGTAGCAACATGAAACAAGATGTATTTTTATCGCCTTTTTAAGCCAATTATTTCTTGATCTAGAGGCCCAAAAGCCGCCATCTCTCCTCAATATAACTTCAATCATTTTAATATTATAATTATATTCACCCCAATTCTTAGTACTGATATCCTTAGATATATTTTTTAGCTTCTCCATAAGCAAATAATTTTCTTTCCTATTATTTTTTAATTTTCTTATACTCCAAGAAGTAAGTACTTTACTACAATTATTAAGCTTTTTAAATCCATAGGCATGTTTTTTCTCATTCCATACTATTTGAATAATACATAAACATTCGTTTTCATCAATATCAAAATTTTCAAAGTAAAATAGTCTATCATTTTTTATATTATCCTCAGAAACATGGAAAAGTAAGGGGGAGTGATCTGACCCCGTTGCTGGCCACAAGGCTACCCAAGCAGTAGGGGAAATATCTGTGCATTTTTCCATTAGAAAAACTCTATCAATAAGAGTTTTGATCATTTCATTGTTACTTCTTCTATTAGACCATGAAAGGGCACATCCTTTATTAACAATCTTATCAAGCTTCTGATGTTTTATAACAAAAAATTAATAAGTTTCATTGAACTCCTTTAGGTTTTATCCCCACCTTTCTTTTTCAAGATATATCTTATATTATTAAAATATCCTATAAGGTTCCAAGGCTCTTTATTTTTTTGGGTAAATTTGCGAAACTTATCCAGAGAGAGAGACTATTTTATTTTTCATAAGGGCATCCATACACAAAATTGTATATAAGTCTACATTTTAACATAAAATTATGTAATTATGACATTTATCAATAATTTTAATATCAAGGTCTTTTATAGCAACGAGAGCTAGACCCTCACTAATTATGTCCGGTTCTACCATATCAATGAGATTCATTTCAATAACTTTGTCAAGCTTCTTAAGGATAGAATAATAGTTTTTAGAACAAATACCAATTAGGGTATGGATTGTCAAGGATGTGCCAATTCACTGACAATTTCAGGCAGCTTGTATCATTCCTAATTTAGGGACTGAGAGAGGTCAATCCCACAAACCTTGTTCATCTCTTGCTTTTCCTCCATCTTACCTTAAGCTATCTCATTTTTTATTAATTTCTTCCACATTCTAAGTATTTCCTACCTTAGATGTTTTACTAACCTCACAAATCTTTTGAGCCCATAATTCCTCCTGTCTGCTAATAATCACTTGGCTCACACAGGGTTTCTATGATTTCCTAGTTGAGGTTTTGTCCGATTCTCATGAACCCTCAATAGTTTTGTATCTTCCTTTACCCAATTATAGGTTAAGAGTTTGGAAACTTTGATAAGTAATTGGTATGGTTGGTTTAAAGTTTTGTGGTGGTTCAGGATTGATGGGAAAGGGTTTTTTGTGATCTTACTAGTAGGTGTTGCAAAGACATCAAATATGAGGGACACTGGTGGTGTCTGAGTGGTTGTTGAGGAAGAGGAGTTAGGATTCGACGATTTTAGGGAGAGAATAAAGTGAGTTGTTTTGGTGAGGTAGAATAAAGAAATGCTAATATTGGTCTGATAGGTGAATTTATGGTCTTTTGATTAATTAGATTCGGGTTAATAGGATTTATTGGGCTTGCTATAGGAAATGGTTTATTTAGGCCACTTAGGACAGAGCCTTGGTTATTCGTCTAGGCAGTACAGTTTCGAACCATGTTAGTGACACCGAGTCCAAAAAATGGCTCTCCCATGTAACAAAAAAACTACTACTTTTGAAAATACATTTTCTCCCTATCTATATCTTTATACTTTACTTTATAGAGATATTAGCTTATAGAGTCCAAATGCCTACACACCACCCCTCACCAAGTCCATTTTATTTTTAGCCCGCTACAATGTCCAATTTCGTTTATTTATACCTATAATACCCCTTACTAAATATAAATAATCTATTTAATAAATTTGTAGCTTATTTATGGTATATTTTAGACAATCAATTTTAAAATATTAATTCTCATTTATATGGCCAATTTTATAAACATTTTTAAAGTAGTAATTTTATACACATCACTTGACAATCAATTTGTGTCCTATTAAAAAAAGAAATAGACAATCAATTTTGGGGGGATATTACGTCCATTTACCATGCTAAATGTTATACATCACTTTAAATGCTTACTACATATAAAATTATTACATACATTTTCACTCCCATTTTTATATCAATAACATGACTATTAATTGGCATTTACTTTACCATGTTTATATAATAAATCAACAATCCCATATTTATCATATTTTCAATCATGTGTAGCCCCAGTCTTTTTTAAACACATCCCAAGGAAGTACAATGGTCGGGCAGACAAATTAGCTAAACAAGCTAGGCACAGGGCACAACAGGAGGAAGGAAATACTTTCGATTTACTTGTTTCTCGATTTTCTCGATTAGGTATTGGTTGATGATTTGTAGTAGGTTAGTTTGAAATGTATTAAGCGTCCAAAAAAAAAAAAATCATGTGTAATAATGGAAAAAAATCAGTTACAACATTATTAATACAACCTACATTCGAATCGGCCGCATCACATAATCCACAATGTGGCTAGCCCAGTCGTAGTCCCTCATGTGTTCGAGATCCTCACAATACGTATCCACCTAGGGGTTTTGGATCCAGTTGGGTAGAAGATGGTGGTCATCGCAAGAATACCTAAGAGAATAACGAAATCCCGTATTGTTTCATCGGTCCGCGGTTCCACGTCTAGCAACTGTTTATTCGTTTTTTTATGTTTGAATCGCTGAGTTGTCCCTTCACATCGGGAAAGTTGAGGTCGAATCAGGCCGAATTCTTTCCATTTTTTGTTGTCTTCCTAACGGATTGCTCTTCACTTCCATCTTCTACTCCCATAATAAGTCACACATCATGGGGTGTGAGCTCAACACACTTCCGTCCGATAACGAATCCACCTTCATCAGCAGAATATATTCTCAATATATCATGAATATACGCCCCTCCTTTCCTGAAGCCTTCTTTATCTCCTTTCGTGTCATAAACACCACGTATTATAATTTAGAATGGCAATAGTTTATACGCTAACACGTGATCATCTGTTACCCTCGAACCAGAAAGAACGGAAACAATGGCCTCCATCGAATTGCCATACCTGGAAAAAAACATAAAAATGAAATCCCATTCCTAAACATATATAGTAATTGCCATGTATTAGTCCTTGCTACTATATTCTGCCTAGAATATTATATAAGGAATTATCTAACTTTTAACATGAAGCTCTATCTTTCCTAAGTTGAAACCGATTTTAATACCTCAACACTACAGATTATAAACAAACAAACAAACCAAAAACTTATTGTCACACACTAATTACTTTTGTTTCATACCTCTTTTATATTGCAGCTACTAAAGACGATAAACTTAAGAAGACTACTATTATAAAGGAGTCTCATGTAGCGTCAAAGCACAAAATCACACAGACAGACTATAAAAAACACACATTCAGTTCAAATGAAACTGATCACACATTCGGTTCAATTGAATCTGATCACACATTCAGTTCAACTACTTCAAACTTAAAAAACACACAGTCAGTTCAATAATCCCAATTACTTTTGCTTCCTACACCTTTTATATTGCAGCTACTATAGTCGATACACACAAGAAGAATAGTATTACAATTGGAGTCTCAGGTAGTTAAAAGCACAAAATCAATTCGATTGATCATAAAAATCACACATTCGATTCAATTGTAAACAAATTTACGAAATATAGGTCACTACACCGCGTTAATTATCCTAAGCTGGAGCTAATAAATTACTTAACTACTATAAGGTAGCACAAAGAGAATTAAAGTTGGGGATTGCAGACATTTGAAACAAAAATCTGTAGAGCCTATTACAATCAGTAGATCCTAAATCGGAACCAATAAATTAATTAACTAATATAAGATAGCAGAAAGACATTTAAAATTTGGGATTGCAGTCATTTAAACCAAAAATCAGTACAACCATACCCACTTATGGATTTCATGAATTGTGTATAAGTTAAGAATTGATACCCACGCTCAACACAACACTAAGACATTTAATCAAACAAACATGAATATTGATAATCTCCCACATACAATTAGGCACGTTTTCCTTATAATTGCAGGTATAGTAAAGAGATTTCTAACCTTTAACTTTGTTTTTTGTCTTTGTCTTCAATGGAGGTCGCACCAACTTCTGTACTCACACCAAACAATACTATTACAACGTCACAGAAACTATCAGGGGAAGAGGATTTTTCATTGGTGTGATTGCGCGACTCGGGGCGACAGAGGATTTTTTTTCCTTTTGGATTTGCAGACCATTTGCATGTGTTATGCTTGTACAACCTAAAAAATCAGACGCGTGTTTCACTCCAATAAAAGTTGTGAGGCACGTTAAGAAGGTGCGTTGGTAATTTAAGGGTAGTTCGGACAATAGGGTGGTTTGGACCCTTTGTGTCAAATATGGCGGTGTGTGGTCATGTTAGGTAACTAACCCTACTTTATAACATTAATCGTTATTTTTTTGAATTTTTTTTTATTTTGTCCATATCACCCAATATTTTTTTACATCTACTAAGATTTAAGAGAGTTTATATTTTATTTCTATTGTTTTAAAGTTTCTTTTTTTATATAGTTAAAATATTCTTTTTTTTTTCAAAACTTATATTTTGATCAAGTATTTGAGTACTTGATTAAAAGAAACTTAAATGACCATAACTAAGAAAGTCAAAATTTTATTTTTAAAATATAAGCTCAAAAAAATTTATTTCTATATTATTATTTTAAAATCCTACCTTTTAATTTCACATATTCGATCGACCGTATAAGTTTCGAAACGCTTTCTACCAAGGACGAAGACAGGTATTTTGTGTAACCAAAGTCAAGAGGTTGGTGGCAACGTCTCAAACTTCTTGGGGGAGTTAATAGCATGATAGATCACTATATTATGTAAAAGTTGAATATAGGTCCCTATATTATGCAAAAAAAAGTAATATAAGTTCCTATATTAGATTTTATAAATTAATAACACTATGAGTCCATATATAATATAGCATAATTTATATTTTTTCATATAAAATCAAATATTTATATAAATATAAATTTAAAACGTTTGGGGCTGAGTGAAAATTTTCACATAACCTTAAGTTACTAATATAATTCTTTTATAGGGTGAATTTTTAGGTTTTTAAATCCAAGGGTCCTGGCCCCTATGGTATGTTGCAGTTCTGCCACTATTTTTCTATGACACCCCCGTGATATCTCGTGTTTTTAAGTTAAAAGAATATCAGCTTTCTCAGTTATGAAAATTTTAAGTTTTATGGATCAAATTTCTTTTGTCAAATATTAGATCGAAATATTATGTTTCGAAAATCAAGTTTTTTTAGTTTGTTCGAACTACATATAAAAAGAAAAAAAATTTACAAAAAGAGAAAAAATATTATTTATTCTTAATAAATGTATACTAAAAATGATAATTGAGAGATACAATTAAATTATTACAAAATGTATGGTAAATACTTTCCATATATTTACATTTAATTTTTAAACATGGTTCAAATGAGTTATAATTTTGAATGCAAGATCAACAATGTACATTTGAAGATCTTAGGTAAAATTTAAATTTGATCTCTTTATATTAGTAGAAATAATTTATATTAAAATTTAATAAAAATTCATAAGTATTGTTAAAGATTTCATTTAATTTTCTTGTGAATCAATAATTAAGAAATAGAATTAGTGGCGAATTTAGAAAGTTTGAGTTAAAACAGATTGATTTCTAGTAATATTCGAGTACTACGTTCCGAATTATTTCTTTACTATTTTAATTCATTCAATTTAAAGAATAATTATAATATTTATAAACAACCCGTAACATGACACCTCATTGTTATTTGAAATAAAAAAGAAGTAGTTTTATCCCAAACTCCCAACTTACTAAACATTTATATAAACCTAGTATAAAACTATAGGAGTTTGTTTAACAACATATTTTTATATTAGAAAATACACACACGCACACACACACGCCTGCACACACACACACACATACACACACACACACACACACACATATATATATATATATATATTATTTTCTTAAAAGACGTGTCTTGAGCGTTGTTGATTGATAAACATGGCTAGAAGTTGACGTGGTGACAATGTTGATGTCGTGACGTGGCGGTGATGTGGAGCGATGATTGAGTTGTGAGAACCGTGAACCATAAAACGATTGATAAGCGAATTTTTTAGACGAGACCATTAGATGGCCTAACGGTATTTCGAATCCTACGAGAGAATAATTTCGAATCCTACGAGATGATTAATTTCGAATCCTACGAAAGGATAAAAAATTTCAAATCTTATGAGAGAATTAAGATTTTAATTCATATGAGTGGAATAAGATTTCGATTCCTACACGAGGAGTTTGATCGTCCGAGAAGAACAAGATTTTGAATCATGCGAGAGGATTAATTTCGAATCCTTCGAAAGTATTACATTTTGATTCCTACGAGTGGATTACGAAAAAATGAATTTTTTTCTTTTGCGTGGAAGCGAATGAAACAATAACGAAAGAGTACCATGGGGTGGAGACTAATGACTTGTGGAAGCGAATGAAACAATAACGAAAAACCAATTGGATTAGTAGCTCCGATACCATGTGAGATATTTAAATAAATGGAAGAGAGAAACTATGAAAGGAAAAATAATATATTGATAATATATGAGCCATAAAGGATAAAGAACGAGAAAGAATGTAAATACTACATTGTAAATATTAGATTGTTGTAATGTAATAGAATGAGATCCTATTTATAGGACTAATAATTTGGTGAGAAAGAGATATAATACTATACTAACAAGGAAACAAATATAATATGGAAATAAACTAGTCTAATAAGGTAAAATATATTATGGTAAGAATATATTTAACACAGGGTATTATGCCCCACCTCTTTCAAATGCGGTTTTAGTGGAAAACCATATATGGATTTTGGTGTATGACACTGATTATGTCAAAGGTATAACATGACCTCGCTCGATGGAAAATTCTACTAAATATAGTTTTAAGTAAAGGCCTTATAAGCTTTCTAACTAGAAGTTTGTATGGGGAGTGAGAAAATTAGAATTTCCTATGATTTAGAGTCGTGTCAACCGATTAGTACTTTGGACATGAGATTACGACTACCACTCTTCGTTCATCATAGACCTCTTATTGATCTAGAAAATTTGCCTGAGTAAGTTAACTCTAAATGTTTGGGCAAAGATAATTGGATTTTGGGTGGCTTGTAGGCTAAAATTCAGGTTTACACCCACATTAAATAGTTTTAGAGATTGCTACACTATAATGGAAAACACTAGATCTGGTGAACGTGGTAAGTATACCTTAATTCTTAGGCATACATGTTTGATCACATCTTAGGTAATTCTCCTTCGAGTCATGGGGTGGAACGATTAATTTATCTATGTTAATATCTAACGAGGATGGGTGGTGTTCTGTATCGAGTGAAGGATAGCCATTAATGACAAGTACCCACTAGAAATGTTGTTTATATTGAGTAGTTCAGGTTATAAAAGGAAAAAAAAAATTAGATCATGTTTAATTGAGTATAAACTAATCATGTCTTTTAAAATTAACAAGAGTAAATACACTATAATATATGAGTAATGATATATGTAACCCCTTTTCATGTCACCTTTTTATCACCCTTCTATATATATGTATTGATTTCCTTGAATAGAAGATAGAGAAAAATTAAATAGGATAGAGAAATCAATTCATTGGTCCATGTAGGCATACACGTAGGAGGTGATAAAAGGGTGATACAAAAAAGGTGACAAATATCATTACTCATAATATATTGAGACTGTCAATTTATCTCCTACACCTTAATGTCTGCGACTTGTTAACCTTTGTTGGCGGTTTTCGTTTCAAATTTTCGTTCGTCAATGTATTAACCCATTTGAAATTGATTTTGTAATTTTTATAAAATTATTAATTAAATAATCATAAAAAATACCAAATACTTAAATTGTTTGAATTTAATTCCCTATCTCCTCTAAATAATCATCTTCACTTATCAAAATGACTCGTTCAAACAACTCTTCCTCGTTCCATTCCTTCACCTTATCGATCACATCCTCAGTCAACACGATGTTCTCTCCCAAGCTACGTTCAAGCTTGGAGATAGTCTCATCCAAGCAAGTCAACTCATCCCTCGAACTACCACAATACTAGATCTTCCTTTCCTTTGCGCCAACTGACACATTCTCGCTAAGTCTTCTTGTGTTTGAGTACCTTCAAACACCATTGTTAATTGTCTTCGCAACCTTGATCTAATACCGCTTGTCACAAAATTAGAGTTTCACCACCTAGAAATCTCGTAGAAACTATGGGATTCTTAACCAAGTCCCAGTGCCTTGTTTGAGATCAGCCTATAAGACCACCACACTTAGTTTATTCACGTAGTCACCACTCTCTAGCACACTCTAACACTAAAAAGCACAAGAAAGACAATAGAATAGAGAGAATTGGGGAAAAAAATTATATTGCTATTGAATTACTTTCCTTGGATGATTATAAAAGAGGTAACCCCATCTATTTATACAAGGTTATAGAAACATTGCATAATGGCTACAAACTAGGCGATCTCATATCTTCTACGTTAATTTAGAATATTCCAATATTTTCTACAATATTCTATAAACATCTAGAATACTACGAAGTTTTGTGATGGTCCTGGTCGAGCCATGACGGTGATGTGGACCATCTCACAAAGATGTAGCTCGTACCTTCATGCAAAATATGTCGAAGGAAAACTTTGCAAAGGAGTTTTTCGTGGTAAATGTTGAGATATAAAATCTCATTAATAGAATGTCTTCTCCTAATGGTTCGGACTTTTAGTTGAGTTGGCAATTTAACATGGTATCAGAGCTTCACGGACTTTGAGATCCTGGGTTCGAGTCTCTCGACCGCCACCCACTTTATTCTGCACGTGCAAGCGTAGCTCTTCTCCTAAGCCTTCTATGGGCACTTCTTCTAAGCCTTCTATGGGCACTCTTCTCTACTAAGCTTGCACGTGAGGGGGCGTGTTGAGATATAAAATCTCATTAATATAATGCCTTCTCCTAATGGTTCGGACTGTTGGTTGAGTTGGCAATTTCACATGGTATCAGAGCTCCACGGACCTTGAGATCCTGGGTTCGAGTCTCTCGACCGCCACCCACTTTATTCTGCTCTTCTCCTAAAGCCTTCTATGGGCACTCTTCTCCTAAGCCTTCTATGGGCTCTCTTCTCTACTAAGCTTGCACGTGAGTTGGCAATTTAACAGTAAACGCTACGGGGAAATGACTTCAAATGCGGTCAAAACTTTGAGTTCTAGAATCAAGCGTAAGCATTGAGATGAACTTCCAATTACCGAGTTAATCGGTCTGTGGGTTATGGAAAAAAATTCAAGGAGACTTTTGGATTCTATAAAGTGGACCTCAGTTTTGGTTCTCGAGGTTTAGGGTGTTTACGCAATAAACTTTTGATACAGGTTGTCTGTGAATCGTTTATCGTCAGTCGGGGCATGTGTATCAAGTTGTTTCCACCCTGACTAATGTTGTTGATCTTCAAAAATGTGCATATACTTGCGGTGGTTGGTAACATTCCAGATTCCCAACGACATATGGGGAATGCTACTCAAGTAATGTTCCTGCCTTTCAACTTCTGTCCACCGACACCAATACCCGCACACAGTGACATTTTTGTCCAGCATCCGTTGTCAAGGTTCCTCCTGACAGGCCACACCAAGAGGGGTGAATTTTCGGATGAACCTCTGTTGATCACGTGCGGACACTGTTATAAACGAGGCAATCATAATGCTAGAACTTGTAACTTTCCTTTATGATTTTTGTTTATTATTTTTCAATCAAAACGAGAAGGATTTTATGATTTAACGTTGCATTGTACGGTTTATACCTTTGTTTTTCTTGTTAGATATCTTGTATTATATATCTCCCCTAGAATATTTTTTTCGTTTATTTTATTTATAGTAATCTCGGGTTTTATATGTGACCAATTGTCTGAATTTTCTATGTTTTTGAACATGAAATTTTATGTTCCAAAACTGAAATGTCATGTTTAGATACATGTAGTTAGTCCCCTGTTATGTAGTTTTTTCATTACAGTTGTTCTGTGTTTACAACCATATAAGTGAAGATTGTTAAAGTAAAACAACTAAATCATAAATATGCAAGTGCAAATCATAACATTTATAATATTACATACTAAAAGTTCTTCTTCAAAAACATAAAACAAATAATAGTTTCTTAATTACTAAACCACAATCAGTTCAAAACGACAATCAGATCAACCCCACAACTAGTTCAAAACCACAATCAGATCATGAATAGTATGTAATGAACTTCTGGTACATATTTGCTCAAAATATCTCAACGATATGCTCAGGGAAAGTGTCCCTGACTTTTCCCCACTTGTACAAGTCTTAGGTAAACATCAATAAATGAACTCAACAATCGAGGCTTCCATTACTCTGTTGGGGGTAGATCACTTTCATTAGACTTTCTTGTGTTTGGTTATAAGAAGTAGCTCCCTGGTCCAAGAAATAGAACAAGTTTTCTGCATTTCTGTTGCTTTTTGCAGATATCGATTCTTCACCACTTGGCATTATAGAGTTGTAGCGCTTTCATCTTGAATCAGACTCCAATTCACTATTGAATGTGAGTATCGCCCAATGCTCACTTAATTTTCACCCTCTCCTTCTATTGTGTGTAACGAGATTATGATTATCGTGTTATCTTATTGCAGCTCGTCGAAAATATTTTTTCAAATTTTCTTCCATTATGAGGGTCATAATCCTTCAAAAACACCTGCATAGAAGTAAACATTTTAAGTTTTTTGAGTACTGAAAAATCAACTGTATATGAAAATATATTAAGTAACCATCGTGTCGGGTGACATTGGTTATCTTATATTCGAGTACGTTGGGGCTTTGTCCTTTCAAATTCGTCTTACAGTATGCACACATACCCTTCTATTACCTATGAAGATTTTTATATAAGATTTTTGTTATAATTTATCTTTATTTAACAAATAAAGTATTAGTTTTTCATACATTGTTACTAATCTCTCTTTGTTCTGCAATTGCTTGCACGTCTTCAACAGTTACTGGTTCGGCCGTATAAGCCCGAACACCATACCTGAAATAAATTCATATTCAAATGTTACTATAGAAAAACATTCAAATATATATATATATATATATATATATATATATATATTTGAACACTTTCTTACTATTTGTCATTCCTGATCTTCAAGATATCATTTACAACTTGAACATATTGCTTCTCCAACAGTTCATATGGAGTCTTCTTATCCATGTACTTCCTTTGCTAGAACTTGTATTTCTTAAATCTATAATCTCCCTCCTCATTCTTCTTTTCTTCTTTTTTATCACCAGTTTTCTTTTTCTTCTCCAATTCTTTTTCTTTTTCGTTCTCCTCCCTCACGTTCTTGCTTATTTTCTTGCTTAATCCTCTTCTTTTTATTATTACGTGTTACAAAGTCAGATTTCAATTTCTTCTATGCATTTCTCGGTTCGTAATTCAATCTCTGTAGCATTGATTTTACGTTTCTACCTTTCATGTTACAAAATAAGATTTCAATTTCTTCGCTTCCTTATATCTTTTTCAATCTTGTATCAAACTTATATTTTGCACTCTTGAGACTCAGTTGCTTCTCGTATGTCACGTCCAACTTTTGGTGTAAATATTTTATTTTCTCATCATAGTCATTGTCTTGTTCATCTTCGTTATCCTCATTATTATACCATGCCTACAATCAATCAATCAATCAAGACTCAGTTTCAAGCACTTTCTTAGAATGTAATGTCGGTAAAAATCAAGATTTCATTAACTTTTGAGAATCAAAATTCATGACGGTACAATGGGTAAGTAGCGGAAGGGAGGAATCCTCCTGATGACACTCCGACACCCAAGTTATGTACACCCCCCTTCTTAGGAAGATGTGGGTATTTATAAGGGGTATATCCCGGTATAACCCAATGGTCCTTTATCGTTTTCTTTATATTAATACTACCGAGGGCAATTTCACTAGACCCCTTCGAGGGTTTTTTACCATGTTAGTTTAAACTTTTCTTATATGACTCATCCGCCTTCATTACTTCTTCGACCTATTAGCCTTACTTTCTTGTCCCTCTTCTGAAATTCTTTTTCCTAGGCCAACCTGGATTGCTCATAGGCATTTTATGCATATCAGCGTCCCTTAAATTTGAAGAGAATGTCTAGGAGTTTACATCATGTTTGATGGGATGACATGGAAAATCACTTATCGTCTTCTTAAGTCTGAGCTCTAATTTCTTTTTTCAAAGTTTGGAATTCTCTCTGAATCCATAAATGCCTCATGTAATGAATATGATGTTGGCAGTTACTTATGCATTGAGAGATGGACATCTTCCAAATGTGGCAACCTGGGAATGGAGTGCCACATAATCATCATCCCCTTGGGAATGCAAAATGCCATGTTTTAATAAGAAACTCATACTTCATTTGGTTAACTTCTATGCTCCGGTTTCCTTAGACCTTAATTTTCTGAAGAAACTAATGTCTGGAATACTTCCGAAGGTACTTCCTTGTCCTTTCTTTTCTTTTCTTTAACTTTCCTTTTTATACATCGGTATCGAAGGGAAATAGTCCCCCATCGTTCGAAGGGGGTATACTGATTTATCGCCACGGTGGTGACTTGGAGCTAAATAGTCAGTCGAGGTGATTGCGCTCGTCAGTGAATACATCGTCATCGTCAAATTCTTAATCTATAGGTTCTCATTCTGATATCACAAACATCGAGGAATCTAGTATTATACCTAACATTAGGGCCACACCGCCTTTAAATGTAGTTCCTGTTGAAAGTCGTATTTGAGTTTTGGTGTATAACATTGATTATGTTGAGGGTATAAGACGGCTTCTCCGATGGAAGATCCTAGTGAATATAGCGCAGAAGGAAGGCATTGCAATCTTTCTAACTAGAAGTATGTGTAGGTAATGAGAATATGAGGTATAGCTCGATCGATTAGAACTGAGGTCGAGATTTTGCAAATGAAGTCACGGTGTAGTTGTAAGCCTGCGTGCTCTGAGCATGACGTACTCTAATCAATCTACTGAATTTTTCTGAGTCAGCTGACTTTGACTTCTTAAACAAAGACAGTCGAACTTTGGGTGGCTTGTAGGTTAATTTTGGGTTTTAAATTCACGTTAAATATTTTTAGAAATTGACAACCTGATAAAGAGGCATTGACCATATTGGATCGGGTATGTAGTTGACTTTGCTCCTTTTCTCCCCAACCAATTTGTACAGATGTTAGTCCCTCTATACACATGTAGCACCTTGAATCTCCCATGTCTAAATATATTCACAGAAATACGTAATAATCCGTTCGATATAGTCCCGAACTTTGTATCGCCCTATATTAGTTCACACAACTTAAACAGGACGTGAAGCCCTGCTCCTATGTGGTCCCAGGGCCATAACGAGATCAAAAGAGATATTTGGCAAACAGAATGCAATATTTCTTGAAATGTAGTTGCGGTTGTCAGGAAAAAACAAGATTTTGTCAACTTTTCATAATAAAGATTTATGACGGTACAATATAACTTGCAAAAGGGGGAAATTTTACTAAATACACAAAAAGTATTATTGCAGAGAATAATTGTGATTCGGAGAGGAGCCACCATAATCTATGCTAAGTTATAATAGATCATATACTCTTTGTTACAATTACTTTCTTCCATCAACTCCTTCTTGTTTTTTCTGGAGCAGAGAATCAATCTGGTAACAATAACACTATATAGCTGAAAAATATCATTCTTAATTATCTGCAGATGAATTTATAATAGTTTAAGTTTGTCGGAAATAAGTAAGAATGTAGATCAATTAACCAAGAAAAAGCGAGCTCAAGCTAATAGATCAACGAATTCTTAGATTCTATCATCACAAGCGTTATAATTACATTAGCAGCGATGATTTAGTTATTATATTTATGTAAAGCATAACTAAAATAAAAATGTTCAATTTAACATAAATAATATTTATTTATTACCTTACATAATTCGAATACTTGGATTTATTATTTTGTATTTACCTTCTGCATAGTCTGGAGCTCCAAAATCAGCAGAACCAACAACTAAAGCATTAGCTATATCAGTATTTTATGGGGTGCGAGGTCAAAATGTAATATGTTAAAATATTAGGGTTAATTATGTAAATATCCGTTAGTCACCTTGTAAGCATTTTTAGGAGTAACTCCACCATCAACATCTATCAATAGATTCACAACCTGCAGAAAAAACACAAGCAAAAATTCAATTCCTTTCTAACTCATCAACAAAATAGTAGATGTGGAAATGGAATTAACTCATCAATAAAATCCGATATTTCCTTAACTTGGCTCTCGATAAAGCACTGTCCAATTAATCCAGGAATTACAGACATAATCAACACCAAGTCCAACACTGCCACATATATAATTGAATAGATTAATTGGAATCTACTTAGATATATTTGTTCTTTTTAAAACATAGGAACCTATAGTATAATTAACCCAAAGATATAGGGATCCATAGTGCAATTAACTCAAAAATAAAAATCGGCTCGTTGCCCCAAAATTTTTGGCTCCCGCTACCCTCTCGCTAACACTAGCTCATTCTTTACCTAGCTTGGAAGAATGTAAGAATTTAAGCATGGAGAGTATTAAAATATATTTTACCAATGGGGTATATTATAGCACTCAATTGTGTTCTAGACTTCTAGGGCTCAACACAACTCCAGCTTTAGCTCCCAAACTTTTTACCTAAATCATGAAAAACAATGATGTGGTCAAATATAGAAATCTTAAGATGCATGAAATGGAAGATTGTTCACAATAAGTACTGATTAAATCAGCTACAGCTTTTATAAAATCAGGACCTTGCTGATCAGGTTCTACAATCAAACGGTACACAGATATAGGAGTATTGTGGAACTTTGTCCACGGTCAAGTCAAAGAAACTTTGGTTTTTTATACTAATAAAACGATCTAGGTTGCTTTGTGAATGGTAGATGGAATATACCATATGAGTTATAATATTGGATGTGATAGTATGGAGAAGTTATAAGAGTAAGAAATTCGTGACAAAATGTATTGTTATTGCTCCTGCTGAGGTGGAGGAAATTGTAATTTGGAGTAATTAAGTTGGTATTGTATAAGTATGGTATGCCTAAATATAGTTTTTGTGGGTCAGTGGGTGGTTATTATGTTTAGATAGGCTAAGAATATTGCAAAGACTTCTCAAGTAGAGAATGCAAATTAATTCAAATTGTTTGTTTTGTAGTCTTGCCTTGGAGAAAAGAAAGCATCTATTTGTTCAGTGTACAATCGGAAAGAGGTTATTGAATGAGCATTATAGGTTAAATTTGTGTAGTACTAATGGAGGAAGTAATTTGAGTAATAGGTTCTAATAATTGGATTATAAGGAAGTGGTGATACTTTGCAATCAACATTAATAAGTTTCGGCTTTCTTAATTTTGTGTATGAGTTATGGAGGGTTAGAAATTCTAGGCTCCATAATTGTAATATCCTGTGAGAAGATGATATTCAGAAGGTCATAGCTTATAGGTTAGTCTTGCTAGGAAGAACAAATTTGCTAATACATATCTATATAATAAAGCAGAATGAAACCTAACTCTCCCTATTTATCCTCAAACTTTCCCATTCATCTCATAATTTCCTCATTTGTCTCATAATTCCCCTATTCTTCTCATTCTTTCATTTATTATATACACATATGCATGAAAATATTAAATAATATAAAATCTATTTAACCTTCATATAAATAAAATTATAATTATTCAATTTTTTTTTTGGTTAAATGGGTTCCGGGCTTGCTTGCGCGCACCCGACTAATCCCACGGAGATATACATGCCTCCCCATATATATTCTCATGGTAAATCAGAACTAGGTGACCCAGGTTCAGGGAGGGGTTCGAGCCTTGTATCTCTCACTTTACACCTGTTAGGGAGGGGATTCGAACCATGGACCTCCCCTTTAAGTGCTGAAGAAATAGCAAGGCTCTGGCTAGTACTAAATAAAATTTACAAAGTACTAAATAATTTAAGAATTTTTTTAAAATTTATTATAAGAAAAGTTCAACTAGATATAATATAAAATTTAAAAAAATCACTTTACATTACAATATAAAAATAATTTTTTATTTCTTTTATTTTCTTTGTCAAAACATGTATAATTTTGAAAGAAATCATTTCAACTTTATAAAAATAAACTTTTCAAGACAAGAAATATAGTGGTTCATCCAATAAAAAATTATAGAATTTTAGAAAGTCAAGATGAAATTCATAGGATAATAAATATATATATGTGTTTATCATATAAAAATTTAAAATTAATAAACACTTAAAGAATAATTAATAATTAAAATAATCTGATAATTGACCATTAACATTCATTATTCATTATTCATTATTCATTATATCTCTATATCTATATAATAAAGTATTTTTTTAAACGGGTTGGACACTCTACAAAAAAGACGAGCATGATTGTCTTTGGTCCCATAATTTGTTTCTTCACATTAATTGCATTAATTTTTTTTCTAATAAAAACTTAATTGTCCCTTATCCCACTCCATTAGACATCTAAAAGTTCCGTATTTGATCCACGCTGACTGCAAACCTCTAATTTTTAATCGTAACCTAAACCTTAACTTTAACCTTAACCTCAACCTTTGAATTAAACATAACATCAACCTCTAACCTAAATTTAACCTTAACTTTAACCTTAACCTAAAACTCAACCTCAACCTCAACCTCAACCTTGAATTAAACTTAACATCAACCTCTAACTTAAATTTAACCTTAACATTAACCTTAAACTTGACTTTAACCTTCTCCTTAACCCTAGCCCTGGCCCTATCCCTGGCCCTAGCCCTCGACCTAGCCTTAGCCTTAGCGTTAGCCTTAGTCTTAGTCTTAGCCTTAGCCTTGGCCTTATCCTTAGCCTTAGCCTTAGTCTTAGCCGTAGCCTTAGCCTTAGTCTTAGTCGTAGCCTTAGCCTTGGACTTGGCCTTAGCCTTAACCTTAACCTTAGCCTTAGCCTTAGCCTTAGCCTTAGCCTTAGCATTAAACTTATCCCTAGCCTTAGTCGTAGCCTTAGTCTTAGCCTTAGCCTTAACCATAACCATAAACTTAACATTAACCTTAAACTTAACCCTTAACCCCTTAACCCCTTAACCTTAACCTTAACCTTAACCCCAACCTCAAATTTTTAAATAATAACCTTAACCCTAACCTAACATTAACCTTAACCTTAAACTTAAACTTCAACTTACACTTAAATTTAAACTTAAACATAAACTTAAACTTATACTTAACCTTATTGTTAACGTTAACCTTACCCTCACCCTTACCCTCATCCTTACCCTTAACCTTAACAATAATATTAACCTCAACTTTAACCTTAAACTTAACCATAACCTTAGATATTACACCTTAAACCTAAACCTTAAACTTTGAACCATAAACCTAATCTTCATCTTCACCTTCACCTTAACCTCAACCTTAACTTTAAACTTAAAGCTTAAAAATTTACATTAAAATTAACCTTAACCTTTAACCTTAAACCTTGAACCTTGAACCTCAAACCTTAACCTTTACCTTAACCTTAAACCTTAAACCTTAAATTTATCTTTCACCTTCACCTTCACCTTTACTTTTTTAACCTTTATCTTAACCTTAAAGTTAAAACTTAACTTTAACCTTAATTATACATTTAATCTTAACTTGAACCATGAACCTTAAAGCTTAAAGGTTAAACCTTAAACCTTAAACCTTAAACGTTAGGGAGTGTTGTCAGGTCTGATTGATTGATTTAGAAATAATTATAACTTATTGACGTTTTTTTTTGACTCTATAGAATTTAAAATAATTTAAAAGTTTAATTAAAAATAAATAAATTCCATAACATAGGGTTATTTGTTATATATATATATATATATATATATATATATATATATATATATATATATATATATATATATATATATATATATATATATATATATATATATATATACTTCAAACCATTCAATATAATAAATATATATTAATTAAAAAAAGAATTAAACCAAAATTTAATATATGGGTTGCCGAAAGTTTTTGATTAAGTTTTCAATTTTTTTTATTTTGAACCCATTCTATATAAAATATATACATTACTCTTGGAAATCTTTTTTGACTTGTATATTATTACAAATATTTTTTAACATTGGTATAATTTAAAAAAAAAAATTCAACAAAACTATTATAAACTAAAACCCTTATTAACAAAGGTCAAATACTAATTCTAATAAACATTGAAACTTTGAAATGTATTAGATACATTTAAAGATTTTGAATAAAATTTTAAATTAACTTTCTTATATTAATAGAAATAATTTATATGAATAGTAAAATAATTCATTAAATTGTACTATTTAAGCAAAGTATTACTAACGCATCTAGGACGTTTGAATTAATACAACAATGATGTTTTTTCATGGATTCATTCAATTTATAAAGTAATTGAAATATTTTTACATAACTTTCTAATATGACATCTCATTATTATAAAAATAAAAAAATAGATTTATCCTAAATTTACAATTTACTAAAATTTACATGAAACTAACATAAATCTCTAGAATTTTGTGGTAAATTTGACCTAAATATATTATCACTATACAAATCAATCATCCAAAAGATATAAACATAAATATAATTATATCTACGATTGATAAAAAAGTGATCTGGTTGACCAAAAAAAAAGATATAAAAGTGATCTACAAGAAAATTCAAAGAAACTATACCCTTTCCAATGACTTTTTATCTTTTAGTTATAATATTTGAGTCATGCATATGCTCCGATGATGCCTAGATTAATATATATACCAGGTTACATGCAAACAAAGGAGACATTTTTTGTAAGAGTTCTCCATGAACAATATACATACCCCCCCCCCCCCCCCCTTCTTCTCTTTGAAAATAGGAGTATTTATAGGCGTTTAGCCCATTAAATCCCAATGGGCCTTTATTTTTTATGTTAATACCGTTTAACAAATTTTTTCTCGACGTCTTCACGATTTTTAGACGTGTTTATGGAGGGAAATCGATCGTTTCAGATTGGAAAAGGGGGTTTTTCGAAAAAATTTCAATTGTTTAGAATAGAAAAATCCAATTCAAAACAAATTTAAATTCAAATTTAATTTCAATTATGGAACACCTACAAATTTTTGGATTTTCGGAATATCTCTATTTTTTCTTAAAAATATTTATGTTAGCTAATTTCGTAATATTATATTAATTTTACAAAGTATAAACCAATATAAGTATAACTATATAAGATACAATGAATCATAAAAACAATATTAAGTCAATATTACATACATAAAATGTAACTTTCAGTTATTTCTAAAATCAAATATTCAAGTGAAAAGTTTTTCAACATGTAAGAACATAGTTTCGAATTCCAACAAACTTTTATGAGATCACAATTAGATAACCTCCAACAGGTAGCTGATTAATATGGTTACAGATTACTACTTTATCTAGTAATCCAATGGTCAACCTCTATTTATACAATGGTTGACCTTTAATCATATGATAATAGTGGTGTGTGACGATGTTAGTCATGTGTAAGAAAAATGATTAGGCTGTGAGTAGAACTAAGGAGTGAAGTGACTAATTTTTTATCTCAGGTGAATTTTGTAATTAAAGTTATATAGTTTTTATTATATATAAATAGTAATAAAAAAGTGTACATATATTAACATAAACATTGGTGTATATAAATATTAAATATACAAATATCATTTTTAGTAATCCAAAAAATATTTGGAAAAAATTCAAAAAAAATCAAAAACATAAATCGGATCAGAAATTCCTGAATTTTTTAAAAGTAATTCCATTCCATTCCAAAAAACTCGGAAATATCGGAATTGGAAAATTCAGAAATTGAAAGATAAAAAGTATTTTTAAATTTGGATTTTTCGGATCTGGATCAGAAATTGTTGGTCCAATTTCCACCCTTAGTTGTGTTATTTGTAACCTTTTCTATGCCTCGACGACCTCAATCACTTCTTTGACCTATTATCCTTACTTCATCGTCCATCGTTTGTAGTTCTTTTTCTGATGCCAGGGTTTACATGAATATTTTATTAGTTGTAGGTATTTTGGACATATCAACACCTTCTTGAGTTTAAAGAACATTTTCAGAAGTTCACGTCATGTTCAGTGAGATGGACTTAAGAAATCACATGTTCAATTTATAACTCCGAGTACTGATTGCTTTTTACAATTTATGAAATTCAAACTTTTTCATTTCCTCGGAATCCAAAAAGGTCGCATGCAATAAATAATGATGTTGGAAGTTACTTAAATTCAAGATAATAAACTATGATTGAAACATCAATCGATCGTCGAACCAAAAAGAATAGCTTTCGATCATATATATGTATAATAAAAGGAGATGGAGGACAAATTCTTCTTCATCCTCACTGCTCATTAACCCATGTGACCAGAGAAGTTTTTTTGTTCAAAATCGAAAGTAGCCTATATAAAAAATGGGAAGCTAATGTATGAACACCTATTGATGAATTAATGTGATGTCTAACACCACCGGCCTAGAAGAAGGAGGCTACACATGCAAAGTATAAAAAAGAAAAATCATTAATTTAACAATGAAATTATACCATTTTACATTATTTCTCATAAATTCAACAAAAAAGAAGATAGTGTTTTTAATTTTACAAACAAATGTCTTACTTAAATATCATGATTGGTGGATTACAAAGTATGAATGTATTCAGCACTATCGAATCAGAGTGCATAATTATTCTAGAGTTCGTTGGTCAATAATAATATTTTTTTAAAATAAAATCGTTCTAGATTAAGTTAATTAATGAGCTAATTAAATTAATAGAATAAAGGCGTTTTTTGGAAGAAGTCTCATCCAAATGGTGGATGTGTCTGTTGGGAAAATTCGGATATATAGTATAGATTAGCCATTTGTTAATATTTATAACATTTGAAATTGCTAGCATCTAACTTTGCCGATGTTCTCCCAATGAACTTAAGTGTGCAAACTCATCTTCTTTTACAATTTTATCATTCGCGGGTTTGATTATGTTAAAAAAAATAATAGA
Organism: Nemophila menziesii; assembly: GCA_029959085.1. Classification (NCBI taxonomy): domain Eukaryota; kingdom Viridiplantae; phylum Streptophyta; class Magnoliopsida; order Boraginales; family Hydrophyllaceae; genus Nemophila; species Nemophila menziesii. The sequence goes on from JARWIR010000008.1 coordinate 27,942,761, forward strand.
GAAGAATGAAAAATTGGCTTTGGTTAGGAAATTTTTAGGCTAGAGTTAAAAAATCTGGAAAATTAAAGAATCCATTAAAATCTAGAGTTAATTTCTAATCAGGTCCATCAACCCAATTACCCACCCCCAAAGAGTCCAACACCATTTTCCCCCCATCAGGTCCATCATCGATTTTACTATCCCCTCAATACCCCTACACATGATCAAATCAGATATTGACTTTCCTTATTTTTAGTCTATAACCAATTCCCTATTTTCAGCATATCTAATAAATCTCTTATTTTTAGCTCTTTAATATCCATCGACATGAAAAATCATCATCCTCTTCCACAAATCTTGTATTGCTCAGTGCTCGACCACAATAAACGAAGGAACCCAAGCCAGCCATCGCCGTTCTTCTCCGTAACAGCAGCGACCATCACAGCACCCCCCACAGTCTTCTTCCGATCGAAACTCCGATCGACTACCGCCATTTCCGGCCATCTCCAGCGACCTCCGAGCAGCAGACCCCACTCATCGCACTCCTCCTCTTCGAACCACGAACAGCAACGAAGGCCACCATCCCGACGCCGCGCTCAGCCGCCCCCTCCGCTAGTCCGTGACCCCGATCAATACACCCAAATCCGGCACATCAATCACATGACTGTTATGATGGTCTGTGTTGAAGATCCCGTCGAATATCCGCCGAAGAGCGATGGCATGGTGGAGAACGGCGGCGAAGATCCAGCAGCGAACATGCTTCTCAACGTACCTGGCTGCGTGGTGGTGGTTCGACTTGGTGTTGCGAAGTGGTGGTTCTAGGTCATTGTGCAAGGTGGTGGTGCACATCACTGTTTTACATTGTTACACCATCAAGTTTAACTGTCAAACCATCGACTTTTAACTGTCATACCATCGTTGTGCTAGTTAATATCGATGGGTTGTAAATACTGTTGTTTTGGACTGTATAAAAAACAGACGGGTTATGTGTGGAATATCGATGGTGTGCTAGTTAATATCGATGGGTTGTAAATACTGGTGTTATTTTGTGCTTTAATTTAATGTATTTGACTTTAATTTAATAAAGATATATAATAAGTGATTTTCAATTAGTTTATTTGTTTTATTTTGTGCTTTAGTTTAATGTATTTGACAATTTTTTTTTTTTTTATATTAATTGATTTGTTGCATATAATTATGAAATTAGTTTTGGTAAGTCAAAAGATATTAATGGAGCAGAAGGGCAATTTCGACTTTTGAGGTGGGTTGGACCTGATGGGCAACTGACAATAGTCTGTGAACTTCATGAGTAAATCACCCTAAAATCTATTGAAATTCGTTAAAATACTGATATAAAAATCTGTTAAACTCTAGGTAGAATTAAAAAAATCTTTTAAAATCTACGTAGAACTAAAACAATCCACGAAGTTTACAAAATCTATGAATTTTAAAAACTCTAATAAAAATTTTTAAAATCCAAATTGAATTAGAAAAACACTTTTTAAAAGCATGTGGAAGTGTTTACACATAATTTATTAGACAAAGAAAAGAGAATAGCGGACATAATTCAGAACGAAGTGGACCAAATACCTAAAAATTCCTTACTTAGGGTGGTACAAGAAAGAAATGCATAACTATATACAAGCCTAATACAAAGTCAAAGGTAGGTCCGGTCCTAGAACCACATGGTCTTGGGCTCCTCCTAATTCTTATAATATTGAAGCCCTATATTCTTATTTTATATAAAAGTATATTTTGTTTCATTTAAAATAATTCAGTGGTCTAATCCATTTCAAAATAAAGGTTTGACTATTTTTTTTAAATTTTTTTTATCTTTTTATATATTTTTCTAAAATATCACATGTATATTTTTTTTTAACTTATACTATAATATATTTATTCAATTATTTTATATTTCTAAATAATTAGATTTAAGATTAAAAAAATAAGTAAATATAGATTTTTTTAATGTAATTTGTAGTTTTTTTAGGGGTTTATTTTTTAAATATTGCTTTAAGGCCCTAAAATGTCAAGACTGGTCCCGATCAAAGGCCTAAGACCTTAAAAGAAGACTAAAGAACATGCAAGTTTAGCTCTACAACCCAAGTCTGATGAATCACACAACATTTTGTGCTGATTCCTAACAATATCAAGCATATCAAAGATTGAAAAACATGTTTATGAGTAGCATTATCAACTAAAAAGTCATAAAAAACTCCATCTATTTGAATCGAACTTAGACCCGAAGGCTTCTTCAGACCCATATCAACCATCTTTCTTCTCAAATTCACCACATCATTCCACTTCCAACTTGTCGAATATATATTCCACACGAGCATAAAATAGCCACCCACATTTTTCTAGGTCAAGTACAAGCCCAACTTAGGCAATAGGCAATAGGCTCGATAGGCATACATACTCTCCACAAGCCTTTCTGCTTCGTTTAACAATTCCGCTAGGCTCAATAGATTAAGGATGCACCCGTCATGCTCAATCCCCCATGATTCGCATTTCACCAAATATAGCCATGGCTTCCTTTTCTTTTAGTTCGTTAAAAGAAAAATCTAAAAATCTAAGGTCCTACCGGGAGTCGAACCCAGGTCGCAGGATTCAAAGTCCTGAGTGCTAACCACTACACCATAGAACCTCTTTTATTTATTTTTCTCCCCAAACAGTGACAATCATACTCATCATGAGCCAATGTGCCTCTCTGGCATCTCGTTAAAATCTAGTCGTGCCTCATCTATATTCTGCACCTAAAACATCCGAAAATCAAGCTTTTGTCACCATTTTTATCAAACACAAGGTGTGCATTTACTATTCCTTTTCCCTGTCCAAGCATTGTATACAAATTTAAAAATTAGTCCCAAGCAAACATATTTGATTGACACCCATTTTTTATACTTTAGATAATTTGTTCATCTTCTCTAACTAACCCCCTTTGATACAACCATTAAGTACATACATATACGTGTACTTGTCGGGGCAGGCCGTGGTTCTATCGATTTTGTTACAAGTTTGAACTGAATTTTGTGGATTATTAGAACAAGCATGGCATCTGATGATTTGATTCCAAAGAGTGGTATTTGGGTTTTCAACTTTGTTCGGTAACTTTGGTCGCGTGAAAGAGATTATTGGAAGTTATGTATAGAGATAACAGCTTAGCATTGATGGAGTTTTCTTAAGTCAAGCAGTTTTTAGTTATAATGCGAGCGTGAAGAGATGTTATATTAAAATGTTATATTTTTTTCCAAATAAAATCATACAAATTAAATAATAATTTGTACGATAAAAAGCGTATACAACCGGAAACGTTGAAAAATTTTCAGAAAAAAAAAACGTTGGAAAACATGAAACGTAACATAGAGTAAAACCTGTACAATCTCATCTCTTCACGCTCGCATTATAACTAAAAACATAAAGAAATCTCTTCACACCACGCCGCTCAACCGCCGCCACTTGGGGACCATTCTCCACCATCATCATCATCAACCCGGCTCAATCGAAGAACCCAAATTAAGGTAAAATATTTATTTTTACCATTGAAATTCTAAAAAAGTTGAATTACAATTTTTCAGAATCATGTGATCTGATTTAAGTGTTGTTTATTATATTTTTATACAAATATTACAAAGGCCATTACTTTTATCGTATTGGGAGGGATGCTCTAAAATATTAAGAACAATACGGCATAGTTTTAATAAATTTGCAGAAGAAAAATGGCAGAATCTTCAGAAGGAAAGCTAGTGGGAGGAAAGGAGGTGCTGATAGTAGATGATGACCTTGGAGAAATGGCGAAAAAAGCTGCTTGGAGCGTTAGCTCCTGCAAGCCCGGCAATGGCGTCTTTTCCCTCCGTGATGATAATTTTGACACTTACTGGTAGTAAGCCTTCACCTTATTGTCTACTCTTTTGTATTTTTTAATTTATTTTTTTGTTATTTATTATAATTTCGTTTTTGTTTGGATTTAGTGAATATTCAATTTCAGAAGAAAGTTAAGCTTCAAGTACGATTTTTGAAAACTCCAAAAACCTAGTTTGCTTTTAGTCCTTGTATCTACCAAACTTAACATTTCATCAGTTCAGTCCTTGTCTTTGAATTATGAGTAGTACATTTCATATAGATCTGTTATGTTAACTGATTGTTTTTTAAATTAGTTAATTGTCGAGTCCACATCAGTAGGCTGACTTGTCGAGTCAGCAAAGAGCTTGTCCAAGTCAGCATCTTTATTAACCTCTTTTCCTTTATTATTTTCAGTTCTCTCCTCCTCTCGTCCGTACCAATTTATAAATATTTATTATTAAAAGATGAAGATTGAGCGTAGAGATTATATTATACCAAATGGACCTGGTAGTTTCAAGGTATATATTTTTCTTCCTTTATTCAACTAGAAAGAAAAAAACTATAATTTGTTTTTATTTATTGGGTGATGCAGATGAAGCTGATGATTTGTGGGTTGCTTATAATTTAATTGCCGAGGGTGACTATGTCTTAGTGGCTACTGTCAGGTACTAATGAATTAGAAATTATGTATATAAAAAGATATAATAATAAATTTAAATTTGTAGGAAAGTTGTAAGAGAAACTGCTTCTGGAGTACGAGATGCAGAAAGGGTGAAATTGAGATTAGAAATTAAAGTGGAGGTAAGAAGAGCTATTTGACTAGTGTTTGTTTGTTTAAGATTGTAAGAAGGAAGATTTATGGATGATACTTTTTCAGACAATTGAGTATGACAAAGTAGAAAAAATATTCTGGAAAATGAACATGTAAAAGTGTGTTGTGTATATACTGACATATACATACAGTTGCTTTGCTTTGATAATAATAAGTAGTGTGATTTTTCTCTTCATTCAGATTGGGCAATTTCATACTCTGGAACTTGAGCTACACAAACCATTTGTCTTGAGAAAGGTATTAATTAAATTGTCTGTTAGTTATATTGAACATAACATCCTCCTCGTATTTTGTAGGAAAAATGGGATGACGTGGCATTAGATACACTTCGACAATCTTCTGGTATATAATATTCTATTCTATTTATGTAAAATTTGATTTTCCTTTAATATACTTTGATGGTTACACTTACAGAACACACAGCAAGTGCTGATCTGGCAGTGATTTTAATGCAAGAAGGATTAGCGCGTATTCTACTTGTTGGTAAAAGGTACCTTATATCTTGCAAACAAATGTAAATGTTAAATTGGAATTAAATTTGTTGTTAATATTTGGGCAGTACCACAACTACGTGTTCTCACATAAAAGAATCTATACCTCGCAAACATGGACATGCAATAGCAGGTTATGATAAAGTAAGTGAGAGTTTGATATTTTGAAATTGAGAGGATTCTTTGATCTTATTCAAATAAATGAATGTTATGTTGTAGGCTTTGAATAAGTTCTTTGACAAGGTTTTACAAGTAAGTGGTTAGATTTGTTTGAGTCAGGGAAATGAATTTATCACACTAACAAACAAACAATCTTTCTTTCTGACAGGCCTTGGTCCAACATGTTGATTTCATGGTTGTAAAATGTGTTGTAATTGCAAGTCCAGGATTTACAAGGGTAGGGTGTGTATTATTATAATTTATAATTTATATTTCAAAATAAATAAATAAATAAATGTAACAGGAACAATTTCACCGCCATTTGATGTTGGAAGCAGAAAGGAAACAGTTGAGAGCTATAATTGAGAATAAATCACGCATTATTCTTGTGCATACAACTTCAGGATTCAAGTATATTTTTTTATATATATATATATATATCTTGAATATGCCGTGACATTTATCTTGTTTAATTAAATTAATTATATACAGGCATAGCTTAAAAGAGATTTTGGAAGCCCCAAATGTGATGAATGTTATAAAAGATACAAAAGCTGCTAAAGAGGTCCAAGCTCTTAAGGATTTCTTTGCTATGCTTTTAAATGTCAGCTTCTATTTCTGTCTATCCTTTTTTATTTTTATTAAATTCTTTTTACTTTTTGACATTAAACTCAACATTATTACATATATATGTAGGACTCTGATCGTGCATAAAGCATGTAGAATTTGCCCATGAGAGGATTGCTATACAGAAACTTCTAATAACTGATGAGCTTTTTAGGTATGTATTTTTATTTTTAAGTGAGAAAGAAACAAAGAGTTAATTAATAATAAGCAGCAATATATTTATTTTTAATTTTTTTCAGGAGTTCGGATGTAACAACCAGGCAAAAATATGTAAATTTAGCTAAGTCTGTCAAGGATTCAGGGGGAATTGTTTACCATCCATGCATGTTTCAGGAAAACGTGAGTTTATTTGTTTATTTATTTATTTATTATACTTTTTATTTCTTATTAAATATCTATTCTCTCTCCAGAACTAGCACAACTTACTGGAATTGCTGCAATTCTACGATTTCCTTTGCCTGAACTCGAAGACATAGAGATGTGATGAACAAATACACTCTTTCTTTACTTGTTTATTATTCTTTTATTCTAATACTATTTGCTTTATATCTTTATTCTTTCATTTCTGGAAAACTAACTTCACTAACTGAAACTCTAGCTTTAAGCTAAAATATATAACACATTTTTTTCATTATTATCTTTATTTAGACATTAGAATTTATATTTTCAATATAAATTTATGTGAATCGGAGGGTAAAATGGAAGTCTATTATTTATGGATTTGCTTTATTTGTTTTCCATTCAAAATTGGCTATTACAAGACTAATGATAGCAAGATATAACCGACTTTTTATGTATTTGTTCCAAAGACCTTTTGAACAAAAAAAAAAAAAAAAGAATAAAGCAAAGAACAAAGTTTCATCATGATTAAAATGGACTCTTACACAATATTTTCTTCCATCAAATTTAGATTTAGATACAAAAAGGCTCAAAGCCTAGGTCGGATTCTTAAAGGATGAAGTCTAGATTAAATTTTAAAGACTCGAAACCTATATGGATTTTTAAAGACTTGAAAGCTAGATTAATTTTTAACGGCTTGAAATCTAAAATAATTGTAAAGACTTGAAGTCTTAATTCAAATTTATAATAAAAAGATAAATCAATCATATGGATAATTCACAAATGAATTGTGTCATATGTTACACAAAGATTTCATTCATAAAAAATAAATAAAATTAGAGGAAGATAAGTTGAACTAATTAATTTTATGAACTGCATCATCTTTTGATATAATTTATGCAAAGTTTGCATAATAAATGTTTCGAACTTGTAATCTCCCTTGTAAATAATTAAAATCTTGCCATTTAGACAATCTAATAATTTGTTAATAAATTGAAAAAACAAAATTTTTAGTACAAGTTCAGGTACTACTAAATTAATTAAGGATTTTAAACAGGCAAATATGATATTACCAGGTGGAACAAATATTCGTCTTTTTGTATCATATCACGCATATACTACTGAAGTAGCTATATCGCGAATAAAGGTTTCACAAAATACTATGAGATTGTTTGTCTCGTAAGTAAGCAAAGTAATGAATTGTTGATATAAAATCATAATTCACGTTCCATTTACATAATACTATTCCCTGAAGTGATTAGAATTACTTTCCAAAAACGAATGCAATAATTTCCAAATGTGTATTACAATAAAAATTGTGGTGGAAAAATTTGATTGGATAAAATCTCATTCTCTAGCTCAATACCATCCTCTGTAGTGGATGGAATTTCATTCCTTGTAGCGAGTGTTGCTTATTTCAATCTATATAAAAATGGATATGGAAACAAAAATGGTAGGGTTAAAGCCAATTGAATATTATATTCTCTGTCTAAAACTATTTCTTGTAGTGAATAAAACTGCATTTCCTAAAGAAAATGTTACATCTTCTAATTTTTATTGGAATCAATGTGGTAGTGACCATAGATCTAGATGAGGGTGATATCATTGTATGAATAACATTTAGTTCATTAGTGATAGGAATATTTCTAATAGAATTCTTACCACATAAGATAAATCGTGGGGAATATTATGAAATTAAAAGCCACGAAATATAAGCTATCATAAAATTTTAACCATAGATATTATTGATAAAGTTGAATTATATAACATTCGCATATCCGTTGTATGCTAAGACATTTAGTCGATCTAATTAAAAGTTTTGGTTGTCCAAAAATTATGTTACCGTGTGGTACAAAATTGAAATAATTAGCGCGTTATATATTTAGTAAATCCTGAAAGAATTTACTAAGTTTAAAGATATTCGCCGAAATGAATAGCATGTATAAACCACAAGTGTTTGTAACAATGTTTCTTTTGCATTGTTTATAGAACGGCTCACCAGAAGTGTGTATGGAAAAAAGATTCTACTATTTCTTTGGGGTTGTATTATATATAGATTCAAGAAGTTGATACACACATTATGCAAAATAAAAGATGTCACAATCCAAAGAACTTTGTAATATTAAATGATCGATTTGGTCACATATGTCGAATAATAGATAACTTACTTGGTCTCTTCTTAAAAGAAACAGAAGATTATTTTACCAAGTGACTACCCCCTTATTAGGGGGGAGAGACAAGGCAACTTGAAGTTGTGTGACTTATAGACAAGGCAACCGGAAGTTGCATGACGTATCGTGGAATAGAATTGATTATATCAATCATATCCACGAACTAAAGAACAGGAACTTGAAGTTAAAATGAATATATATTTGCAAAGTATCGCAAATAATATACCTAATGCATTCACAAGTATGCAGAATATTTTATAATCCCAAAATATGCTGTAAACGCTCCAACATAGGTTATTTTCCATTATAGACAAATAACAAATATTCCAGCAAATGCATCTAACCAACGCATGAAGCTTGGTAAACCTGTAATGCATCTAACCAACGCATGAAGCGTGGTAAATTTGTAATGCATATAACACGCATGAAGAGTGGTAAGCCTGTCGTTTTAAAGTATACATGCCCCAAAGAAAAAAATCTCATTAGTAAATGATGAAATGGTAAATATTGTGGAATGTGCATTCTACGTAATACGACGGGAATTATTAAGACAACTAATGTTGGCACGTTTATTACTCTAAAGGAAGTAATGATCATTCAAAAGACCTAGGTACCTGAATACGAGAAAAGTTATGTAGATTATTTGTCTACTGGAAATATTTGAAACTGCTAGACTGTTATGGGATTAATATTTTTCATTTAATATAGCGCTTGAAATAAATAATAAGGATCCTTAACCAAAAAAAATTGTGAAATATGTCGACAATAATAGAAAGGATAATAGTGAATTTTGAAATCTAAAACCCTACTTGTATCACGGAGGTTCCTGCAGAAACCTAGAATAAATTATGGGGAGACGTCCTCATTCTTATATTGATATAGTGTAGTGGTTATTAGATGGATATTAAAGTTCTTAATGAAAGCAATAGGTGCTCGAAGCACCATAGGTGCCTGAAGTATCATGTGTTCTCAAGCACGAAAGGTGTTTGAGAGCACAACAAGTGCCTGAAGCACGATAGGTGCCTGAAGCACGATAGGTGCCTGAAGCACGACAAGTGCCTGAATTATTTAAAGCGTCTAAATATGAATTTTTCAAAGATTGAGAAAGTATCTGGAGTTTAAAAGGTCATGATGAACATAATTTATTTGAAGGACAAGAGACAAGTGTTTGAATTATAAGAGGATACTCGGAATAATTGTTGTCATAAGCAATGTCATAATAAGGAGGATGTGATATTTGTGTATTGTACTCTTTTTCCTTCACTAAGGGTTTTTCCCACTGGGGTTTTCCTATAAAGGTTTTAACGAGGCATGCCAAATATTGATTATCAAAAGAAGTATATACTTATTTTCTCGATCAAGAAAATGATATTACTAACACTTCGTACCCTCAAGTGAATATCCAGAAGATTTACTAATTTAAAGTTTCATTAACGATGACATTAAGGTACAAGTCCGCAAGTATTTAATGTATTTATAAGTATGTAATGTTGTAATAAGGGGGAGAATATATTGGAGTTCTGGATTTTTATCCTTCACCATGGTTTTTTCCATTGGGTTTTCCTGATAAGGTTTTAACGAGACAGATTGAATATGTGTCATAACCCTAATGATTAATGTACTCTTTTTCCTTCATCAAGTTTTGTACCAATGGGTTTTCTTGATAAGGTTTTTTTAATGAGACATATCCTTTAGTGAATATCCAAGGGGGAGTGGTATGAAATATATATCTAAGTGGATAATTCAACATACCCAAAAAAAGTGTGGTTTATCTTCAACAAGAATATACCGATGATATTCTATGAGGATACTGTTGCTTGTACTACACATAATTAAAATGGTTACATCAAAGGAGACAGAACTAAACATATTTCACCAAAGTCTCCTGCACACACGAGCTACAGAAGAATGTGTATATTGACACTCGGCAGATGCAACGACATAAGAATTTTGCAGAATTTTTCTTACGAAATCATTGACAACCACAATATTCAAGATATCGATCCACAATATAGGAATACGACAACTCAAAGATCTCTTGCCAACATCAAGGGGAGCGTAAACAAGACTTTACTCTTTTTCATTCATCCAAGTTTTCATCCCACTGGGTTTTCTTGACAAGGTTTTAACGAGGTAGTGTTTCAAGATGATTAGTTCCATTAGTATGTACTTTTTTTCCTTCGACCGAGTTTTTATCCCATAGGGTTTTTCTTGGCAAGGTTTTAACGAGACATGTTTGCTAATGGATGGACATCCAAGAGGGAGTATTATAAATGATTATACTTAATAATGGATGTCCAAAGGTTATAGACTTTATATTTCCTATTTATTGTGACAAGTGAAAGGTCTCTTATTTTTCTATAAATACAAGATCATTTCATTGTAATATCACTACTTATTGGAACACAAGACTATTCTTTCTATATTGTATCTCTTCCTTTCTTTAGATATTGTTTAGTTTATAACAAAAACTTTGATCAATTACTTGATTAAAAAAAGTAAATGGTCATAACTAAGAAAGATAAAAAAAATCTAAACTCAAAAAACATTTCTTTCTAAATTATTATCTGAAAAGTCTATCTTATAATTTTGTATAGTCATTCGAATTCGGTCAACCGTCTATATCTATATCTCGAAACACTTTCTATCAATTTTGGATTTAATAGAGGTCAAACATCTTAACTTTTTTTTTGGATTTAATTGCATTATAGATTACCTTATATTATGCAAAAACAGTAATATAAGTTCCTATATTAAATTTTTGTGAATTAATTACTCAATAAATACCTATATTATCTAGCATAATTTATATTTTATCATAAAAATCAAACATTTATACAAATATAATAAATTTAAAATATTTGAGGACCATGTGAAAATTCTAATGTTTGTGGGAAATATTAAATTATTAATAAATTTTCTTACCAAGTAAATTTTTAGTTTAAAAAAAAATCCAAGGGGTCATGGCCCCTCTGTCATGGTTATGGTTCCACCATTATTTTCTACAATACAACTGTAGTATTTTGTGTTTTTAAGTTTATCTTTTAAAAATGAATATTCAACTTTCTTGGTTATGATAATTTTTTTCATACATTGGAGGCTTAAAAATCGTTAGCTAACAATTAAACTAACACCCTTAAGGGGACTCTAAAACAATCTTAGGCAACGCATGTCCGTACCTATCTCTCATTATATTGCTCCACAAATATCTCGGAGGTTCTTCATATTCGCATGGGGCCTCTAACATGTCTGCACCTTCTTTTATCAGCATGTCCGCACACTTATTCGTCTATTTGTAAATGTGATTCACTTAAAATTTGGGTTTACAGGCAAGATCTTTATACAATCACCCCCAATGTGACAAGTCCGAGTCTTGTAACTACCACCACCCTTCACTAGCGCATGAAGTTCCCTCGAATCAGTATCAATACATAGATCCTTAATACCTTGTTTAACCGCCCAAATCAATCCATAATGAAGCGCTAAAGTTACGAATAAAGAGGAGACTCTATCACACAACGGAGAAACTCGCTAAGAATGATCCATCTCCATCTCTTAGTAACCCACCTATCCCTACCTTATTATTGAACACATCACAACTCCCCACCTTTTCAAGTTTTGTGTATCAAACTTCTTTTATCAAATATTAGATCAAAATCCTATGTTTTGAAAAATGACTTTTTTTTGAGTAATGATATTTATCACTCTTTTTTTTGGTTCACTCTTGTATCACTCCTTATGTGTTATCTTATGTGGCATTAAATTAAAGAGAGAGAAAAAAGTAATTTGGAAAGAGAAACACTCTGATTGGTGTTTAAAACCTCCACGTAGGTGGTGATATTAAGGTGAACCAAAAAAGGGTGATAAATATCATTACTCATTTTTGTAGTTTGTTCGAACTGCATACATAAAAGACAAATTTACAAAAAAAATGATTTATTCTTAGTAATTATATAAAAAAATAGATGATGTGCACAAAATATAAATAATTTTCAAAAGGGTATAATTAAATTATTATAATATGTTTTGTCACGCCCTGAAAAACACGACTATCTTATCTAATTTAAAATAAGTAAAAGTACATTAAAAAAATACCAATTTATTACATTACATTTGTTAAAATTAAATAAATACAAAGATCTATTCTTCCTCTGCAACTGAGCTACTGACCATTGCCCAAATCCTTAAGTTATCTAGTATCTGAAAGGTTGGGGTAAAGGGGGTGAGCTACTACTGGTTCAGTGAGAAAATAAATAATAGGCATACTTTAACCTACGGCAGTAATTATATTTAAGACGTTGTCATTGAACTGATATAGGCCTGATATATAAATTAAGCATTCATAAAGTGATAAATAAATAAATTAGATAAAGTGTATATATCCAACTAGGCATCCCATACTACCTAGCGAGCTATATACATTAGCAAGTAATAATCACGTTGCAAAGGATACTGTGGTCTTGCCCTTATGATGACCCACTGACCACGAAATTCTCCGTCTCATGCGCCAGGTGGGAACAGATCATGATAGTCGTGTTAACCCTGATAAGCCCGTTGCCGCCCAGTGCAACACGATTGTATCATGTCTAACGATCGATCGATAGATATATCAAATATCACATATGAAATGACTAAGTAGGTTGATTCAACAACTATAGCAATTAAAAATTAATGGATAGACGATAAAGCAGGCCGTGCTATCCTAAATACACAATTAATCATATTATAACGAAATAATATAATTAATTCAATAATAACAAGACAATATAATCCAGATAAATAATAATACATATGGTCCAAAATCATCGAATTAAATATACTACTGTATAATTTAAAATAGAGTCAAAGATAAACATATTAAACACGATTTATACTGTCTCCTTAAAAGAATAAATTTGTGGCCACTATTCTAACCGGAATTGATATAATCTTACGTCTTCAAATGATCCGCTATAGTTACTTTAATATATCTATACTTATTTATTTAGTAAAATTAATAATTATAACTAACAATTATATTTTTCTTCTTTATTTTGTGGACGAGCCCAGTATATATAGATATTTTAATGTCTTAGGCAAGTAAGGAATTAGGAAGCTTAGTTATAAAATATTACATCTGCATGTTTATAAGGGAGACGCGCAGCTATTATATTTGATTCGTCAAAAGTTATTAATATATCGTGGCATGTTTCAATATAATCAAATGAATAAGTATCGTTGCTAGAAAATAGGATGTAAAGAATTTGCTATAATAGAATGTTAATGTATTTAATATAAACAAGGTGAACCATAAACTTGAGATTGATAGTTGGCCTAATGGTTAGGTTACTCCAAAGTGATTCTCTTATGTACTCAAAAAAAAAAAGGTGAACCATAAACAAAAAAGGTGAACCATAAACATGTGAAGTGTAAAGTTTTGATAGGCATTAACTTGTAAAGTAGGAATAATTGACCTTTTTACTACAAATTTAAAATACATAATTAATTGAATGGTTATTTTTTTCTTTTATCAATTTTATTTTTTTCTTTTATTATTTAATTAATTAAACTTTTTAATTAGTTATAATTATATAATGTATATAAATTAAATAATTTAATTCATAAAATGACAATTTAATTTCGATTAATACACTTATAATAAAACTAGTTTTGCAAGACATGACACATACTATGGCAAATATTTGCCATACAATTTACCAATGAAACTTTAAATATAAAGATAAATCATTTATATTTAAAGATCTTGGATAAAATTTTAATTTAATCTTTTTATATTGGTAGAAATAATTCATATTAAAATTTAATAAGTTCAGAAGAATTTATATCAGATATGAAATTATAATGAAGAAATGGATATAATGGCGTATTTGGAAAGTTTAAGTTAAAATAGATTGATAATAAGTAAGATTCGAGGACAACACTTTTAATTATTTCCTTACTATTTTAAATTTCTTCAATTTATAAGATAATTATAATATTTTTTAATAACCCCGTAACATGACATCTCATTGTTATTTGAAATAAAAAGGATAGATGTATCCCAAATTCACAACTTACTAATAATTTATATAAAACTTAATATAAATTTGTAGAATTTTATGATATAGTCTAACAATATATAATTGTTATATATATATATATTATATGAAAGACTCTGTATATTATAATACCCTTACTAAAGTATTTTGATATTTTAAATATTTATTAAAAACATATATTTTAATAAGGATAAAGTGGGTATTAAAGATTAATGAGTGTATTGATTTTTTAAAATGGGCAAGTATATGAAGATAACTATTTTTAGTAAAGTAAACTAAAATTTGGGGACATGGGAGTTATATTTTTAGTACAATTTCTCTATGAAAAGTGTACCCCTTCTTTGGGAAATAGTATATTCATTAGTTTCTTTTAGTGAGAAATATGAAAATCGTTTTTACATATTATATATTTAAGATGATTTATATTAGATATAAATATTTATGTAAATGTGAAAGTTATTAATGGTATATAATGGTTAATTCCTTTACGATTATTAGATTTTTGTAGCCTTTTAAGAATCTATTAAATAACTTTATATTTGAATCCTTTTAAATTCATTTTAATGAGATTTTTCCATACTTAAAAGTTTTTACAGTTCAATTTAAACTCCTTAGCTTTAAAAAAAAACTGTAGTTGTTGAAACTGTAGGTTTCCATCTATCATTCGATATGATCATTCAGTATCCATTGCAACACTTAGACTTTGAATTCTAAATTATTTTCACTTGATAGTTATATATTATAGATTTTGTAAAAATGATATATATAAGATATTTCGTGAGACTTGTCCATCACAAGTAGAGTTTCTAGTTTGGTAAGATTATAAGTTTTAATGTACCACACTTTGATTATGAGTGAGAAATGACTTGACTATCAGAGGGCTCATTCATGTTTTAGAGTTTTCATTTTCACTTTAATTATGCATGAGAGACGACCTAGCTACCAGGAGGTTCTCATGTTTTAAAGTTTCCTACTATATATCTCTTAGATAACAGTTCATAACTTTGTTAGTTATATAATAGTGTTCCTATAAAGTTGCCTCTATTTCTTCCTATAACTAGGTTTCTCAATACTTCTGCTAAATCACTTCTTGAATCATCCCAAGCTAGTTGGGTAAAATCTCAAAAATTGTGACTGCAACTTGAGCGTCTTTCTTGTGCACACGAGACTCATCAATATGATCAATAAGCTCTTGATGATAACGTCTCTTGAGGTTGAACAGAATGCATATGATGCATGTGTAAAGTAATAAGAACTTAGTATTGGTGCTAAGTGTAAACTCTTTCATCTATAAGTTCTAAGCTCTAAAGACATCATAAGCATGATATTCGCGTAAATCCTTAAACATCTTTAAAAGATGTATAAGTAACTTATTATGACCATTAGATACCAGTTATCTAATACCAATAAACAAAGTAAGGGAATTAATGGAAATTATTTCTATAATTTTTTTAACGTCTATTTATTACACGAAAGGGGTATTAGATACTCGTAGTAGTGTAGAAATATGCACTATGTTGCATACTCTAAAGATAAGTATAGGAATAAGAGTATGAAAAATTAAATTATAATTTCGGTAATTGAGCAATTGTTGCAACCACAACTGTAATAATTAATTCTCCCGAGATGCCTATGGGCAAAACCTATTGTATGAAAAATGTAATTTTGTTCATAAACTTATTTTGAGCAAAATAGTCATTTGATAATAAGATGGTTATTGTGTTTTAATGCAGTATAAAAATGACCAATGGAGTATTTCATAACGATGAATTACACCCATTGGATACTTACAATATGGTGATCGTAGTTTCCTAAAGTAACTACGTAAAAGTGTTATAGTTCTTTCTGGTCATAAATCAAAACAAATATTTGTACTAATCAAATCTTATCTTGTGTGTGTTTATGAGAGTGAATAGAGAGACTTAACTAATTGTGTGGGTTTGTGTTCAGGTGTATGGTGCAAGGCCTATTAGGAGATGGATAGAAAACATGTGGTGACAGAGTTATCAAAGATGCTTGTGAATAGAAGATTGATGATAATTGTACAGTTTATATAGATGCTACTCGAAAAGGGAAAGAGTCGAGTCATCGTGTTGAGAAGAATGAAGGGCTTGTTTATGCAACATCTGGACATAAATATGATGTTTTGATTCAACTTGTGAATAGTGAAACTAGTAGTGATGTTGTAAAAACTGTTAAAAGGATGAAGATTGAAGAAATTCATGATGATGACGATGATGAGATGGTTGAATAATTGTAATGTAGAACTTGTTGGTCAAATACGTTGCTGCAGATATGTGATTGAAAGATTCTTTTATTTTTTATTTTCGATTGGTTGATTGTAATTTTTGGTGTTAAAATGTTGGGTTTTGAAGATCCATGCAAATTTAATTAGAATATGGACCAATGAGTGTAATCACTGGAATATTTCCTTAATAGTTAATATAAATGAAAAGTTACATCTCTTCCATCCATCTATAAATTTTGATCTTTACTTTGTATTCTTAACCATAAAAACAATTCTCAATATTTTGGTCCATGCTTTTAAAGAAGGAAAAAAAACATCAAACAAGTAAATAAAGTATGAATTTTATTTAATCTAATATTTAGGTACGTGCTCAAAAGTTGGTGTTATTTGGATATATTTTCATTCTTAAAATCCTCAATGCTCCTAACCCACTTAGATAATGGATATCTGGGAGAAATTGCAGTGTTTTTCACTGTTGCATGTCATGGTTGATGTTTGTTAATTGTGATTAGAATCCTCCGCTTGTAACCGAAATCTTTAATATTTGTTGGTTACTTAACGATGACAAACTCGAATGCATAGCTATATTACTTGGATAGTTAATGGCGGTAAAAGATTAATCCTATATTTTGTTGGTTTTAATGTGATGTTGTTATTTATACTTTGACTCTTTATCGCCTTATCGTTAGTTGTGATAGTTATCCTTCTGTATAATGTTGTCTCTATGAATAAAATCACTTTTCGGAGAAAATAGTTGAAGCAGAAAAAGAAAAAATCACGCATCAACTGTACTTCTTGTCGAAGTGCTCCATATTCGCATTCTCCATAAACTGCTCAAACTCAAACATCATGCTTGAACATCAAACATTACGCTCGAAGAACACCATCGATCACCGAACATCCCTCTTGCTCCATCTTTGTGTTCTACATGGACTGCTCAAGCTCGAGCATCAAACATCACGCACGTACATCAAACATAACGCTAGCCTGTTCTTTTCCATCGACTTTTGTTCACCGGAAACCAAATCTTGTTTCCTTTCCAATCCATTCAAGCACACCACCATATTTGCTTCAGATCTTCGAACGACAAGCACAACACTAGCTGCTATTTTTCGAACAACAAGTTTTTTTTATCTTTATTTCGAGATATTTGTCCACTTTACTTTTTACACATATTAAATAATTTTATAGTTACACTTTCCATTACAAAACCCCATTTCATAAAGTTTCTTGATATTAAATATATAAAAAAAAATATAAACTTTAATATTTTAATAGGAATAAAAGAAAAAAATGTTTGATATCTTGGACTAATATTCTGAAACTATAATTTTTTAGTAAGTAAATAACTTTTATGAAATAGAGTGTGAGTAATAAGTTGGATTTGACAAAAAAAGTAAAATAGTAAAGATAAAGAGAAATATACCACCATCTTAAAATACAATCAAAATTAACTGATGCTGCTATGATTAAAAAACGTGCTTCAATATCTTGTGTTTCCAGAGATTATTTAGGTAAGGTAAAAAATTGCAAAGTTTAGAAAATTACAGCTGAATCTCCTTTAGAAGTTGAAACTTTAGGCATCCTCAAAACTTGTATTATTGCTCGAGACTTGGAAAAATCTAGAGTGATCATTGAAATCGATTGTCTACAAGTTATGCAACCATTGAAGAGGTAGCAAATTTTTATTCCTAAATTTTATAATATTATTAAGAGTATTTACTAGATTTCTGAAACTTGTAACCCTATTTTTTTATGGATAAGTCGAAATAGGAATAGTATAGCTGAAGGGGTAGCCAAACGCATGCTCTTTGGCAAGATGATTGGCTCATGTTTAGACACGTATCCAAGTAGGCTAGTTGAAATAATAGAAAACAAATTTATTCCTTCCGGAGTTAGAAAATCTAATAATAAATTTAGAGAATTAAGTAATATTTTTGGAATTCAGATAGCTAGAGAAAAAAATAGTGTATTTGGATACCTATATAATTAAGTAGAATATATATATATATATATATATATATATATATATATATATATATATATATATATATATATATATATAAGAGGTTATTACTTTCTGCAGCCAACTTTTCAAATTTTTTACATTATACCTCCCAACTAAAAAATTATACTATATACCTCCAATTTCTAACTTCATGGTTAGGTTTTTCTCTTTTTTACCCCTCCACATGATGGGCACGGCCCCGCGTAAGTTACCTATTACATTAACTCATCCCCACACGGTCCAGCCCCATATCAATAATTAACTCTGTGGGTACGGAATTATGCCACACACAAACACAAAAACTCAACACTGTAAATGGGGCTGGCCCCTACATGAATTAACGAACTCAAACCCAACATATTCAATCTCTGTTATTAACATATCCATTTACAAATCAACACAAACTCAGGATATACACCAACTAAAACCAACATATTCAAATAATTAAGCAAAACAAACCAACACTGTTAATGGGGCTGGCACATTTCATGAACACAGGGGATAACACAAATACAACTGATTGAACCAAATACAGCTTATCAGTCCAAATATAAAAGGATAACACAAATTACCAGTCCAAAGAAAAAAGGATAACACAAATTATCTATTCGAAGACAAACAGAACAATTCATTTCCATACTAGGCCTGGCCACACACATCAAGAAAATGAATTGTTTGGACCATCGACTTAACAAGAGTTCAACGGGCTGGACCATGTTCTATATGCGCTTCAGTGGAATGGACCTGAGTCTGTGCCCAGCAAGCGTAAATCCAACCTAGGCTGGCCCCAGCAAGCATCATTCACAACGGCTTGGACCCATAAAGATAACCAGCTTCGAAGGTCTGGACCCATGGTAGGTTCGCCGATGGTGGTGGGGCTTAGCCATTCTCGGTTTACTGGTGGCAGATGGTGGTGTCGATGGGTTTCACGATGGTGGTGTGTGTGTGGGGGGGGTGGGTGGGTTGGGTTGATGTTGATTGTGAAGAGATGGGTTTCGATTATTGGGCTCGATTGGATTGGACCCAGTATGATAGTGTTCTTGGGCTGGCCCCATTGTGTAATTGTTTGGGCTGCACAATGAACCCTATTTCGAATAAATACAGAAATATGAACATACTCTCTGTTGCCGATGAAGATGCTGGTGGGGAAGGTGAATCAAAACCATGACCCCGATTCTGAAATACCAATGATTGGACCCATGAGGATAAGGAGATACGAAGGAGATTCAAATCAGTGGCTATTGATTTCCGATTGGCTGGCCCCATTTCTTGATTTGGAGCAGTTTTTCAGATGGGGAAGGGGAGGTGGTGAGATGCTGCTGCTACTGAATATGATGGTGGGGGTGGGGTGGCGCTGTACCTCGGTGGTGGGGTGAGGAAGGACGAAGGAGGTGGTGTAGCTCGGTGGTTGGGTTGGTGGTGTACCTCGGTGGTGGGGTGAGGAAGGACGAAGGAGGTGGTGGGTTTGGTGGTGTAGCTCGGTGGTTGGGTTGGTGGTGTAGCTTGGTAGTGGGGTGGGGCTGCATCTCGGTGGTGGTTTTGGTGGTGTAGCTCGGTTGTTGGTTTGGTGGTGAGGTGTAGCTCGGTGATGAAGAGAGTATCAGAGAAGGGAGAGTGGGTCGGTGGTGAGGTGAAAGGGGTGTGTGGGTTATATATAATGGATAGGGTAGGGGGTTTTTTGATTTTTAACCCATTCTAGTTGGGCTCCCAACTACTAGTTGGGTTGGAGGAGGTAAAAAAGAAATAGGGTGAGGATATAGGTTGTTCTACGTAAATGACCCTATATATAAAGAATAATCTAGTGGCTTCCAAAAAGTTCCGTAGACTTTTTCAACAAAAGAAAAAGCGGAAAAACAAATAGAGCTTATAAAGGTACTAGCAATTAAGAAGAGGGAAAAAATTGTTTCTAGCAGCTTCCAGACCAACAGCTTAACTTCCAGACTCATCTCTCTGCTCTACAAAATGACATCTCTTACCTACTTTTCATCAACAAGAAAAAAAAGAAAACGCACACAAATACACATAAAAAAAAGAAAACGCACACAAATACACATAAAAAAGTTCACATTTTTTCAAATTTCAATCAAACTCAGAAAGTTTATATCACAAGGTACATTTACACGCTAATCTCTCTATTTTTTCTTTTGTTTCGCTTTTGTTTTTCATTGATATGCTTACATGATCGTGATAAAATATTTATGGTTTTTTGTTTAAATTGAAATAATTAGGATGTAAATTGGTTATCTTTTTTGGATTCTTGAAAATTAATCACAGTAATTCAATATTTGTATAGCATTTTCCTTTGTTTTGTTATCTTAGTTTCATTTTATTAATATAAAAACCTTTCTGGGTTTAATTCACTTACATCATTTTTTTGTTTTAGGTATAATTTTTGCTATTGAATATGAATCCTGACAAATTCACCCACAAGACAAATGAGACTCTTGCTAGTGCTCATGAGTTAGCGATAAATGCTGGAAATGCTCAATTCACACCCTTACATATTGCATTGGCATTGATTTCCGAACCCAATGGTATATTCCGACAAGCAATTGTCAATGCCGGAACAAGTGAAGAGTCTGCTAATTCAGTTGAGAGGGTGTTTAATCAAGCAAAGAAGAAATTTCCATCTCAAACACCTCCTCCAGATGAAATCCCAGCAAGCACTTCACTTATTAAAGTGATCAGACGTGCTCAATCCTTGCAAAAGTCCCGTGGAGACACCCATTTAGCCGTTGATCAGTTGATTTTGGGACTTCTCGAAGATTCACAGATCGGGGATCTATTAAAAGAAGCTGGTATTAGTACTTCAAGGGTGAAATCTGAGGTTGAGAAGCTTCGAGGAAAGGAAGGTAAGAAAGTGGAAAATGCTTCGGGTGATACTAATTTCGAAGCGCTTAAAACCTACGGTCGTGATCTTGTGGAACAAGCGGGTAAGCTTGACCCAGTAATTGGTAGAGATGAAGAAATTCGAAGAGTGATTAGGATTCTTTCGAGAAGAACTAAGAATAATCCGATTTTAATCGGTGAGCCTGGAGTTGGTAAAACAGCTGTGGTTGAAGGATTAGCTCAAAGAATAGTTCGTGGTGATATTCCAAGTAATCTTTCTGATGTGCGAGTTATAGCACTTGATATGGGAGCATTAGTTGCAGGTGCTAAATACAGAGGAGAATTTGAGGAGAGATTAAAGGCTGTTTTAAAAGAAGTTGAAGAAGCTGAAGGGAAAGTTATTTTATTTATTGATGAGATTCATTTAGTTTTGGGTGCTGGTCGAACTGAAGGTTCCATGGATGCTGCTAATTTGTTTAAACCAATGCTTGCTAGAGGTCAGTTACGGTGTATTGGTGCAACTACTCTTGAAGAGTATCGGAAATACGTAGAGAAAGATGCTGCTTTTGAGAGGAGGTTTCAACAGGTTTATGTAGCCGAGCCTAGTGTTCCGGATACTATAAGTATTCTTCGTGGTTTAAAGGAGAAGTATGAAGGGCATCATGGTGTTAATATTCAGGATCGAGCGCTTGTTATGGCTGCCCAATTGTCTGCCCGGTATATTACTGGGCGGCACTTACCGGATAAAGCGATTGATTTGGTGGATGAAGCGTGTGCTAATGTGAGAGTCCAACTTGATAGTCAACCTGAAGAAATTGATAATCTTGAAAGGAAGAGGATTCAGTTGGAAGTTGAATTACACGCTCTTGAGAAGGAGAAGGATAAAGCTAGTAAAGCGAGACTTGTTGAGGTTAGAAAAGAGCTTGATGACTTAAGGGATAAACTTCAGCCATTAAAGATGAAATATAACAAGGAGAAGGAACGTACAGATGAGCTTCGTAGGCTTAAACAGAAACGAGACGAGTATTTATACACTTTACAAGAAGCTGAGCGAAGATACGATCTTGCACGTGCAGCTGATTTGAAATACGGAGCGATTCAAGAAGTTGAAGCTGCTATAGCGAGATTAGAGTCAACTTCGGAAGATAAAATGTTGACCGAGACTGTGGGACCGGAACAAATAGCGGAAGTGGTGGCTCGTTGGACTGGTATACCTGTTACTCGACTCGGACAGAACGAGAAAGAGAAGCTTATTGGTCTCGGTGAAAGGTTACATCACAGAGTTGTCGGACAAAATCAAGCGGTAAGTGCTGTTTCAGAGGCGGTGTTGAGGTCACGAGCGGGCCTGGGACGGGCCCAACAACCTACTGGTTCGTTTCTTTTCTTGGGACCCACTGGTGTTGGGAAGACTGAGCTTGCTAAAGCTTTAGCTGAACAATTATTTGATGATGAGAAGCTTATGTTAAGGATAGATATGTCGGAGTATATGGAACAACACTCAGTTGCTCGTTTGATCGGAGCTCCACCTGGTTATGTCGGACATGAAGAAGGTGGACAACTTACCGAAGCTGTAAGGAGACGTCCTTATAGTGTTGTTTTGTTTGATGAAGTTGAAAAAGCACACACTTCTGTTTTTAATACTCTTCTTCAAGTTTTGGATGATGGAAGGTTGACTGATGGTCAAGGACGTACAGTTGACTTTACTAATACTGTTATTATCATGACATCGAATCTTGGAGCTGAGTTTCTCTTGCAAGGGTTAATGGGTAAATGTACAATCGAGTCTGCTCGTGAAATGGTGATGCAACAGGTAAGTTAAATAAAGTTAAATAAACTAACTGATGTTACTTTTTAAAATGTTATTTATTTAATATTTACTTGATTTTGGTAGGTGAGAAAGCATTTCAAACCTGAGTTGCTGAATAGACTAGATGAGATAGTAGTGTTTGATCCTCTTTCACATGAACAATTGAGAAAAGTTTGCCGATTACAAATGAAGGATGTGGCGATTCGGTTAGCGGAACGAGGCATTGCGTTGGGTATAACTGAGGCTGCTTTGGATGTGATACTTGCTGAAAGTTATGATCCTGTAAGTATAAAATCTCGTGTGTATTTATGAGAGTGTAAATTAAAGAGACTTGACTAACTGTGTGTGTTTATTTATGTGTTCAGGTGTATGGTGCTAGGCCTATTAGGAGATGGTTGGAGAAACATGTGGTGACAGAGTTATCGAAGATGCTTGTGAAGGAGGAGATTGACGAGAATTCTACTGTTTATATAGATGCTTCTCGAAAAGGGAAAGAGTTGAGTTATCGTGTTGAGAAGAATGGAGGACTTGTTAATGAAGCAACTGGACAGAAATCTGATGTTTTGATTCAACTTGCGAATGGTGAAACTGGTAGTGATGCTGTTAAAGCTGTGAAAAGGATGAAGATTGAAGAAATTCATGATGATGACGATGATCAAATGTTTGAATAATTTTAGTGTAGAACCTGTAATGATATTTTTTTCTTTTAGTTGGTTAGTTGTAATTTTTGGTGCTGAAATGTTGGGTTTTGGAGACCCATGCAAATTTAATTAGAATATGTTGAGTGTAATCACTAGAACGTTGCCTTTATAGTGGTATCAATAAAAAAAGTTTCATCTCTTTCATCCATCTGCTAATTTTGAGTGTTAAAGTCATACATACTGATAAAGTATGTAAGGTTAATCAAATGTTAGCTAGAAGACTGAATATCCCTGATGAAAAAGACAATTTTGTACTACAAAAGTTCTGCATACATTTAATTTCCTCTACCTTTCTTTGATCAATAATATGTTTAGTTTCAAGTAACCAATTAGCATTTTGATATTATTTCTAAGATATCTAATCATTTCTGAGTTCAATACATCTTATCAAAAAGACAGACAAAAGATAGATCCTCATTCTCCTTCTTCATCCATATCCCTTTTTTTTTTTCTGCTACTCAAGAGATTGAATCGTCCTCTCTTTATAATTTATATTAGTATTTCCTCTCTTCTCTTCTTAGTGTCTCACACTCGATATGGTGATCTTCATGCCTTTCATCTGATCTGAAATGTGTGCATACTTTATGACATTGTTTTAGTGTTTTCCAATTAATTTCTCAGCAGTCATCCCCGCGTATAAGAATATACACGCATCCACCTATAATGAAAAGAGGTTGTCCATAAGTGAACTCTAACAGGAAAATAAAAAGGAAAGAGAAGAAGACTTGATGATGCAGTAGTATACAAAGCAAAAACATAAGACAAAGATGATCCAAATGAAATACAAACAAATATATCGAGTCTAAGTATTAGACTGGACGAATAAAACAAAAGACATGATGATAAACAGCAACACTTCATGTATACTTACAGATTAGTCAATGCTACAATTAATTTGTTGAATATGGGATATCTTGTGCCACTCTGGGCCGCTTCCTCTGGTGCATCTCTTTTCCAAATGGGGACAACCTGTTATGTATAATACTTTAAGATTGGTAAGGCGCTGCATTGCTTTCACAGATGGCATATACTTTATATTCTTGTTGTCCCAAAGACCTAGACCTGAAAGCGAGTGGATGCTACCCAGCCACTCTGGTAGAGCCTCCAATCCATCAAAATGCCAAATAGACAAGAATCTCAAGGAAGGAAGATACTGAAGTTGCTCAGGCAGAGAAGTTCCCATATAGTTCAAGAGTCTTCAGAGAACCGAAATGAAGCTGATCATCC
This sequence comes from Nemophila menziesii, assembly GCA_029959085.1. NCBI lineage: Eukaryota > Viridiplantae > Streptophyta > Magnoliopsida > Boraginales > Hydrophyllaceae > Nemophila > Nemophila menziesii. The sequence continues at coordinate 27,968,060 of JARWIR010000008.1, forward strand.
ACATTGTTGTTTGGCCAAGGGAAGTTACTAAAGAGTACCAATCTAGTTAGGTTGGGCAGGCGCTCAAGACAAAAACCATCTATAGGCATTGTGCTCAACTTCACATTTCCTTTAATTGATAGATTGGTAAGTGATGTCAGGCCTTGAAGCGATGGTAATGCAATAACCCTCTCATTTATTTGAATTGATAATTTCGTAAGAGATGAGAGGCCTTGAAACGAAGGTAATCCAATCAATTTCTCATTTCCAGAAATATGTAGCTCCGTGAGAGATGTGAGGCCTGCAAGAGATGGTAGAACAGACAACTTATAACATTTCTCAACATGCAAGATCCTTAAATGAGGAAATGCTTGAAGCGATGGTGATGGATAGGGCTGCAAACGAACCGAACCGAGCCGAACTTTAGCTTTCTTGAGTTTGTTTGCTAATATTTTAGCGAGCTTGAGCTTGGTTTGAGTTTGAAACGAAACGAGCCGAACCAAGCTTTAGCTTTCTTGAGCTTGGTTTGTTAACTAACGAGCCAAACTCAAACAAGCCCTTAGCGAACTCAAACTCGAGCCCTTGGTGAAAGTATCGGTTTATTTGTAGCTCTAGATACTAGTAGTATATTTATTAGATATAAAAAGAAATTACTTATTAGATATAAAATATTTTCGTTATGATTAATTACATAATACAAAAGTTTTACGTAGTTTTGACTTTTTACATGTATACATATATAATTTTAATTGAATATATTTACCAAGCCTATTAACGAGCTCTTAAAGAACCCTTACCAAACTGTTCACGAGCTTAACGAATCGAGCTTATATAGGTTTGAGTTTGTCTCGTTTAGTAAACGAGCCTGAATTTAAAGCTTGAGCTTGGCTTGTTTAACTAACGAGCCGAACTCAAACAAACCCTTAACGAACTCAAACTCAAGCCCTTGGTGAGAGTATCGGTTCATTTGCAGCCCTAGTGATGGATGTTCAATTCCTGACCATTCTGTTTAATTACTCATCTGTGTGATTCGCAATTCTTCAAGTGCTGGAAATGCACAACTTGTAAGGTTATGATCGTCAGTGCAACCGTAGAATTCTGCTCCCATACGCTTCACGCTTTTTAATCTATCAATGAATATTTTCTTGAGAAGAGGAAGGTTTCCAAGAGGTGGGAGTTGCGTGAGGAAAAGACAAGCTTCCAGTTTGATTTCTATCAAATGGTTGAGTGGTCTTTTGTCTGTCATTGTCATCCAAGAAGGAAATCTCAAACCGTTAAAATATGTGATTGTTAACATTTTCAAATATGAGTGTGGTATAAGACGTTCAAGAACGTCCTCCTCATCGGTTGTTGTCTCGCTCCTTTCATTCCATTCAAGGTGTAAATGGTCAATCTTGAGTTTCCTTGATATATTTGCTTTTTTCGCTTCTTCACCATTTATCACCTTATCAAGCCCATATATACGGAGTCTACCTCTCAAGTTATCCAGCTTCTCTAACTTGTCTATTTTACAACCCTTTTTCTGACTCACAGTTAAGTGAGGCAATGTTTGAAGATCAACCAATTCTTTGATTCCCATGACGAGACACTTATTATTGGATGTTTTTCCAAAATATATATGTCTCAAGTTGACCAAAGTACTTACATATAAAACTTTTTGCCCGAATCTCCAGGGTAGTGGAAGTCTCAAGGATTGTAAATTGTAAAGCTTAATATAAGAAGTAGGTAGTTTTCCGATATAAGTATCTGCGACATCAATATATCTTAAGAGTTTCATCCTCCCTATTGAAGTGGGCAACTCATGAACATTATAACCACTCAATATTAAGGTTCGCAGACACCCAAAATTTAGCACCACATTTTTATTGAAGTACTTGTCTCCCCAAGGTAAATACAATGTTCTAATCTTTGAAGATATTCCTTGGGGTATATCTATTTTTTCCCTAGGTACCATATTGGGTTTCAGAGATACGTGTACAACTTCACCTATTTTATTGATATCATGGCCAGCCTCGATTGTGAAGCAATAATCTTTTGATATATGCATTGCAAAGTCATGAACAATATCGTGCATCTTACAAGACCAAGTATCAGTCTCTTCTTTGTAAGTGAGCTCTTGCAATAAAGAATTCCACAACAAAGCATCAAAGTAGTCTCTACCTAGGTCCTCCATTTGTACATTACTCCCCTTTAGAGGATTAAGAAATCCTTGTGCCATCCATTGTTGTATAAGATCTTCCCTTTCCAATTTTGTGTCCTTTGGAAATATGGAACAATATACAAAACATTGTTTCAAAGATAATGAAAACAAATGATCGTAACTCAACTTTATGCACGACATAACTCCTTGACTATTGATTGAGCTCCATATATCACTATTCTCAATAGTCAACCATTCCCCTATATCTCTTTTTGAATATAGCAAACCTCCCAATACCTTGATTGCCAATGGCACACCGCAGCACTTTTTGATCATCCTTTGGCCTATATCCAGAAATTGTGGAGTCTCCTCCACTCCACCTTCTGCAAATGCTCTTTTCATAAACAAAGACCAACTATTATCTTCTGACAACTTGCTCAAAACATGAGTTTCGATATGAGTTTGAGATGCACGGATGATTGATTGAAACAACATGTTTGCTACGTGTTGTTATCATGATTTTGGTTCCTCTAGAACCACTTATTGCTAGCAAATCTCTTTTCAGTTGTTCCCATTTTTGTTCATCCTCATTCCATACATCGTCAAAAATGACAAGATACCTTTTACCCTTTAGATTTTCTTGAAGCTTCCCCACTAATGCTTCCCTAGCTGTCAAATTATGATTTTGATGGGTTATAGACTGCAACATCTCGCTTAACAGTCTCTCAATTTTGAAATCATCAGAGACACACACCCATATAATTTTCGCGAAATAGCTCACCGCTTCATTATGCTTGTAGACTAATTGAGCAATAGTGGTTTTTCCTTGTCTACCCATCCCTACTATGGCAGTGAGTGAAATATTTTCTTAACAATTAGCATTTACAAGCATGTCTACTACCTTTTTGACATCATCATCCCTACCGATGATTTCTTCTTCTTGGATAAAAGGCCCTGTCATAATTCGATCCTTTTGAACTTCTGAACTTCTGTTTATCAACCCACATAGATTTCCTTGGTCTTTCACACTTTTTAAGCAAGAAATAATAGCCTCAACCTTATGAGCTATCTTAGAGCGAAATACAAGTTTTTTTACAGGAGAAAAGAAGTTGAGTACCTTGACACGTTTTCTTTGTGGTATCTTTTGGCGAAGAATTTCATAGTTGTATTCTTCCAACACGTTCTCAGCATCAGACATTACAGCCTTGAGTCTTTCAAACCAAGTTTTCATAGCCATGGATTGAATATTTTGTTTATCAGCATCAACGATAAGAGCTTAAATGATCTCCAGTTCTCCAGCTAGATTTTGAAGAGATCTTTCGCCTCCGACAAAAAGAGTAATTTCATCAGCAGCAAGGGAAAATGCCTGGTTGAAGAGATTTTCCACAACAATACCGATGACAGCTTCAGCCATTTTAAACTTTTCTCGAGCGGTAAAGAAATGAGTAGGAAACCCCAAAAATTGTATGCTGAGTTTTCTTAGCTTTGTGAGAGAAATGAATTGAATGTTAGAAGGAAACACATATACAAGAAAGAAGATATTTGAACGAAAGGTTGAGAATTAGTTTCTAGTAGTCACTATAATTAAATGGGTTCTAAGAAATTTCCTGAAAAACTAGTTTTGTGGCCCATCTGCACTTGACTTGTAGTCAAATATATTCAATCAAATTAGAAACTCAATATAATTCATTCTCGTCCATAAAGAAGAGATAAAAGTAAGTAACTTAATCATGAAATAAAAAATTAAAATGTTGTCAAAGTTAACCTTAGCAAAACTTGGTGAAAAATTAAAATGTACTGGACAAATAATTGATACCAAAGAACAAAAAGTATAGAGTAATAATATATATACAAGGAAAATAATTACATTAAAGCAAGAACAACATTATGGGAAACGACCCCCACATAAAACCAACACTTACCACCTCATGAGTTACAACAAAACATTTTATCCTTCCATTTCTTCATCATCTTCATCAATCTCTTGAATATTCATCCTGCTGTTGCAACATTACTACTAATAGGGCCAGCATCAATGAACACTGGCAAATTCTCATCAATCTCCTCTTTTATAAGCATCTTCGATAACTCAGTTACACCATAAACCTGGAAACATAAACACACACAAGAATGTTTTCGATAGGTGTTTGTTTATATAATATGTGAGAGCAAAGAATCTTATACTTATCGGGTCATAACCTTTTGCTAGTATAACATTGAACTCAGATTCAGTTATACCTAACGCAATCCCTTTTTCGGCTAACCGAATTGCCCACATCCTTCATTTGTAGTCGGCAAACATTTCTCAATTGTTGATGAGAGAGAGGATCAAACAATACTATCTTGTCTAGCCTATTCAGCACCTGGGGTTTAATATGCTTTTTCACCTACAATAACCAAGAACAAAATCACTGTGAAAATCGAAAATCACTTCTACGCAGAAGATAGGTAAAGAGTAAAAATGTAAAATCACTTACCTCTTCCATCAAGATACAACGAGCAGTAACCATCGGACATTTCCCTTTTAACCCTTGTAAGAGATACTCAGCTCCAAGGTTGAATCCAATCTCGCTATGGCAGCACAAGCAAGATCGTATCTTCGGTCTGCTTCCTGTAAAGCGTACAAATACTCATCTTGATTCTGCTTGAGCCTGCAAAGTTCATCAGTCTGTTGGTTCTCCTTATTGTATTTAATTGTCAATGGCTGAATTTTATCCCTCAAGTCTAGCTTCTTTATCTTTCTCTTCTCAAGAGCATGAAGCTCAACTTCGAACTGAATCGTCTTCCTTTCAAGATTATCAATCTCTTCAGGCTGACTATCAAGCGGGACTCTCACATTAGCACACGCTTAATCAACCAAATCAATCTCTTTATCCGGCAAGTGCGCCCCGTGATATATCAGGTAGATAATTTGTAACGCCCTATGAGAATATAGTACAACTAATAATAGAGACGTCACAAGCCGCACACACAAGATAAAGTTCATGAGTGTGCAAGGCTCTTAAGTAAAAACAAAAGCTAATACAAAGTTCCATTGCCAAACATTTCGGGACTAAACAGCTTTAAAAAATTAATACAAATAAAATCCTTGAACAAACAAAAAAGGAAAAAAAAAAACAATTAACGTACAGTGCCACTTTAGTACTAGAGGGTGAGTTTATTATACTTGAGACACTACTCCCAGCACAAGCTCTAGCCCCGCTTACAATCCAAATTGGAAGCTTATTCCAAGCAATCAGTAGACAGGACAAGTAAAGAGTGAGCAAACAGAAATTCAGTAAGAGGTGCACGAGTAAGGCAGGAGCAGGATGGCAAGTCGGATCTGGAATGGACAATATAACAGGTAATACAGTATAGCTAAAAATTATATATATACTTTAAAAGTTTATAATATCCGGGAGCTATATTTACGTGGTACCTGGGAATAGGCGATCAAGAACGGTTATCACAGACAGGCAGTAGTTTCAAATCCACGAGCTGACAGGAGGCAGGGTACGAGATATCTCAATGACCGGAGGTAGGGACGCACCGCCTTAACAATACCAATTTTAAAACAATACCACAACCATTAAAAACACCTTATATTTTTATGCTAACATGATACGAACAAAATACATGGAACGAAAGGGGGAGCTGGAAACAATATTTTATTTTACGAAAGTCTAGCAAATTTTTTAAAAAAACCAACAGCCACCACAGTATTATTTATTTTTTGATTACTTATGCTTTTATTTTATTTGTTTATTTGCTTACGACGCTATATTGTTTCATTTCTAAGATAATATTTCAACTACAACCAGCAACTCGAGACTAGTTCTCTTTTTTTTCCTTTAACTACATCAAGTCTTTGAAGTATCTCATTCACATAATAAATTGAAGCACACTGTTCTCTTTTTCTTCTACCTTATTTTTTTTATATAAAGTCAACCTTCACTCCAGTAGTCACACCACATTTACTATCACTACACAGTAATGTTCCAAAGTCTTATAAATTTATTTAATGCAAATGAAAAACCATGTTCCCAAGTATTAAGAAATGTACAGATTACTTAATGACGGGAGTCATATGATTGACATTTGAACTCCACATCCTTCAACGTAATTTTCATATCAATCAATAATATTATATAACACATTTAAAAGGAATTATATTAACAACAGGTGTAAAAGAAACATCACATTAGATTAATACTTTATGCTTCAACTTTAACCATGTCTACTTTAATAAACAAAGGGGCAGGAAATAATTGTCTACCCAAGGTATAAGACATTAATCCCAAAAATAAACTATTTCCCATAAAAGACAGCTTCTCAGATTTTAAGCACATACGATTATAACTATTTCAGAGCAAGGGAATACGAAATCCTCTTACCTCTTAACTTGATTGTGTTCTTCCTCAGCTCCGACAAATTTTTAGCAATAGAATAGAAAATCTACCCCTTTTTCTTTTCCTCTTGCTCTTTTTATACCTCTCCTTATCTCTTTAGCCCGGTTCCAGGGGAACTTTATTATGAATGAATAAAATAATGGAGTGTTATAAAGTTAAGAGACTTTTTGGTTTCTAAAACTTAAAAATAATAATTGTTTCTAAAAATGAAACATAATAAATATCTCTACGAAATAACTTTAGCCTAAAAGAAAGCCAACAGTTAGGCTATTAGAAAGCCAACCGTTACATAATTGGGCAGCCATAAGAAGCGCTCGATCCTGGATTTGATGCCCTTCATACTTCTCCTTCAATTCTTGAAGAATGCTTATAGTGTCTGGAACACTAGGCTCCGCTACATGAACCTATTGAAAACGCCTCTCAGAAGCAGCATCTTTCTCTAGATATAACTCATATGAAATGAAAGAGTATGAATTAAACATGTCCGCTATTCATAGCCAACTAATGAGCACTAGCAAGAGACTCATTTGTCTTGTGGGTAAACTTGTCGGGATTCATATCTGCTAGTGAAAACTATACCTACAAAATAAAACAAAATCTATCCGCTTTGAATTCATCTACTTCTAAAGGAAGAACATAGCAACATTCTTACAAATCATTAAGAGGGACAATAGCAGCATTTCCATGCCAAACTGAAATTTAGTTTTCTTGAGCTTGATTTGACTTTTAACTTAGCCGAACTTGAGCCGAACTTTTAATTTTTTTGGGCTTGGTTTTTTAATTTTTTTTCCAAACTTAAGTTATACTCAGTTAGGTTGGTTTAGACTTATTTAATTCTCGTTTATTTTTCTATGATATATATTATTATTTTTTAAAGATTTTTTATGATTTAAAATGAAGTTAGAGGTATTTGTTAAAAAAATATCTAATGAAATCTCTCATGTATCTTTTTATCGTTTTACTATCTTTATTATTAAAGAGAAAATATATTATTTTATTTTTAATATAATATTTACTTTTTAATATTAAATACATAATATTACATTTCTATCACTTTACCACTACTACCCTCAGCACCACCATTATATATCTAACCACTGCTACCACTACAACCACAACCACCACCATCACCACCACCTCCACCACCACCACCACCACCACCACCACCACCATCTAGTACTACTAATTCCAGCACACACGCACGTGTAAAGCAAATTAATGTTTACGTCTATATTTTTTTCCCGCAAAAATGAAATTCACTGTTCGAAATATTGAATTTTTTTCACAAGCATGAAATTCACTGTTTGGAACAATGAATTACGTGTCTGCGAAAAAAAAAATCATAGGCGTAAATATTGATTTGTTTTTCCAAAAATGCAAATATTTTATTTTTCTGATTTTTTTAGAATTAGTTATGAAGATTTAAAAAAATCATAGACGCGCGCGCGTGTGAGCAAATTAGTAGTAAGTGGGAGTGGTGGTGGTGCCTGTGGTGGTGGTTGTGGTGGTACATAATACACATTTGAAATATATTGTAAACACCATTCTTTTGTAAAATTTTAATTTTACCTTTGACTTTCATCGAGATCTTGGAGGAATCTCCCATACTTATATTTTCGTGAAAATACTCTTCGAGATCTTCAAAAATATCCTTCTTACCACACATATGATAACTTGCTCTTGAATTAAGAAACCATACAACTTGTTCTTTGTTGGAGTCCTTTTGTGCATAAAGTAGTGTGACATCTTCATTTTCATGCTTTTGAGCAAAATTTGATTGATCATCTTGGTCGGGATATTTGTTCCAACATTTGAATGCATAGTGTCCATATTTGTGACAATTGTACCATTCAATATTTTTATTTATTATCTTGTACACGATCTCCTCTTCCACGAGCTCTTCCTCGTCCCCGCAAAAAACTGTTTGTGTTATTTGTTGATATTGATTTTGGTTGTCAAAGTTTCCTTGACATCGACCTCGAAAATTATTTTCTCTACAACCACGTTGAGATCCTCGACCTCGGCCTCTTTGACCACTAATTTTAAGCTTTGATTCCAAAGCTTGCTCAATCGGGACAGTATTAGAATCTTTTTTCATTCTTTGCACGTGCACTTGTAAGAAACCCATTAACTCGTCTATTGTGAGTTCATCCAAATCTTTTGACTCTTCAATTGCCACGACAATATGCTTAAAAAATTTGGCGAGTGATCGTAGTATTTTTTTTCTACCACTCGAATTTTTTCCATTTCTTCTCCATTCCTTTTCATTTGGTTTATTATATATAATAGACAAAAAAAATTAGAAAATTGATTCACCTTCTTTCATTTTGGCACTTTCAAAATCACCACTGAGTGATTGTAACCGAACACGTTTAACACGATCTACTCCTTTGAATTGAGTTGCAAGTTTATCCCATGCTTCTTTGCTCGTTGCTTCAACAATTTTCTCGAACATGGATTCACCAACACTTTGATAAAGAAAATATAAAGATTTCTTTTCTTTTTCGTTTCTCTTAAAGCATTCACTTGTTGTGCATTAACATCAAACCCTGCTGCTTCATCTGGTTCATCGTATCCATTTGTAACAATCTCCTAAAGATCATATGATCCAAATAGAGTCTTCATTTGTATGCTCCATTTATCATAATTTACCATAGTAGACTTTGGTAGTTGAGTTTGCACAAAACCATTAGACATGGTGTTTCACGTACCTTGGCTCTGATACCACTATGTTGGTCCCAATATAATGAAGAACAAGAAACCAAACTCAAATATTATACTTTATACTTCTTATAATAACTTTTACAGGCTACTGCCTTTTACAAAGTGGTGGATCATGGGGTGTGATAAAATTAAGCAATAAAATAAAGGATCCACAGACCGCAAGTGTACGGGTCCTTCAAGTAATATTCTGATAAACATGATTTCGTTCTCAGGGATTGAACTGGTATAACTCAAGTGTTCAATGACTAAGTAGGAGTAATTGTAAGTACGGAAAATAAAATATAAAAGATATATTTGTTTGGGTTTTCAAGGATTAAACTACTGGATACAAGAAAATAAGGCAACTAAGATTAACGAAATGAAAATAAATAGTGAAGGAGTAGACGTGGGATATGAGAGTTATACCCGAGTCTCGCTAGTAATCCACCTACGTTCATACATTTAGTCCTTTCGTTTAAGGGACAAGTTAGTTATTCTATATTAGTCGGGACTCTACAATCTCTTAACCCCCTGTCGGTTGGACTTAGGAGCTATCCTATGGTACTACAAACACCTCCCGGGTGATTATATCTACCTTAGGATGTTGAAGTTATCTTACCCAAATGGCTACGTGGTTAGTCAAGCCTGTCGATCAATAACGAACACCACGCGTTTATTACATAGGTTTATAAATAAACCTCCCCTCCCCTCCCCCCCCTCCCCCGTCGGATGATCACTTGCCACTAAGTGAATAGCCTAATTACTCAAACCTAATTCTAATTCCCGACTCAATTAAAATTAGTAAATAAGCATGAAATAATAAACAATATGAAAAACCTAACTTGAATTAAATTAAGATAATCCCAAATTCAAAAATACTAAAGTAAATAAATTAGGGTTTAACCCATTATGCGATTCTCAAGTATAATTAAGTTTAGCTCATACTGAAATTAAAAACAGAAAAGAAATTACAAGCATTCATGATTCCTAAAACAGAAATAGGATAAAAACCTAATTAAATAAATGAGTTGGGTTGTTGATGAAGAAGAATGACTTCTCCAGCTCTTCCTTTGCCGTCTGCCTTTTTGCTTTGCTCAAACTTTTAGAAAATAATGAAGCGTGTGTAAAAATAAGGTCTAAAAGCCTATTTATAATTACTAAATTGGATTGGGCTTTTTATTTAATAATATTTCATTTAATTGAGAAAAACCCAAGTCCAATTTATCAAATCCCGAAACTGATGTAAAACCCTCAGTAAATCAGTCGTAACTTTTGCGTCTCACGTCCAAATCACCTAATTCCAGTTCTAAATTCTTGCTAACTCAAAGGCGCAACTTTCTCCTTCATATCTCTAGTCTCTGCCCACCAAATCACCTGATTTCGAGATTTTCTTAAGTTGGCTCTCCATAAAGCTCTGTTCACCAATTCCAAGGTTTACTAACATAATCAACACCAAGTCCACCACTACCACATATATAAGTAAAACTATTATTTGGAATTACAAAAATATATATGTTATTTTTGAAACATAAAAATCTATGGTATAATTAATTAAAAAATATAGGAACATATATTGCAAACCTAACCGTCAAAATTATAACATTCACGGTTTAAGGGTGAAAAAAAATCTTACTTGATTAACTGTAGATGCAAATGGATGGTGGAAGATTGGTCACAACGGATACTGATCATATCAGGTCCAGCTTTCCAAATGGTTCTACAATCATCTGCAACTCGTAATTTATATATTAGCATTTAGCATAACCCTTTTATTAATTTCTCGTAGAATAAAAGATTTTTGGATGTTGAAAAATACCAGATGCATCATGCACGTCTAATGGAAGATCAGTAACAGGGCGTAAAGCATCTACAATGAGGGGCCCAATTGTAATAATTTGGATAGATCATCCATCCATTACATCCACATGTATCCAATCACAACCTTCAAGCTCAATCGTTTTTACCTAAATAGATAATTATATTGTAAAATCGAAAAAATAACTTGAGAGTAGATAGAAGATTGAGAACTTTGCAAAGTTAGGCTAAACAATTATGTTGGATTTTGAGAACTTATTGACTCGATAAATTTCCTTCACTACAACTCGTGATGATCTCCTGAATATACATGAATATATAAAAGATTTCGAGTCAAGATCCTATGGAACAACTCACTGACTCTATTAATTACATAATTTATGTAAAATTTCTATAAATAGAAACATCATTTACCCCCCTAATGGTGCATGACTTCCATAGCTTCACACCTTCTAAACAATAGACTCCATTGATCGCCTCTTAACATGTCCAAATCATTTCCAAACAAGGTTCCTCAACTTAATCGCCTATGACAAAGATATCATTTAGTATAATGGCATAGTGAACACTAATCTTTATACTGTTGGAAATATTAAAAGAATGATGATTTAATTTATTAATTCTTTCATGCTCTTAGGAGAAGTGGAAAAAAACTATTTGTGTTCTAATAGTCTCACCTTAAAATTTGAAAAGAAATTGTTGGAATTACTAAAATTAAAGAGTTTTATTTTATTAATTCTTTCTTTTTATTGGAAAGTAAAAAAAACTTTTTATGTGTTAAAAAGTCTCACCTAGAAAATGGAGAAGAAAATAAAAAAACAAACAGACAATATATTGATGGCTCTTTAATTCGGCAGTTACGGGAGTTACAAGAGTTTGGTCAAGAAAAACGGCAGCATTAATGAGATTTTATCACCGACCATTAATGTGCATTTATGTGACGTTTTTTCTGGTTTACTTCTTCTCCTATGAATAATGACTTTTTCACTTGCATTTCTAGAAAAAAGATAGAAATTATTATAGTGAATAGACGAGAGAGAACTAAGAAATTCAGAAAAATAAAATGCTTTCATCTTTATAATTAGTCAAATCGGATTTGACATAGAGATTAAAGTATTAGAGGGATACAATTGTTTGAGATACCGGTACTCTCAGAATATCTTTTGTAACGCGGCTACACCTTATTTTGTATGTATTTGTATCCAGGTTTCTTTTCTGATTTTTTCATGTAAGTTCTATTTTCTAAATTGTTGTAATAGTTGTAGTATTACATTTATTTGGAATATCTTTATATTATGTTTTTCCATTTTCTTGTAATAAATGTAGTATTACATTATTTGGAATCTCTATATGTATAAATCATTTTTTTCATTTTTCAGTGATATCGTTAGATTTTTCCAACAATTTAAAAAAGATATTTTTAATATCACTAGTCGTAAAATGATTTTTCAATATCGACGGTTGCTTCATCCTTTAACGCAAAAGCCATTCCCGATGTGACTATGTTGCAAACGTTGGACAAAATCCACTGATATGCCTTGAACAACATGAACTAGACCTTGCCGTTCTCGAGGTACTCCCCACTATTGAGGCCAATGGGGAATATACCAAAGAGCTATATGTTGGGTTTCTGTCTCTCAAAGTTGGGTTCAAGAAAGCTAATTCAGTGGTTAGGGGATGGATCTTGGATAATGTGATGAACCCCACCTTTTATTTGTGTTACGTTGAGAAGTCAACAAAGACTATCTGTGAAACGGTTTAGAAAAGGCATGCGGGTGATTATTCTAATGAGAAGAGATACGTCACCGAGAAATGACCCAACAAGATCTAATTAGTCCCATACAAGTAAAAAAGTGAATCGACTCAAGGATAAGTCCTTACGTTTCCACGTTTATATAAGTTTAAGGATTACTTTGACCCCTTATATTACCACTATTTAACTCTTATTGTACTATATATCATTCACAAACATGAATATATATCAATTGGATATTAAATCTATGTGTGAATGAATATCAATGTGAAGAGATCTATATGGTGCAACATGAAGGATTGGTGGTTTTGGATTAAGGGGATAAAGTATGAAAACTAAGAAAATTGTTTTGTGTTTTTAAATAGACACCTTGCTAATAAAACAGTACCTTAATAAAAGATGGATTGGGGTGTGTTACACTTTTGTCAATAGGTGTATGACATGATCATCTTTTGGTACTCTCTTTCATGGAACTCACTAATTTCAATCTTTTATTTGTGAATAAAAGAGGTGGGGGAAGCGGATCCTAAGGAAAAGATCATTTGAGTAAATAATGGAATTTACCTTAGTTAGTCTCACTTTGTTGGAAAGGTTTGCATCCGTTGATATAATGTTTGGTAAACTTCCTTATAATACTAGTATTCATTATTAAGAGAATTATGGGGGGGTGTACCCCTTAATGAATATGAAATAATTATAAGGACTATGATGTTCTTAATGAACTATACTCAACTTGGTATTTTCTATCTTGTAAAGAGACTCAAGTGGTGACAATTGGGTTATTATTTGTCATTTAATAAAGTACGAGAGAGGTACTATTGATCTATACCTGCGTTTTAAAATAAATCATGCAGCTATTGAAGGATTTATATTTGTTACGGAAACTAATGATGAAATAAATGGTTGATTCGTTTACTAAAAAACTTAACCAGGATAGTAATCCTGGAAATGTTGAGTGATAGGACTAGAACCCATTAATGGGGAACCTATGACAAATAATTATATATGATGCACTAACTTCTTATCTATATAGTATAAATTGTGCATACATTAGAAAATAAAAACTTAATGAATTCATAGCCATGCACGGTGGTCCTATTGAGACGGGCTTGATGAATTCACCGCTGAGGTTGTTGTATATTTCTCAAACTTAATGAATTCATAGCCATGCGTGGTGGACCTATTGAGATGGACTTGATGAATTCACTGTTGAGGTTATTGTATATTTATCAAACTTAATGAATTCATAGTCATGTGTTGTCGTCCTATCGAGACGGACTTGATGAATTCACCGTTGAGGTTGTTTGTATATTGCTTATACTTAATGAACTCACAGCCATGTGTGGCGGTCTTATTGAGATGGACTTGATGAATTCACCGTTGAGGTTGTCGTATATTGATCACAATACGACTTTAAGGAGAAGTCCTTGATGTTTCCAACAGATGAGTTTTTAGACTCACCACAAATCTATAGCCCGTAAGGGTGGTCCTAAAGAGAAAGAACTTGATGAATTCGCGAGACACATAATGAGAATAATCTTTATTGCTCTTAATTATCTCGAAATATGAGAGGGGTTGGCTAATGAGGCTAGACGCTCTTGGAGCTCACTTATGTGTAACGAAACGGTGATGTTTGAGGAATTTATAACTATCAGTCGGGTAGTGTATGTGATGTGAGGGTCTCGATCGAAAATCTTCAAGTTCAAGAGTACGTTTACTTGATATATTTTTGGTAGTTGCCTCACTTCACTACGTGTTAATTCAAATCGAAAGATATTGTCACTTAAGTACAATCCACCCAAATGCTGGTGTTTATGGAAACATGTTCACCTTCTCTCCCAAAGAACCTGAGTGGGGGATTGTTGGAATTATAAAATGAATGATGATTTAATTTATTAATTTTTTCATTCTCTTGGGAGAAGTGGGAAGAAACTATTTGTGTTCTAATAGTCCCATCTTAAAATTTGAGAAGAAATTGTTAAATTTACTAAAATTAAAGAGTTTTATTTTATTAATTCTTTCTTTCTCTTGGAACAAGTGGGAAAAAAATTTATGTGTTAAAAAGTCTCACCTAGAAAATGGAGAAGAAAATAAAAGATGAACCGATAAAGAATTGATGGCTCTTTAATTCGACAGTTACGAGAGTTATAAGAGTTTGGTCAAGAAAAACGGCTGCAACTTTTATCATGTAAGTTCTATTTTCCAAATTATTGTAATAGTTGTAGTATTATATTTATTTGGAATACCTTTATATTCTGTTTCTCCACTTTCTTGTAATAGATGTAGTATTATATTATTTGGAAACTCTATATTTATAAAATCCTTTTATCATTTTTCCAGTGATATTGTTAGATTTTTTCAACATATACTGCAAAGAATTGGACCTTTTTCGAATTAATCTACCTTTCAAGGTACAAAACTGAATGCTAATTTTAGCTTAGCTATTACAATCATGAAGCCACTTCAATTTAGTAGAATGAATCTCAATGGCATTCTTGTTCAGTACCTGCTTAGGAATTAATGGAGCTTATTTACCTCACAAACCATTTTGTAGTATTCAAATCCCCTAAATTCACAACTTGAGCACATGTCATTAATGGAGCTCCAAGAAACTTCTCAGTATTCAAAATCCTAAAATTCACAACTTGAGCACAAGCTATTAATGGAGTTTTAAAAAGTTCTTCAATATTCGAATTCCTGAAATTCACGACTTGAGCACAGGCAATTAATGGGTCTTCGATGAACATCTTTAGTATTAAAAAATTCCCTCAATTTACAGCTTGAGCATATGTCATTAATGGAGCTTCATTAATCTTCTTAAGTGTTCAAATCCCCTGAATCCACTACTTGAGCACATGCCATTAATGGAGCTTTGAAAAACTTATTTAATATTCAAATCCTGGAAATTTACAAATTGTTTGTTTTGTAATCATGCCTTGGAGAAGAGAAAGCATCTATATGTTCAGTGTATAATTGGAAAGAGGTTATCGAATGAGCATGAAAGGTTAAATTTGTGTGGTAATGGAGGAAGTAGTTTGAGTTATAGGTTGTTATGTTTGGATTATAACGAAGAGGTACTTTACAATCAACATTAATAAGTTTTGGGTTTCTCAGTTTTGTGTATGAGTTATGGAGGGCTAGAAATTCTAGGCTCCATAGTTGTAATGTCCAGCTTATGATATACAAGTTAGTTTTGTTGGGAAGAAAAAATTTGCTAGTAAATATATGAATATATGTGTCAAAGTAAAAAGTGAAACTTTATGTGGTGTTTTGAAAAGATGAGAGGTGGTTTGGTAAGAGGGGGTGTTGTGAGTTCTGATTGAATGTAGGATGAATTTTTGTCTACAAGGTCCTGAAGTGTAAACATGATAGGTTTAAGCTTAAAGCGTCTAAATTGTGTACTAAGTATGTGTTTTAGGTGGTTGAGGGTGGGTAGGAAAAGAGGTGGTATAATGAGATTGTGGTGGAATTTTTTTGTTTATTTTGGACAAATTTGCAATATTTGATTGAGGGTGTTTGGTGATAAATAATGAGTTGGTGGAAGGGCGGATGGGGAATCCAATGTAGGAGTTGGTGAGTACTAAGTTGTAGTTGCAGGGACTATAATATTAAAGTAAAAAATTTAGGGGGGTGATTGGTGGTTGTAGGGTGGAGTGTTTATATTTGGTGCATGAGTATATATGTTGTATTTATTCATGAAAAGCTAAAATTATAATTGACTGAGTTTGTTCTTTAGTAAAAAATTTACAGGGAAAAAAACACAAACAGTTCTCCCGTTTTTCTAATGCCCGTTTAGAAGTGTTTTATTTAAAAGCACTTAAAAGTGCTTCTATATCTTTTAACGTGTTTTTTTATCCTGAAATGTATTTTTAGGAAAAGCACCAAATATGTGCTTCTCAAGAAAAACACTAAAAGTGATTCTAAAGTTTAAAATTATTTTTGATAACTTTTTCAAAATTTAAATTTTATCTTAAAACTTTTTTTACTCTAAAATAAACACTTGCAAACGGGTTCATGGTTATTCCCCTTGCAACGGGTATATTATGTAATTTCTGTAGTTTTAGGGAAATAATTGATATCTTTCAAAAAAGTAATTACAATTAGACAAATTTAGACATTTTTTGAAATAAAATATTAATTACATTGAAATTTGTATTTTATTTACACTTGCCCTATAATTTATTATTAGGTAAAGTTTTGCAAGATCTCTATTTGAAGATCTTGAATAAAATTTTAAATTGATATATTTATATTAATAGAAATAATGAATATTAAAATTTATAAGAGTGGTAAAAGATTTCATTCAATTGGGGTGTTAAATTAATTTAAGAAATGGAACATTGACGAATTTAGAAAATTAGAATTAAAACGACTTGATGTTTATGAAAATTCATGAACCACATCTTAGTTTTGATATTTTCTTTATTGTATGGATTTTTTCAATTTATAGGATAATTGAAATATTTTTAAATAATTCTGCAATATAACACTTTGTTATTATTGAAATAAAAAATAAATGTGTCACAAACTCACTATTCATTAAAAAATTGCATAAAATTAATATAAAATTATAGAATTTTATGATATAGTTTAACAATATTTTATTCATTTAAATTACTACACAAAACAATCATACCAAAAATATAAACAACAATATAATTCATATTTACGATTGATAAAGGAGTGATCTACTAGAAAATTAAGAAATACTATTACCCTCTTCCTAATGACTTTAATCTTCTTAGTGCTCGCAGGTCCTCCGATGATGCTTTCTAGCTTAATATTTCTCCCATATTACATGCAAAAAAAGGGAAGGGATCCTCCCAATAACACTTGAACAGACAAGTTAGTATCTAAAGGAGATAATATATTTAGTAATTGTTCTTTGTGAACAATATAGTACTCCCCTACCTTTATTCTCTTTAACAATATGAGTATTTATAGGGGTTTAGCCCATTAGATCCCAATGGAACTTCATTCTTTATGTTAATACCATCGAGGGAAAATTTTGGTATCAATTGACATTTTTCCGGGACTGGTAAAACTCTCGTTTCATGCAAAATAATTTTCTGGATTTCTTTTCAAAGAGCTTAAGGATCTGCAGAAATTTTTGTCCAACCCCTGAGTGTGAATGAGTTCTCTGGTAATAATCTATGCAGTTTATGTAAACTTGGAGGACTAATATCCTTTAATGCTCAACAAACAGATTTACAAGACAGGTCTTTAGAAAATGGAAATACGAAGATGCTGGAACTCTTGCTCATGAGCAAAATTCTATGACTGGCCTTTTACCCTCGAATTGACTCGACTTTGCTAAAATAATTGGAAATCAATTTCTTGGCGAAGCGCCTGAAACTTGCACAAAGGCACGTCATGTATAACAAACCAACCAGATTTTCCTTCTGGTCATCATAACTCAGTATAATACTTTTTTCTTGTGCATAGTGAATGACAATTCTTGGCTGAATTGGAGACCATTGGAAAGATTAAGGATGAAAATATGGTCATGTTTCTTGGCTATTGTGTTTTTGTGGATGAGCAGCTTCTAAAATATGATAAATATATAGAGAATGTAAACATTGAGTCTTAGTCTTAAGGTGCTTGACCAAAAAACTTGGCTTAACATATGTTACGGTACAGACTCGTCGCTTGGTTTCATGTATCATGAAGTTTTTCTTCACATCATTCATAGTATATTAAGTTGAGAAATATATTGAATGATTGAATAATGAAGTTTTGTGATGGGAGTACCCTAATAGTAGTTGTGTATTGGATTTTGGCATATCTGGGAGTTTCATGGTCAATTAACAGGTTTTTCGAAAGTAACAAAAATGATATGATTTTGAAAGTATATTGTAAAGCGGGAGTTGGACAAGTAAGTCTAGATGACAAGTTAGACTGGTAAGTCTAGTGGCTAACCAAGGATCAATATATTCAGCATGCAAGACATGGTGGCAAGTTGGAAAAACTCTAGATAATTCTGCACTCGGAAGTTTGTCTAAACATATGGCACTTGAAAGTTTGTATAAACATATGGCACAAGAAGCTGAGTTTGTTCCTCCGAAGTGGTAAAAATGAGCAATTTCTTGCAATTCTTCAACTGATACACATGAATATCATAATTTTTCTTTTGAAATGACCAACAAGTTTAAGGATAACGGGTCATCTTGTTTAAGGCCCTTTTGTGGTTTGGATTTTTCCAATTTATCCCCGTTAAGATTAATTTGAAAAGATACCGACTATATACAATTTTTTATCCATTCAATCCAAATCTCTGATAATCCCAATTTTTGAAGAACAATGATATTAAATTCAAACATATTTGATTGTATGCTTTAAGTATATCTAATTTGATAGTTTCCATGTTTTGGGGTTTTCCTTTTTCTTTTCATAAAAAAATATACTTCATATGCAATCAATATATTATCCTGGATAATCGTCTTTTAATGAAATCTGATTGAGTCAGTGACACTATCTCATTCATATACTCCTGCAACTTGTTAACTAAGAGTTTTGCAATAATTTTATAACCAAAATTGACACAAGAAATAAGCCTATAATCTTCAACCTGTTCTTGTGTCTCACCTTTTGGAATTAACGTAATGAGTGTATCATTAAGCATATAGGGGGATATATTATTATTTAAAAATTCCTGAACCATTAACAACACAACCCACACAACCCATTTTATAATTTCTCAGTATTCTTGA
The DNA here is from genome assembly GCA_029959085.1 of Nemophila menziesii. Classification (NCBI taxonomy): domain Eukaryota; kingdom Viridiplantae; phylum Streptophyta; class Magnoliopsida; order Boraginales; family Hydrophyllaceae; genus Nemophila; species Nemophila menziesii. Next base: position 27,987,548 of record JARWIR010000008.1, read on the forward strand.
TAAAACTTACCAAATCGAGGTCTTATAGAATAATTAACTTGGACACACCCAAGAGACAAAAATAATATAATAGCTTAATAATACTCAAATCTATTTGGTAAGTTAGCATTCCATTCCAAAACTTCATCTAAGCACACAACATAGCTGTTTTTTTCACACCTCACTCCCAAACATATGGGCCCTCGTAAACCATTATGTCAATATAGTTGTTCATCTTATATGCAGGACACATTTTTTGTTCTAACAATGGAACATACACATCACGATATAATACAAGCGGGTGAATGAATCTCTCAACACAGTCCATCGTCTTTTGTGTTAGTATAAGATCGACTCATATATACTTTTTTTAAATAGGGGATGGTTTGGAAATGACACAAGTCATGGCCATACACATGAAAGGGTGAACACAAGGTTCGGGCATTAATCATTCAGTAGATCAACCAGATTATTAATGTACTCTATATCACTGCTTAGATCAATTTTGTATATTTGAAAATTTTGAATAAAAATTTAAATTAATCTTCTTAATTTATAGAAATTATTTATTTTAAATTTTATATGAATAGTAAGAAAAATCATCAAATTAAGGTATTAAATTATATTTAAGAAATAGTATCACTAACAAATCTAAAAAATTTGAGCTAAAACTTCTTGATGTTTATGAAAATTTGAGGACCACATTATTTATATTTTCTTTTACTATATGGATATCTTTAATTATTGAGTTACTAAAAAAATTAGATAACTCCGTAACACAACACCTCATTATTACTTGAAATAAAAAATAGATTTATTTCAAATTTATAATTTACTTACATGAAACTAACATAATTAACCAGGTGGGATTAGCTCACTGACCAGGACCTTGGTCATCCAATCTAGTGGTGCAGGTTCGAACCGAGTCAATGACTCCGAGTCCAAAGTGGCTCTCCTATGTAACAAAAAAAAGAAACTAACATAATTATGTAGGATCTTATGGTAGATTTTACCTATGTTACCTATATATATTATTCTCTTAAAACACTATACAAATCAATCATAAAAAAATATAAACATAATATAATTCATATTTGCGATTCATAGAATAAGTGGTCTACTAAAAAATTTAGAGAAACTATTACCCTCTTCCTATTGACTATTTATCTCTTAGTTTTACTATTCGAGACATGTAGATCCCTCGATGATGCCTAGCTTAATAATGCTAACATGTTACCTTATTGGCACAACGACAGTCAAGTTAGTATAAAAGGAGATAATATTTTTTGTGAGAGTTATCCACGACGTTCATATACGTACTCCCCTCCCCTCTCCTGGGGCCTTTTTATTTTATGTTAATACCATCGAGTGAAATTCCCCTCAACCTCTTCAGGGTTTTTAGACAGGATATTTTAAACCTTTTTTATGGCTCGTCGACCTCAATCATTTCTTTGACCTATTGTAATATTTGGGACATATCGTTCGTCCATTAAATCTATGTGTATCCAATCACAACTTCCTAGATCAGCTTTTACCTAGATAGATAATTATATTTTAAAATTGAGAATAATGACTTAAGAGCGAGTAAAAGATTGAAAACTAACCTGTTCTGCTAGCTTGGCAAAGTTAGCAGAGAAAAGAGATGATGTGTGGTGTTCTCCTGATTGTATACATTAAAATATAAGTCAAGTCCTATAAAACAACTCATTGACTCAATTGATTAAATAATTGAAATTATGTAAGGTTTCTAGAGATAAAAAACATCCTTTGCCCCCTACTAAATATTCCTTTACTCCTCTAATGGCGTACCACTTCCATAGCTTCACAGCATCATCTTAATTGCCTATGACAAAGATATCATCTAGTATATTGGCAAAGTGAACGTGAATCTATATACTGCAAAGAATTGGACCTTTTTCAGACAACCTACCTTCCATAGGAACAAAACTAAATACTAAAACCATTGGGACTAGCTTGGCCAGGACTTTGTCTTTCATATAGGAGGTACAAGGTTCGAATCCCTTCAACCTTCTTATTTCTTGAGCCTTTAAAGGGGTAACAGTCGTGGTGCGCGTAAGCAGACCCAGACACCCAAAAAAAAATACTAATTCCCGACCGAAAAAAAACTAAATACTAATTTTTGGTATAACAATCATGAATATATCTTAAATGCATTCTTGTTCATTACGTGCTTAGGCATTAATGGAGCTTCTTTACCTCACACATCACATTTTTAGTCTTCAAATTCCTAAAATTCACAACTTGAGCACATGCCATATATTGAGCTTTAGAAATCATCTTTAGTTTTCAAAATCCCTATATTCACAACTTGAGAACATGTCATTAATGGAGCTTCGGAAAACTTCTTTAATATTCAAATTCTGTAAATTCACTGCTTGAATACAAGCTACTAATGGAGCTTCTAAAACTTCTTTAGTATTCGAATTCTTGAAACTCACAACTTGAGCTGTTGTAAATACACTGAGAAAACGTAATAAATCTTTTGGCGAAAATAGATCAAATAGATCTATGGTTGAAAAACAAATCAAACCCAGAAAAAGATAAATGCAGAAATTTAAAGAACACAAGGATATATCGTGGTTCAGCAATATGCCTACATCCACGTTGAAGCCACCCTCAGATGATGCTTCGCTTACTATATGAACACGGTTACAACTTCAGATTACACAGGTTTACAAGAATAGAACACCACAAGAGTTTCAGCGTGAAACCCTAAGATCAATCGAGAACAGCTACTCAATCTTCAAGCAATAGGCTTGATCTACACTATTCTAATTTACAATCTTTATAGATTAGATTGTTAATATTACAAAACCCTAACAATATCTGAAGAACAAGAGAGAGAAGAGAGCGAAGAGTCAAAGACGAGAGAATGAGAATGAGACCAAGTCTGAAGACTTTGGTCTTTTATATTGCCCTCAAAGGGTTTTAATCTGAGCCGTCCAAAGTGCCTATTGACCAACGCGTGAGATTAGTTCTTATAAGTAAGTCGGTGTAACCTTATAACCCGAGAATTGGCCCAACCCGGTGCTGAAGTGTAATGCCAACTAAGTTGCCAACTCAGCATCTTTGACCACCATTTGACTTTATAAAACATCAACAATCTCCACCTTAAAGTCAAACTCCTCAGCTCCTCTTCCTCCTTTATCATCATAAGTTATCCTCCTGTGTTCAAGTAAGCTTAGCATCATCTGGTTGCTCCAAATAATTAAACTCTGCAATAATTATTAAAACCACAAGTTAATAATTAATAATTAAAAAGTCAGAAAAATAAAAGAGTTAGAGAATGTTCAGCAGCTTTAAGCAATGCTTAAATTTGCTAACTGTAACAATTTTTGTTCCCATATCTGCTGGATTTTCCTCTGTCTTTATTTTCAATAACTTTATTCCTTCAGTAACAAGCCAAGATCTGATAAAATGGAACTTCACATCTACATGTTTAGTTCTCTCATGGTATACAGGATTTTTACTCAATTGTATAGCACTTTGACTATCACTGTAAATAGTAGCAGTTGACTTAGTCAACTGTAATTCTTTAGTCAAACCTTGTAACCAAATAGCTTCTTTGAAACAATCACAAATAGAAACATATTCAGATTCAGTGGTTGATAAAGCCACTAAAGGCTGTAACTGAGATTTCCATGTAACACAATTATTCCCAAGTACAAAACAATAAGCAGTAGTAGATTTTCTACTATCTCTATCACCAGCATAATCAGCATCCACATATCCACATAACTCAAAAGGTACTTCAAACTTACCATACTGTAATCCAACATTCAGAGTACTACTAATGTAAGAAATTACCCATTTTAAAGCTGTCCAATGATCAGGGCCAGGATTAGACATAAATCTGCTAAGTAGAGATATTGAATATGATAGATCAGGCCTTGTACTTATCATTGCATACATAATAGAACCAATAACATTAGAGTAAGGTATATAGCTCATTTTGATTTTCTCAGACTCATTCTGAGGACATTGATTCTTACTCAATATGAAGTGACCTGCTAATGGCATTTCTACCTTCTTACAATTCAGATTCCCAAATTTCTCAACCAATTTTATCAGATAAGGTTTTTGGTGTAACTTGAGGCTACATTTATTTCTATCTCTTTCTATGATCATGCCTAGAATTCTTTTAGCCTTACCTAAATCCTTCATTTCAAATTCAGAATTTAGATTTGCCTTTAAATCATTTATACTCTGCAAAGAATTGCTAATCAGTAGCATATCATCAACATAAAGAAGCAAAAATATCACATTCTTTGAATCAGTGTTAAAGTACAAACAATTATCAAAAGCACTTCTTTTAAAACCAAGGCTCAAAACAAAATTATCAAATTTTTTATACCATTGCCGAGGGGACTGCTTAAGACCATACAAAGATTTTTGGAGCAAACATACATAATCAGGATGTTTAATATCAAGAAAACCCTCAGGTTGTTTCATATAAATTTTCTCCTCAAGATCACCATGCAAAAAGGCAGTTTTAACATCAAGTTGTTCAAGTTCCAAATTATAACAGGCAACATAAGATAGCATGACTCTTATAGTTTTAAATTTCACAACAGGGGCAAATATTTCATGAAAGTCAACACCCTCAGTTTGTGTATAACCTTTTGCTACAAGTCTAGCTTTAAACCTAGGGGGATCATTATCATTTACACCTTCCTTTAATTTGAATAACCATCTACAATCAACAAGTTTTTGTCCAGGTGGATTTTTAACAAGGATCCAGGTTTTATTAACATATAATGACTGCATTTCTTCTTTCATAGCATTTAGCCATTCATGTTTATGTTTAGACTTAAGCACCTCACTATAAGTTTCAGGTTCAGAATGTATTACCTCAGAAGCTGCAATTAAGGCAGTATAGACTAACTCAGCATAGGAATACCTTGTAGAGGGTTTTGGATCCCTCTTTTCTCTATCTCTAGTTAACTGATAGTTTGAGAGGCTTTGTTGAAGTGATTCTTGAAGATCCTCAGTTCCTGAGTGTGGCTCAGAGTTACCTGGCTGCTCAGATGGCTGAGGCTCTGAATCTTCTTCTTCAGTAGCTGGATCAGGATTGCTCTCATCATTTCCAGCTTGCAAAGGCTCCACCTCAAACTCTGTTCTATCAGTAGTGACCAGTTCAGGTGTAGTATCTGCCTTATTTTTGTCAATACCTGAAATCACAGACTCATTCTTGCAAGGGAAATTAGATTCATCAAATATTACATCCCTACTAATAATAACTTTAATGCCCCTAGCACTTTTATCCCACAATCTATAACCTTTAGTACCATGCATAGTTTGATAACCCAAGAAAACACATTTAAGAGATCTAGGGTCTAATTTTCCTTCCCTATTATGAGCATATGCAGCACAACCAAAAATGCGCAAGTTAGACAAATCAGGTTTCTTATTATTCCACAATTCCATGGGACATTTCATGTTAAGAGATCTATTGGGACTTCTATTTATCAAATAGGTAGCAGTATATAATGCTTCACCCCAAAAAGATTTAGGCATACCAGAAGTGAATAAGAGGCATCTAACTTTTTCTAATAAAGTTCTATTCATTCTTTCAGCAACACCATTTTGTTGTGGTGTTTTTCTAACAGTTCTATGTCTTAATATGCCTCGCAATTTACAAAAATTATCAAATTCTTCATTACAAAATTCAAGGCCATTATCAGTTCTAAAGGTTTTAACATGCTTTCCAGTTTGGTTTTCATACAAGATAAGCCAATCTTTTATTGTTTCAAAAGTATCACTTTTATTTTTCAACAAAAAAGTCCAAACACGCCTAGAATAATCATCTACAAGGGACAAGAAATATTTTCTACCCCCATGTGTTTCATACTTATCAGGACCCCACAAATCAGCATGTATATATTCAAGTATTGATTTAGACATATGAACACCCACATTGAATTTCATTCTATGTTGCTTAGCTAACACACAAGGCTCGCAAAATGAAAGATTAGAGATAGTATCCTTACCAAACATTCCATCCTTACTTAGCACATTCAAGCCTAATTGGCTCATATGGCCTAGCCTTAAGTGCCACTTAACAGTAGCTGCATTATCAGTGTTAGTACTAACCGCATTCATATCATTTTCAATACACATACCATCAAGAATGTATAGACCAGACATTTTCTTACCACACAGAACCATTTTATCATTTTTAAACACATTTATAACACCATTTGAAACTTTATAAACACAACCCAAGTCATCTAAAACACCTAAAGATATAAGGTTTCTTTTTAGATCAGGAATCCATCTAACATCAGTAAGGGTCACAGTTTTACCATTATTAAGTCTCAAGTTTATTTTACCAATACCAGCAACCTGACATGTATTGTTATTACCCATATAAACAGTTTCAACATTTGATTCAACTAAGTCCACAAACCAGTCCTTATTGGGGCTCATGTGAAAAGTACATCCAGAATCTAAAATCCAATTAGACTTACAGGCAATGTCTGAAACATTTAATACCTCACAAGTATCATCAATCTTATGGGGCATACATGCAATATTGGTTTCAATGTTATTATTGTTATTTTTGTTCTTAAGCGCATAACAATTCTTCTTAATATGGCCAGGTTTCCCACAATGATAACATTTACGAGTTTCCTTATTCTTATTTCCTTTAAATTTCTTCTTGTTCTTATTGTTCTTAGCATGCTCATGATTATCAGTTTTATGATTAACAAACAAATTATTTCCAACACGTTTAATATTCTTTAATTCAAGTTCCCTAGTTTTCAGAGAGGCAACAATTTGATCAAATGTAGGAATAACAGTAGAATATTGAAACGCATCTTTTACAACTTGATAAGAATCAGGAATAGCATTCAAAAGGATCATGCATTTAGAGGTCTCATCTAAAGCCATATCAGAACCTTTAAGGACAAGATTAAGTTTTAAAAACTCATCAACATTTTCATCAATTGTTTTAGAAGAATCCATTTTATACGAAAACAAATTTCCTTTCAAGAAGGCAAGATTAGGAGCAGATTGAGAAGAGTAAAGAGATTCAAGCTTACCCCATAGTTCAAGTGCAGTATCTGCTCCATCTACTTTTCGTATCACGTTATCAGAAAGATTTAAGAACAGCAAATTGTAAGCTTCTTCTCGTATTTCATTTGTTCTTTTCAGAGATTCTTCGGACCATTTTTCAAGATCAGGCTCAAGAGCATTTATGACCTTGTTATGTGAAAGTAACACTCGCATTTTCTTCTTCCATACACTGAAATCACCCTTACCATCGAACACAGATATTTCAAGCCGTGTTGTTGCCATTCCTTAACTTCTGTATATAAGAAACAAAGAGAAACAACACATGCAACACACTATTAGGGTTAATTAAAACCGAAAAACCCTAGAAAAGATTATTCAAGGATTTTAAGTTTTCGGAAAACCCCAAAGATTTTAGATCCGTGAGTTACAATACAAGATAATGAAATTGTATTGTTGAGAAAAGATTTTCAGAAATTTTTAACACGCCAAAACACAGATCTGTAAAGATTAGCAACAAATCTTTTCTTAAAACGTTTTTAAAGATCGATTAAACAAAGCTCTGATACCACTGTTGTAAATACACTGAGAAAACGTAATAAATCTTTTGGCGAAAATAGATCAAATAGATCTATGGTTGAAAAACAAATCAAACCCAGAAAAAGATAAATGCAGAAATTTAAAGAACACAAGGATATATCGTGGTTCAGCAATATGCCTACATCCACGTTGAAGCCACCCTCAGATGATGCTTCGCTTACTATATGAACACGGTTACAACTTCAGATTACACAGGTTTACAAGAATAGAACACCACAAGAGTTTCAGCGTGAAACCCTAAGATCAATCGAGAACAGCTACTCAATCTTCAAGCAATAGGCTTGATCTACACTATTCTAATTTACAATCTTTATAGATTAGATTGTTAATATTACAAAACCCTAACAATATCTGAAGAACAAGAGAGAGAAGAGAGCGAAGAGTCAAAGACGAGAGAATGAGAATGAGACCAAGTCTGAAGACTTTGGTCTTTTATATTGCCCTCAAAGGGTTTTAATCTGAGCCGTCCAAAGTGCCTATTGACCAACGCGTGAGATTAGTTCTTATAAGTAAGTCGGTGTAACCTTATAACCCGAGAATTGGCCCAACCCGGTGCTGAAGTGTAATGCCAACTAAGTTGCCAACTCAGCATCTTTGACCACCATTTGACTTTATAAAACATCAACATGAGCACATGCCATTCATGGAGCTCCGGAAAACATATTTAGTATTCAAACTCCCTAAATTCACAACTTAAGCACATGTCATTAATGGAGTTTTATAAAAACTTCTTAAGTTATTCAAATTCCTTAAATTCACATCTTGATGATAGGCTATTAATGGAGCTTCAAATTTTTTCTATAGTACTCAAGTTTCCGAAATTCACTACTTGAACACAGGCCATTAATGAAGGTTTGCTGAAAACGAAGCTCTCCATGATTTGTTTTGAGAGAGCTTCATTTTGGGCGTGAAGGATAAGAAGAATTGGAAGGGAGGGGGGAGAAAATAAGCTTTAAAAATTGTATAATACGGGTATTTTAGTCATTTATTGTGTTAAAAATTCAGAAAAAATGAAAAAACCCATCAATAATCGCAGCCATGAAGAGTGTCTTACACGTTGGACCGGAAAGTCTAATAAAAGGGCTTCTCGTGAAAATTATTTCACTAATAAGGGCTAGAAAACTTAATTAATTATGAGACCACAAGGGGCCTTAGATGCTATTAACCCTGTTTTTGAAGTAAAGATATTGGATGGATGGGTTGACTAGCTTGCAATTGATTAATGAGGTATTTGTGCTAATAAAATCTCAAAAATGTTTGATGATAAAATATTTAGGGCTTATAATGAATTTATACAGAATAAGGGTATGTGGGTTGAAAATTATTCTTGATATTCCTTGGACAGGGATGAAACTGCTTAAAATGAGAGATAAAAGTATGAAATTTTTAAGCATGATGTGAAGAATGGAGCTTATCACTTATTTATGTTGGGATAGGTGGATGAAAGGTAGGAGTATTGTGGAACTTTGTCCAGAGTCGAGTTAAAGAAACTTTGATTTTTACTCTTATAAAATTGTCTAAGTTGCTTTGTGAATGGTAGATGGAATATACCATATGAGTTATATTGTATAAGTGAGTACATTAAGGAGGATATTGAGTTGACGTCTAACATGGAGGATGTAATAGTATGGAGAAGTTATAAAAGTAAGAAATTTATGACAAAATTTATTGTTATTGCTCCTGCTGAAGTGGAGTAAATTGTGATTTAGAGTAAGTTATTATTGTATAAGTATGATATGCCTATACATAGTTTTTGTGGGTGGTTGTTATGTTTAGATAGGCTAGCAACATTGTAAAAACTTCTCAAGTGGGGCTTGCAAATTAATTCAAATTGTTTGTTTTTTAATCTTGCCTTGGAGATAAGAAAGCATCTACGTGTTCAGTGTACAATTGGAAAGAGGTTATCGGATGAGCATTATAGGTTGAATTTGTGTAGTAATGTAGGAAGTGCTTTGAGTAATAAGTTGTTATGGTTGAATTATAAGGAAGTAGTGATACTTTGGAATCAACAATAACAAGTTTTGTCCTTTTTAGTTTTATGTATGAGTTATGGAGGGCTAGCAATTCTAGGCTTCATAGTTGTAATGTCATGTGAGAAGAGGATATTCAGAAGATCATAACTTATGATTTATAGGTTAGTCTTGCTGGGAAGAAAAATTTGCTAGTACATATATGAATATATGTGTCTAAGTAAAAGAAGAGGGTGTGTTGAAAAGATGAGAGTTGGTTCGGTAAGAAGGAGTGTTGTGAGGTCTGATTGAATGTAGGAAGAAGCTTTGTCTACAAGGACCTGAGTGTAAATATGATAGGCTTAAGCTTACAGCAGCTAAATTGTGTTCTGAGTATGTGTTTTAGATGGTTGATGGTGGGTTGGAAAAGAGTTGGTGTAATGAGGAGTAGGTAAAATGAGGTTGTGGTGAAATTTCTTTGTTTATTTTTGTTGGGACTAATTTGAGGAGTTTTTGGTGATGAATAATGAGTTGATGGAAGGGCAGATTAGTAATCAAAATTAGGAGTTAGGGAGTACTAAGTTGCAGGGACTATAATATAAATATTGAAAGTGTAGGGCCTGATTTGTAGCTGTAGTGGAGTCTTTATATTAGGTGCAGGAGTGATGAGATGTGTTAATTCATGAAGGGCAAAAATTGTAATTGACTGAGTTTATTATTTTTTTTTAAAATGTGCATATTAATATGCCCAAGAATCCACTCACATTAGTTTTAACTTTCGTTTATCACACTTGTCATTTTTTACTCATAAAATGTAACATACATTTTATTTCTTTTTTTTCCATAAAGAATAACAATTTCAATTATGAAAAAAATTTCAAAACTCAAATTTTGAATTTTGGGAATCTTTCCAAACTCATTGTTCTTTATAAAAGACGGCGCTTTTTACGGGATACTAGATAAGGTTGCAGGGGTTATTGAGCATTAATTCTATTAATAATACCATTCAAATTCATACCACTCAAATTCATACCACCCTTAGCATGATTTGAATGGAAATAAATTATTAATTTATTTATTTTTTATTTAATTAACGATTTAATTCTAATCAAATTACGTTATATTATGAATCAAGTTATGCTTATAGATAATATAAATTTATATGATATATATCATAATTTTTTTAGAGAAAGAAAAAAAAACTGAAATGGTTCTCATGTTTTTTTAGTCGATAAATTTTTCTTATGTTTATGGATTTTTGCAACGGATATGTAATTTTTATATTAGGTGTAAAATGGATTTCTGACAAAATTGAAATTATATTTAGTCATTTTTCGGCAACAAATACAATATTTTCATTAATATTAAGAAAAGATGATGACAACCCTATTCTAAAATTAAATCATGAGATATGGCATGTATTAATTTTACAAGATCAATCATGTATATCTGAAAATTTTAAATAAAATATTAAATTAATCTTCTTACTTATATTAATAGAAATAATTTATATAATTATTATATAAATTACAAAAAAAAATGCATTAAACTGAGAGATTAAATTATATTTAAGAAATAGTATCACTAATGAATCTAGAAAATTTGAATTCAAACCATTTGATATTTATAAAAATTCAAGAATTACATCACTGATATTTTCTTTATTTATTATATAAATTTCTTCAATTTATAGAGTAATTAAAATATTTCTAGATAAATCCATAACATGACATCTCGTTATTAATTGAAATAAAAACATTGATTTGTCTCAAAATCACTATTTACTACAAATTTACATAAAACAAACATAAAATTATAAGGTTTTAAATTATTTTTTATTTATATATATATATATATATTCTTTTTTTGAGTTACTATACGAATCAATCATACAAAAAATATAATCATAGATATAATTCATATTTACGACTAGACAGTCATTTACTATAGAATTCAAAGAAACCACTATCTATTTTCTGATGACTTTTTATCTCTTAGTTATAATATTCTACCGAGGATTTGCGATCCAAACCCTTCGATGATGCCTAGCTTAATATTTCTACCATCTTCAACCAAATAAAAGGGAAGGGATTCTCCTGATAATAGTCGAACAGTCGAGTCAGTATCTAAAGAAGATAATAATTTTTGTAAGAATTTTCTATGAACAATATACGTACTCCCCCTCCCCTTCCTTCTTTGATGATAGGATTATTTGTAGGGGTTTAGTCCATTAGATCCCAATGGGTCTTTATTATTTACATTAATACAATCTAGCGAAATTATCCTCGGCCTTTTCAAGGTTTATAGGCGTGTGATTCAAAACCTTTTTTATGGCTCGTCAACGTCCTCAATCACTTCTTTGATCTCTTTCATCGTCCCTCTTCTATATATAGTTCTTTTTCTAAGGCCAAGGGAAACAGGGATATGGATATTTTATTGGTGTAGGTATTTTGGGCACATCAACACCTTCTTGAATTTGAAGAACATTTTAGGAGTTCACGTCATGTTCAATGACATGGCCTAAAAAAATCACTTGTTTAATTTATAACTTCGATCACTCTTTCTTTTTACAGTTTATGAATTTCAAATTTTTGGATTCCCTCTAAATCTATAAATATCGCATGCAATGCATAATTATGTTAGATGTTTTTTTTTTATGTATGGGTGTCCGGGCCAGCTTACGCGCACCACGACTATTCCCATAGGAAATATACACGCCTCCTCATGCATAGCTGAGGGGGTTCGAACCCTATACCTCCTAGTTGAGAGACAGGGGCCTGGCCATTGAGCTAGTCCCAATGGTTTATAATTATGTTGGATGTTACTTATGCACTTGGAGATGGACATCCGCCATACGTGCACTAGGCATGGAGTGTCAGTTGGTCATCATTCCTTCAAGAATTTAAAACATCAAGTGCCCTCTTTTAATAAGAAACTCTGGTTTCATTTGGTAAGTAACTTCTACGCTCTTATTTTCTCTTCCTACCGATTTCGAGTAGATATTCTGTTGTTCAAAGGAAGTCTTATATATTTTTTTTATTATCATTTCAATATGTCGATATCAAAAGGAAATAACCATCACTCATTTGAATGGGTATGCCAATGCATTACCGCGGTAGTAACTCGGAAGTGAATACTGGATTGATACTCATCGGAGAGTGCATCTTCATCATTGGATTCTAGTTCTAGTAATACTCATTCTAGCAAAACCATCGAGGAATCTATGAGCATACCTAATATAATTTCCCACCGTCTTTAAATGTTGTTCCAGTGGAAAACCATATATGAGTTTTGGTGTATGGCACTAATTATGTCGACCGTATAAGGCCGACCTAGAAGGAAGGTCTTATAAGGTTTCTAACTGAAGCTTGTGAGGGCAGTGAGGAAACAAGATATTGCCTATATATTTTTATTAAAAGTAATTACCGGTTTCACAAACATAAATGGTTTCCAAAACAAAAAGAACAAATGAAGTAAAAACAATTTTAATGTAAACTAACTATTACAAGAAAACTGAATTACGAATACAATAAAATTCGAATAACAATTACACGGAAATGCAAAATGGAAATACACTTACACGGAAAAAGAAAAGAAAAACAGAGTCCTCGGTCGTTAAAAAGATATTCCGGCGGACCGGTATCTCTAACGGAAAACTACAGCAATTTATAGAGAGAAGGTGAGGTAGAGTGTTTTTTCTTTGTTGTGTATTTCGTAACTTGAAAGAGTGGAGGGAGATCTCTTTATATAGGGGAGAGGAGAGGTAGACTCAAGCCATTCAGAAACGTCCCCATTAAGTCCCACGATTCCCTCCCGGAATTTACTTAATTGGGTTGACGGTTTTGATTGTCTTGTAACCTCCACGTTTTTTATATCTTGTAACAGCTTTGACCTTTGGTATTCCCACGTGTTGACTAAGTAACAGTTGCTGGAATATTCCTTTTCTTTTAACGCGTGCGTGATTGGTGGAGACTTGTCTCTACGTTTAAGTTTGAGTTGTCAACGACCACTATAAGAGCTGGTAGAAAAATCTATTTCATTTTTCATTTTTTGACTCCCCAAACTCCCCCACGACCCACGCCCCACGCCCGTCACCGTCGCCGTCGCCGGTGCCGGTGCCGGGCCGGGCGGGTGGGTGGTGGTGGTACGCACGTGTGGGCTTAACCATTACCTTGCCATGTGCATGGATATTGGCTCTTTGGAGTTTGATGATACCACAAGGTATAAAAGAAGGCTTTAAGCCTTGGCCACCATCGATGTGGGAAAATCCCACTTTTACTTTCAAATGTTCCAACAATCCCCCACACATTTGAATGTCAACAAAAGGATTGGAGAGAAGGTTCTGAAAAGAAGAATGGGTGAATTGTACTTAAGTGGCAATATCTTGCGATTTGAATTGACATGTAGTGAAGTAAGGCAACCAACGAATTCCGTTTAAGTGAACTTACTCTTGATACTCTACCCGATTCATAGTTATGGTTCCCTCTAACATCACCTTTCCGTTCATCAAGTCCTTCTCTAAGGACCACCCTTTACAGGCTATGAACTTGGTGGATTTATTCATTTGAGAGTTGTGCAAGGACGTCTCCTCAACACTCTACCATGAATATTTTGGTTTCAACGTTACCCTTGAATTCATCAAGTCCTTCTCAAAAGAGCCACCATAAAGGCTATGAATTCAATGTGAGGTCAACACTCGGTACGCCTTTTTCATCAAATCCTTCTCAAAAGTACCACCACAAGTGGCTATGAACAAGACGATGTAGGTTTGAGCCTTAGGGATGGGGAAATCATATTGACTCATTAGTCAGATGTTCCCAGTTAATGGGTTTTAGTCCCATCCCCCTCGACGTCTCCAGGACTAGTCTCCTGGTCAAGCCTTTGGTGAACGGATCAGCTAGATTCTCTTCTGATCGTACAAATTCCAAGGCTATCACACCATTCTTCAATAATTGTCTTACTGACTCATGTCCGAATATGTCTCTTCTTCCCATTATAGGCGATATTATGAGCGACTTCAATAAATGCTTGTGAATCACAGTGGATACATACAGGTGTGGCACTTCCTTACCAAAGTGGCACATCCGATAAGAGACTTCTCAACCACTCAGCTTCTTGCCCAGCTAACTCTAGTGTTATGAACTCAGACTCCATGGTGGAGCGTGCTATACAAGTCTGTTTGGAAGACTTCCACGATACAGCACCTCTCCCTAAGGAGAACACATAACCACTGGTGGAGTTTACTTCGTCATTATTAGAGATCCAGTTTGCATCACAAAAACCCTCAAGGACTGCAGGGAATTTGTTATAGTGCAAGCCTAGATTGATGGTACCCCTCAAGTATTTCAAAAGACGACGAAGTGCAACCCAGTGGTCACTACTCGGGTTATGAGTATAGCGACTAAGTTTACTCATGGCATAGGAAATATCGGGTCGAGTATAGTTCATCAAGAACATCACACTTCATATGATTTTAGCATATTCATTTTGGGATACAACATCCGCAACATGTTTGGATAAAGTAATGCTAGAATCATAAGGAGTATTTACAGGCGTTACCTCAAAGGAATTGAACTTCTTCAGCATCCTTTCTACGTAATGAGACTGATTCAGGGTAATACCATTACTGCTCCTAATGATTTTTACCCCAAGTATTACATCAGCTTCTCCCATATCTTTCATGTCGGATCTTAGAGTAAACACAAGAGTCAGAAGTGTTAGCTATAAACCCATCTGAAATGAGAGTACTATCTAGTTTTTCATACCATTTTTTCGGTGCCTGTTTCAAACCATACAAGGATTTTTTCAACTTACACAGTTTGTCCCCTTAACCAGGGACCACACACCCTTCAGGTTGAGCCATGTAGATATCTTCATCTAGATCTCCGTTCAAGAACGCGGTTTTGACATCCATTTGATGTATTACAAGTTCGTGAATGACGGCTAAAGCAATAAGGGTTCTTATCGTGGCAATTTTGGTCACAGGGTAATAAGTGTCAAAGTAGTCTAAACCTTTCTTTTTGGGTGAAGCCCTTAATAACAAGTCTGGCTTTGATTTTTTCTATTGAGCCATCGGGTCTTAACTTTTTCTTAAAAATTCATTTGCTACTAATAGGTTTGCTACCCCTAGGTAAGTCGGTTAATTCCCATGTATGGTTACTTTTAATTGACTCAAGTTCACTATTAATGGCCTCTTTCCAAAAACTAGCATCTATAGATTTTAAAGCATCGTCATAAGTTTTTGGGTCTTCCTCCATGAGGAGGCAATTTACCACTTGTTCGTCTAATAAATCAATGTGAAAACCTTCGGTCATAAAGGCTGTTATAAAGTCAGGGCCGAAGCTGGACTCGATCCTGCGCCTCTTACTTCTCCTAGGTTCTTCCTCGGGAATACTACTAGGCTCCATGGAAGTGGAGGGTTAGAAAAAACATCACAAAGAGGTACAACATCATTAGTAGATAAGTTATCAAAAGGTAAAGAAGCATTGACAGTAGTTAAATCTTTCAAAGGGAAAACATGTTCAAAGAACTCAGCATTTCTAGATTCACAAATAGAGTTATCTTCTAATGACAAGAATCTGTATGCCGCACTATTCTGAGCGTACCCTATGAAAATTGAGTCAACGGTTTTGGGTCCAACGGTGACAGTTTTAAAATCAGGTAGTTTGACTTTGGCTAGGCACCCCCACACTTTTAAAAATTTCAGGTTTGGTGGAAAACCCTTCCACATCTCATAAGGTTTTTTTTAGGGATTTATGTGGCACCCTATTAAGTACATAAGAGGCTGATAAGACAGCGCCCCCCACATGTTGTTTGGTAAACCTGAACTTATTAACATGTCATTCATAGTCTCTTTAAGGGACCTATTCTTTCCTTCTGTTATGCCGTTTTGTTGGGGTGTATAAGGGGCACTAAGTTCGTGGATAATCCCATTAGTTTCATAAAAATCTTTAAGGGAATTAGAACTATACTCGCCTCCTCTATCGGACCTAAGTCGTTTGATTTTACAGTCTAGTTGGTTTTCAACTTCGTCTTTATATTTTAAAAATGCATTTTTCCGCCTCATCTTTAGTTTTAAGAAGATACACTTTAGTAAACCTAGAGTAGTCATCTACGAAGGTTATGTAATAAAGTTTTCCTCCTCTACTAGCAGAGTTTTTAAAATCAGCTAAGTCCGAATGAACTAATTCAAGCAATTTAGTTTGTCTCGTGGTAACAGATTTAAAAGGTTTTTTCGCAAGTTTGGACTCTACACATATTTGACATTTTTCAAAGTCATCCACGTTGTTAACGGGTATTAGTCCAAGATTTTTAAGCCTTTTAATAGACGCAACATTTAAATGGCCTAGTCTACCATGCCACGTTTGAACAGACTCAACAATATAAGCGGAATTAGATACATTCTCATTAAGGGTTACAGTGTTTAAAACAAACAAGCCATTATTAAGGTACCCTTTCCCCACGAACTCGTCATTTTTTGTGATAATGACTTTCCCCCCCTCGAAGACAAGTTTGAGACTAACTTTGTTAAGAAGAGCCCCGGAAACTAAGTTCCTACGGAGAGAGGGAACGAAGAGAACATCATTAAGTTCAAGGATCTTACCAGAGGTGAGTTTTAGGGGAACCTGACCTTTCCCGAGAACAGTAGCGGTGGAAGAGTCACCCAAGTACACACACTCACCATCAGTTGCCTTTTCGAATTCTTGAACAGGGCTTTGTTTGCGCAGAAATGGCGAGAAGCTCCAGTGTCAAGGATCCAATCACTCTTGTTCTCTACCAAGTTTACCTCAACCCTTACCACGAAGATTATTTCTTCGGTCTCAGTCAGATTAGAGGCAGCTTTGGGACCCTGGTCAGCTCTAAGGGAACATTCGAAAGCTCTATGTCCTTCCTTTCCACAACAATAACAGGCCCCTTTAGGTTTTTGAGTCTTACCAGAGGTTTTGAATCCCCCACCTTGTTTGTTGGAGTTGCCGCGATTCTTGTTTCCCCCAGACTTTGACTTGTTGGAGCCTTGTTGCTTTCCCTTCCCTTTGGACCTGTCTTTGTTACCTTGGCTAGAACCTTCACCTAGATTAGCTTTGGAGGAATGAGAAGGGAAAGAGATTGACTTATCCTTAAGTCGATCCGCTTCTTCGACTTGGATGTGGCTGATGAGCTCTTGGAGGGTCATTTCTTTCTTTTTGTGTTTGAGGTGGTTGCGGTATTCACTCCAAGATGGGGGAAATTTCTCAAGCAAAATGTTGGCTTGAAGAATTTCACACATCTTCATGCCTTCGGCGATTACCTCCGCGCATAGGTTCTCGTACACATGAAGTTGTTCAGTCATGGGTTTCTGATCTGTAAGTCTAAAATTGTACCAATTCCCAGTTACGTACTTTTCCTTACCAGAATCATCAGCCCCATATTTCTTCTCGAGAGTTTCCCATATGACCTTTGCCGATTTTTCTTTGGCAAGGAGATCAAAAATGGGATTAGTAACATTGTTCAACATCCAGCCCCGAGCCATGGTATTAGCTCTTTTGAACCTGGATTCGAGGGCAGCATGCCTAGCTAGCTCTTGTTCAGTCTGAGCTCCAATTTCTGAATTCCAAAAGTGGAGGAGCCTCGACTATATCAAAGTCGAGTTCATGATGTTCAAGCCAAATCATAATCTTTTGCGCCCAACGCTTGTAGTTAGAACCATTAAGGGGTTCCAACTTGTTCGCGTCGAGAAGTGGCTTTGTGTTCAAAGAAGAACCAACGGCCGAAATAGGAAGAGCCATTTTCAAAAATAACCGGTGGAAAAAGAAAATGAATATCTTTTTAAATTGTTATTAAAAGTAATCACCGGTTTCACAAACAGAAATGGTTTCCAAAACAAAAAGAACAAATGAAGTAAAAACAATTTTAATGTAAACTAACTATTACAAGAAAACTGAATTACGAATACAATAAAATTCGAATAACAATTACACGGAAAAGAAAAATGGAAATACACTTACACGGAAAAAGGAAAGAAAAACAGAGTCCTCGGTCGTCAAAAAGATATTCCGGCGGACCAGTATCTCTAACGGAAAACTACAGCAGTTATAGAGAGAAGGTGAGGCTGATTTTTCTTTGTTGTGTATTTCGTAACTTGAAAGAGTGGAGTGAGAGCTCTTTATATAGGGGAGAGGAGAGGTAGACTCAAGCCATTCAGAAACATATTCCCACGTGTTGACTAAGTAACAGCTGCTGGAATATTCCTTTTCTTTTAACACGTGCGTGATTGGTGGAGACTTGTCTCTACGTTTAAGTTTGAGTTGTCAACAACCACTATAAGAGTGGGTAGAAAAAACCATTTCATTTTTCATTTTTTAACTCCCCAAAACTCCCCAACTCCCCAACTCCCCAACAACCCACGTCGTCGCCGGTGCCGGGCGGGTGGTGGTGCACGTGTGGGCTTAACCATTACCTTGCTATGTGCATGGGTATTGGCTCTTTGGAGTTTGATGATACCACAAGGTATAAAATAAGGCTTTAAGCCTTGGCCACCATCGATGTGGGAAAATCCCACTTTTACTTTTAAATGTTCCAACATATATAGATATTTGTCAGTTGATTAGTACCGAGGTAGCTTATCGAGTTTTCCCGGATCAAGTGGTGGTGTAGTTGTCAAATAGAAAAATAAGGATTAAAGCTTCTAATTAAGGCATGAGTGTTAAGTTAGGAACAAATAGTTATATTCCTACACTGTAATATTTTACATAATATAGGACCTATATTGCAGTTTTCACATAATATAGGACCTATAGTGCAATATTCACATTATAGCACAGTTTTCTGGATTGATGTAAGAATGATTTGATCATGTATGGGAAGTTAAGGGACTAAATTGCGAAACTATATTATTATTAGTCTACTAGATCTACTACAACAGAAAATGCATATTGTTAAGATACAAAAGGTCAACATTCCATTAACCATTTTATGGTGTGATTGTAGATTAGATGCTGATCACACCTATTTATCAATCGCCTTCTCAATCTGACCATAAATAAAATTAAGGTACTTGAACTGACATAGAGACCTATGGTGCAATGAATTAAAAGACTCACTTGCGTATCCGTTCAGAGATCAAGTCCTTCAAAAAAACACAACAATGAATCAAAAAGGTCAAAGATAAAGGACGAATTAGGTAAATATAAAATATATACCTGCATGGAATACACTAACACTGTTATCAATGCCTCATCAAGATCAAATCTCATGTTTGTAACTGCAAGCACTAACACTCGTTTTTCAGCCTCCACTTGAAGTTTGAAGAAGAAAGTGGAGTAAAAATTACTCTGAATCCAAAGTGGCTCTCCGATGTATTTAAAAAAAAAAGATATCACATGAAAAGACAAGTTTGAATTGACCCCTTTATGGAATCAAGAGAACACATTATACAAACTTATATTTATATTATATTGCTTGTAATATTACCTGAAAAAGACGACTAGCATCTAAAGCCTACTAAAACATGGACTTTAAGGCTTTTTCAACAGCTTTTACATCAGATGAAATTATTAATAATTGCAAATCCTTTTATAGGTGATTCGAATCCAAGATCACATTCTTCATCACTCCAGCGATTTTGACAACTGGTTATTCCAGGAGCACAAGGATTGAAGATATTCCTTATCGCTATTGGAATATCATATCACATAACTGTAAAATATGACTGTAAAAGAAAAACTCAATATTCACTATTAGAAATGACCATAACAAGCCTATTGCAGAATGAGTTTCAATCTTTATAGCAATCCCATCAAGTATCACACCTTTGAAATTTCATAAAATACAAGTAATAGCACCTATATTAGTTTTAGCATCCCAAGCAACATCACTATTAATCTTAAGTTTGCCAAAGTCGGGAGGGGGGTCCAACTTTGTTAAGTACAATTATGGGTGAAGCCCTCTCGACGCCCCTGATCTTTTCCCAAAGTGCAGAAACCGCCCCTTATCTTCTTTTTTTCCAAAAAGAGCCCTTTAGGAAACTTTTTTTGTCACCGTTAGCCCTTTTTTCCATTTTCTGTTAGTTGACCGTTAGTCAATGCCATTTGTCGCCACCTCACCGCCACCTCACCGACACGTAAGCTCCACGTCATCAGCCTTTACACCTCATTAATTAATTAATTTTTTTTTTAAATGCACTTAATCCCTCTTTCTTCTTCTTCTCCTCCGTCTTCTTCCACGATTGTAAAACCCAAAAATGAAAAAATGAAAAAGCTTCCTCCAACCAAACCTCCACTCACACCAAGCCGCACAAGGAAACGCCGCCACACATGGTTCCTTCGCCACCATCATCAACCGGCTTGGATACGCTGTCAACAATCGAAGACCCAAATGAACGGAAAAACAAATAAAAAATCTCCACACTCACCTTCCCACACCAAGCCGCTCTTTGCACAAGTAAACCGCCACCGCCACCACCATTAACCGGCCTGGAGAAGACCCAAATTAAGGTAAATAAAATTTGAATTATTTTTCACCTAATTTCATTACTATTACAATATTTCAGAATTATCTGATTTAATTTAAGTATAACTACAGCTGTGATGTTTATTATGCTTTATACAAATTCTAGAATGGACATTTTATGCCATGACTGTAGAAGTGAGTAATTTGGTCTTACACTGCATTTTTTGAATTGTTTTGACAGAAAATATCCATTTGGTGCAACTGTTGGGGAGTGAGCAATTGGGTCTCAAGCTGCATTTTTTGAATTGACAGTGTAAAGCTTGAATCAATGAAGGAAGTGATGGGTAGGATGTTATTCAAGGCTTTGCAAGCAAATGATACGATTTTTATCCGAGTTTCGCGTGCGATATACTTGGCTGCAAGAGGAGTTGTACTTGGTGGGACCGGAGGAGTTTGGGTGCTTTGTAGGCTAAGGCACTGTTGGATTACTTTAGGAGACATCGACATGGGAATGGTGAAAGAGGATGTGATAAGATTTAATTTAATTTTTTTCAATTTATGAGAAGGAACCAGTTGGTGTATTTAGTCATTATTGCAGTATATGTAGTTGTCTTAATTTTATTAATTCTGAGATCTTATATTTATTTATAAGATTTTATAAGATCTTGCGTTACTCAATCTAACACTAACAATATAGTTGAAGGTCACTTGGATTTGCCATGAGTTCAGTATGTCTTTGTAATAAGGACATTCTGAAACAAATTGAGCAGGATGTTTTTTCTCCTACCTGGTTTACCTTCATAACGAAAGAGCAATTCTTGACTTGGTGTGACACCATGGTTTAGCTATTTGGTCAGTTCAATGTTTTGTGTTAAAGATCAATCAATTATAGGGACGGACCCAGGAAACTTTGTTTCAAGTTAATTGCATTATAGGTCCCTTATGTTATACACAAAATGCAATATAGGTCTCTATATTAAATATCTGAGTTAATTACATTATAAGTCCTTATATTATAAAAAAATATCATAAAAACTAACTAGGTTTTATTTGGCAGACATTTTTATCTATTTTCAGTTATTCGCATTATTAAGTCCGTGTTTTGGATTTTTGCATACATCTTATGCATAATTAACACACATAGTTTCGTAGCTTTTATTGTTAAGCAATCTAATTTGCTTACTTAAATCGATTGGCAAATAAAAAATGCTAACTTTTAAACTCTTGCGGCACACAAATTTACTTTTTTGATATGATAATTTCTACTTTTTTTTACTTAAAACATTTATAGACAATATTTTTCACCTTCATCAAACTTAAGACACATTCACCAAAATTAATGTAATTTTTTTTAGCTCTCATACATTCTTTGAAGCCTTCAACATGATGATATAGTGAGTTATTTCTTAAGCATATAACATTTTACAGTCATCATGCATTCATATCACTGTGAGCATCACATGTACAAATGTAGAAAATTAAGACAAAATGAAAAACAACTGAAATAAATGAGTTATTTCACAATGATTCTCATTATTTCTCATAATTTACATTGTATCATAGACATAAAAATACACGACTATAGCAGCTTCTTCAAATGGCCATATGATTGTTCCAGTTAACTCCTGGATTAGTACTTCTGGACTCTGAATCTTAAAAATCAAAACCAAGAACAGACACAGAGAATACTCCATTAAAATATTCCTTAATTTGTCTAAATGGATATTCCTTAATTGAAAGTTGAAATATTCCTTAATTTGTCTAAATGGATATTTACTGCAAAACAATTCAAATTGCTCACTCCATCATGTTGTGCCAAATGTATATCTACTGCAAAACAATTCAAGAAATGCAGCTAAAGACCAAATTCCTCACTCAGCTGTTCTGCACCAAATGAAAATTTACTACAAAACAATTCAAAAAAATACAGTATAAGACCAAATTGCTCACTCCACGATCATAATAATGGTCATTGTAGGATTTGTATAAAAATATTATATATATATACTTAAATCGGATACTTTTGAAAAAATTGTAAAAGTGATGAAATTAGGTAAAAAATAATTCAATTTTTTACCTTAATTTGGGTCTTCTACAAGCCGGTTGATGATGGTGGCGAAGGAACTATGAGTGGCGGTGATTTCCTTGTGTAGAGAGCGGCTTGGTGTGGGAAGGTGAGTGTGGCGATTTTTTTTGTTTTTCTATTCATTTGGGTCTTCGATTGTTAATGGCGTATCCACGCCGGTTGATGATGGTGGCGAAGGAACGTGGCGGCGGTTTCTTGGTGCAGAGAGTGGCTTGGTGTTGGGAGCGTTGGCTGCGAGTAAAGCTCCTCATAAGCCCAGAAAGGTGGAGCGTGGCTTGGTGTTGAGAGGGCAAAGAAGAAGAAGAAGAAGAAGGAGGATTATACAAAAAGTAAAACAAAAAAACATGATTTAAAAAAAAAAAGTATGACGTGTAATTGCTGTTGACCTCACGCCTACGTGGAGCTTACGTGTCGGTGAGGTGGCGGTGAGGTGGCGACAAATGGCATTGACTAACAGTCAACTAACAGAAAATGGAAAAAAGGGCTAACGGTGACAAAAAAGGTTTCCTAAAGGGCTCTTTTTGGAAAAAAAAAAGATAAGGGGCGGTTTCTGCACTTTGGGGAAAGATCAGGGGCGTCGAGAGGGCTTCACCCTACAATTATTATAAGTATCAATATAGTTGTTATGAATATCAAACCTTTGTGTCTTTTGATTCTTTCCAGAAACCCCCATTCTTTCCTGAACAAAGTGATCAGTACTTGAAAGTGTTATTATTTTGTTGTGAACATGTCTCAGAGTTAGAAAAACCTAGCTTTATAGTACTCATCATAGACTTTGACAGCTTTTTCAACTGTATGTAGAGAGTTATGTGTATATGTGCCTTAAGAATATATTCATTTCTGGATTTCCAAATTTGCCAAACAATAGTAGCTATTTCTCCAATATTAGATTGGGAATAATATGGATCGACTATAAATTTTTTGATATGACATCCCTTTACCAACATTAAAAATTGTTTGATAGAAGTTAAATTAATGATTTTCATATTTTGTCTTGTATATTAAGACTAAAATATTATGAAAAATACAAAATCAACTTACCTCCAATTCTCTATTTAACTTTTACATTTGAGGCCGACGACCGGTAAGAAAAACTTACAAAACCTTGATCAGAGATTAAATAGTCCTAAGCGTGATCCAGATCTAATTACTTAGGTATGTTGTTGGATCTTATTTTCTCACCAAACCGTGTGTACACTTGTTAGCCTCTCTATACACATGTAGTATCTTGATCTCCCATGTTTAAAATTATCCACACAAACACGTAATAACCCATTGGACATAATCCTGAAGTTTGTATTGTTCTTCATTAACACACATAACTCTAGCGAATTTATCTTTTTGGAGACCAAAAGAGTATCTAATAACATAATGCACAATTTCGGAATGTAACCGTGGGCTGTTCAACAAAATTAAGGCTCTTATTTTCTCACCAAATAACCTACACTTGTTAGCATCTCTATACACATGTAATATATATCTTAATCTCCCATATCTAAAAATATCCACACAAAGACGTAATAACCCGTTGGACGTTGTCCAAAAAAAATCCCGTTGGACATAATCCTGAAGTTCGTACTATCCTTTATTACCACACATAACTTGCAAATTTATCTGGAGACCAAAAAAGTATCTAATAACATAATGCACAATTTATTGGGATGTAATAGTGGTTGTTCAAACAAATTAAGATTTCATTAACTTTTTCTTATTACATTTGTCATATTTGATCTAGTGTCTCCTTATTAGTAAACGAGTACTCTAATCACTAGAATAGTTATCCATATTTATATATATGGATAAGTTACCAAGAATATCCCGGTTAAGACTACTATATATTTCTTAATAACTCCATATATTTTATACTACCTAAATGTCACATGAAATTAAATAATTCTCAATAACATCTTACGTATCTTTACATACATAAATATCTTTATTTTAAGTATATACTATTTATTCTATATAATATTTTATTTATTTTTTAATATTAAATATTTGGCCACCACCACCTCCATCTCTAACTAATATTTAAAAAAAATTATAATTAATTCTAAAATATTATGGGCGATGAAGAGAAAAAAATAATATTGTTCTACTGATTATTAAAAAGAGTATGGATTACATAGTACTATTTGTAGATTATCTGTAACCCTAAACCCTAATCTTCAAAGTTTGGTATTAGAATTAAATGAGGTTCACGGTATCGTTAAGAGGTCTCATGACAACTACGAATTTACGGCATGTGATATTCTAAGTCTTCAAAACGTACTTCTTTTAGGTAATTACAACTCTAGTCCACTTAACTTAGTGTGGGTAGAAGATTTTCCTATGCTAACTATTGATGCTTCTCTAAGTGACGATTTAGTAATTGGTGGACTTTGTAGTCTCTTAATAAAAAAGTTAGTTCAATCATCATATTTTAGTCAATCGTGCTATAATTTGTATATTCGAGATAGATCATATACTCATTACATCGGTATCATTCAAGAATTGAGTGATATGGAAGCTCTTCTTCGATTCAATTCTGATAATTCTAAATTACATTTCTCCAGGTCATGACTTATAGAAAAAGTAAGCCCTGTTGTTAAAAATGATGATGATTTAGTCAAGTTAATTTTTTTTTTGCAACTTATCAATTTTGAATTCTAATGGCAAAGACTTCTCGATCAAGACATGTGTTCCTCCTCTGCATTTAATAGATAAAATTCGCTTCAATATCATTATGGGTTGGACTGAATATCCACATATAGATTTATAACCCTCCTTTTTTGGATATTCATTCCCTAAGAATATGTCTCAATAAAACCTTCCTAAAAATTCCTTGTAATCACAACTTGAGGGCAGGCGATTAATGGAGCTTCAAAAAATTTCTTTGGTATTCAAATTTCCAAAATTCACTACTTGAACACTGGCCATTAATGATGTTTTGCTGAAACGAAGCTCTCCAGGATTTGTTTTGAAAGAGCTTCATTTTGGGCATGAAGGATAAGAAGAATTGGAAGGGGAGGGAGAAAAGAAGCCTTAAAAATTGTATAATACGGGTATTTTAGTCATTTATTGTGTTAAAAATTCAGAACAAACCCATCAATAATCGCAACCATGAAGAGTGTCTTACATGTTGGACCGAAATGTCTAATAAAAGGGCTTCTCATGCAAAAAAATTCACTACTAAGGGCTAGCAAACTTAATTAATTATGAGACCACAAGGGCCTTACATGCTATTAACCCTATTTTTGAAGTAAATATATTGGATGGATGGGTTGACTAGCTTGCAATTGATTAATGAGGTATATGTGCTAAAAAATCTCAAAAATATTTGATGATAAATTATTTAGGCTCATTAGGTTATAATGAATTTATACAGAATAAGGGTATGGGGGTTGAAAATTATTCCTAATATTCCTTGGACATGGATGAAACTACTTAAAATGACAGATAAAGGTATGAAATTTATTGAGCATGATGTGAAGAATAGAGCTTATCACTTATTTATGTTGGGATAGGTGGGTGAAAGGTTGGAGTATTGTGGAACTTTGTCCAGAGTCGAGTCAAAGAAACTTTGGTTTTTACTCTAATAAAATTGTCTAGGTTGCTTTGTGAATGGTAGATGGAATATACGATTTGAGTTATATTGTATAAGTGAGTACATTAGGGATATTGAGTTGACGCCTAACAAGGAGGATGTAATAGTATGGAGAAGTTATAAAAGTAAGAAATTTATGACAAAGTTTATTGTTGTTGCTCCTGCTGAAGTGGAGGAAATTGTTATTCAGAGTAAGTTAGTATTGTATAAGTATGATATGCCTATACATAGTTTTTGTGGGTGGTTGTTATGTTTAGATATGCTAGAAACATTGTAAAAACTTCTCAAGTGGGGCTTGAAAATTAATTCAAATTGTTTGTTTTGTAATCTTGCCTTGGAGATAAGAAAGCATCTATGTGTCCAGTGTACAGTTAGAAAGAGGTTATCGGATGAGCATTATAGGTTAAATTTGTGTAGTAATGGAGGAAAGAATTTGAGTAATAGGTTGTCATAGTTGGATTATAAGGAAGTAGTGATACTTTGGAATCAACAATAATAAGTTTTGGCCTTCTTAGTTTTGTGTATGAGTTATGGAGGGCTAGCAATTCTAGGCTTCATAGTTGTAATGCCTGTGAGAAGAGGATATTCAGAAGATCATAGCTTATGATTTATATGTTAGTCTTGCTGGGAAGAAAAAATTTGCTAGTACATATATGAATATATGTGTCTAAGTAAAAGAAGAGGGTGTGTTGAAAAGATGAGAGTTGGTTCGGTAAGAGGGAGTATTATGAGGTCTGATTGAATGTAGGGAGAAGCTTTGTCTACAAGGACCTGAAGTGTAAATATGATCGGCTTAAGCTTACAATAGCTAATTTGTGAACTGGGTATGTGTGTTAGATGGTTGAGGGTGGGTTTGAAAAGAGGTGGTGTAGTGAGAAGGAGGTAAATTGAGGTTGTGGTGGAATTTCTTTGTTTATTTTTGTTGGGACTAATTTGAGTAGTGTTTGGTGATGAATAATGAGTTGATAGAAGGGCGGATGAGTAATCAAAATTAGGAGTTGGGAGTACTAAGTTGCAGGGACTATAATATGAAAATTGAAAGTTTAGGGGCTGATTTGTGGCTGTAGTGGAGTCTTTATATTTGGTGCAGGAATGATAAGATGCGTTAATTCATGAAGGGCTAAATTTGTAATTGACTGAGTTTATTCTTTTAGTAAAAAATGTGCATATTAATAGGGTTAACGCCTAAGAAATCTTTCACACTAGTTTTAATTTCCGCTCACTACACTTGTCATTTTTTTACCCATAAAAAGCACCATACGTTTTATCTTTTTCCCCTAAAAAAAGCAGTTTGAGTTATGTAAAAATTCTCAGAACTCAGATTTTGAGTTATGAAAAAATTCATAAAACTTAGATTTTGAGTTTTGAGAATCTTCCCATAACTCATTGTCTTTAGACACTATGTTTTACGGGATAATGGACAAGACTGCATGGGTTATTGAACATTAACCATATTAATAATACCACCTAAATTCATACCACCCATAATATGATTTGAATGGAAACAAATTGTTAATCTATTTATTTTTTTTATTTAATTAATAATTTTTTTCTACTGAAATTACACTATATTATGGACAGTACGAATTTAGATGGTATATATAATAATTTTTCTTATAAAAAAAAACTAAAATGGTTCTCATGTTTTTTAGTCGATAGGTTCTTCTTATGTTTATGGCTTTTTGCAACAAATATGTACTTTTTATATTATGGGGTAAAATTAATTTTTGACTGAATGAAAATTACAATTCACACATATTTAGTCATTTTTTCGACAACAAACGAGTATTTTCATTAATATTAAGAAAAGATGATGGAGAAAGATATTCTAAAATTGAATCATCACATAAGCAATGTATTAATTTTATATGTTAACTATCATGTATATTTGAAAATTTTGAATAAAATTTTCAATTAATCTTCTTATATTAGTAGAAATAATTTATATTTAAAATTATATAATGTACAAAAAATATATTAAACTGAGATAATAAATTATACCTAAGTAATAGTATCACTAATGAATCTAGAAATTTTTGAATTCAAACCATTTGATATTTGTGAAAATTTAAGAATTACATCTGTGATATCTTTATTATATAAATTTCTTCAATTTTTAGAGTAATTAAATTATTTTTAGATACTTCCATAACATGACATATTGTTATTACTTGAAATAAAAACATAATTTTGTCCTAAAATCACAATTTACTACAAATTTACATAAAATAAACATAAAATTATACGATTTTAAATTATTCTATATATATATATATATATATATATATATATATATATATATATATATATATATATATATATTCTTTTTTTAAACTACTATATGAATCAATCATACAAAAAATATAACCATATATATAATTCATATTTACAACTAGTAGAACAGTCATTTACTATAAAATTCAAAGAAACCATTATTCTTTTCCTAATGACTTTTTATCCTTTAGTTATAATATTTGACCGATCCAGATCCATCGATGATGCCTAGCTTATTATTTCTACCATGTTCAACCAAACAAAAGAGGAAGGATTCCCCTGATAACACTCGGACAGTCAAATCAGTATTTAAAAGAAATAATATTTTTTGTAAGAATTTTCCATGAACAATATACATACTCCTCCTCCCTTCCTTCTTTACAAATAGGATTATTTGTAGGGCTTTAGTCCATTAGATCCCAATGGGTCTTTATTATTTATATTAATACCATCTACGAAATTATCCTCGACCTTTTCAAGGTTTTTAGACGTGTGATTCGAAATATTTTTTATGGCTCGTCAACCTTAATCATTTCTTTGACCTTTTATCCTTAATTCATCGTCCTTCGTCTATAGTTATTTGGTAAATTATATATAGAGGCCCAAGTAACGTGTTGTTTTCTGTTTAAGGGCATCTAGTTACTATAGTTAGAATCCAACTAAAAAAGTACCCATATAAACCCACCCCTTCCCCCTTTCTCTCTCGACACAATTGCAGAAAAACCCACCCTCCCCCTTTCTCTCTCCACCCACCGTCCATGGAACACCTTCTTCTGCGCCACCACCACCACCTTCCAACCTTCCCCCAGTGGCTGCGCCATCACCACCACCTTCCAGCCCGGGCCACCTTCTGTTCTTCTTCACAGATATGACTTGCACCACCACCACCTCTTTGCTGCGAAACTGTACCACCACAACCTCTCTGCTGCGAAACTGCACCACCACCAGAGAAGCTCCATCTCCTTCAACGTAGATCTGAAGCTCCATCTCCTTCGACGAAGCCGCGAACCAGATATGCTCCGTCGACCTGCGCCACCAACCTTCCCGATCTGCGACAACCTTAGCGCCGCCGCCTGAACAGAAACAGAGACCCACCACCACAGCCACTCCGTTCATCTCCATCCATTATCTTCTCCATATATCCAAGAAAGCCGACATTAATGGCCTCATGTCGCCCCCTTGAGCCATTATCTTCTTCTTCTCCACCAGAAAATCAGAAAATCAGAAAACCAGAAAACTAGCGCCTCCCCCGTCATCGATCTCAGATCTAGAGTTGTATATTCAGGGGGTAAATACATTTTTTTTGCATTTTAAGGGGGTATATACCCACTGTTTTGTGCGGTTTTAGTGGGCAATCGTGCTGTTTTAGTGGGTAATAGACCCACTGTTTTTGTGGTTATGGTTCTTCACCACCACGTTGGACTCACCTCCATTTTGGACTGACCTGAACAAGGAATAAAGAATATTGAACTTTGAACAATAAGGACTCAATATGTAATTAAAAAAAATAGTGGGTATTTACGTACCCCCTTTTTGCATTTTCAGGAGGTATATACCAACTGTTTTGTATTTTTCAGGGGGAATTCGCTCAAGCATGCTCTTTTCAAGGGGTAACCACCATTAACGGGCCACAAAAGGCCAAGCGTAAGCAAATTAGAACCATAAATTTTCAACAAGGACTTATAATGTAATTAAAAAATATTAAAATAGTGGGTCTGTACCACCTGAAAATGTAACCAGAAATCAGAAAAATCCCTAGTTAGGCCTTTAAAAAATATAACATTTAACTAGACCCTTAAAATTCTTATTTTTGAATTTGAAGTCTAAAAACGTATATTCCTCATAGTTCTTTTAAGGGAAACATGGATACTTTATTGGTATAGGTATTTTAGGCATATCGACACCTTCTTAAATTTGAAGAACATTTTTAGGAGTTCACGTTATGTTCAATGACATGGACTAAAAAAATCACTTGTTTAATTTATAACTCCGATCACTCATTTCTTTTTACAATATATGAATTTCAAATTTTTGGATTCCCTCTAAATCCAGAAATATCGCATGCAATGCATAATCATGTTAGAAGTTCCTTATGCACTAAGAGATGGACATCCGCCATACGTGGAAACTAAGCATGGAGTGTCGGTTGGTCATCATTCCTCTAAGAATTCAAAACATCAAGTGCCTTCTTTAATAAGAAACTCTGGTTTCATTTGATAGCGCTCTTACTTTCTCTTCCTACTGATTTCGAGTAGACATTCTTTTATTCAAAGGAATTCTTATATTTTGTTTTTTTTCATTATGATTTTCATATGTGGATATCAAAAGGAAATAACCACCCATCATTTGAATGAGTATGCCAATGCATCACCCCGGTGGTAACTCGGAAGTGAATATTGGATTGATACTCATTGGAGAGTGCATCGTCATCATTGGATTCTAGTTCTAGTAATACTCATTCTGGCAAACCCATCGAGGAATCTATGAGGATACCCAATATAATTTTCCCATCGTCTTCAAATGTTGTTCCAGTGGAAAACTATATATGAGTGTTGGTGTAGGCACTGATTACGTCGACGGTATAAGGTGACCTCGTCCAACTGAACATACTGTTAGTGTTTGTGAATACAAACATTAATTGATTGAAAGCAAAAAATTATTTATGAGAAAGAGAAGAATTCAAACCAGATGATAAGAGATTGAAATGAAACTTTTTTATTGAGTTTTACACGGATAGAATACATACATATATAGGGTTCCTATTACACAACTGCTAACAACTGCTAATAACGGCTAGTTGCTAATAACGGCTAGTAACTGTTTGATCTTATCAACAACCTAATAAATACATTATATATATTTGCACTACTAATACAAATATTTAACACTCCTCCTTGGATTAGGAGCTGCAAATCCCAAGTTTTTGTCGTAAGAACTCAAATTTGCTAGTTGGTAAAGGCTTGGTGAAGATATCAGCAACTTGATCTTCTGTTTTGACATAGAGAAGATTGACATCTCCGCTCTTTTGAACTTCTCTCAGAAAAAACAACTTGATATTGAAATGTTTTGTTTTTCCATGGAACACTGGATTATGAGAGATGGCAATTGCTGCTTGATTATCAACAAAGATATTTGTACTTTCTTCTTGTTCAAGATGTAGGTCACTCAGAATTTTTCTAAGCCATATTGCTTGATTCACTGCTGCAGTTGCTGCCACAAATTCTGCTTCTGCCGAGGATTGTGCAACTATATCTTGTTTCTTTGAACTCCAAGAGAAAACATTTGAACCCAATGCAAAGCAATGACCAGATGTACTTTTCATATCATCTACTGAACCAGCCCAATCACTATCTGAAAAACCCAACAAGTTGAACTTTGAACATCTCTTGAATTTTACACCATAGTTTATTGTCCCCTTGATATATCTTACAACCCTTTTTGCACATTGTAGATGAGTTTCACTTGGACAATTCATGAACCGAGATAAAATACTCACAGCATTTAGAATATCCGGTCTAGTTGCTGTCAAGTACATTAAACATCCAACAAGACTTCTGAAATGTGCTTCATCTACCTTTGTTGTTCCATCTTGCTTTGACAATTTTTCTTTTTGATTCATTGGAGTATTCATACTCTTACAATCCTCCATTTTAAACTTCTTCAAGATCTCTCTTGCATATTTCTTTTGACAAATGAAAACTTCATCTTTGCCTTGTTTGACCTCCATGCCAAGAAAGTACGTCATTAAACCAAGATCAGTCATCTCAAATGCTTTATTCATCTCTAACTTGAATTGATCAATCTGACTTGCATTGCTCCCTGTCACTAGAAGATCATCAACATATAGAGATATGATGAGAAAATCAACACCATCATGTTTAACATAGAGAGTAAACTCAGATACACTTTTCTTGAAACCCAAACTGAGTAAATGATTATCTATTCTGCTGTACCAAGCCCGTGGTGCTTGTTTTAGGCCATAAAGTGCCTTTTTTAGCAAATAGACTTTTTCTTCTTGACCCTCTTCCACAAAACCTTCAGGTTGCTCAACATATATTTCCTCATTCAAAAATCCATTGAGGAAGGCTGACTTGACATCAAGTTGAAAAACTTTCCAATTCTTCTGGGCTGCAAGGGCTAAAAGCAATCTGATCGTGTCAAGTCTGGCCACAGGTGCAAATGTCTCAGAATAATCTACTCCAAAAATTTGAGCATATCCCTTGACCACCAATCGTGCTTTATGCTTGTTGATAGAACCATCAGCATTTAACTTTGTTCTGAAAACCCACTTAACTCCAATAATTTTTCTGTCATGTGGTCTATCTACAAGCTTCCACGTATTGTTTTTTCTGATCATGTGTAATTCTTCTTGCATTGCATTCATCCACTTTTCATCCTTTTTAGCATCCTCATACCCCGCAGGCTCACAAACAGCAACATTACACCTTTGGTAGATGTCAGATAATAGTCTTGTACCTCTAATTGGAACATCATCTTCATTCTCATTTTGCAATGTGTCATGAGATTGTTCGTTGAGAATTTCTTGAGGCAATATAAGATTGGTGTCACTTTTATTCACTCCATTTGGACTCTCCCAGTTCCATTCTTTATTTTCAACAAATTGAACATCTCTCGATATAATTATTTTGCCAGAGTCAGGCTGAAAGATTCTGTAAGCTTTTGATATTGTGCTATATCCAACAAAGATTCCAGGAACAGCTCTTTTATCAAGTTTGTCACACTTGACTTTTGGAACAGAAGTAAAGCATAGACAACCAAATATTTTTAGAAAATTCAAATAGGGCTTGTATCCGTACCAGGCTTCAAATGGCGTTTTGTCCTTGACAGCTTTGGTTGGAAGTCTATTTTGCATGAACACAGATGTGTGGGCAGCCTCAGCCCAAAATTTTTTTGGCAAATTTTTCTCGTGTAACATGCACCGTGTCATGTTCAAGATGTATCTATTTCTTCTTTCACTGACACCATTTTGTTGTGGAGTATAAGGAGCCGTAAGTTGATGTTCAATACCTGCCTCCTCACAGAACATATTAAATTCTTCTGAAGTGTACTCCTTCCCATTATCTGATCTAACCGTTTGAATTTTGCAACCACTTTGATTTTCAACCTTTTTCTTGAAGTTCCAAAATACTCTAGCAACTTCAGACTTTGTTTTCAAAAAATAAATCCAACACATTCTTGTTAGATCATCAATGAAAACAATATAGTAAAGACTACCTTTCAAAGATGGTGTTCGTTGAGGACCCGCCAAGTCAGTATGGATGAGTTGCAATTTTCGTGATGCTCGCCATGCTGCATTTGGAAATGGTTGTCTACTTTGTTTTCCAAAATGGCATGATTGACAATTTGAAATTGTTTCTTCTAGATTCGGTAAATCTTTTGCCATTTCCTTTTTCTGCATCAAAAGAAGTCCAGAGTGATGATAATGGCCCAACCTTTTGTGCCAAACTTCAGTGATACTTTCTGTGGCTGAGAATGCACTTTGCTCCTCCTCCATTGGATCAAATGAGAAACATTTCCCTCTCATTTTAACTTTGAATAGTTCTTGCCCAGAATTATCTTTAATCATGCAACACTTGTCTTCAAATAACACCTTGAATCCCTTTTCAAGTAGTTGACCAACACTCAACAAGTTCTGGTCAATTTCAGGAACATAAAGTACATCAGTGATAATTTTTGTACCATTACAGCTTGTGATTGCTATAGTTCCTTTGCCTTTCACAGCAATGTGTTTGCCATTCCCAATTCTGACTTTGCTTATTTTTGTGGCCTCCATTTCCTTGAATAAATCCTTATCGTAAGTCATGTGGTTAGTACAACCACTATCAATTAACCAACAATCATTTGAACCACTACTTGAAAAATAAGTTGCCACAAATAGTTGATCCTCTTCCTCTTCTTCAACAATTTGAGCATCTTCTTCTGCATCTTCTTGTTTTCCCTTTTCTTTGCAAATGATAGCTTCATGTCCAATTTTGTTGCATTTTGTACACTTCGCATCAGGTCTTCTAAAACATTTAAAAGGGGCATGACCTTTCTTTCCACAATGCTTGCAAGGAGGATAATTTCCCTTTGAAACCCCTTTATGTTTATTAACATTGTAACTTGATCCTTCCCCTTTTGTTTGAAATTTTTTCTGGTTCTTTTCATCATGTTTGGCTTGAAGTGCTCCCTAAACTGATCCTTCTTGCCTCATCATTCTTCTTTGCTCTTGTGCCTGTAAGGCATTTAATATCTCTGACAATGTAATCTTCGACAAATCTTTAGTATTTTCTAAAGTTGTGATGGTGGCTTCATATCTTTCAGGCACAGTAACAAGAATTTTTTCTACAATTCTAGAATCAGAAAATATGGATCCAAGTAATCTTACTTTATTAGCAATATTTAGAAGTTTATCTGAATACTCTTTAATTGTTTCAGATTCCAACATCTTTTGCATTTCAAACTCTCTGATTAAATTTAAAACTTTCATACCTCTTATCCTGTCATCGCCTTCATATTCTCCTTTAAGGTAGTCCCAGATTTCTTTTGCGGTTTTAAGTGACATAACCCTTGTGAAGATCGTTGGTGATACAGCGGCAAACAAACATGCTTTTGCCTTTGACTTTTTGGTTTTCTTCTCTTTATGATATTTCATTTGGGCCATGGTAGGATTATCTGGTAAATTAGGAACTTCATAATTTACTTCCACTACATCCCAAAGATCCAAAGCTTCCAGATATGTCTCCATTCTCACAGCCCACATTTGATAATTTTCTCCATCAAAGATGGGAGGAGAAATTGATGAAAAATTTGTTCCTGCTTCCATTTGTTAAATTTCTTCAAATAAAATAACCACAGATCCCTTAAGAAGATTGCTCTGATACCAATTGTTAGTGTTTGTGAATACAAACATTAATTGATTGAAAGCAAAAAATTGTTTATGAGAAAGAGAAGAATTCAAACCAGATGATAAGAGATTGAAATGAAACTTTTTTATTGAGTTTTACACGGATAGAATACATACATATATAGGGTTCCTATTACACAACTGCTAACAACTGCTAATAACGGCTAGTTGCTAATAACGGCTAGTAACTGTTTGATCTTATCAACAACCTAATAAATACATTATATATATTTGCACTACTAATACAAATATTTAACAATACTACTAAATATAGTGTAGAGTCTTATAAGGTTTCTAACTAGAAGCTTGTGAGGGCAGTGAGGAAATCAAATATTGCCTATATATAGAGATGTGTCAGTTGATTATTACCGAGGTAGCTTGTCGAGTTTTCCTGGATCAAGTGGTTTTGTAGTTGTCAAATAGGAAAATAAGGATTAAAGCTTCTAATTAAGGCATGAGTATGAAGTCAGGAACAAATAGTCATATGCATGCATACACTGTAATATTCACGTCATATAGGACCTATATTGCAGTTTTCACATAATATAGGACCTATAGGGCAATGTTCACACTATAGCGCAGTTTTCTGGATTGCTGTAAGAATTATTTAATCATGTATGAGAAGTTAAGGGACTAAATTGCAAAACTGTATTATTACATTTCTCCTAGATCTGCTACAACTGAAAACGCAGATTGTTAAGATACAAAAGACAAGTTTGAATTGACCCCCTTATGGAATCAAGAGAACAGTACTTTATACAAATTTATATTATTACATTCTACTGTTTGTAATATTCTTAGGAAAATTAACCAGCATTTACAGCCTAGTGAAATATGGACTTTAAAACTTTTTCAACAGCTTTTACATCAGATGAAATTATCAATAATTGCAAATCCTTTTTATAGGTGATTCCAATCCAAGATCACATTCTTCATCACTCAAGCAACTTTGACATAGGGTTGTTCCAGGAGCACAAGGATTGAAGATATTTCTTATCACTATTTGAATACTATCACATAACTGTAATATAAGATTGTAAAAAAATCCATTATTCACTATTAGAAATGTCCATAACAAGCCTAAAAATCTTCACTCACTATTTTCCAAGCCTCTTGGTATGACAGCTTCTCTAAGATCACAACCTCACTAACTGCAAAATAACATTCATCAATCAAAATTTAATTATAATCTGGAAAGACCATGATATGTTGGTATGAAACATATGTGCACGACTGAAAAAGAGCCCCATGGAAAGGAATTTCTCCTTTGCCCAAGGAAGGAGCTAGAACATTTTTGAGTACTATATAAAAAATTAATATACAAATTCTTGAAAACTTGAAAGAGTAAAATGTACCTTTAGAGTTTGCACATTTTTAGAACTTTTATGTGCCATGACATTAACAAACTCAATCCCTATTGCTGGCAGACCTTAAAGTAGCTGAAAAAAGTTCCAAAATTAGTCAATATTAATGAACATAATATAGTTTATGAAGTATTGGAATCTAATTTTATCCTAATACTTCCAAATTGGAAAAAAAACATTTCCAAACAAAACAATATGGATGTAAAATAAACAAAACTGAAATAACAAATTAAATTCCAAATTCCAAACAAATTTAACAAGGTAAGCGCAATGACATCATAATAGCTCATCTTCACAGCTGTAACCATTATTTACCTATTTTTAGATGTAACTATACACGATTATATAAGTGGTACTTATGTAATCGATGAGTTCCACGACAGATCCATTCCTTTACTATTGGCAGAAGATTCAACACGACCAAGAGCCATGAGTTGCTGAGTCATAACCGAGTCAGAGAACAAGAGGTGGTAATGCCCCTGAGAGCTACCGATCAGCTCGATGTCAAGAACTAAGGATAAGTCCAACATCTCTTTACATTTTTAGCTAGAAATGGGAGTTAAATCCCACTTTCTGTTAGATATTAACTCCCTACAATAATTTTGCTCCACCAGCTTTTCTATTTCAACCCTTAATTTTAAAATTTTATATTCAAACTTAATTTTTAATAACTTTTATATTTTAATAAGATTTCTTTATTTATGTATTTTATATAAATTATTTTTATATACTAACTATAATTATGTTTATTTAAAATAATTAATTTTTTCAATTTTTATATGAGTATTGTAATATTAAAGTAGATAAATTTTAACAAAATTAATGAATAATATTATTTTATTATTATCTTAATTAATTACTATAAATATTAAAAAATAGAATATACAAAACTTTTTTTTAATTTTAATTTTTAATGAAGAAAATTGAAATAGAAAATCACAAATAAATATTTAGTAGTACAAAATAGATAATTAGTAAAGAAAAAAAGAAGGAAAAGTTAATTATAAAAGAAAAGAAAAAATTGAATGACAAAAGTAAATTAACAAAAAATATTATTAACAGAACAAATAAAAAGAAACTGGAAAAATAAAGGTTGTTTATAAAAGAAAAGAATATCAAGATAACCAAAAAAAAAAAAAAGATAACCAAAAGGAAAGTAAGTAATCGAAAAAAAACGTAAATGATAAAGATTGTGTTACTATCTACAAAAAATAAAAGATAAAGATTGTGTTGATAACAAAAAGTAGTTAGATGTATTAATAAAAGGTTTCAAATAGGATCCATCGAATAGGGATCCTTATAACTGGTATGTTGTTGAAGAAGTAAAATTGAAGAGTCAACTCCCAATTGTGACTAAAAGCCACAATATAGAACCACTTGGACTTAGCCTAACTTTTCGCATTCACGTTGTTATAGAATATATTACATTTGCCGTCAAATTAATTGGAGCCCATTTTACTAGTAGTAGGCATTTTGGACATATTAGTAACCCTCGAATTTGAAGAGCATGTCTAGGAGTTCATGTCATGCTCGATGGGATGAGATGAAAATTCAGTTATCTTCTTCTTAGATTCTTATTGATCTTTTTTCAAATTTTGGTATTCCCTCTGAATCCATAAATCATAAATTTTACATGTAATGAATATGATGTTGGATATTCTTTATGCATTTGTATATGGACATGTTCCAGGAATAGAGCGTCGCATAGTCATTATTCTCTAAGAATGCAAAATGTCAAGGCCCTTTATTATGCGTTTTGGTGTATAACATTGATTGTGTCGAGGGCATTATTGTGAATATGGCGGAAAAACAGATTTTTTTTTACTAAATACACACAAAGTATTATTACAGAGAATAGTTGTGATACAGAATGGAACCACCATAATCCTATGCTAAGTATAATACATTGGTATCGACAAGGGTGTGATAAAAATATGATATAAATAAGTGCAAAAATAGACACCCTAGCCTAGCACGGTACTGCAAGTATTACAGGACGTATGCAAGTTTAATCATAAATAAGATTTGTTCCTCAAAGACTACGAAAATTAGAGAGATTTATGCAATTATCAAGTGCAAATATAAAAACTAGATTAAATAATACGCAAGAAAGTAAAAGACTAAAGAGATCTTTGTTGGTTTTTGTAAATAGAAAATTAAACATAAATAAATTAAAGACAAAAAACTAAATACGAAAAGCAGATAGTATGAGAGTTTAGCTCGAGAAACTAGCAAGTAATCCCTGCTAGCCTTGTTTATTCTAAACATGTAAGGGTGAATTATGTAAAATTGCAATAACCATAATTCTAAATTCATCCCTATCCCCGGTGAGCGAACTAGGGCGGCGACCTCACAATCATGAGTGGACTTAATTAGCGTGTTCCTACACCACTAGGTTCCTAAGTAAGACTGACCTTCTAATGATGATTGGTGATTAAATCAAACCCTAACGATTATCTAGTTAGACAAATCTTGTCAAGATTACTACCGTACACTAGACGTTTATGTGGTGTTTCAATACTTAGACACCCATTTCGGGTGACCATCTAACTACTATTAAGGTAATACTATATGCGGGGCCTTGTAAGGAGAACAGACAATAAATCAAATCACATAAAACAGAGAATAAAACATGAATTTAATTTAAATACGAAGGTATCCCAAATTAGATAGATGTAAAACAAGTCTAGGGTTCATACATGTATGCTAAATCTTAAGCTAAAAGTATATTAGTTCATACTAAAGAAAGAAAAGAAAACAATTACAAATTTGAAGGCTTGTGAAGACATAATATGGTGTCCAACTCCTTCCAGACTTCTCTTCTCGTGTTGTGAGCTTCTTCTTGGCTTAAGGATTGGCCAAGGATGTGTTTCTACTAATTAAAGGGTGTATTTATTGGGTATAGGAAACCCTAAAACGTTTTCTTGGAGTGGAAGACAAGTATTGGACTTCTAGCCCAACTCAAATTGGTAACCCTAAAATATAGATTAGGTAATAAATTGTTACTATTTTGATTTGGCCGTAACGTCTTCAATACAACTCCGATGTACGCGTTCTTTATATCGAAACTGATCGTCTCGGAAAAATTGAATTGATTTGGCATCTAATTGATTTTCATATATTGGTAAAGTTTCACACTAAATAAACAAATTAAACCCAATATGCTCTAAAATAATAAATAATCAAATCAAAACAAGAAAGGAAAATGTAATAAATCACGTAAAAATCGACCGATATCCTATTAAATACACCTAAAATGATGTCTCCAAGCTAGATTGATTCAGCACAAATAGGGAGACATCATACCTCATATACTCTAGAACGTGACTGGAAAAGAAAAGATTGACATTGTGTATGTTGTAATTGCTTTGAAGTATTAGAACCTTTTTTCCCTCTATCTGATAGTAATTGTGCTTTCCAACCTTCTGTTTTTTGAAAAATTTCTTCGCAATTTCTTATTTAATGACTGGACCTTTGATCTTTTATGACATAGAGATATCCCAAAATATTTTCCCAGATCATCCTTCTCCTAATTGTTCACAAATATCACTTCATATATTAGTTTGTTTATTACGAATATAACATATTGATGATTTATTGAAATTGATGTGTTGACTTGACCCAACATAGTATAAATTGAGACATTGTTGAAATGTGTTGATCTCGCTATCCTCAATTGTTAAGAAAAATAGAGAATCGTCGGTAAATAATAAATGAGTAATAATGGGATAATTTCTCGTAATTAAAATATCGTTTATAATCTTTTGAGAAACCTTTTTATCAATTAGGCCTATCAATGCCTCTGTCATTAAGGGAAAAAATGGAGACACCGGGTCACCTTGTCTAAGGCCTTTTTGTGGTTTGAATTTTTCCATTATGACCCCATTAAGATAAATTTCTAAATATATCGACGATATACATTTTTTTTCCATCCAATCCAAGTCTCTGAAAATATTAGTTTTTGAAGAACAATTATAACATCCCAACGTACCTGATCGTATGTTTTAGCGATACAGATCTCATGTGTTTTAGGCTTTTCCTTTTTATTTTCATAAAAAACGATACTTCCTGTGCAATTAATATATTGTTCTGGATCGCCCGCCCTTTAATGAATTTTGATCGAGTCGGGGACACTATCTCATTCATATACTCCTACATCCTGTTAGCTAAGAGTTTTGTAATAATTTTATAACCGAAATTGATACAAGAAATAGGCCTATAATCTCCAACCTTTTCTTGTATCTCACCTTTTGGAATTTACATAACGAGTGTATCATTAAGCGTTATCGAGGGATATATTATTATTTAAAAAGTCCTGAACCTTTAACAACACATTATTGTATAATTTCCCAGTATTCTTGATAAACTTACCTAATCGAGGTCTTATAGAATAAATAGTTGGACACACCCCAGAGACAACAACAATATATTAGATTCATTCTACAAAATTACACTTTCTAATAATACTTTTATTCAAATCTACTTGATCAATCGGAACTTCTTTTCAAAGCTTCATCTAAGCATACAAGTACAAGTTGTGTTTTTCTCACATCATTCCTATATGTATGGTCCCTCCGTACATAAGGAAGAGGGAGCAAATTTACTTACTCAACCACTTTTCATGCGAATTAATCTTCTTATATTAATAGAAATAATTTATATTAAAATTTATATAAATAATAAGAAAAATCATTAAAATTGAGGTATTAAATTATATTTGATAAATAGTATTGGTAACTATCTAGATAAATTGAATTAAAGCGTCTTGATGTTTATGAAAATTCGAGAACCGCGTCACTGATATTTTCTTTACTATATGAATTCCTTCAATTTATAGAGTAAGTAAATATTTTTAAGTAGCTCTGTAATATGACATCTTGTTATTATTTGAAATAAAAAAAAATTGTCTTAAACCTATAATTTACTAAAAGTTTGCATGAAACTAACATAAATTTGTAGGACTTTATGGTATATATTACCTATATTTATCTATATATTATTATTTTAAATCACTAAAATTCAAAGAAACTATTACCCTCTTCTTATTAACTTTCTATCTCTTAGTTATAATATGAGTCAATTATAGATTAATATCTATTAAAAAACTTATTTAAAAAAAGTATCCAGAAGATACTTTATAAAAACAACCTCATCCCAAACTACCCCTATAATTAACAATTAAAAAAAAGAAATTAGAAAAAAACAAAACAAAAACTAATAAACACACGCGCGCGTTCGTGGATTTTTTTAAATCGTCATAACTAATTCAAAAAAAAATAAAAAATTTATATATTTGGATAAAGAAAATTAATGTTTATGTCTATGATTTTTTTCGGAATTTTTTGATTTTTTTGAATTTTTTTGAATTTTTGATTCGCAGACACGTAAATCCATGTTTAAACATGAAATTCTATGTTTTAAACATGAAATTCTATGTTTTAAACATGAAATTCCATGTTTTGAAATACTAAATTTGTTTTCCACAGACACGAAATTCACTGTTTAAAACATGGAATTTCATGTTTTAAATATGGAATTTCGTGTCTGCGGAAAAGAAAAATTCAACAAAATCAAAAAAAATTATAGACGTAAATATTAATATGCTTTATCCAAAAATGCAAATTTTTTAATTTTCTGGTTTTTTTTGAATTAGTTATGACGATTTAAAAAAAAAATCACGGACGCGCGCGTGTGATGAAATTAGTAGTAGGTGGTGGTGGTGGAGGAGGTGGTGATGGTTGTGGTGGCTGTAGTAGTGGTGGGGGTAGTGGTGGTGGTGGTGGTGGTGGTAAAAATACCCTATTATTTGTTTAATATTTAAAAATAAATATTGTATTAAAAATAAAATAATATATTTAATAATAAGGATAGTAAAAGTATAAAAAAATATAAAAGAGATGTTTTTTATAAATAATTGTTCTATTAGGTATTTTTTTATTAAATAAATAATTAAAAATTTAAAAAAAAAATATTAAACTACTCTATGACTATAACTACGCTTTCTATAATAACCCTTATAATATTCTAGTCATGTAGATCCTCCAATAATGCATAGATTAATAATTCTACCAAGTTACCTGCCAACAAAAGGGAGGGGATCCTCCTAATGGAATAGACAGTCAAGTTAGTATCTAAAAGAGAGAAAGTAAAAATTGTAAGAGTTTTTTTTTGTTACATATATAGGAGAGCTACTTTGGATTCGGAGTCATTAACTCGGTTCGAACCTGCACCACTAGATTGGTAGACCAAAGTTCTGGCCAGTGAGCTAATCCCATCTTGTTAAAGTGTAAGAGTTATCCCTGAATAATATACGTACTCCCCCGGGCGATTTTATTTTATGTTAAAAGTATGGGTAAATTAAGTATCGAGCGAAATTTTCTTGACCTCAATTCATAGTTTTTGGACGTGTTATTCTAAAACTTTTTTATGGTTTGTCAAACTCAACCACTTCTTTGACCTATTATCCTCACTCCTAGGGGTGAGCACGGGTCGGGTTTACCCGGGTTGGGGTCTAGGGTAAGGGTAGGGTAATATTGGAAAGTGGTAAATGTTGGAGGGTAAATCCGTGTTAATGGTAAAATAAAAATTACCACGGGTTAAGACGAGTTAACTAACGGGTTACCCGAGTTTTACCCTTGGTAAAATTCATAATTTAATCACAATAAAAAACATAAAACCAAATAAAGTTTAAATGCTACTATTCAATTAAAAGAATTTTTGTTCTTCAAAATAAAGTACATATTAGGTAAAATTCGAAGAAGAGACGAGGATAAAATTTTCTGTGAACGAAGTAGCCAAATGTATCAAATGGCCAGGTCTTGACCATATACACATATATATATACACACACACACACATATATATATATATATATATATATATATATATATATATATATATATATATATTAAATGAACAGTATACGGGTTGGACGGGTCCAACCCGTGTGGTAATGTATAGAAGGTAAACCCGTGGTAAAAAAATTAACATGCCCAAAATTGAAGGGTAAGGTATGTTATAAAATGGGCTAGGGTAATTTTTACCCTGTTTTAGGTCGGTTTTTATTACTCTAACGGGTCGGTTTACCATTTACCACTATTCTGCTCAACCCTACTCACTCCATCGTCTCTTGTCTGTACTTCTTTATCTAAAGTCAAGGGAAACATGGATATTTTATCGGTAGTAGGTATTTTGGGCATATCATCACCTTCTTGACTTTGAAGAACAATTTTAGGAGTCAGTCATGTTTAATGGGATGGCCTATATAA
The DNA here is from genome assembly GCA_029959085.1 of Nemophila menziesii. Lineage (NCBI taxonomy): Eukaryota > Viridiplantae > Streptophyta > Magnoliopsida > Boraginales > Hydrophyllaceae > Nemophila > Nemophila menziesii. Next base: position 28,032,026 of record JARWIR010000008.1, read on the forward strand.
ACACTTTTCAGTCATGTTTGGTCATCCAAATTTTTGGATTCCCTCTAAATCCATAAATAACACATGAAATAAACAATGATGTTGGAAATTACTTATACATTTGGAGATGGACATCCGCCATACGCGGAAACTAGGCATAGAGAGTCACATGGTCATGATTCCTCTAAGAAGGCAAAACATCAAGAGCCATCTATTGATAATTAACTCTGGTTTCATTTGCTAACTTCTACGCTCTTACTTTCCCCTCCTACTGGTTTCGAGTACATATTTGGTTGTTTATAAAAAATTGTTCTGAAAACTTTCAAAGATCATATACCAATATTGAAAAGAAATAGCCAGCCACCATGTGAATGGGTATGCCGATGTATAACCCCGGTGGTAACTCAACACTCAACAGTGAATAATATTGGGTCGATGCTTGTCGAGAGTGCATCGTCATCATTGGATTCTAGTTCTAGTAATTTTCATTATGATAGCAAAACCATCAATGAATCTTTAACCATACCTAATATTATGCTCCCACCTCCTTCAAAGGTGGTTCCAGTGGAAATCATATATGAGTTTTGGTGTATGGAAGTAATTACGTCAAAAGTATAAGGTGACCTCGCTCGATGGAAATACTACTAAATATAGTGGCGAGGGAAGGCCTTATAATATTTCTAACTAGAAGCTTGTGGGGGTAATGGGAAAATGAGATATTACATATATATAAATATGTGTTAGTTGATTAGCACCAAGGTAGCTTGTCGAGATTTCCCAGATCAAGTGGTGGTGTAGTTGTGTGCTCTGGACACGGGATTGCCACTGCCACTCTTCGTTCATCATAGAGACCTCTTATCGCCTGAGTAAACTCACTCTGAATGCTTGGGGAAAAATTGGATTTGAGTGGCTTGTAGAATAAAAATTGGGTTTACACCTACATTAAATCTTTTTAAATATTGCTACACAATTATGGAAAACACCAGATCTAACGAACGTGGCAGGTATACCTTAGCTCTGGAAAACGGGTTCAGAAATCTTAGGTAATTCTCTTTGAGCCATGGGGGTGGAATAATTAAACTGTCTTTTTTAAGAATCAGGGAGGCGTGGCTATCCATATTGAGTGAGGGATAGTCGTCAATGATAAGTATCCACGAGAAATGTTCCTTGAATTATTTTTTTCCAATAATTTTTCATTAATATAAGTAAAATAAATTAGCCTATCTCGAAGGTAGAGCATCATACTTAACAAGTTTCACTAATTTAGTAGGGATGGATAAACTACCTAAGCTTAGACTATTACTTAGAGGCAAGTTTTTAGCTAATCAATCAGCAATTTCGTTGTTTCTTTTCGAAATATAAGAGAAAGACGGATTACAGTTTTCCAAAATGAAATAAATACTACGAATAACATTACAAATATTAGGATTAACTAATGGAATATTAAAAGCAAAGGGTTCCATGATAGTTTTGAAGTCGTTTCAATCACGCGTCTTATGTCTTTAAAATATTTAGCCCATAAGCATGCCTTCAATATGCCCAACGCTTCACCTTTTAGAGGACTATCTATTTTATAAATAAGATACAAATAGTCATGTAAAATATTTCTCACGGTTTATTTGATTTAAAAGAAAAGTATTTTAAAGAAAATAAGTTGCATTGAAGAGCCTGTTTGGAATTGATTATTTTAGAGTTAAAAATGATTATTAATTAAAATTAAATTATTTGAAAAAAATATAAAAAAATATTTAGACATCTAAAATCACTTTAAGTGATTATTTTAATAATCACTTATCTAGTGTTTTTCTTAAAAGTGGTTTTAATGATCTAAAGTGCTTTTATGGATGTAAAATTATTTCAAGTGATTATTTTAAAAAGCAATGCCAAATGGACACTAAGTTTAGTATCTTAGGTCAAAATTGACTTATAACAAAATAATAATTGCAATTAACACATATTTAGTTTGAATTATCTTACTTTTTTATTAAAAAAATAATATTTTATCAATTTTAAGAAAATACGCTAAAAAGATATTTAAAATATTGATATCCAAATCACCAATTATAAAAAAAAAAATTATAGTGGTGAAAGAATAACTAAAATATAGACATCCTAAGATTGATAGTTGGTCTAGTGGTTGAACTCCTCCGTGAAGACCAAGAGGTCCTAGGATCAAATCTTATTTGAATCAAAATGATTTCAAATCCAAAATGCCTCTCATATGTATTCAAGAAAATAAAATATTGATATCCTAATCACCAACAACAAATGTTTTATAGTGGATAAAATCAAATAATCATGTAATATATTTCTCACGATTTATTTGATTTTAATTTAAAAATTAGTACTTTTAGAGAAATTAAGTTGCAAGGTGTGTAATTTTAGTATTTTAGGTCAAAATTGACTTATAACAAAATTATAATTGCAATCAAGACATATCTAGTTCGAATATTTTTTACATATTATTAATATTAAGAGATACGCTAAAATAATTTAAAATATTGATATCCTTATCACCAACTACAAATGATATTGAGTTCTGTGAGTTTGAAATGTTTTAAAGTACCAGTGCTCGAGTTCTGTGAATTTGAAAGTTCTGATCAAAATTTTAATTTATATTCTTTATATTTTTAGAAATAAGTTGTATTAGAACTTGATTAGTAAGAGATTTCATATCATTGAGATTTGAAATTATAATTAAAAAATAAAATCAATGACGAGTATAGTAAATTTGAACTAAAACAATTTAATGTATAAAAAATCCGAGGACACTGTCCATGATATTTTATTTATTATTTAGATTCATATATTACTTATATAGAGTAGTTGAATTGCTTTTAAACTACTCATTATTATGACACTACGTGCTTATGTGAAAATTGTTCCAAACTTACAATTTTTTAAAATTTTACATAGAATTCATATAAAATTGTAAAATTTCGTAATATATACACCAAAATATTTGAGGAGGCTTTTACTTTTTCATGGTTAGTTTTTATATCTTAGGTATTCTTGTCAGTCCTGTCAATCTAATAATCGATACATCTCATTACCTACAAACAAGTGGGTTAGTAGCGGAAAGGATAGATCTTCTAATGGAACTCTGACACTCGAACCCAATAGGTACTTATCGTTTTCTCTATATTAATACTATCAAGAGAAATATCTTTGACCCCAGTTTATAATTAAGTTTAATTTAACTAAAAGTTCAAACGGTTATTCTATGACTCATCGATAGTAGTCACTTAATCGGCCTATTTAGCCAAAATATCTAGTCTCTCATCTGAAATTCTTTTTCTTAGGCAACTTGTCCATTTTACTAGTCGTAAGTATTTTGGACATGTTACTACTATGTTGTTACCCCTCGAATTTGAAGAGCATGTCTAGGATTTCATGCTCGATGGGATGACATGGAAATTCAGTTATTCTTTTCTTAAGTTTGAGTTCTAACTGATTTTTTAAAATTTTGGAATTCCCTCTAAATCCATAAATGATACACGTAACAAATAAGGGGCAAAAAGGGAAATTTTTACAAAATACACACAAAGTATTATTACAGAGAATAATTGTGATACAGAGAGGAATTACAACCATAATCCTATGCTAAGTATAATACCTCATATACTCTTTCTTACAATCACTTTCTTCCATAAACTCATTCTTGATTTTTCTGGAACAGTGAATTAATCTGGTCACGGTATATAGCTGAAAAAAATATCGTTCTTGATTATCTGCATATGAATATATAATACTTTATAATTACATTAACACTATGATGATTTTTAGTTACATAAATTTATGAAAAGCATAATTATAAAATATCAAAAGGTAAACACAAAATCTAAACAAAAATGATCAAAAACACGAAGAGAAAAAGACATACATGAGATCAAGAGGTTAACATGAATCAAATCTTAAGCATTTAAGCTGGAACTGCTACAGGCTTTTTGCTGTTCTTGATGCCTTTAATAGCTGAAACACAAATATCCAATTTAACATAAATCATAATTATTTTATTACATTTTATAATAATAATATTTATTTACCTTCTGCATAATCCGGAGCTCCAAATACAGCAGAACCAGCAACTAAAGCATTCGCTCCAGCTTCAATTACCTGCCACCATAATTAGGGGTCAAAACGTAATATGTTAAATATTAGGGGTAATTACGTAAATATCCTTTACTCACCTTATAAGCATTTTTAGGAGTAACTCCACCATCTACCTCAATCCATGGATTTACACCCTGTAAAAAAAAACAGCAAAATAATTAATTTCTTTTTAATTCATTAACAAATTGTAGATTTGAGAATAAAATTACAAAATTACCTTCTCTATACACATTTTTTTTAAATCCGATATTTTTTTAACTTGACTCTCGATAAAGCTTTGTCCACCAAATCCAGGGTTTACAGACATAATCAACACTAAATCCACCACTGCCACATCATATATAAGAGAAACGATTAATTGAAATATACAGGGGTATATTTGTCAATTTTGAAACGTAAGAGAATCTATATTCCAAAGTTACCATCAAGAATATATTCAATAGCACTCAATGGTGTTCCAGGGTTCAATACAACTCCAGCTTTAGCTCCCAAACTTTTTACCTAAATCATTAAATATAAAAATTTACTTTCTCAAAAATTAAGGGGCAAAAAAGGAAATAGAATCTTACTTGATTAACTGTACGATGTAAATGAATGGTGGAAGATTGTTCACAATGAATACTGATTATATCAGCTCCAGCTTTAATAAAATCGGGAACTCTTTGATCAGGTTCTACAATCATCTGTAACTCGTAAATTATATATTAATTTTAACCTTTTTTTTAAATCAGTAAATTAAAAGGTTTATAAATAATGTGAATACCAGATGAACATCTAATGGAAGATCAGTAACAGGGCGTAAAGCATCTACAATGAGGGGCCCGATTGTAATATTTGGGACAAATCTTCCGTCCATTACATCCACGTGTATCCAATCACAACCTGCCAGCTCAACCGCTTTTACCTAGATAGATAATTATATTGTAAATTCAAGAAAAATGACTTGAGAGAAGGTAAAAGATTGAAAAAACTAACCTGTTCTCCTAGCTTTGCAAAGTTAGCAGAAAGAATAGAGGGTGAAACAATGATGTCAGATTTTGAGAATTTATCTACTCGAGAAGATGCTTTTATTACACTTCGTGATGTTCTTCTGATTATATACATGAAAATATAATAAGTTTTGAGTCAAGATTTCTTAATCGTCTATTGAAAGTTCTAAGAGGCATATCAACAAACTGGATTCAATCAACTCAACACGTAAAATTTACCTTCATTAATAAAGTTAAACTTGGAATAAAATGCACTAAAAATTCTAATCTATGTAGTAAATCAGTAACACAATAAGCAAAGGACGATCAATAAAGCCATAAACAAAGCAATTCATGACTAAAGAATGAAGAAAAGAGTACCTTGTAAATGTAATTGAATTGGGATTGGATACGGATTTGAGGCCTCCATTAAACCCAATTATCTTTGACTCAAGCAGAGCTGATGAACCCAATGAAGAAGCGGTTGCCATTTTTTATTTATTTTTATTTTTCTTTATTCGGAATTTTGGTTATCCTCTCAATAAACTGAGAGGGCAAATTTACAGGTCTTATTTTGGGTGTCTCAAAGTTGAAATGTTAGTTGATGAAGGATATTTATAAGATAAATACGGAGTCAACACGTGGCAGATTTGCTCATTCTGCGTTGGATTCTTATCTTCTATGGTTGGTTGGTTTCTCTGGTCTATTTCTGACTCCTTTATGAAGAGTGTGTGCGTCACATTTGAGGAGAAAGGCTTCGGATTTGTTAGAAAAATAATAGTAATATTTCTTAATTGGTTAGTAATAATATTTCTTAATTTATGAGAAAAAAATCGATATTTATCTTATTTATTATAATTATATTTCTTAATTTATAAAAAAATATCTGGTTAATAATAAAATCAATATATTTTGTTCCTAATTAATAAGGAGGATATTACTTTCTATCTAATTATATATTAAAAAATAATATCCAATTAATAACTTTCTTATTTTTAAGTTCTATTTTTAATCTTTTATATATATATATATATATATATATATATATATATATTATATATTACTTTCTCCATCACCAAAAGGCTTTACAATTGTTTTACATAAACTAAAAAATAAAATTTATTATTTATTTTATTTAAAATGTCTTGATATCTTAAATATATATGGGTTACCTAAATTATAATATTTAATTAGAAGTAAAAGTGATATAAAAATAAAAAAATTGTCTTGATTTTTAAAATAACAATCTTTTGTAGACAACTATTTTTGGTACAAGTGACAATCTTTTAAAAACAGATAAAACATTTTATTAAACTATTACTACCTCTATTTCAAAATGTTTATACATTTTTCTTTTCACACATTTTAAGAAACGCAATCATTATATCTATATTGAAAAATATTCGTTAAAAGTTAATGAATTTAAAGACATTAACCTTTAAAAAACTATTACCCATATTTTCTTATAAGTTTCGGTCTCAAATGTATTGAAAAAACAATTTTTAGTTATTATTCATAAAGAGAGAAAAAATCACAATAAAACATTCAAAATGTAAGCCGTTATATGGACTCAACCGATGCAAATGAGTAAACAAAGTAAATTTTTTAAAAAAAAGGAAAGAAGTACTTGTGGGAAAATGGAAAGAATTACATATATGTTTGTTTAATCACAAAAAGTGGAAAAACGATTTAAAAAATGGATAATGTCTTATATTATCTTTTTTTGTTATTATACTAATCATGAATTTCGTTCTTGGTATGTATTCACTTTGTAGATTAAGAAAGTTCATTTATTAATATCACTATCATTAACATAACTTTTATAAAATATCTAAATATTTTATATATTTTTTGAAAAAACAAATCTCTGACATCTTATTAGAACGGTAACGAATTTAAATTGTAAAAAAAATTATTATTTTCTAATTGAATATATTAAACATATTTTATAGAAAGGTGGAAATATTATAGTAAATTAATCTAGTAAAAATATTTTAAAGTCTTTACTAAAATAAATATATATTTTCTATTTGATTGACCATACATAACAATGCATAAAATCATGCATAATTTTTTTATCAGCTTTATTAATGTTTTATAATTTTTTTAAGTGAACATATTAGAAAATCAATATCCACCAATTTAAGGGAGGTAATGAATCTCTATCTGCCTATAAATTTTGTTTTGGTATCAAATAAATTTATTTTTTATTATTAGAAATAATTTATATCAAAATAATTTAAAATTGTATAAATAGTGAAAAAAAATTATTATTGAAGTCAACATAATATTTTTTGATATTTTCTTTATCATTTAATATCTTTTCACTTATAGAGTAATTAAATAAAATACTTATTATCATTACACTTCATACTCAAATTAGATAAAAGTTAAATTTGTCATGAACTCACAATGAACTAAAAGCTTTTATGAATTGGCAAAAAAAAACTAAAAGCTTTTATGAAACTAGTAATATTTCACATTTCATGGTATCTATTAATTATATATCGTTATCTTCGATTACTATGCATATATAAAATGTATAAAAAGTACAAATATGAATTTAAATATATTTAGGATAAAGAAGCAAGGTTATTTTTTGCATTTTCACTACTCCCGCATTAGCCTCTAGCGACTAAATTTCTCGCGACTACTTGATGTAGTCGCTAAAGATAGGAGCATTCGCGACTACAAATCTCTAACGACTACATGGTATTTTTCGCGACTACCAAGTAGTCGTTAACAATGTTTGATTTTTTCGACTACATGCTGTAGTCGTTAATACGTATTAAGTAGTCGATAATGGTATTTAGTATTTCTTAATTATTTTCCAACCGCCAACGTGTAGTCGCTAGTGGGTTAATCATTTAACGACTACTTCATGTAGTCGTTAGTACTCATTTATAACGACTACAAGTGAACTTTTGGCGACTACTTATGTAGTCGCGAGTAGTGTAGCGTCTTTTCCAGCAATAACTTGCGAATTGCTTTACCCAATACACCATTATTATATAATTTCTCTTTCTTTCTCTCAAATCTCTCCCAATTTTTTTCCACAATTCATCATTAAAAATTATTCCAACACTTTGAAAAGCTTTCCCGGTTCAATCATCAAGTGGGACCGCATCAATTATCAATTTTTATTTCCAAACTTGCCAAAAGTAGGTATTTTTTGTTCCATAAAACTCTTTCAATATATCTTTTAGTTTCATTCAATTGTGTAGTAAATGTTAAATAGTATCACTTATTAGGTATTTCAACACGTGGGCAAGCTTTCCCGGGTCAAACATCAACGTGGGGCCGCCTCAATTATCAATTTTCCCTTCCGAATTTGCCCAAAAGTATGTGTCTTTTTCATCCTTTCCTTAATTGATTACAATTCTATAGTTAATGCTAAATATATAATATCATTGTGTATATATCTATACTCATTTATTAATTTCATGTGAATTATAAATAATTATATTAAGTATATATATTTTTATATATATATATATATATATTTTTAAATATATATAAATATATTATATATATATATATATATATATATATATATATATATATTTAAAAATATATATATATAAATATTTGTATGATATATTATTGTATGTTGCTATATTATGTATGCTTTTAATGTTATATTTATGCATTTATTTGGTGATGTGATATTTCGTGTGCTTTTAATTTTATATTTATTTATTTAATCGGTGATGTAATAATTTTTTTCATTTCATATTTATTTATTTAATCGGTGATGTAATAATTTTTTTTTTTATTCATTTATGTAATCGGTGATGTAATAATTTTTTCTCGTTTTATTTTTATGTATTTATTTGGTGATGTAATAATTTTTTTTTTCATTTTATTTATGTTGTATTCTTTCATATTGTAATAGTTGACTATGGCTTCTGGTATTGATAAGAGTTGGATTGGTACGGCTCATAAAGTTTCGCGTGAATTCATTAAGGGGATAGAACCATTCCTTGCTTTTGCTGAAAAAAATAGACCTCCTGGTGAAGACACAATTTATTGTCCGTGTAATCAGTGTTCGAATTATCGTAGGTATACGGTTGAGAAAGTTAGGTCACATCTATTAGTGCATGGGTTTTTGGAGACGTATGATATTTGGACAAAGCATGGTGAGCCCGAGGATATTCTCGATACTCGATATGAAGAAAATGAAATGTTGGATATATACGATGATTTGAGACCTAATTACGAGGTTGGTGGTCATTCTGGTGACACCGAGATCACAGACTCGAACAGTACAGCTCGTGACAAATTCGAAAAGATGTTTTCCGATTTAGAGACCGAGTTATACCCTGGTTGTGATGTCATGAGTTCATTAAATTTCATTGCGAAGCTAATGCACGTGAAGGTCAAGAACAAGTGGTCTAACACGTCTTTCACCGAGTTGCTTCAGCTATTATGCCGTGTGTTGCCCAAACCTCATACGTTGCCCGATTCATACGAGGCGTGCAACAAGAAGTTAAAAAATTTAGGTATGGGTTACGAGACCATCGATGTTTGCGTGAACGATTGTGCTTTGTTTTACAAGGAAAATGCTTCCCTTGAAAAGTGTCCAGTATGTAATGAATCCAGATGGGACCCGAAGAAGGGTCTGAAAGTAGCGCATAAGAAACTCAGATATTTCCCGATTGCCCCTAGGCTGCAGCGACTTTACGCTTCGAGGCACACTGCCGAAAATATGATCTGGCACCAAACAGGGAAGAATACAGATCCAGATTTGTTGCGTCATCCAGTTGACGGAGATAGTTGGAAGAGATTCGTTCAGTTAAATCCCGAGTTTGCTAGTGAACCTCGGAACGTCTTCTTGGGTTTGGGTATCGATGGCTTTTGCCCATTCTCCATGCAAAACAACTCTTACAGCATGTGGCCGGTTATATTGACCGTCTACAACTTACCACCGTGGGAGTGTATGAAGGAGACGACATTCCAGCTTTGTTTGTTGATTCCGGGACCCCGTTCACCCGGCAAGGACATGGACGTCTTTCTTCGTCCTGTTATAGATGAGTTGGGCGAGTTGTGGGGTAAAGGGATTATTACTTATGATGCCCACAAGAAGGAAGAGTTTACTATGAAGGTTTGTTTGTTGTCTACGACTAACGATTTTCCCGCTAGGACATACACCTCAGGATGGTCGGGTCAAGGTTATAAAGCTTGTCCAGAATGCATGGATGCTACTCCGTCATTGAGCGTGAAGAAAGGGGTTGCTTACTTCGACCACAGACGTTGGTTACCTATCAAACATCCTTTCAGAGACGAAAAAGTTTTGTACAAGAAACCCACTGATAGGCGACCACCGAAGAAATATAAACCTGCCGATATTCAGACACAGTTAGATGGCCTTCCCATTGTGTTTCCCGGGAAACACAAGGACTTTGGGGGAAAGATCGTGAAGCCAGATGTTAATCGGCGATTCAATTGGAAGAAAAAGAGTATCTTCTATCGTTTACCTTATTGGTCTGAAAACCTGTTGAAACATAACATTGACGTTATGCATTGCGAGAAAAACGTGTGTGATGCTCTTCTTGGCACAGTAATAGGTATTGATGGAAAACTTAGCAAAGACAACGTGAAAGCGAGAATTGATCTCGAGGAAATGAAGATCAGACCAGATTTGTGGTTGCAAGAGAAAAATGGTAAGAAGGTAATGCCTCGAGCTAATTATACGTTAACCACCGAAAAAAGGAAAGTATTTCTTGATTGGTTGAAGGCACAGAAGTTTCCCGATGGATTTGCATCGAGTTTGAGAAATAACGTTCAAAGCGACTTAGGCAAGATTGTAGGAATGAAATCTCACGACTGTCACGTGATGATGCAGTACCTATTCGTGGCTAGTCTCCCAGGGCTTTTCGAAGACAAAGCGATAAGTGACGCGATTATCGGGCTAGCTAACGTGTTTCGAGTTGTGTGTAATAAAAATCTGAGTCGGAAAAAGTTAGAAAAGGAGAAGAAGAAAGTGATTGAAGTTATGTGTAGACTGGAGATGATTTTACCTCCCGCGTTTTTCGATATAATGATCCACTTGGTCATTCATTTATACGACGAGGCTTTGTTAGGGGGACCGGTTCAGATGCGTTGGATGTACCCGTTTGAGCGGTATCTAAAGAAATTAAAGGAGTACATACGAAACCCGGCTAGGCCAGAGGGTTCAATCGCCGAGGGATACGTTGTAGAGGAGACTTTGACATTCATATCGCGTTACCTTAAAGAAGAAAAAACAAAGTTTAATGATCCGGGTAGATATCCCGATATCGAAGCTCAACCTAAAGATTTGTCCGTATTTAAGAGCCAATGTATTCCTATAGGTAAAAAAGAGTATGGTAATTTGCATTACAACGAGAAGGAGCAAATCGACTGGTATATCCTCCTTAATTGCGATGAAATCCAACATTTGATGACGTAAGGTTTCAATTTATTTATTAATTGTTTATTCAATTTATTTAATAAATGTTAATTCATTGTTGATCGTCAAATGTGCAGAGAACACAAAGCCACGTTAGCGGGTTCCCCAGACGAAAAAGCTAGGAAACACCGGCAAAATTTCCGAGACTGGTTTCTACATAAGGTATAGATCCATTCAAATACAAAATTAATACTCTATTTTAGGAAACATTGTTATAACTGTTTATGCTTGTAGGTTTATGAAATGGAAAAAGAAGGTGATGCATTCGCTACAAGTGAGATGATTTCATTGGCCAGTAAGTCTCATGGTGCAGTTTATAAGTACGATTCATGTGTTGTGAATGGTGTTAAATGGGTCACTAAAGGAAAGGGTGAAACAAGGGTGACACAAGATTACGGGGTATCCGCCATCTACAATGGAACACCGTTTTACGGTGAATTGGTCAAGGTTGTAGAGATCACATATGACGATGACTGTTCTGTTGTGCTGTTCGAGTGTAATTGGTATAAAACGAGTAAACCGAGGAAAGAGCATGGGGTAACTCTTGTCAACACGTCTAATTTTTTTTGGCAATCAGAGCCGTACATCTTAGCTACTCAAGCAAAAAAAGTTTTTTACATAGACGATATTAGTTTAAGGAAATCACAAAAAGGTTGGAAAGTAGTTTGGGAACTCAATGATAGACATGGATGGAGTCCTGAGTTATGGGGTGCAGAGTCAATGCCCACTGGTGGGGATACGAGTGTCGATATCCCTTTAGTGAATACCGAGACGATTTCCGATCCGGTGAACTTGGCATCCACTGAGGAGATCGAGATTGACCCTGCTCATTTTTTTGTTGCTTTGAATTTTGAAACGGTTGTTGATGAAAACGAGGACATTGAAGATGACACCTTGGATGAGTACGGTGATGAGGAAGAACCCATTGAGGTTGATAGTGATGGCGAACCTATAGTTGTTAGTGGATATGATTCTGAGTAGGAGTTTTTTTTTTTGGGATTATTTGTATTAAAACATTTTGACTCTAAACTTTGACCATGAACACTCAACTTTGACTCTAAACACTTAACTTTGACCATAAACACTCAACTTTGACTCTAAACACTCAACTTTGACCATAAACACTCAACTTTGACCATAAACTCTAAACTTTGACCATGAACACTCAACTTTGACTCTAAACACTCAACTTTGACTCTAAACACTCAACTTTGACCATGAACACTCAACTTTGACCATAAACTCTAAACTTTGACCATGAACACTCAACTTTGACTCTAAACACTCAACTTTGACTCTAAACACTCAACTTTGACCATGAACACTCAACTTTGACCATAAACTCTAAACTTTGACCATGAACACTCAACTTTGACTCTAAACACTCAACTTTGACTCTAAACTCTAAACTTTGACCATGAACACTCAACTTTGACCATAAACACTCAACTTTGACTCTAAACACTCAACTTTGACCATAAACACTCAACTTTGACTCTAAACACTTAACTTTGACCATGAACACTCAACTTTGACTCTAAACACTCAACTTTGACCATAAACACTTAACTTTGACCATGAACACTCAACTTTGACTCTAAACACTTAACTTTGACTCTAAACACTTAACTTTGACTCGAAACACTTAACTTTGACTCTAAACACTTAACTTTGACTCGAAACACTTAACTTTGACTCGAAACACTTAACTTTGACTCTAAACACTCAACTTTGACTCTAAACACTCAACTTTGACTCGAAACACTTAACTTTGACTCGAAACACTTAACTTTGACTCGAAACACTTAACTTTGACTCGAAACACTTAACTTTGACTCGAAACTTGCATAATTGTTTAGTGTTTAGTTTATTTTAAATGTTTATTTGGTATTGAATTAAAATATTGCATAATTGTTTAGTGTTTAGTTTATTTTTAAAAAAAAAAAAAATTATCTAGCGACTACATTTAACTTATAGCGACTAGTTCTTGTACATGAACTAGTCGCTAATGATTCTTTAGCACTAGCGACTACAATGTAGTCGCTAGACGTCGAAATAAATTCCCCAAACCCATGGCGGTCAGTTTTCCCGCCCCCTCAATGTACACGCGTTTTACTTTTCACTCTAGCGACTACATTGTAGTCGCTAAAGACTCGTTGACGTGGTCAATATTCATTCTAGCGACTACATTTTTTGATCTAGCGACTACAAAAAGTAGTCGCTAGAAAAAAAACCCTATATCTAACCCGAGAGCTCCATTTTCAGTCTTATTCTTTCTTCCAAAACTCAAAAAAACGAGAGCTCCATTAAAAAACCACTCCAAGGGCCGATTCTAGCATCAAATCTTCAACAAAGGTAAGCAAATCCAACACCATTTATCATTCTATTCCATTTTTACTCTTAGATTAAGCTTTTTTCCTCCATTTTTACATTTCTAATTAAATTTTTTTTGTTTGTGTTTCAATCCGAATCTAAATGGCATGGATTCAACACCAAATCAACTCCAATTTCATCCAAAAAGGTTAGTATTTCAACCAATTTTTGATTTTTAATTTTCATGTCAATTTTTTTTGGTTTTTTTTCTTTGATGATTAAATGTTATTATTAATTCCGAATATAGTAGGGTGTAATTAGAGTGTTCTATGAATTGTTTAAACGAAAAATTGATGTTAAAACCCTTAAAAAAATAGTTTTTGAAAGCTAATTAAATTTTTTCCATTTTTTTGGTGTATGATTGTTAAATCCGAATATAGTAGGTGTTATTAGTGATTCATTTTTGTTATTTTGAGCATGTAATTCATGGTTTATGATGATAAATTAATTATGATGATTTATTGATATTTTTGTTAATTTTTGTTATCATTCTTAGTAAATTTTGATGCTTAAAAGTGCAAAAATTATGTTAAAAAATGTGTTAGAATGAAATTGTGTTAAAAATTGTGTTAAAAATAACTTAGGGACCTTTAGGCAATTAAAAAAAAATTATGATAGGGACTTTTATGCAATTTAAAACTACATATGGACTTTCATGACATTTTAAAATATTTAGGCATTTTTATGCTATTTAAGAAAATTAAATATGGACTTTAGGGACTTTTATGCAATTTACAAAAATATTTATGCAATTTTAGAAAAATTAAATAAGGACTATTATGCAATTAAAAAAAATATATAGGAATATGTATGGAATTTTTAACAAATAAAATATGGATTTTTATGCATTTTTTAAAAATAAAGGGAATTTTATGCAATTTAAAAAAATATAGGGAATTTAGTTTATTTTATTTATAATTGTAATAATTTATTTAATTTTATTTTCATGTTTTTTATTTTTTGTGATGTAATAATTTAGTATTTTTTATGTTTATTTTTTATTCCGTATTTTAATTAATCTATAAATTGGTAGATGGCCGATGTGATGTCACGACACCACGGAGGGGACGGTGGGGATAGGGACCCAAGCCGGAATCCTAACCGGAACCTAGCCGACTGTGCAAACCAGCCAGGTAAATAAAAAAATCCAGTTAAATACTTTGTCAAAAAATAGTCACTAATAATTAATCTAATGTTAAAACAGATCCCCCTAGACGGAGAACAAGGGGTGGAGGTGCCTTGAAGACTGCGATGAAGGCATTGAAGGAAGTTGGGTGGCCTTTGCCAGTCAACTTTTGTGCGTTAGACGACACGTGGAGTCCTTCGGGCAAGTACGGGCACCACGTTTCTCAAGTTATTGGAATCGCAGTACGAGAGAGGATTCCGCCCTATCACCCGTTTTGGAGAAAGGTGCCGGAGGCGGACAAAAAAGCTGTTATTAAGAGATTATCGGTATTTAATTTAACTGTTAATTTATTTTTTAACTTAATTTATTATTCTTTTTTAAATTTAAATAATGTATTTTTTTTTACAGAAATATTTTAACATAAATGATTGGAAAAAGAGGAAAGATTGTAACAAGATTTTTGGGAATTTGGACGATACAATGAGGATGAGGTTTAAGGATTACAAATACAACGTGAAGAAGTATTATTGGAAAAAGGGTATAAAGCCGGATTGGTTGTCAGATGAGGTGTGGGCTAAGTGCTGCGAGTATTGGAGTTCAAGAAAAGCTAAGGTAAAATCTTGATGATTTTTAATTTTAGTATATATTTAAAATTATAATAGTTTGTAATAATAATTGAATTTTATATTTTTTCAGAATCAAGCAAAAGAGAATAAAAAGAATCGAGAAAAGCAGAAAAACAAGAGTGGAGCGGGGTCGAGGAGGTATTCCCGAACTCGGGATATGCTATACGAGGTAATTTTTTATTTAAGTAATTTTTTTTATTAATTTATAATTTATTTTGAATATTCTTTATTTTATTGAAACAGGGTGAAGAATTAATCCCGGGAGGGCATCTGGTGATAAGGGACGAGTCTACCCAACAAGACATCCCGATTCCGCCTATGGGTGCGTTTTACGAGGTGGTGGGGAAGACAAAGAAGACGAAAGAGTGGAGGTCGGTGGGGTACGAAAGAGCCGATGTAAGTTATTCTTTATTAGATTGTTTTAATTATTTTTTTCATTTATTATCAAATTTAATTGATATATTGTTTTTTATGTAACAGAAATTGCTCAAGGACGCGATGAAGGAGAAGGTGAGTCAAAGTCAATCAGAGTCAGGCGATTGGGGAGGAATGAGTCAGAAGGAGCAAGTCGATTACGTGAGGAAGACCGCGAAGGAGGTTGGGTCACCGAAGAGGAGCTTTATTCCGGGCATTGGCCGTCCGGGAAAATCGAAGAACAAGGCTAAGACTACTCCAGCCCGGAACGAGCAACACGAGGAGATGATGGCGGCTATTAACGAGCTCCGAGTGTCCAGCGGTCTTGCCCCCTTCCCCCGCCCTGAAGATTCTACTAGCACCGCGCCTGCAGCTTTCTCGATGGCTACTGTGAATGATGCCATCGCATACATTAATCAGTTGAGGGCGGATAAAGGCGAGGCCCCCTTCCAGCCTATGAGTGCGGGCCCCACTCCTCCTAGCGATGACTCAGAAGACTCAGACGATGATAGTAGTAGCAGCGGTGAAGATGTTGATATGGATGTTGATTTGGATGAAGATGATTACGTGCCCGGGAATGAGGAGGACCTCTATAGACGCCGAGGATTTTAGTGATGTTTTAATTATTTTATTTTGAGACTATTCGGATTATTTGGGTTTGTATTAAGACTTTATTACTTTTTTTGGTGACTTATGTAATGATTTAATGTTTGGTGACTTTTACCTGGCTTGACCAGGTTTGACTTTGACCTGGCTTGACCGGGTTTGAATTTGGTTTAATTTTATATTTTAATTAATTATTTAGAATTGTTAATTTTATATTTTAATTAAATTAATTATTTAGAATTGTTAATTTTATTATTATTTTAATATTTTTTATTTTTAAAAAAAAATAAAAAAATATGATTTTCGAATATTTTTTAATTACAGTAATGCAATTAAAAAAAATTCGAAAATTGTGTTTTTTTATTTTTTTTTAAAAATAAAAAATTATTATTAACGACTACATTGTAGTCGTTAAAGAATAATAATAGTAGTCGCCAAATCATTAGTAACTAACGACTACATTGTAGTCGTTAGTGTTGTCCACTATTGTCGACTACAAAGTAGTCGCTAGTAATGGCGTTCTCTAGCGACTACTACGTAGTCGTTAATATGGACCCAAGCTCTAACGACTACGTATTGCCCAGTAGTCGTAAGGGTTACGTTCTAACGACAAGATTCTAGCGACTAATTTCTAGCGACTACTTGTAGTCGCTAGAACCTTGATCCCACATCTAGCGACTACTTTTTTAAATTCTAGCGACTACTCGTGTAGTCGCTAGAAGCTTGACGCGGAGTAGTGTTTACCTCCGACGATATTTTTCTTTGGCATTTTACCTCATTTCTAAATAGGTTTAAATTTGTTGGGTCTTATGAAATTTTTTATTAATCTATAAGAAAGTGAGAAGATTCGTGTTCTTCTTAGTGACTTCTAGTTTGGAAAAATACCAACATATTTTCATATAAGACAAATCTCAAATAAATACAAACATTAAGTGACAAGTGAACATTGAGTATCTCCAACAACGACCTTAAACATTTTAGAGAAATACTGATTACTATAATACATATATAATGTAGTTATTGTAAAAGCATACTAACTTATATTAAAAAAATATTGTGCACAATTTAGTATTTAATATGTGTATGTCCTTGTGATACACAAATCTTAGTTTTGTATAGTAATGTAACACATAAATTCACTAATCACATCATATTATTTCCTATTCTTCCTGGTCTGTGATTGTGTACACAAAACTATGTTTTGTGTATTATAGTAATACACAAAATCGCAGAGCAATGATCAAATGAACTAATTAAATGTGATCAGTGAATTTTGTGCATTACTATGATACACAAAACTAGTAACCCTCAAAATCACATAGCAAGTATAGAAGTTACTAACACATTGTGATTAGTAAATAGTATGCTCCTGCTATACATAAAACAAAGTTTTGTTAATATTGTAGCACAAGAAATCATATTAGTTCCTTTTATCCTTGATCATCGATCTTGTGTCTTACTGTAATACATAAAACTGGGTTTAAATATTATTGTAATTCACAAAATCGTTGAGCAAGGATAAAAAGGACTAATGTGAATTGCTCACTGAATTTTTGTGTTCATGTAATACACAAATATCAATTTAGTGTAATATTGTAACATATAAATTCACTGATCACATGATATTCCATTGTATGATTTTATATGTTACATGAATACACAAAACATAATGTGATCAGTGGACTTTTGTGATCCTGTAATACACAATACACTACTTTCTGTAATACTGTAGCACACAAACTCAAATTATTCCCTTTTATACTTCCACAGTGATTTTGTGTGTTATTTCAATCCACAAAACTAGGTTTTTGTGTATTATAATAAAACACAAATTCACTGATTAAGGATAAAAGAGACTAATATGAATTGATCTTATGGGTTTATGAGTTACATTAGCATACCAATTACATATTACACTTATTTGTGTATTCCTAACTCACACAAAGCTACATAAATCTACTCAATAACAATAATTATACACAAATTTAGCACATATTTGTTTAAACTTAGGAGTTATCATTTAAGTTAAGGAACATATGATAATTTCTCAAGTTTATCTCAGATTACACTGCCTGCTCTTATTGTAGGAATTCTACTCCAACTGAACCATTAAACACCATATACACAGTACATACATTCATTCAAGCATTTTCACAACTTCTTATTACACTATTATCAACATATATGCATATTTATATAAAATACCAGCCCTAAAGAAAGTTATACTATATTTTATCATCATAAATTATAAATTTATACAATATTTAAGCCTTGTAATTATTAATTACTACACTAATAAACATATTGTCAAATTTACATTTGAATCAAGAGACAACACTGATTAGTTAGAGTTGTTGTGTAAAATTCATTACATTAGATGTGAATCAAATATTTTTGAAGATATAAACCGTAAAAACAACAAAATAAGAGATATTTAAAGCATAAATTTAAATATTTTCAATAATCATATCTAGGGTTCGAAGATATTGCTTGAAATAACAAGGAATTTGCTTGTTGCTTGGAAAATGGCCCTTCAAAGTGTATTTATACTGATTAATTTCCCTCGATTATCATGTGTAACTTCTAATTGGTGGTTAATTTGATTGAATTTCAATCGTTTTGTGGAGAAAACCTATGGAGTGCGTGAAATTTGAGAACGGTGTATGTCGCTATGATCGTGGGTGTGTGTTATATATTGTTCTAATCGTCCATTTAGACGATTCTATTGTGTTTTAGTGTTTAGGGCATTTTAGTAATATATAACTGTTCTCTTTTAAGTGGGTATTAATTTTTTAGTTGTAGCTAAGTAAACACTATTTTCCTTTCTATATTATTAAGTGGGAATTGTCCCTAATTTATATAAGGAAAATATTACTTAGTTTTATGTTATTTTTTTAATATTCTAATACTTCACACATAGATTATACATGAACATATATTTTTTAAATATTTGTGTATATAAAGGTCAAGTGTGGACTAAATCGGGGAAAAATTGACATGCGGGGAAATTGAAATATAAAAATTACTTTTAAGTGGTCATAACAAAGTTAAAAATTGTCCTACAGTGGAAAATATAAAAGATAAATGTCATATCTCCATACTATTCTTAATTGTTATTAGTACTTACTCCTACGTGTGTGGCGTGTGAGCTGATTAACGGTGAATTTGGGATTCTCTATTTAGTTGGATTGTGGTGGAGGAAAAGTGTAAAGATAATGACCTAAACGGGAAAATCTGAAACATAGGTGTTCTGTAAGAAATCAATGCAAAGATGATTAATCTAGTACGAGATCTAATAAGCATGTCTTAGATTTTGTGGTATGGTTCAAGTTGAAATTAGAATCATAAATGAATTCCAAACATGTGAAATTGATATCTGGAAAAATTTAAATGAGCAATTTTTTTACAAAATAACCTTTGACTAGAGTTGGTTGCTAAAGGCCATTTTGTTTTATAATTAAAAAAATATCTAGTGACAACTCTGCGGACGCTAATAACAAAGATGTTATTAGCGACCACTTGACATAGTCGCTAAAGAAAGTATTTTTGGCGACTAAGATATGGTCGCTAAAATCTCCAGTTAACGAACGTCAAAAGAATTTAAAGGGATCACCAACAAATCATGGCCTTTGGCGACCACTAATTAAAAAATGGTCGTCAAATGGTACATTCAGCAAATATATTGTAACAATAATCTATTTACGATCATTTTCTAGGTCTTTAGCGACCATCATTATAGTCGTTTAAAAGTTTTCACCTTAACAGAATTATGTTAAGTAGATGATGGCTCTTTACCTAACTATGTGAAGTTATTATGTTTTTTTAAATAAAAAATACCTAACATTATATTGTAAATGCATTGATAGTTAGTAATCAGATGGAAATCATGTTTTGATTTAACGATAAAAAAACTAGAGAATAATTTTAAAAGATATTTTAGTATCATTACAAGTTCTAATATAAGGACTCGAACCTATTGTGATAAAATTTCAATCAAATCGTTGCAACCATAAGCACGAGGATTCCGGGAAGTTTAAAGACATATTTAGAAGTATTGATGGAAATCGGATGGAATAGATCGAAAAATGGGTCTTGTGGAAATTTATCGATTTTTTCGGAATGAATTTTTCCTTTTGGATCCGGAAAAAAAACGAAATTGGAAATTCAAAATTTTTGGTTCTGAAATTTTAAAATAAATATATTATTTTTAGAGTAAAAATAATTTCCAAAAAAAAGAATATTGTTACATTTCTAGTATTTTTTTCGGTAAAACTTCTATTCAATATAGTTGGTCCAATATTCACATATCACAATCATTGTTTATAATAACACAACACATGACATTATAGATTAATTAATTACTTACTTTTCCAAATTTAAAACATGGTGCGTGTGTTAATGGAAGATTTATTTTTTCCATTTTATAAGCATATGACGCTTTTGAGTTAAAACCCTTAAATAAATTATAATTAAATAATTAAAACTTAATTTGTAAAGGTACAAAATAACTCATACAAATTTGATGGTGTACCACTTTATCTAATTAGTATCACGGAAAGACCAAAACAACAAGATGCAAAAGTAAATGTGACTTATTGTAGGTTTTGTACTTATATTATATAATTTATATACATTGATCAATATATTATATATTATTTAATATAATAACTGATATTTGGAAATGTTTTGGAAATAATATTTAAAGGGTGAAATAGGAAATGACAATCAGAAACAAAAATTGGATTGGATTTCAGAAATTTATATGTAGTTTTGATTCTGGTCCGCTTTTTATCCTAAAAATCAAATATCAGAATTTTGAAAATCGAAACATTAAAAGTTTGTTCCGAAATCGAAATTTTCGAATCGGAAAAAATCGAAAGATTCAGATCCGATTCACACCCTTACTAGTAGGTTCGTAAACGAGCTGAGTCGAGTCAAAGACTAGATGTACAGACTTGTTTGTTTAATTTCTCGAGTCGGTCCTGGCTCAAATTTAAACGAATCGGGCTCGAGCTCTCAACGATCCAAGTCAGAGATATTAAAATTTGTTTGTTTAACTTGTAAACCAAAACTTTTTAAAGCCGGGCTCTTTTCATGAACAATTTATTTCTTTTATGGTGGTAAAGGGTTTCATGAACGACTGGTATTTGATGGAGTGTGGTGTGAAATTATGAAATGTAATATTACTGAAAAAATATCTAAAAAAATTACAAATATCAAATTTGATATTGAAGCTTAATAATATACTTATAAATAATAATATATCTATTTATAAGACATAATTATAAATAAGTCATTTACGAACGAGTTTTAGTAGACTTATTTACTTAACGAGTTTAAACTGAACCTTGAGATTGAACTTGTTTATATTCGAACATAGAGACGGAGGTATGTGTAAGGTAGGGGGGGGGGGTTCATGGCCCTCCTGTATTTTCAAAAAAAGAAACTATAACTAACCAAAAAAAATTATACATAATTAATTATTAAATTAAAAAAAAATAAAATCTATTTAGCCCTTCCTAACTTTTATAATTTATTATATTAGACTTTAAATTATTTTATTTATAAGATCTTATTATTATTTTTACAACAAAATATATGTTAATTTATAAAATATAAATAAATTGTAGGATATTAATTGAAAAATTAATATTTAAATTTATACTGTAATTTTACACAATATATGGACGTATAGCATATATTGTCATAATATAAGACTTATTTGGCAGTTTTTGCATAATATATGGACTTACAGTAAAATAAAAATTTGGAGACGTTGCCCCGAACCCTTTGGCCCACCCTAAAAAAAATTTCTAACTCCGTCGCTGTTCGAGTTGATCTTGAAGAATTTTTTTTTCAAACGGAACTCGAGCTACTTACGAATAGACTGGTTTATTTACCGCCCTGGCTAGTAGTAATATATAATAATATTACACCACCGTTTTCCTTTTAGAACAACATGGAGAGATTTTAAAATTGGCGAGGTAGGCAGCCAACTGTCGAAAGGAGTAATTGAGAGGAGAGGAATCTACAAATTGGAGCCCCAATTAACACTTCTTAAGGTTTTAAGGCCTAGTTGCAAAATGCTACTTTTTAAGGCCTAACTCAAAATTCTGGTTAGGTGTTTTACCTTCCTACCCTTTTTAATTTTTTTTATTCCTTTTTCGTTTTTTTATTAATTTTTTTCTGAACTTTTACTACTTGATATTTTTTCCGGTACATTCAAAGAGGTACATACCTATTCGTAAAGACATATATGTTTTTAACGTTTTCAGGTGTGTTTGTGTCAAGGTTTTGTCCACATACTTTTCAGGGTTTGTCCATGTCAAGGTTTTGTCTATGTCAAGGTTTTGTCCATGTCAAGAGATAGGGAATACGTTTTTTGTCCGTTTTTATCCGTGTCAAACTTCCGAGAAACAAATCTATTACAAACTCATTAGATAAGGTTCACTAATGTCTAGACCATAATGTCTAGACCATAATGTATAGCCCATAACGTCTAGCCCTAATGTAATAGACACAATAAAATGACAGTATACAAAGTAAAAACTAGTATATAATGGCTGGACCATTTTGTTTGTGTAAAAATGAAGGCTTAGCCCACATTGGTCTGGACCATTTTGTTTGTGTAAAAAACGAACAAGGATTAGCCACATTGGGCTGGACCATATTGTTTGTGTAAAAAAAAAATTGGACACACGTTGGAATACAGCCCATAATGGGCTGGACACGGAAATTGGACATCTATCTTTTGCAAAATCACGTTTTAAAAAAAAAAAGACAAAGGTTTTCTGCAGATCTGGGAATGACTGTTTTCTCCAGATCTGGACGGAGCTCGGCAAGAATGGTGGTGATGGAGAGCTCGGCATGAAGCCGAACGGGGTAGGGGACGGTGTTAGTGGCGAAGCAGATCTGTGGTGGTGCGAAGTTGTGGCAGCGAATGATCGGGTTTTCTTGACCTGGACGAGAGTGTGGTGGGGCGGAAAGCTCTGTGGCAGTAGGAGATGGAGATGGTGGTGGGTTTCCTGCGGAGATGGAGGATATGGAGATATGTGGCAGTGAGATCTGGGTGGTGGTGGGAGGTTGCAGATCTGTGGTGGTGAGATCTGGGTGGTGGTGGGAGGTTGAAGACGTTGGGAGGCTTGTTAGAGGGAGATGATGGTGGCTTCGCATTCACAGCTGCGTGATGGTTCACGGCGTGGTGGTGGAGCTGCATCATTGGAGGGGTGAAGAAGGTTGGTGGAGCTGCATCGTTGGAGGGGTGAAGGAGGGTCACGGTGGGTTGGTGGCGCTGTCTTGGTGGAGGGGTGAAGAAGGTGGGTGTCGGTGTCGGTGTTACAGCAGCAGGGTGGTGCTGTCTTGGGATGAGTCATCGTGGTGGTGATGACGGAGCTCTACAGCGCTGCAAAGAGATCTGCAGCGGCGAGATCTGCAGCGGTGGTGGTGCGAAGCTCCGGTCTTCTTCTTCTCCAGATCTGCTGCGACAGCAGTGGACAGCTCCGAGATCTGCAGCGATGGTGGTGCTCGTGTACAGCAGTGCAGCGATGGTGGAAGGCCAGATCCATGGCGGTGGTTGTCTTGTGCGGCAGTCATGGGGTGGGTTGGGGAAGAAGGAGGGAGTGGGGGGCTTCGCAGAGAAGACGGTGGGTGGTGTTGGAGCTTCGCAGGGTGGCTTCGCAGAGAAGGAGGGCATCGAGGGGGCTTCGCAGGGTGGCTTCGGTGGGAAGGCGAAGAGGGTGGTGGGGTGGCCATGGTGTGGGGTGAGGTGGGAATGGTGGTGCGGCAAAGAGGGAGGAAGGAGAGAGAAAGAGAGGGAGGGAGGAGAGAGATCAGTGAAAGGAATTGGGTTCTGAAAATAAAAACCCTAATTGGTTTTTTGTTTTGGGTATATAAGATACCACCGTGAATAAGAAGGAAATATAGAGGTTTTTTGGGATTTTTCTCTTCTTTAGTTAGGTTTCAACTAGATAATTAGAGCTAGACCTTATTTTATTAAAACCAAGTTGTTGGGGGCCTTACTTTATAATTCCCCCTTAAAAGGAGATGGCTTTGTTTCAGCCAAGTAAGTGACAGTAATTTGCCTCCATACCTACCAATACCATTGATAGGTGATTCTCAGGCATTCTCTCAAAAGGACTAAACTTTCATTCATCGAATCTCACGTGAATATATCTACGAGCTCAGTGGTTTTATGCGTCGCCCCATTTTTTCTGGCCTCTAAGCGAGCACCATCACCACTACAAGAAATAGTAGTATTAGTAACGAAGCTATTGCGGAAACAACTAAAATGACTTCTAATGATATTTTTAAAAATCAAAATAGCTTCTAATTATATTTTTAGCGGCAATATTTGTCGTTAAAGATAAAGTTAATAGAGGAACGGTAACATTAAGATTTTTAGTGTTAAATTTTTTACCGCTAAAAGATAATATTTCTTATAGTAGTCCACATGGACCATACACTTTTTTTTGTCGGACTATCACATGCGCTCATCATATAGAATTCATTGCTACCTTATCTTTATTCGTGTAGTTGCTTTCCTTTTACTTTGAAAACTAGTGGCAGTAGACAAGAATGTTAGATTCAAGATTCTCATGTTTTCTCTTTTACATTTTTTTTTTTGGACAAGATTCTCTTTTACATTTTAAGGATCACTTTTTTGGTTGGGCCAATGATTATTTTAAAATGAAAGTTGAAAGGATACACTACAATGTATATCATCTATCCAAATCCAAAAATTTAAGATAATTTTAAATTATGTATTAATATCTATTTTATAGGAATTACAAAATAGACTCTCACAATTATCTAAGAATACATGATAAGATAATAAAATGAAAAATATATAAAAAATGTATTACTTGATTTTCTTGACAATCGTTTTTTCTGTTAAAAGTTTACCTCATATGATAAGATTATTTCTTATCCTCCAAATAATAATTTTAAAGTGTTATAAATCCATATATGGATATTTAGTTTAATCCATTGATATACAGTACAATCTATGAAAACTAAGGTTTAGAGTTACTTATTCTCTATAAATAAGAGTCTCTTACTTTGTAATTCTTACACTCTCTTACTCTTAATAAGATTATATACTCTTTCTCTCTTGTCTATCTCTTCTTACTTTATATTCAAGTTTACAACATGTTATCCGTACGATAGTCTCTACCTTCTAAACACTAGTATCTTAGTATGCTTTTTGCCTTCACCGCTCTGAAGTGCTTGAGAAAAAAATAGAAACGTGTTATTTCAATAACACTCAATAATTCCATTGCTGTGAAAAAAAGAAGAGTTTCACTACTGTGAACCTAAAAAAAAGAAAAAATAAATCAAAGCAAATCAAAGTTTCACTATTGTGAACAAAAAAGAATATCTATCATAGTTTCAAATCAATGAATAGAAAAACAAATTATTTCTAATTCGAATATGATTTTTTTGAACATCAATTATTTTAAATTTTTCAAACTTTTTTTGGTTCTCTTAATTTTTTAAATTATTTATTAGACTTATAATTATTTTGTTTATATAAATAATTTAAAATATATATCATTCGGTATAATATAAGAATTTATTAATTTAAAAAAAATTAATATCAGGTATTAAATGTAATTTTTATATAATACAAAGATTTAGACCTATTTTACAAATTTTGCATAATATTTGAACCTAGCAAATAAAAAATTACTGGCTTCGTTTCCCGACAGTGAGATACCCCTTAGAGACTATATATTGTGCAACCCTCAAAGCATCATTACATATTTTTCTTTCAAGAAAGTCTTAAACTTTGAAGATTAAAGATTATTAGTCATTCCTCTAAAATAAATTTTAATAGTTTCCCTTGGCTTTTAGTTTTGCAGGCGGTCCATAGCTATCTGCAAACCAACAAAGAAAAAATCGCAAATCTGTATCATGCATATTCTATACGTTTGTATTCATCAACAAGTATTCAACACTTTTAATTTCATTACAATACCTCCTCTTTCTATTAACTCCTTCTCCTGAAAAATTATTAAGGCAAGAAAGCTTAATATTCATATTTTTCAAATCTGTATTATTCTAACAATATAGTTAGCGATTACTCAGATATTACTAACCTGTTTATCAAGGCTTGTTTTGGTTTCCATCACTAAACATACCTGTATAATTAAACATAACAGTTTAAGATTTACAGATTTAGACCATCAGATAAAAGATCAAGGAGCAACATACTATGCACATCTTTCTAGATCTTGTTTCTAGCAAAGTACATGCATCTCCAAAATCTCTTTGCCAAGAATAAAATAACATCAATATAGCATCCTATAAAGGAAACACGTGTATATTATTTTTAGGCAAAATCTTAGTTACAGTTGTTAAAATTGAAAAATCTACCTTTATAGGTCAAGATTACAAGTATATATTATTACATCTGTCCCGGAATATCTGTAGATGCATTCTCTTCTTCACCTGCACAGGGTTATAACATTGAAGAATCTCGGTTAAACTGGATAAGATTGTGTCATATATACAATCAAGCAGTAAAAATATGTAGCTAAGTGCGGGCGAAGAGGGGAATGCATCTATAGATATTTCTAGACGGTGACTAAGAACCACCACGATGGTGGTGGAGAATGACCAAGAACTACCATTATGGTGGTCGCAAATAATTACACGAGAGTCATTTATTCTGGGACAATAAAGGAAAGAGGTAAATCATCAAATCCTTCTATCTTGATTTATGGTAATTATCGTGGTGGATTTAATAGTGACAAGGTAACTTTAACTCTCTATATCATTTTTAATATAAAGTTTTTTTCTTCTTCTCTAGTTTCCTGAACATTAGATATGTCCTTACAGGGATCTTGGAGTATAAGCTTTAATCCAGCTGGAAATTTTACAAGAGAATATCTAAAAGAGTTTTTTCACCATTGATAGAGATTGCAAAGTGCGGTAAAAAAATACGTTTAGAGATATTAGATATCTGTTTAATTAACTATGGATTTATTTTGTTAAGCAGTGATTTCATTAATCTAACTCCAAAACTGTTACAGCACTGATGAGTAATTAATTCTATGTTTGAGAACAATTTTTACAAGCATTTACAAGAAAACAACTTCTATCCTAAAAGATTAAGATAAAATCCCCAATTTGCAGAAAGGTCCTTAATACTTACTAGATTTGCAAAAAGACCCTTTGTTCATGATCACAAAAAAGTTTTTGTGGCACACCCACTTTCTCAGTTAGTCAACTAACTTTACTCTTTAAGTCAATCTAACACAGTTGTAAAGCTAGTTGATGCCTTGCATTTATTTTACTGTCACTAGACATGTTTAATTCTTTGTCTCAAAGTAAGAATCTATTGTATTATATCTTCCACTGAGCCTATGTTCTTTATGGAATTATTCATAGTTTATTAAATCTTATGATTTACGATACAAATTGTACGATACCAGATGTTACTACACAAAAACAATACGCATCATATCGATCGAAATCACGATATTATGTAGCACTGTCTTTTTTCATATCTACTAAAACATACTATATAACACCCACAATTTCAATAATCATGTGACATATCTAACATTATACAATTTAATTTTACTTTTAGCTCAGTGTCACTCGGTAATATGAAAGACTAGACAATTATCAAATGAAATTTCTTGAACAAACTTCATATGCAAAACTTAATTATTGGAGATTTGGAAATTATTTCTACAATTTTTAACTTAAAAATCCTCATGAGAACTCCATATATCAATAATTTTATATTTTTAAATTATGATATAAATTGTTACTATTTAGGCTTTGATACCATACATAATTCAAAACAAAACATTGATACTTCAATTCGCGATTCGTAGATTATGGGATGATTTTGAACACTAACCTAGCCTTGTGTCTAGTAAAATATCCATCTACGTTTTCCACTTACACTTATCATATAATTAAGCTAATTTTCTTTATGAACCGTTTTGGCCATTAATCTAACTTTATGCTTTGTATCAGAGCTATCAAAAAATTTCCACTTAAACTTGATAGAGACCCTAGATTAAGATAGGGGATCATGATAATTGTGGATATAGAGAATTTATTAAAAATTTATTACTTACTTGGTTAGGATAGTTTAATAAAAATAAAAGAATTTTTTTTTTAATTTATAAAAAAAAAAATATATAACTAACATATTGATGAATGGGGGAAGTACATTTTACTTGAATAACATTTCTGTTATACAAAAAGTATTCTAACTTAATATGGAATATTCTATTGACAGCTGTATTAAGAGATAAGGCAAGGCATGTTGTCACAAGCAATATGAATACTGAAGATGGTACATGCAGATCTTTTAGGATAGGATGATCTATCTAGCCACATTGATTTGCCTTTTAGAATTAAAAAGAAAACAAGTTAAAACCAAATAAAAGAGAAATGTGCTGAAAATGTAATTTTTATATTTTACACCAAATATTATCATGCTTGTACTAAAGAAAGAAGAAGCAGAAATAAGATCCTTAACATCACTAATGGAAATGGTGATTGGATTGATGATAAAAATGAAATAACTTTAGAAATAATCAATTATTTCAATAATATCTTTACAACTGCGGGTAAAAGAGACTATACTAGCACTATAAATCTCATTACTAGTAAAATAGATAAAAAATCTACAGATTTATTAAATATGCATATTAATGAAGAAGAAGTTAAAAAAGCAACTTGGGAATTAGGACCTAATAAGTTACCAGGTCCTGATGGCTACAATGGAATATTCTTTAGAACATATTGGGAAATTATTAAACTTGACCTAATGAGAGTAATAAACAATTTTTGAAATAATAAAGGAGAGCTGTCTAATTTAAATCAAACACTTATTATTTTAATACCAAAAATCAATAAACCTACTAATATTAAGCACTATAGACCAATTAGCTGCTCAAACTTCATTTATAAAATTATAGCTAGAATTTTGGTTAATAGATTGCAACCTTTCATGAACTCCCTTGTGGGAGAAAATCAAAGTGCATTCATTCCTAATAGAATGATTCAGGAAAATACTATAATTGCACATGAATTAATAACCCATATTAAAAGAAGGAAAAAAACTAAAAAATATATGGTGGTAGTTAAAGCTGATATTAAAAAAGCATATGAATATATAGAGTGGGATTTTCTACAAGATCTTCTATCCAAAATGGGATTTAACAAAGACTGGATTAGGAAAATCATGGTATGTATTACCTCTGTAACATACTCAGTCCTAATAAATGGGGAAATCCACCATTTACAAAAACCTACTAGG
The DNA here is from genome assembly GCA_029959085.1 of Nemophila menziesii. NCBI lineage: Eukaryota > Viridiplantae > Streptophyta > Magnoliopsida > Boraginales > Hydrophyllaceae > Nemophila > Nemophila menziesii. The sequence goes on from JARWIR010000008.1 coordinate 28,061,946, forward strand.
GGAATTAGACAAGGGGACCCTCTCTCACCCCTAATTTTCTGTCTAATATCACAAACTTTAAATGATCTCATTAGAGACAAAAAAGAGAAAGATTTAATCAAAGGAATTAAAAATTAGTAATGCTTGCCCAACTATCACACATCTTCTCTTTGCAGATGATAGTCTTTTCTTTCTTAATGCTGATAATGCAGAAATACAAGCATTTAATGATGTAATGAATAAATATAAAAATTCATCTGGATTATGTCTAAATCTTAATAAATGTGGAGTAATTTTTAGTCCTAATACACCTAGTTTTATACAGACTATACTAACTCAAAGATAAATATGAAAAAAACTAATAATCTAGGTAATTACTTAAGAATGCCAACTGAATGGAGTAGGTCAAAATCAAAAGACCTTCAATTTTTAATTGATAGAATCTTAAATAGATTTGAAAACTGGAAAACTATCTTTCTCTCTAAAGGAGGGAAAGAAATCTTAATAAAGGCAATAATTCAAAGCCTGCCTAACTACTTTATGTCTAATTTTATTTTTCCAAAAAATATTATAAATAAAAATCCACTCTATTATTGCTCAATTTTGGTGGGGTGATAAAGGAAAAAAAGAATACATTGGGCTAACTGGGATTTACTTACTAGCTCAAAATTTGAAGGTGGATTAGGATTTAGAGATCTACACTTGATGAATAAATCCCTATTAGGAAAACAGGCTTGGAATCTAATAAATAAAAAAGATTCCCTCCTATATAGACTCCTTAAAGGAAGATATTTTAAAAATTGTAGCTTTCTTGAAGCTAAAATTGGAAGCTCACCCTCATGGGGATGGAGAAGTATACTCATAGGAAGAGATACTTTTAAAAATAATATAAAATGGAAACTAGGTAATGGAAAGAGTATTAATATCTATGAGCATAACTGGATATGTGATATTAAACAACCTATCATACCATTGCATACTAACTTACTTTGGGTAAATCAACTGATTAAAGAAAATAAATCCTGGGACATTGATCTGTTAAACCAGATATATCCCAAGGAAATTAAAGAAAAAATAGAAAAATGATAATACCTAAGATTCAATGTGAAGATCAAATAAGTATAGATTACTGTAAAAATGGAACTTATACAGTTAAAGATACTTATCATAAATTCAAAGAGGATGAAACTAATATCCAAAACACAAAAAAATATAAATATCCCTACATCCTCTATTATAAGGGATAAAAATATTTGGAAACTTATATGGAAAATGGAAACCCAAACAAAAATAAGGAATTTTATGTGGAGAGCAATTAGAAACCTTTTATCTACAGGTGAAAACCTATTTAAAAGGAAATGTGCAAAAGATAACATTTGTAAGATTTGTGTTAATAATATTGAAACAGTGGAACATATGCTTTTCAGATGCCCTTGGGCAAAAAGTGTATGGTTTACTAGTCCTTTGAATTTAAAAACTGATAATGATACTACTATAAGTGTAGAACTTTGGATTATAAATCATGTACAAAACATTATTAAAAAATTTGATAATCATGATAGGATTTTTGAACTTATATGCATTATAATGTGGCATATATGGAAGGATAGGAATAATTTTATCTATAATGGAAAAAAATGTGAACCTTTAAATACCATTAGAAAAACTACAGAGAATTGGAAAGAATATTATAAAATTTCAAACCCTAACGATTTAAATTTTATAGATAAGTTAGGGGAAGTTAATAACATTAATAATATTGGAATAAATATTAATAATAATATTCCACATAATCAAAAATTCAAAGATAAGTGGAAAAAACCTCCACCTAATAAATTTAAAATTAATTGTGATGCAGTTTTTTCCGATAAGGGAGCTGCAATAGCATGTTTAGTTAGGAACTCTAATGGGGAATTTGTAGCAGGTAATAGTTGGAAGATTGCGGCAGATTCGGTGTTAGAGGCAGAGGCCACGGGGATCTAGAAAGCTACAGAGATGGCTTCAAATTATCCTTTTGGAAGCGTGATTATAGAGAATGACTCAGCCACTATTATGAAGTCTCTTTCGTCAGGATTACCGGTGTTGAGTCATTCAATTAAAAACTTAGTTTGTAATATTTATTATTTTGCTGAATTATCATCTCCTTCTTTTTCGTTTGTATCTAGAAGTAGAAATGGGACACCTGACTGGATTGCCAAACAGGAGCTTCTTAGCACTCTGTTTGGTAATTGGGGTGTTTGTATCCCTCCCCAGTTAGCTACTTTGATTTGTAATGAAGACGAGCCCTCCGGGGTGGGCTAAACCTTGTAACCTTTTCTACTATCTATATATTATTATGCATTTGAACAAAAAAAAAATTAATAATTTACATTTACTACTTAAATCTCTGTATATCGGGGTGGTAGAGGTGTGATAAAATAATGAATAAATAAATTTAATAAAAAAAGAACACCAAAAATTACCACGAGATACTCACTATAAGTGCACAGATCGTTTGCAAGTTATAGTTGATATTCGTTCTCAAGGATTTAAGTAATTATTCTAAACTCGTGTTCAATATAAGAATAGATGGTTTTATATGTTTTAATTAAAAAACAAGCAATGAAGTGTTTTGTTTTCTAATTTGATAAATAATAAAATAAATAATTATGCAAATAAGATAAGAAGATGCAAGTATGAACCTATCCTATTGAATTTATGATTCATACGAATAAGGGTAAATGAGTAATTTCATAATAGTCGGGATTCTAATGTCTTCTTAACTCATGTCAGAGTCGACTTAGGAGCTATTCTACGGTACTACAGTCCCCGTCGGGATGACAATAAGCTACTTTTAAATAATTGAGATTTTATCCAATTGGCTACGCAGTTAGTTAAGGTCACCAGACCCAATAAGGGACACCACGCGTCTATATCCTAGTTCTGTAATAAGACCCCCCCCCCCTTTCCGGATGATCGTTGCCACTAAATAATATCCTAATTACTTATTGATATACCTAATTGACCAGAGAAGATATAGTAATTAATACAAGAACATAGTCGATGAAAATTGATTAAAAACCAAATCGATTAAATACTTAAATTCTAGATTCAGATTAAACAGAAAGATAATAACCATTTGTTCATATAATTACAATCCTAAAAGAGAAATTATGCATAATAAAACTTGGAATAAATAGCTTAGAAATAAATTATATACATATTAAATCTAATACTAATTTACCCAAAGAATAGGAGATGGAGAAGTGTAGAATTGATGCGGTGAAACTCCAACTCTTAGTTCTTCCTTCTCTAGATCCTCATGTGCTTCCATGATAATTATTGATAAATATTAAGTTTAGGCAGCCAAGGGATGATTTTATAAGGTTAGAAACTAATATATATATATATATATATATATATATATATATATATATATATATATATATAAGTGTTAGGTTGAAATCTTGGAGCAGGGGCCAAGTAATTGAGTCCAAATCCTACTTCAATTCGTTTTCCTAAATTGCAGGGCTAGATAAACACTGGAGATTGATTTGACCATATTTCATTAGTTAGTTATTTAAATTTAATGATCCACCTATTGAAACGACCATGATTCAAAGATCTATCTAAATCTCAAAGGATTCCTCCAAATTTGTAATGGATTTTCTGTAGTCTTCAAAACACTAGACATCTTTACAGTTGGATAGATTCTTTTGGCAAAGTTTTCTTTCTTACTTCAACTTTATTTCCTTTTAACTCTTGATTTCAACTTGGATCTTTTTTACTCAACTCCTTAATATTGATTTTGTATCTAATTAAATCAATTTACCTAAGAACTTCACATTTAACACACAAGTTACACTAAAAACGCTCTAAAAGTAATAATTCAAGGCAAGAAACTAGAATATATAAGATAATAGGGAAAAATCCATCAAATAAGCACATAATACGCCTAATATGATGTCTCGCGAATAGATTAATCCATCACAAATAGGAGACATCAAGACCCCAACTCAAAGTTATATCGTCCCGATCCAATAAGACATAAGAGAACATAGGGAAGTCTCTAAAATATCAGCTAAGTTAAATGAGCATGCGGTAAAGAAGAATGTGAAGAATAATCCTAAAACAACTAATTAGCAAGTTTCATGTAATAATATATACAAAATAATCATATATATATACACACTTATCATACAAACAATCAACACAATTTAAGTTCAAGAATAGATTAGCTTTGCAATGCATGAAGGAGAGGTTCTTTTTTAGTTTGATATGGAGATTATAGAGTGTTAATCGATCCTAATATAGTCTCTAATGGCCCATCTAACTACTCTATATTGGTTCAATCTCTTCTAGCTCACATAGCTATGAATCACAAGGTCTTAAGGTTGTAATGTATGCTTAAAGACGATATGATCGTATATTTGGATAATTTAGAGTGACCTTTTAGCTCTCTTTTCATTAGCCATCAATGAACCTCACTAGAGCTTGAGTTACTCTCATAAATGTTTCTCACTCAACCCAATATTTGATGCATTTAATTTGCATCATCAACAACCCAATATAAAGCATCAAGATGATCACATAAAATTCCATTTTGTCGGTCCAATTCATATAGTATTTTTCATATATATTTTTTCACTTGCAAGTTGGCTATGACTCTTCTTTTGACGTGAGATGTCATGCTACTTCTTTTCACATATTTCTTTTCTATTCAATTTTTTTTTCTTTTACCCCGACCAAGGGTTACAATATAAACAAGTGAATCATCATCTAGAGCACAATTACATAGCTCGAATATACCCAACCCAATAATGTTTCCCATAATATGAACCAACCACCCCAAACTCAAGCTCCAAAACGTCTGTCTAAGCATCGCGATTTGAGTGCGGGCCATATAGAAAAGTCCTAAATTTAAGGGATATGGCTTGTAATGTGGCTAATAAAAAGGCTTTAGAAAGGCTAGAAGGGGCTGAGAAGGATATAAATATAATAAATTTGGATAGTAAGCTAAAAGGCAATAAATGGAATCAAAGAACCGCCTTAATCACTTTCCTAACTACAATTTTGTTACTTTATCACCTCTAGCACGTTCATTAAATGATTTTATCAACTAGCTCGGGTCTCACGGCCTACACACCCCTCAAGGCTCCCTAAGATCAAACATACTTATACCACATTTCTCGCTACTCTTTTCTTTACTATTAATGTGTGTTTTCATGTTCAATTTCAAAGAATACAATATAACTAATTCGTAAAAAAAATTACATCTATATCATTAACTCACTAAAGTTTATGCTTTTAGGCCATTAAACACATTTTGCATCTAATTACATCTCTTAAAAACTATAATTTTTTCCTAAAAAAACAGTAAATCAAATAAAATGGGGATGAGGGACAACGAATCTGATGTCTCCTCATTTGTGATAGATTAATGTTAGGATGAGACATCATTTTTAGTGATTTAGAAGTCTTTAATGTCGATTTTCTTGAGTATTAGTGCACTTTCCTATTTTGAGTCTTGATTTGGGTTTAATTGTTTATTTAGTGTATAGCTTTAAAGATAATTATGGAGCTTAATTAAAGTCCAAGTCAAAGATTACAACTTATGGAAAGAGATTTGCATGGTAATTGGAGATAAGGAAACAAAAGCTAAAAAGATGGAAAAGGAAAAGCTGCCTAAATCTGGGATTCTGCATACACGTCTAAAGATATGCGTTTTTACCTAAGAAATAGGCCGATTTTGGTAATTTCCTTCTTTAAGGGCAAGATAATTCTGTTGCGATTCTTTTGATATCTTATGGAGCTCAAACCGACCAATAACGAAGAAGATATGCTCAAAACGGTCCAGCAGTGTTTATCTTTATTTCCATACGAATTTGAGTTGGGCTAGAAGTCCAATACCTTACCTCTTCCTCAAGGAAACGAATTAGGTCTTCTAAACACCTATAAATACACCCTTATATCACTCGTAAATCATCCTTGCTTAGAAAAACCTTAAATTTATTTCTTAGTCATTGTAGAGAGCAAGATGATGTCTTTTGTAATTTCTTTTAGTTTATTTCCTTCAGGTATGAACTAAACTCCCCATGGCTTGGGTTTTGCATATGTATAATCTATGAATTCTAATTCTTCTATCTAAGTTTCTTTGGGAATTATATGTTTTAATTTGATATTAGCTACTTACTTAATATTTGTTTTTGTGTTTTGATTTATTGTCTTTCCTAGAACTGATCACTTTAGGATTGTTTTAATAGTAGTTAGATGGTCTCCTTGACAGGGTGTTTAACTATTGAACCACCACATAATGTCTAGTGTCGATATTAGTTCTGACAAAACATGATTCTAACTAGATAGTCATTAGGGTTTGTTTTAATCACCATATCACCAGGATTGCAGTATTTGCTTAGGGCCTTAGTGGCGTTTGATAACCCTAAGATAAAACACTTCTTGGTTGTGCCGTAGCCCCCTTAGTCGCTCTCAAGGTCTAAGGTATGGGAATTTAGAATCCTGACTAAGTATACCAAGAGCTAATATTCTCCCTTATTAACTAGATTTATAGATAGAATTAGAAGGATTAGTGCATACTAGCAAAACCTGAGCTATACTTCTCATCTCATATTTCTTATCTTTTATTTGATTGTCTTTATTTTCTTAGTTTTAATTAGTTAATTTCGAAATTCATATCTCTTTAATTTACTGTTTTCTAATTATTTACTTTTACTCGTTATTTCTACCTACGCGATTAACACACTTAAGTCCCTGAGAACGAACTCAACTTACTAAACTAAAACTTGCATACGTCCTGTAATACTTGCAGTACTGTGCCTGTCTAGGGTGAGAGTGCGTAGTTTCTTGGCTTATTTTAACATTATTTTTATCACACCCTAGGCACCACCAAGTTTTTGGCGCCGCTACCGGGGACTTGTGTCTCGTTAGCGTGTGGGTTATCTATTTCGAGTACTAGTTTTTAATTAGTTTTTACTTTTCATTTTTCCAGATTTACGCTTGTGGTTTGCTTTAGTCTTTTTCAGGATTCACAGTGTTTAATTCTTGGCCTCCTTTATCGGAGCCTGAGAGGAGCTTCAGACCTTACAACAAACGAGTTCGTGAGGAGAGAGCCTTGAGAAGAGTAATGGCAGCCCAAGATCCACCACTAGGACCCCTTGGTGGAGTGCAGAATAATCAACCAGGGATCCAACAACAAGATCCACCACTTGGTGGACAAGAAGGACAACAACTACCAGTGTGAGGAGGTAATGGGCAGAATAATCTTAATAATCAACAAAACCGAGTTGAACAAGACCATCCTGGCCTTAATGTACCATTCCATGTTCAACCCATCGGTTACCGCCCTCCTGAGATTCCGAATATCAAATTTAGACCCGATCCGGGTATGCTCAGTCAATTCCAAAGTTTCGGACTCTATACTGGTACAGCAATACAAGATCCGGTAAAAGCGATTCAGAAGTTCATGCAGATTTGTGATGCCTACATTACTCCTGGCATTACACGCGAGCAACTGTATTGTCATATGTTTTCGTTTTTCTTGACCGGAAGAGCTAGCGATTGGCTAGAAAGACAACCACATGGAACCATTCATTCTTGGAGAGAACTTCAAGCCGCGTTCTTTAACCGATTTTATCCGAAGAGCGTGAGACTCAAAGATCAAGCCGAGCTTGCAAGATTTTGCCAAGAAAATGGAGAAACAGTGGGAGAAGCATGGACAAGGTTTCAACAAAAATTAACTAGATGTCCGCTCCATGGGTATACACCTGCTCTACAACTTGCTATGTTCTATGAAGGTCTTAATGATAAAGGTAGAGAGAAGGTGGATAACATTGGAAAGGGTAATTTTGTGTCCATGAATCACAATGAAGCTTCCGAGGTGTTAGAAAATATTATGGAACAAGAAAGAAGTTGGCCTTCAACGCGAGCTTCTGTAGCAAAGACCCGAGGAACGCTTCGTTTAGACGCAGAAACTGCGAACTCAGCTTAGATATCCGCGCTAGAAAATCAAATCAAAGAGCTGAAAATAGCGATGGAGAAGAATTTAGCCGCTACAACAGCTCGATTTGTTTGACCTCTCCATTGGATAGATATAGAAAAAATATGCGGTTTAGGCTTAAGAAAAAGTGAATTCCGACCTCTGAGCGCAAAGTTGTGGGCTTTCAAAGTTTTCTAAATGCTGATGACCTCGAACAGTTGCAACCTTTCTTCATGGACTGGTATACCTCTCAAGCTATTGTCTTATACCATCGCGACCCTTCTAACGCGAATGACGACACGGTCTAGGGACCAGCTAGCCGCCTACATGGCCGGCATTGCCGTTTAGAGTGTGAATTTTTCTAACCTTGACCATATCGAAGACCGTCATGACCCTTGAAGCGGGGCCGGTAGGCCGGTCATTAGACATGTATGCCGGTCCGCTGTGCGCGACTTCAGTTTTTCGTGAACCTTCACCCCAAGCTCATTCTCTACGTTACCTACACATCAAAATCACTCTATACCTTTCTCACTAAAGAAATATACACTAAAACACATACAAAATAATAATACACACTAAAAATCTCAACTAATAAAGAAATTAAAACTTGGGGTGTCTTCCAAGAGAACTTTTATTTAACGTTATTTAAAGTTTGACGTGTTACGTTCATTATTCCTTGATGATGTAACCTCCCCAACAACGGGTGAGGCTATGAATGACTACAATGCGCAGTCTTTGACCTCTCACAGGTTGTATCTCTGTTAATTTTGCCTTCACCACGCGAGTAACAACAAATGGCCCGTCCACGCATTCTTGAAACCTCGTGGCCTGTTCTCTTGTTTGGAGGCCTTCCAAGCAACCGTGGTTCCAACCCCAAACTCATCTTTAGCTCTCTTCGTCACGGGTTCATTGTGGCAGTCCTTCTCTTTAGGCACTTTTAGAACAATGGGGAACTCAAGTGGCATCTCCTCGAGCTTCTTGTCCAAACATGGGATGTTTCATATTTTTCTTTTGTTATGAGGGCCACGTTTACAACCTCGATCTCTACACCTGCATTCTCTCTCGTTGGTCGAAGTAGCTTATGTGAGTACTTGTTGCAGTGTGAGTTCTTCTATATCACTTTCAAGCATTTGGGTGTAGGTTTCATCTTCTTTGAACGCCTCTACAAATTCTTTATCGATGTCACCTTTCGAATGATATGTCTTCATAGGGTTGGGTGGTGAAATCAATGGAGTACTAGGCGGCGAATCCATCCTAGCCTCTTCTTCTTCTCTCTCTCGTTTCTAACCAAGATCTCAATATTTGATTCCTCCATACACGACTTGGATAGGGTTTCTATGGATTAAATCTTCCATTCACAAGTTTCAATTTCAACTTCAACTTGATTACCAACAATTATCTTATCTATGCTTAGCGGGTTGGTTCTTCTGTCGTTGGAATCTCCAGTTCACTAGGTGTAACTTGTGGCGATTCCACTTTCTTCTCTTCTTGAAGGCTAAAATCTTCAACCGCATCGAACTGAACATCGCTATCTTGATTGGCCTCATAATTAATATTTGTACCTTAGCCAATTTGCATAGATGGTCTTTGTTGTAATTGCTCGACAGTTTCAGCGAGTTGCGTCAATCGTTGCTCCATAAATTGATGTTGTTGATACATAATTTGCACTAATGACATAGTAGCATCGATCTTGATGAAACTATTAATGGAGTCTTCCAACTTCTTGAGCCTCTCCTCGTGATCTCTAAAGCTCCCTCGTGTCAAATTCATGAAAGTTTGCAGTTCATCAAGGGAGTTTTGCAATTGAACATACCAGGACTGAGTTGGAGCTTGAACTTGATAAAGAGAACTCTCCATACCTAAAGAAAAACCTGAAAAGAGACATAAAACAAAATAAACGTAAAACTGAAAACAAATAAAACTACTACACTAACGTAAACACAAAATAAAATAACGACAATAAATCGCCGGTAGCGGCGCCAAAAACTTGGTGGTGGTAGAGATGTGATAAAATAATGAATAATTAAGGATAATAAAAGAACACACGCCCAATACTTCCACGAGAAACTCACTGCAAGTACACAGATCGTTTACAAGTTATAGTTGATAAATAAGATTCGTTCTCATGGATTTTAGTAGGTATTCTAAATTCGTGTTCAGTATTAGAATAGATGGTTTTAAATGTTTTGAATAAAAAGCAAGCAATGAAGTGTATTTTTTCTAATTTAATAAATAATAATGCATATAAGATAAGGAGTTGCAAGTATGAACTAATCCTATGGAATTTATGATTCCTAAGAATAAGGGTGAATGGGTAATTTCACAATAGTCGGGGTTCTAATATCTTTCTAACTTGCGTCAAGGTAGACTTAGAAGCTATTCTACGGTATAACTAACCCCGTCAAGGTGAAAATAAGCTACTTTTGAAAGATTAAGGTTTTATCCAATTGGCTACGCGGTTAGTTAAGGTCACCATAACCAATACCGGACACCACACGTCTATATCCTAGTTCTGTAATTAGACCCCCCCCCTTCCAAATAGCCTAATTACTAAGGGTTATACCTAATTGATCAGAGAAGAACATAGTCAATGGAAATTAATTAAAAACCAAATCAATTAAATATTAAAATCTTAGATTATTCAAATTAAACAAAGACAATAATCAATTGTTCATATAATTACAATCCTAAAAGAAAAATTATGCATAATAAAACTTGGACTACATAGCTTAGAAATAAATTATAGACAAAATAAATCTAATACTAATTTACCCAAAGAATAGAGATATAGAAGTATAAAATTGATACGGGGAAACTCCAACTCTTGATTCTTCCTCCTCTAGATCCTCCTGATTGCTTCCATGATGATTTATTGATGAATATTAAGCTTAGGCTGCCAAGGGATGATTTTATAAGGTTAGGAACTGATATATATAGGTGTTAGGTCGAAATCTTGGAGTAGGGGTAGAGTAATTGAGTCCAAATCCTATTCCAATTCGTTTTCGTAAGTTGTAGGACATGATAAACACTATAGAGTGTTTTGACCATATATCCTTCATTACTAATCAAAATTTAATGATCCACCTATCGAAACGTCCGTGATTCAAATATTTATCTACATCTCAAAGGGTTCATCCTAATTCGTAATGGATTTTCTGTAGTCTCCAAAATAATAGAGATCTTTACAATTATGGATTCTTTTTTGGCAGCTTTTCCTTTCCTACTTCAACTTTATTTCCTTTAGACTCTTGATTTCAATTTGGATATTCTTTCCTCAACTCCCTAATATTTATTTGGCATATAATTAAATCAATTTACTTAAGAGATTCACATTTAACACAAATTACACTAAAAACGCTCTAAAAGTAATAATCTTCCAAATATAGGCAAGAAACTGGAATAATTAGATAATAGGAAAAATCCCTCAAATAAGCACATAATACACCTAAAATAATGTCTCACAACTAGATTAATTCATCACAAACAGAGAGACATCAATATACACACATACTTACACTATTTAGCATTGTCTAGTTAAAAGTTAAAACTGGTAATGTATAAGTACATGGCATCTAATTTATTTAACTGAATACATTTACCCTAAGTTTGACTAGGTACTTAAGAGCTGACTTGAGTTTTTTCTTTATAACCCCCCCAATCTGACATTAGTAATTAATGGAAGCTTGCATAGAAGATAACAAAATGTAGAAGGTCTCGAGCCTTTTAGTGGAGAGGTATTCAACTTATTCTTGAGTATCTATATATCTAAGCTCTAGAGCCAATTTTTTTTGTTCAGAAACAACTAAGTTCAACTTATGCCAAATTTATTACCAAAACCTCCTAGGAACTGATCAAATTAGAAAGGTAACCTGAAGACCAGTTCTTTGAAAGAAGATTACCTATGAAGTATCTAACTATAATAAGTATGTAATTCTATCTATATATCTCGGAACATACTTAATAAATATAACAACTAGTAGTAAATCTTCTTGTTTGAACATCATTAGCAAAGTTAGAGTCTGAGAAGTCAATAATTTGAAAAAAGAGGTAGGGTTGAAGATAAGGCCATATTGCAAAGACCCTTTGATGTATTGAGAAATCTCTTTAAAGCTGTAAAAATGATGCATATTTTGACACAATAGATTTACTGAATAAGTGATGTCAAATCTTGTAGAATTTTGAAGAAAGTAGAGTCATCATAGGGTGATAGTGCCTTAGATTGAAGAACCACCATAGAAAACCATGTAGAAACAATCTTCAAAGCCAAAAAATAGGATAATAGACCAAGATCCTTCATAGAAAACATGGATTAAGAGATGTAATGATAGTAACTGTAGAAGTTGAACTCCTGGTGATCAAAAGATCATCAACATAGACAAAAACTAAAGTAAATGATGTAGAAATGTGTTGCACAAGGATATATGAGTCTTCAATACAACTAGCAAAGTACTCTGACACCAAAAAAGGTAAGCAATTAGTACCATATCCTTGGTGCTTGTTTAAAACCATGTAGAGACAAACTCAGTTTATAAACATGATTAGGCAAATTAGAATCAATAAAGCCTTAAATATTGTTACTAAGCGTTTTTCTATGATAGTCCATCAAACATAATGCATAAGAGTAACCCTGAATCTCTTATCCACCGAGTTGTGAAATGAATATACTTCCTAGATGGTTGTCTTGTCAACTTTTCTTCTATTAGAGGGGCATCTTGGATTTGTAATAGTATTCGTAAAGGATGTTCCCTTCTGAGAACTCACGCTATTAAACCCATTGGAGATGGGCACTACAACTTGGTTTGGGAGGATAAGTAGTCATGTTTTGTTCTTGAAAAACCTCCCAACTATAGTGAGGATAGAACCTTACCTAAATATGTTGCTGATCTTATTCATAATTCCACAAAAACATGGAGGGAAGAGTTGGTGCAAACCTTGCTCCCTCACGAGTCTGCATCTAGGGTCTTGAAGCTTAATATACCATGGACCAATCAGCCTATATCTCTTCTCTGGCCTTATACCAGAGATGGGGTATACTCTAGTAAATCTGTCTTATGATGTCACCTCTCTCATTAACCCATCTCCTAATCCTTTGTTAGCCTCACCTTGTTTTTATTCCCGTTTTAATATTCGACAAATCATCCTTTAAACTAAAATTCATTTTTATATCACTTTAGATGTTTTCCAAAACCCCTCATTAGATTAGTTGTGCTCATTTCATTGTACTTAGCTTAATATTCAAAAAAGAGCAGCTCCGCGGTGCACCGGATGAAATACGCGGTACACCGCAGCATCCCGGACCAGTCCCACGGTGCACTAGATGGCCCGACCAGTAAGCTCAGAAAAACTGCACGGTACACCGGACCTTTGTCACGGTACACCGGACCAGTACACGGAGCAGGCATGCGGTACAGTACATAGTCCGACCAGTAAGCTCAAAAGTCAGTCGAACAGTCACGCGGTGCACCGGACCCTACCCGCGGTACACCGCACGAGAGGGTTTCAGCACTATTACTAGAGGACAAAGCTTATATCCGTTAGAAGATTAATAGATCCGTTAGAGAGAAGCTTTATGACCGTTGGACCATCTTTTCAGCTATAAAATGGAGCTCATTCAAGACACAACTTAAGCCTTCCATCTACCAATCTTAAGAGCAATTAATTCTATCATTCAAGGAGGTTTCAAAGGAGCATTCAAGTCATATTTATTGTGAAGCTAATTAGTTCTATCTACTCATTTAGGAGTTTAGTTACAAAGCTTTAACAAGCACCCCTAAACACTTTTCCCCTTTTCCTCTTAGTTCTTGTAATAGATTAAGAGAGTAGTGTAAGCATAGGTTTATGCTTGGTTCCTTGTGTTGGTGATAACACAAGAGTATTTTCCTTCAAAGGGTTTTTGAAGTGGTTGTAAGGGTTTGTATCTCACCCGGTTAAGAGTTACGAAGATTAGTTGAGAATCTTGCAAATCCTAAGGAGGCTTCCTTAGGTAGTGGATGTAGGGAAACCGAACCACTATACATCGTTGTGTATCGTATTCTATCTCTACACTCTTTATATTTCCGCACTCTATATGCTTGATAAAATGCCTACTTGAATAGTTTGATATTATTGTCTATTAGGATTATCTAGTTTTATACTATTTAGTTTGCTAATACAATAGGATTCAAATTAGCTTTTAATTTTATTTACTTGAAATAAAATTAGCCGATTAATTTCTATTGTCCTATTCAACCCCCCTTCTAGGACGCATATAGTATATCAATTGGTATCAGAGCCTAGCTCTATTGTACTTAATCGTTTCTAGAGTTAATACGATATGGATTCTAATCAACCGGAAGGTTCATGTTCTACTAGACCTCCGCTTTTTGTAGGAAAAGACTACTTTGGTTGGAAAAAGAAGATGGAGATTCATGTGAAAGGAATCGATTACTTTTTATGGATGGCTATCAAAAAGGGTCCTTATATTCCTTACGTTACCGGAAGTACAACGGTGGTAAAAGATGAAGATGACTACAATGATCAAGACATAGCTAAACTTACCAAAAACAACAAAGCTATGAACATCCTCATCAATGGATTAAGTGTCACGGAATATGCTAGAGTGAGTGAATGCAATTCCGCTCATGAAATGTGGCAACTCTTGGAGCTATCTTATCAAGGAACGGAGGATATAAAAGAAACCAAAATTGGTCTCTTTATCACAAAGTATGAGCTCTTTCGTATGGAGCCCGATGAAGCCTTGAATGCTATGCATCAAAGATTTTCTAACATTGTTAACACTTTGAAGACTCTTGGTCAAGAGTACACCAACAAGGAACAATGCCGAAAAATTTTATTTGCTCTTCCAAGGAAATACAAGACAAAGATCAACTCTATAAGAGACACTAAAGATCTTTCAAAGATGACGGTTCATGAACTCATTTGCAACCTCATGACGGAAGAACTTGTGCTTGAAGAAGAAAAGATAAGAGATGATGAGGAGAAGAAAATTAAGAAATCTATTGCTTTCCATGCCATGAGTTCTAAGTTGAAAGAACGAAAAGAAAGGAAAGAAAGTGAAGAAGAAAACTCTCATGAAGAAGAAACTAGTGAAGATGAAGGAGTAGCTATGCTAGCAAGAGACATGAAAAAATTCATGAGATATAAACGCTTTGCCAAGAAAGGAAGCTCTTCCACACCCTACAAGAAGAATGATAGAGCTATCAAACAAGATGAACCCACTTGCTATCATTGCAAGAAGGTTGGTCATATCAAAACCTATTGTCCTCTTCTTCAAAAGGAGAAACCGAAAAGAGCTATGCATGCTAATATCACTTGGGATACTCAAAATTCGGATGAAGAAGAAAGTGATAATGAAAATGTCAATCTTGTTGCCTTTATGGGAAAAGTTGAAAATGATGAAGATGCTTCTTCGGATGATGATACCGGTACTACTCACTTTGCCTTTATGGCAAATCATGATGAGGTAACTCCTAAATCCAAACTCTCTTTAACTAATGATGATGCTAGTGAACAAGATATTCATGAGGCATTTGATTCTCTTTATAATGATTTTTTAAATTCTATTGAAACAAACAAAGTTTTAACAAAAGATTTAGAATTTGAGAAAAATAGAACTAAAGAGGTTTTAAAAGCTTTGGAAGATTGTCAAAATCTTTGTGATGAATGTATAGATGATAATGAGAAACTTCATCTTATTGAGAAAAATCTTTTGGAAGAAAAAGCTTTGTTAGAGAAAAAGATTGTTGATCAAAATGCCATTATTTTAAAATTTACTAGTGGGCAAGAAAACTTGGATTTGATTTTAGGTTCTCAAAGAATGGCTAATGAAAAAAGTGGTGTTGGATATGATCCATTCACTCACCAAAAACCTTTGAAAAATGTCTTTGTAAAATCAAAAATTTCAAATGAAACCCCATCCTCTTCAAAATCTTCTATCACTTGCACCTATTGTGAAAAACTTGGTCATGATGCATCTCATTGTTACTATCGTAAATTGTTAGATTTGGGATCTCTTGTGCCAATTTGGAAAAGACCTAAATGGGTCTTAAAAAGAAAATCCACTAACCCTCATGGACCCAATCCTAATTGGGTACCTAAAGCTTAAATTATCGTTTGTTTGTAGGGGTTGAGCATCAAGAAGCAAAATATATGGCTACTTGATAGTGGATGCTCAAGACACATGACCGGAAATCCATCATTATTTACAAATTTATATAAAACTAAAGGTGATAAAGTTACTTTTGCCGACAACACTAAGAAACGCGTTTTGGGTAAAGGTAACATTGGTAATATGGACTCTTTACTTATCTCTAATGTGTTACTTGTTGAGGGTCTCTCTTTTAACTTGCTTAGTATTAGTCAACTTTGTGATGTTGGTTTTAGTGTTAAATTTGAAGCATCTAGATGTGTTGTTTTCAAAAATGATGAGTTAGATACTATGTTTATTGCAAAAAGATCGGATAATGTTTTTGTTGTTGATCTTGAGAGTCTTATGTGCAAAAATATTAAATGCTTATCCGTGGTTAATGATAGTTGGCTTTGGCATAGACGTTTAGGACATGCTAGCATGGATTTGATTTCAAAATTATCTAGAAAAAATCTTGTTGTTGGTTTGCCTATTTACAAATTTGATAAAGATAAATTATGTGATGCATGTCAACTTGGTAAACAACATCGTTCATCTTTTAAATCCATTAATAAGGTCATCACCGTTAGGCCACTTCAATTATTGCATATGGACCTATTTGGTCCCGTTGATGTCACTAGTCTAGGAGGGTCTAGATATGTCTTTGTTGTTGTTGATGATTACACTAGATTCACATGGGTGATGTTCCTTGCTTTGAAAAGTGATGCCTTCAATGAATTTGCAAAACTTTGTAGAAAGGTGCAAAATGAGAAAGGCTACTCTATTACATGCATTCGTAGTGATAATGGTAGTGAATACGTGAATTCTCCTTTTGTGCATTTTTGTGATGAATTTGGGATTGAGCATAATTTTTCGGCCCCTAGAACTCCCCAACAAAATGGGGTAGTGGAAAGGAAAAACCGAACTCTACAAGAAATGGCTAGAACAATGCTAAAAGAACATAGCTTGCCTACATACTTTTGGGGTGAAGCCGTTCATACGGCTTGTTATGTGTTAAATAGAGTTCTTATTAGACCCCTTATTAAGAAAACCCCTTATGAGCTTTGGAATGGTAGACCACCAACTATTGCTTATTTTCGTGTTTTTGGGTGCAAATGTTTTATCCTTAACACTAGGGACTATTTGGGAAAATTTGATGCTAAATCGGATGAAGGCATTTTTCTTGGTTATTCCACTAAAGGAAAAGCCTATCGCATTTTCAACAAACGTACTCGTACCATTGAGGAATCTATGCATGTTGACTTTGATGAGACTAATCCGTTTTGTATCAAGAAAGTGGTAGATGTTGTTGAAGATACTCCACTAGATCAACCCTTAGAATCTCCTATTCAAGAAGTCAAATCCCATGAAGAATCTCTTAAGGAAAATGATCAAGTGTTAAATGAAGCTAGTACGGATTTACCAAGGTGTTGGAAACATATCAAAGATCACCCAAGTGACTTAATTCTAGGTGATCCAAAAGAAGGTGTTACCACTCGCTCCCGTATTATTGCTCTTTGTGCTCATCAAGCTTTCTTATCTCAAATTGAGCCCAAGAATATTAAAGAAGCCTTGTTAGATGATCATTGGATTAATGCTATGCATGAGGAATTAAATCAATTTGAGCGTAGCAAAGTTTGGACATTAATGGAGAAACCAATTGGCCCCACTATTATTGGCACTAAGTGGATATTTCGCAACAAGCTAGATGACACCGGCATCATTACTAGAAATAAAGCAAGGTTAGTTGCTCAAGGGTACAATCAAGAAGAAGGTATTGATTTCGATGAAACTTTTGCTCCCGTAGCTAGACTTGAATCTATTCGTATGCTACTTGCTTTTGCTTGCTATATGAATTTTAAACTTTACCAAATGGATGTCAAAAGTGCTTTTTTAAATGGTTTTATAGACGAGGAAGTTTTTGTTAAACAACCTCCGGGTTTTGAGGATCCAAAATTTCCAAACCATGTTTTTAAACTTTCAAAGGCTTTATATGGTTTAAAACAAGCACCTCGTGCTTGGTATGAACGATTAAGCAAATTTTTATTAGATGATGGTTTTAAAAGAGGAAAAATTGACTCCACTTTATTTATAAAAAGGTCTTCAAAAGATATCCTTCTTGTTCAAATTTATGTGGATGATATTATATTTGGTGCTACTAATGAAAATCTTTGTGAGAATTTTTCTAAAAGCATGCATAAGGAATTTGAGATGAGCATGATGGGAGAATTAAATTACTTTCTTGGACTTCAAATCAAGCAAATGAAAGATGGTATCTTTGTCAATCAAGCCAAATACACAAGAGAATTGATCAAAAAATTTGGCCTTGAAGATGCAAAGGAAATTGGAACTCCAATGAGCACATCCACAAAATTAGACAAAGATGAAGATGGTAAGAATGTTGATGAGAAACTATATCGAGGTATGATTGGTAGCTTACTTTATCTAACCGCTTCTAGACCCGATATTATGTTCCCCGTGTGTCTTTGTGCTAGATTTCAATCTTCTCCCAAAGAAACCCATCTTAGTGCCGTTAAGCGTATTTTTAGGTATTTGAAAGGAACCCTTAGTCTAGGACTTTGGTACCCAAGATTTACCTCCTTTGAACTAATAGGTTATTCGGATGCCGATTATGCCGGTTGTAGACTTGATAGGAAGAGTACTAGTGGTAGTTGCCAATTCTTAGGTCAATCCCTTGTTTCTTGGTCTAGTAGAAAACAAAATAGTGTTGCTTTATCCACGGCCGAAGCCGAATATGTTGCGGCCGGAAATTGTGTGACTCAAGTTCTTTGGATGAAACAAACCTTACTAGATTTTGGCCTAGAATATGATCGTGTTCCCATTCGTTGTGATAACACTAGTGCTATAAATCTTACCAAAAATCCCATTCAACACTCTAGAACAAAACACATAGAAATCCGCCACCATTTTATCCGTGATCACACTCAAAAAGGGGACATTGCTCTTGAATTTGTCACTTCCGAAAATCAACTAGCCGATATCTTTACGAAACCTCTACCCCAAGATCTTTTTGAGAAAATTCGTTGTGAGATTGGCATGCAAATTCTCTAACCCTTCTTTCATGTCATGTTTTTGTTTAGAGCTTTTTGTGTATATTTTCTTGTGGCTAATCTTTTCTTGATGTTATAGGTTCCTTGAAGCTTCTAATTGTTATCCATTTATGCCTTTAGTCCTTGTTTTTACTCAAAATGTGTTTTTGACCCCTTAAAATTTTCAAAATTGTATCATTTGTTCTTTTTGTTGTTGACAAAGGGGGAGAAATTTTAGTTGAACTTTTTAAAATGCATTTTGTGAGGGGGAGTTTTTATAAAAACTCTAGTGATTAGGTTGAGGGGGAGTTTTTGTTCAAAACTTAATCTTAGGCATCTTCAAAAGTTTATGATTTGTCAAACATCAAAAAGGGGGAGATTGTTAGCCTCACCTTGTTTTTATTCCCGTTTTAATATTCGACAAATCATCCTTTAAACTAAAATTCATTTTTATATCACTTTAGATGTTTTCCAAAACCCCTCATTAGATTAGTTGTGCTCATTTCATTGTACTTAGCTTAATATTCAAAAAAGAGCAGCTCCGCGGTGCACCGGATGAAATACGCGGTACACCGCAGCATCCCGGACCAGTCCCACGGTGCACTAGATGGCCCGACCAGTAAGCTCAGAAAAACTGCACGGTACACCGGACCTTTGTCACGGTACACCGGACCACTACACGGAGCAGGCATGCGGTACAGTACATAGTCCGACCAGTAAGCTCAAAAGTCAGTCGAACAGTCACGCGGTGCACCGGACCCTACCCGCGGTACACCGCACGAGAGGGTTTCAGCACTATTACTAGAGGACAAAGCTTATATCCGTTAGAAGATTAATAGATCCGTTAGAGAGAAGCTTTATGACCGTTGGACCATCTTTTCAGCTATAAAATGGAGCTCATTCAAGACACAACTTAAGCCTTCCATCTACCAATCTTAAGAGCAATTAATTCTATCATTCAAGGAGGTTTCAAAGGAGCATTCAAGTCATATTTATTGTGAAGCTAATTAGTTCTATCTACTCATTTAGGAGTTTAGTTACAAAGCTTTAACAAGCACCCCTAAACACTTTTCCCCTTTTCCTCTTAGTTCTTGTAATAGATTAAGAGAGTAGTGTAAGCATAGGTTTATGCTTGGTTCCTTGTGTTGGTGATAACACAAGAGTATTTTCCTTCAAAGGGTTTTTGAAGTGGTTGTAAGGGTTTGTATCTCACCCGGTTAAGAGTTACGAAGATTAGTTGAGAATCTTGCAAATCCTAAGGAGGCTTCCTTAGGTAGTGGATGTAGGGAAACCGAACCACTATACATCGTTGTGTATCGTATTCTATCTCTACACTCTTTATATTTCCGCACTCTATATGCTTGATAAAATGCCTACTTGAATAGTTTGATATTATTGTCTATTAGGATTATCTAGTTTTATACTATTTAGTTTGCTAATACAATAGGATTCAAATTAGCTTTTAATTTTATTTACTTGAAATAAAATTAGCCGATTAATTTCTATTGTCCTATTCAACCCCCCTTCTAGGACGCATATAGTATATCATCCTTGCCCCTCAGTCTTCCTTGATAATGATATCCTCAAGCTTATCTGGTCATCTATTGCTCCACCTAAATATATATTCTTCCTTAGGCGCATTCTTATGAATGCCCTCCCTACTGAATAGAATAGGTATATTAGAAGGTGCTCGAGCACCGACTATGTAATATTTGTTTAAAAGAGGAGGAAACAATTGAGCATTTATTCTTAAGTGTGAGTGGACAAATTTTTTTGGGTGCATTTCTCCTTTAAATTGCCAGGTTGATCCCTGCTTTAATATGGGTATTAACTACTGGATTAGCTCGGTGTTAGACAGAGGGGATAACACAAAAGAAAATGCTAGATTATTTCTTATTATTGTTATATGTTTTTGGATTATCAAGCTTACACGTAATAGAGTTATCTTTCATGACATTACTATTAATTATGATTCTTGCTTAATATTGATGAATACTCTTTATAGAATTACAGGTAGATTTTTGATGAAGCTGATCCTATTCAGGCTATCTCTCAACCGTTATCCCTAGTAAATCACAGTAATTGGTTATCTGTACTTCCTGATTGGTCTCCACCTCCTCAGCATAGTTTTAACTTGAATGTAGACGTGTCATTTAGATTAGGAAAAACCACTACTGCTGATGTAATCCATGATTGGAACGGGAAGATGATCACTGGATTTGCCATGGAGATTCTTGCTTCGTCCAGTTTTGAGGCTGAGGCTAAGACATTGAGGAGGTCTCTCCAATTCGTCATAGACAAGACCTCTCTTTGCACCAGATTCAAGTATGATGCTGAAGCTGTTCTTGATGTTGTATACTCATCAATCACGAAATGTCCTTGTAAGGATAGAGCTATCCTTGATGATATTAGAAATATGACCAAAGCCCACAACAATTTTCAAATTTGTGAAATGTATTTGAGAACCGAGATGAACAAATACATTCACATAAGTTTTTGTTACTTCATCCAAATCTCATTTGCAAGTGGAAACATGACTTCTTGGCTAACACTGTTGTTAATGGAAAGAGTACCCACTTTAATAAAATGTCTCTGAGAATGTAGATGAACGATGTATGAAGCTTTTTATAAAAAATGGATTAAATGTGAAGATAAAAATTGAGAAGCTTTTCTTTGCATATCTTGTGTTTTGCAGGGAAGAAGAAGGCTTCATTTTGTGAAGTATTGTTGTGTGAAGAAAGCGGGTACATTGTTCCCTTGCTAATCCATAACCTAAAAACTCAAACTGTTAAATCAATAAACATGTCAATTCAACCTAACTAAATAGTAGAACTATCGTTCCATATGAACTAAGCTATCGACCAATATAGGTTTTCTTTTATTTCATTATGGATATTAATGATATATTAATATACTTATTATTCTAATATATAAAATATACCAGAGAGAAAATGTAGCATTGCAAAATACCGAGTACATTATGTACTTCAACAAAATACGCTTGCTATATTTTATATTATAATTTTCTTATCACGTGTCATATTGAAAACTAATTCTAGAAAACGCTTTATGATAAAATAGATAAACATTTTTATGATAAAATAGATAAATTTTTTTATTTGATATTCATTTTCTTAACACTTACCTACAAATCAGTCTAGACGGCCGCCTAGGTGATAGAAAGTAGCCTACGTTTTAGAAATGGTTCATACGGCTCTAGGCGGTCCCATAAGGTCCCGAACGGACCTAGGCAAACGCCTAGCCGTCTGGAGGCTAAAATAAATAAAAATTCTATTTTTTTTCACACAAAAATTGAAAAAAATTTATCTTTTAACACAAAAAATATGTTAAAGCTTTTTTAAAATGCATATAAACCCAAAAAAAAAATCAAATTTATCATATAAATTATATATCTAAGAAATAATATATAATGTAGTGTGTTTTTTTCAAATATGTTTTCTTATTTTTTCTAATATATTGTGTAGATTTTAAAATAAATAAACTAACAATATATATTTGTTCATATAAAATTCAAAACTGCCTAAGAGAAAAACGTCTAGACTCCGCCTAGTACCTTACGCGTTTGAAGGTGGCCGACTGCCCGCCTAGTGCTTTTTTAACACAGATACTTCATCTGTCTACTTTTATTTGTCCTACTTTTTGTGGCATAAGGATTAAAAAAGATATTAAATGCACTCCTCTTTAATACATTACCCATACTCATCAAGTATAAGATCATTTATTGCACCAATACTTTTAATTAATTAATTAATTAAGGGCAATATTAGAAAAATTAGGAAAAATATCTTTATAATGTAAAATATTGTTGGACACCTTTTTTTATACAGAAAGACAAATAAAAGTACTAATTATCTTTACTTTTTTATTTTATACTTATTATATAAAATTTTAGTCCTTAAATTTTTTTTTTTTTGTTACATATGAGAACTATTTTGGACTCGGAGTCTTTGACTCGAAACCTACACCATTAGATTGGATGACCAAGACCCAGACTAGTGAATTGATTCACTTCGAACGTCCACCATTAGACTGGATGAACAAGTAAATTTTTTTTAATATTTATTTTTAATATTAACCCATAATGATTGAAAAGCTACGCCGACACTTCCTAATTAGTAATTCACCAAAAACATTTAATTTACTTTTTGTACACATTAATTGCTGTTTGACTCTTGTACTATCATTGCCACCCCGAACCCCCACACAGAAACACTTCTTAAACCCTCACTCACATAACTCTTAATTCCATCATTAACCCTCATTTTCATATTACTACCTATATTGATTTTTGGAAAAAAAAAAAACTTTATTTATTGAACACCCATATGAAGAATCGTTTATCCCACCAAAATTGAAAATAAAAATAAAAATAAAAATGAAGAGGTTCAAGAGAAACTACAATGGTGATCACCCACCACTCAAGAACGACGCCGTTTTTAAAACCCATGGACTGAAGATGAAAATGATAGGTTTTTTATTAGCTTCTTTATTGGTTCTCTGTGTTGTTTTCTCTATATCAGTCATATTAAGAGATCTTACTTCTGGATCCTTCTGGACTATTTCTCAAACCCCTAGGGTTCTTGATATTCCATCCCCTACAGGTATTAGTTTATTTTATTTTATAATGTTTCTTATTATATTTATAATGTTTACTTCAATGTAATACATTAATAATATCCAATTATACTTTAGTTTCAATGCTCGATTAAGAATTAAAAAAGAATGTTTCATTATAATCTCGAGATGTGACACATTGCTACATTTAGAATGTAAATCTAATTGATTAAGACTGTTTCTACTATTCGAAATAAGAAAAATTAAAATTAAGCAAAGCTAGGAATTTTTGTTAAGTTAATTGCTATGAATTTTAAATATACTTTTAAGTTCCTATATTATGCAAAGTAACCTATCTATGAATTTTAGTTCTTTCCTGTGACATTTTCACCTTTAATTTTGCCAGGGGTAAGTTCGGAACACAATATAGCTCAGCCAAACAAAGTACCTAAAGATAAACTACTTGGGGGCCTTCTTGCTTCAGGATTCAACGAAAAAACATGTATAAGCAGGTACGAATCCATAAATTACCGAAAAGAACCTTCACATAACCCGTCTCCGTATCTTATTTCAAAGCTCCGAAGCTACGAAGCCCGACACAAACATTGCGGGCCGAACACAGAACCATACAAACGAGCATTGGAACGTCTCAAATCGGGCCAACCCATGGCACACGGGGACTCAGATTGTAAGTACTTAGTCTGGATTTCATTCAGTGGTTTAGGAAACCGAATCCTTACTCTAACATCAGCTTTCCTCTACGCTCTATTAACCGATCGGGTCTTACTCGTGGACCGTGGAGTCGATATTCCGGATCTATTTTGCGAACCTTTTCCCGATACTTCTTGGTTACTTCCGTTAGACTTCCCTATTATAAACCAGTTCAATACTTTAAACGTGAAATCCCCGGAACGTTACGGAAATGTTCTGAAAAACGGGTCTTCATATACCCCACCGTTCGGTTTTCTGTATCTAGTTCATGACTATGACTTTCACGATAAGCTTTTCTTCTGCGAAGAAAACCAGACCCCC
Source organism: Nemophila menziesii (assembly GCA_029959085.1). Classification (NCBI taxonomy): domain Eukaryota; kingdom Viridiplantae; phylum Streptophyta; class Magnoliopsida; order Boraginales; family Hydrophyllaceae; genus Nemophila; species Nemophila menziesii. The sequence continues at coordinate 28,086,679 of JARWIR010000008.1, forward strand.
CTTCAAAATTTTCAGTGGTTAGTTTTAAAGTCGGATAACTATTTTACCCCGTCGCTCTTTCTCGTCGATACATTCAAACAAGAATTAGAAAATTTATTCCCGGAAAAAGAAACGGTTTTTCACTTCTTGGGTCGGTATTTACTACACCCGACAAATTCCGTTTGGGGGATTATTACTCGTTACTATCAAGCGTACTTAGCTCGAGCCGACGAAAAAATCGGCATCCAAGTCCGAATCTTCGACATAGGAACGGGCCCATTTCCGCATGTACTCGATCAAATTATCGCGTGTACGTTAAAGGAGAACTTGCTACCGGAAGTTAACGACGACGAACCGATTAAAAAAAGCCCGGAAAGCCCGAAAACAAAGGCGGTCCTTGTGACGTCATTGAGTTCGGGTTACTCGGATGCGATAAAGGAAAAGTATTGGGAGCATTCATCGGTGACGGGGGAAGTTATCGGAGTGTATCAACCTAGTCATGAGGAGCATCAACAAACGGGGAAACCTATGCATAACAAGAAGGCATGGGCGGAGATGTATTTATTAAGTTTGATGGATAAATTGGTGACGAGTTCATGGTCGACTTTTGGGTATGTAGCGCAAGGGTTAGGAGGTTTAAGGCCGTGGATTTTGTATAAACCGGAGAATCAGACGGCTCCGGATCCGCCGTGTCGTAGGGGTGTGTCGATGGAGCCGTGTTTTCATGCGCCGCCGTTTTATGATTGTAAGATGAAGAGAGGGACGGATACTGGGGAGCTTGTGGGGCATGTTAGGCATTGTGAAGATATGAGTTGGGGGCTTAAATTGGTGGATGGGAATAAGAAGATATGAAAGTTGGATATGTAGACGGGGTTTTAGCTTTTTCTTTATAGTTATATATTGTAAAATAGGACTCTTTGGGAGTTTTTTCTGGAGAGTTTTGTAACTATTTGGATTAGTTAAATGAGAAGTTTACTTATTCTTATTTGAGATTGATTTACTGCTATCTTATTCTTAGGTTCTTAAGTTAATAAGAGGAGTTAGATATGTAAGGTAATGAGCGATACATAACGTTACTTTCTGTGAAATATGTGCTACATATTTTAATAACAAAAATATTTATAGAACACATGAAATCATGGATCATTAACTTTATTCCATAGTATATCATCTTCTGGTTATAGCATCATAATTAGAACTCATTGAGGTAATACATAAGCATAATTTCAGCATTCACTTATTCAATCGAATCCTGGCTTGGAGTACATCCCACTAGAGCTCAACCCAAAGTCTCCACTACCGTAAAATCCTCTTTAGCCAAACTAGTTTCTAATCCTGTGCAATAACACTGGAAAAAAGTCAAATAACACATAATTGAGTCAACTATTGATTCTTCCTCGGGTTGCGTGCATGGCTTTGGCCAAAAAGAAAATAATAACATCTGTAGATTTAACATATTTTAATTCGTAAGTTAACTTTTGTTTATCTCCTTTTAACTTATGATACGATCAAATGTTTTGGTTGAACAGATGGAGTAGTATTTTAGTAAACAAAATGACAATTAGACAAAACAAACATTTTATAGCAGCTGGAGAGAGTATTTCACTATCGATCGCGCTATAACATTTTCCAGCCTGAGATCCACTCCAGGTTCTGAGTTTTCGCGATTTTTTTATATGTATAGGTGAAAAATCAAGAGCAAAATGTCGTGAATTTTATCCTCTTTCAGGGAGGTGAGGCTAACACTTATGCACAAACTAGGCGAAAATTCAACATCACTGATTAGTAACTTAGTATACCATTTATTTATAGGACCATGATGAAAACCTAAGCATTGATAACCATAAAGCTAGTACTATGGCTGAAGCAGCCAAGGATTAGGGGCTGAGGTTAAATAAGATATGCCTATAGCCTATAGGTTATTTTGCATAATATAGGGATCAATGTTGAGTAATACAAGGACCTATAATGCAATTAACTACAAAAAACTAGGGGTGCTGCTCCTAAATGATAAAAGTCATTGCTCTGCTCCTACTACCTAACTATGATGTTTGAGAGAGAGAGAAAGAGGTATTGAACGGAAAAAGTAGAGACATATAAATTAGTATGAACCAGATATTTCAAATACCATAAGCCTCATCAAACTGTTGAGATAAAAAACACTATACTAATACAGTACTACTGATATATGCATCAGTCATCAAATCCGCAAATACACATGATAAATGATAATTGTTTAGCTTCCACACCCCCAACTTTTATTGTCCGATTCACTTCCTCATACATCTCAGTTCTTCCTTCCTTCAGACAAGATTATATGATATCCATGTCTACATTTTCAAAACAATTAAAATCAGAAATCAGTTAACTCACATAGATTCGATTATCACACACCAAAAGTTCAATATGAAATATAAAAAAAAATCTCACGTTGATTTAAACGGTGCACTAGTTACTCCAACAGGTGTGTTAAAAGCAACCTCCTGAAACGGGCCCGCCATTTTTCCACGTGGAAACCATCCCAAATCTCCACCTTTCTTCCCGGAGGGACACTCTGAATACTCAGCAGCTATCTGAGAAAGAACAAAAATACGTGAGACAGGGGTGGGTAGGGGTAGGGCGGGGGGGGGGGGGGGGGGGGGGGGTGATTTACCTTAGCAAACTCAGCAGGTGGGACCTTATCTCCATTACTCAACCAACCATCTTGTAGTTTTTTATATGCTTCGTTAATTTTCCCTTGCTTCTCACACAGGACATGTCTAGCTGGTGAAAATTACCACAAATTGGAGTATAAGGACTTGATATTAAATATTGTGATTTTGAGAAAATAAAGAATGATATTTTAATAGAAAACCTTTGACATATGTGCAAGTTCCAAGACCATCAGCTGCTTTTCCAGATTTTCCTTTTCCCTTCGAAGCACCTTCTTCACTAGCAGGCTGTTTTCCCTTACCTTTTCCTCCTGCATCTTTCGAACCTTTCCCCATTCTCGTTTAATATAAGGACCTATAGTGCAATTAACATACAAGATTCAGAATAGGGACCTCTAGTGCAATTTTTGCATAATCTAAAGACCTGTGGTGCTTAAACCCTTACGAAAATCGAAATCACGAGTTGTAATGTAACCTTATGAGGTTTTCGATTAGTCAACCTTATAACAATTGGGTTTAGGATCGAATCTTCAAACCCAATTGTTACAAATTAATTATAAGTGAATATAAAAAAGACTTGCAAATAAGAAAACAATTGAAACGTTATAATAAAGGGAATAAAAAGCACATATATAATTATGATTTAGAATATGATTAAGAAGAGAGGAAATGAAACAAGCAAAATAAGGGTTTACCTTGTAGTTTTTGGTGTTGAAGATGACTGAAGCTCAGCCGTAACCTGGTACTTCGAATGTATAATATCGCTGGATTTTGTAAAATTATTCTTTTAGTCCCTCCATTTATTTTATTATGATATTCGACCCCTTGGTTTTTCGTTTTGTGTGGATACCTTCATTTAGTAGACACTTCATAATGGTAAAGCCCCCGTAATGACCCCTTATCTTAGGCTGAAGTGCAGCGGGATACCTATGTTTAGAAAAGTAACGAGATGACCAAGTATTTTTCATATCGTGACGTTCATGGCCCTTTTTTGACGGAATCGTCAGTTAACCATTAGTCAACACCGCGTGACACCGACTCAACGCCACATCGGCGCCACGTCCTCGCCACCTGTGCATGACGACATCAATAATTACATGTCATTTAAAAATAACTTAAATTTTTTCTTTTAAAATTTTTTAATTTTTTTTCTCCCGCCTTGTCGCTCTCCTACACAAGAATATCCCACCAGTCTTGGTCCATTCTCCACCACGAAAACAACTGCTCCAAGAAAACTATCACCACTCATGTCCATTCTCCACCATCATCAATCGGCGTAGCTACTATATCAACAATCGAAGAATCCAAATTAAGGTAAAAACAAAACAAAAATCTCCGCTCTCCGCTCTCCTACACAAGAAAACCGACGCTACTCATGGACCTTTCTCCACCATCATCAAACGGCTTGTTGAAGAACCCAAATGTAAGTAGTTGTATATTGCGCCATTAGCCCTGTGTTATATAAAATAGGAAAATATACCTTTGTGTTACAAGTAGCTGTAAATCTAGTCATTCAAGATTCAACGAAATTTTAAGCTTTAACAACAAACTCTATTACAATAGATATTGTTATATAAATTCATTCTCTAAACATAAATAAATAAAAAAATGCCACTTACGGTCTTGAACATACCCCCTCTTCAAGATAGGGTCCCCGCCTAGAGCCTCTTCTTTCTAAAGACCTCAGAAAGTTTTTAACACATGAAACCCAAAACCCCAATTACTTTACTACCCTCTTTTGTTTTTTTCCTATATATATTAATTTAGATACCACAAATTATATTTTCAGATCCAGATCCAGTTTCTCTCACCTCCCTCCCCTCCCTATTTCTCCCCTCCGACGTGAGTAGCTCCAAAACACACCACCACCACTAAAACACACCACCACCACCTTTCTTCTCGCAACCTCTCATGGCAGCCATGGAGGTTCACAGCGCCGAGATCCATGTGTAGCAGATTGGAGCAGCCATGGTCAATCTAATGGTGAAGAATGGTGAAGCACGAACCCCTGCGGTTGTTCTCCGTTCGCTATGCACCGTTCAAGAGCTCCGAGGGGGTGCTGCAACAAGAGTTTCTCGCCGATGAAGACAAGCCATGACCGGAGTTGGCTGGTTCGAGTGGTGCACGGTTCACGAGATTTGCGTGCCGCCATTGTTGCAGAAGAGTAAGGTACTGTTCGAAGCTCGAATAGTCTTCACGCGGTGGTGTTCGAAGCTCATCTGGTGGCCTCGTCGATGCTTGTGGTGGCTGACAGCGGTGGTGTCTTGTTCGTGACCATTGCAGCAGCTCGTCGAGGCTTGTTGTGGCTGACGGCGGTGGTGTCTTGTTCGTGACCACTGCAGCAGCTCGTCGAGGAGAAGGCGCCGGCTAGGAGTTTAGTGATGAGGAGTTTAGTTCGTTTTTTACTCGCGTACACAGTACGCTTTGGTTTAGTTTTTCTTTTTTCTTTTAGGCTTCTTTTTTGTAAAATCCTCTTAATGAAACAGAATATATTTATTAAAAAACATAAGAATTTTGCATGACTGCTATTAGCGATGACGACAATTGTTGATCATGACGATTGAAAAGACAAAAGCATAAAGAATAACAGATGCAATTTTCCATGGAAGTGGAAAAGAGTGCGTCATTGCCATGAAAAACGCTATGAAGCACAAAAGCCCCCCAGCATTCGCTAACCAGTATGATATAGTTGGATAATTGGGTGAGAGGTTATATGCCAGATAGAAAACCGCACCAGCTATGAGTAGGGCAAGGTAAATTAAGTGATATAGATCGGAGGTTTCTGTGAGTTTCTCTATTGCTGCCGTGCAGAGAAAGGTTGCCATCAGTGCAGTCCATTTATGGTCAGATAATGGAAAAGATGGATTAGTGTTATTGATGGCCGCATCTTGGACGATCTCCCGTTGATCAGCTTCAATATCAGCAACACCTATTTCTCCTGCTCCTTCGGCTGATATTGTAGGTAGGGGTGGATAACAAAGCTCCACTGATTTTTCTTTTTTGTCCATGAAATACATATATTTCTTGAATTTAGATAAATAAGATTCCATTTTTCTAAAGCAAAGAGGGTTGGACGAAGGTTGCTGAATGTAAGATGTATTTATGTGTTTTCTGGTTGTATATGAAAAGTGTTTGAAACTATAAACGAGCATTTGTTTTTCTTTAAATTTATAGAGATTTTTGAAGACAATCTAGTCTGTAGTTTGAAAAAAAGAAAGGATGATAGTGATTACACCGATAATAGTCGTAGTGTGACAAAAAAAGAAAGGATTAGTCGTAGTCTGACAACAACAGAAAAAATGATACTGGAAGTTCGAGTGGCAAAATTTGTATATCATCTTTTTTTCTTTAAGTTAGGTGAATATTAAATACCAACTAAATACCAAGTTCTAATGGGGAGTCCTTAGAAGATAACATCAGAAACATTACAGGAGTTTTACAAGAGTTTTACAAGTTTGGAAGTCCGATTGTTTTGGTAATATTTTTTGCGAAAAGATTACTTGCGAGATTAGATGGAATTCAAAAGGCTTTACAGGTGCGATATAATTCCTCATTAATAGAGTTGGAAAAAAGACTTCGCGGTGAGTATGAAAGGGTGTTAGGACAGGAGGAGGCTTTATGGTTTCAGAAGGCACATACGGAATGGGTTAATTCGGGTGAAAGGAATACGGCGTATTATCACAGAGTAGCGCAGGTCAAGACTAGACGTAATGAAGATTTACAGATTCGTGATAGTGGGGATAATTGGATTACGGATAGTGAGACAGAAAAGGCTTGGGTTGGGTTCGGGGTTTTTTTAGAGACCTTTTTTCACTAGACGAACAGGACTCTCGGCACTTTCGCCTGCCACGATTAGCGCCGCTAAGGGATAGTGATATTGGGGTTTTGAATGAAGCAATTTCCGAAGAAGAGGTAAGAGTCGCGATTTTCCAAATGAATCCGAATAAAGCTCCTGGGCCGGATGGGTTAACAGCGAGTTTTTATCAGAAAAGTTGGGATACAGTTGGTCCATCAGTGGTAGATATGATTCAAGGATCAATCCAGATTGGCAGGTTTCCGAAAGAGGTGTTAGGAACGTTAATTTTCCTCATTCCGAAAATAGGTAACCCGGAATATATTAATCAGTTCAGGCCCATTAGTTTGATTAATGTATGTTACAAAATATGTATGAAAGTCCTAGTGAATCGTATGCGTCCTATCCTTGCGGAATATATTGGACCTTTTCAAAGTAGCTTCTTACCTCAAAGATCTACTATTGATAATGTGGTGTTAGTTAGTGAAATGGATCACTTATTTCGGCACGCTAAAGGAAAGAAGTGCTACATGGCCGTTAAGGTGGATTTAGCTAAAGCCTATGACAAAGTAAGGTGGGAGTTTATACCGGATTCCTTGTTTTCGCTAGGTGTTCCGATCGCGTGGGTTGATCTTATTCTTCAAGGGATGAGTGATAACGAATTAAGTATACTTTGGAAAGGTCAAGCGTTACCTCCCTTTAAGCCGGAGAGGGGTATCCGGCAAAGAGATCTCATTTCGCCGTATTTATTTGTTATTTGTATGGAGCGGCTATCGATTCTTATCCAGCAGCGAGTTGCCATAAGAAAGTGGCAACCTGTCCGAATTTCCTAGGGGGGTTTCCGATTTCTCATATTTTTTTCGCTGACGATCTTATTTTATTTTCGGAAGCCTATGTTCATAATTTCGATATTTTGCAGGATACTTTGGATGTTTTTTGTAGAGATGCAGGTCAGACAATTAGCAAAGAGAAGTCAATAATCTATTTTTCGGACAATATAGATGAAGGAACAGCACGTAGCATTGAGGCACGGAGTGGTTACAAGAGGAGCGAGGGACTGGGAAAATATCTGGGAGTACCTATCTTATCAGCTAGGAGACCGAGAGGTTTTTATGGAGAAATCATAATGAAGCTTCGCAACAAATTAGCTAAATGGAAAGGGAGGGTTTTATCTCTTGCTGGCCGCATTACTCTTGAACAATCGGTGCTTAGTGCGGCCCCAATGTATATCATGCAAGTAGAAAAACTTCCGAGTTACGTTTGTCACGAAATCGATAAAATCAGGCGTGAATTTATTTGGGACATCACGGAAGAACAGAGTCATATTAATTGGGTAGCATGGAAGGACATTTGTAAGCCCAAGTCTTCAGGTGGTTTGGGTTTCCGACTCGCGGAAGATATGAACAAAGTGCTTCTAGGAAAATTGGGTTGGAAAGCGATTCAAGACGAGAGGACCATCTGGACAATTATCATGAAATAGAGATATTTTAGCTCGAGTCACTTACATTATAGTTCGAGAGCTAGTGATTCGAGAATGAGCAGGGCCATCGTGGAAGGTATTGTCGTAGTTAGACGGGGATCCCGGTGGCTCTTAAATAATAGGACGGAGGTGTGTTTTTGGCTAGACGTGTGGGTGGGAGATCGTCCCCTAATAGACTTCGCAGTTGGTGAGGTGGGGACGGATGAGAGGATTCGGAAAGTTAGTGAATATGTATTTGAAGACGGATCTTGGCATTGGGATGCTTTCCAACATCTCTTGCCGGTCTCTAAAGTATTGGAAATTACACAACAGAATACGCTAATTGGAACGGAAACTAAGGATCATTTATCTTGGACAAGGGAAATTCATGGAATTTATACTACTAAATCAGTGGCATGGGATTTCGAAGTTAATGAGACACAACAGACTATTGAGTGGGGTAAAATATGGAAACTTAGGTGCCCCCAACGAATTAGGGTTCTAATTTGGAGGGCGGTACGAGAAAGACTAGCAACTTGTGGAAACTTAAGCCGAAGAGGAGTGGTGGACTCTGGGGTATGCCCGAGTTGTGATCGGGAAGACGAAACAGCACTTCATGTTTTTAAAGAATGTGTCAAGGTGCGAGAGGTTTGGGGTGTAGTTCGGAAAAGAATTAGTGAGTATGAGAATTGGGGGAACAGTGACTTGCTGGGGTTTTTCGGATCAGAGTTAGGTGCACCTGGTGTATCAGGGACCTCAGGTGCAATTCCCAATTCTTTGGGAAGTGAAGAATCGGAGCTGAGAACTCAGCTATCGCGTGGCTCGAGAGTCAGGATGGAAGGAATGGACAGTATGCGTGCAGGTATAACAGGTCTTGGGAGGCACTACCGTGAGGACCACAGGGACCTGGAGTGCAATTATCGACAGCAGTGTTTTGTCGGTTCTGGACGAGAGAGGAGCAGAAGCTTGGGCGTGAATCAGCAGTCCTGGAGAGATGAAGGAAGTGAGCAGCAGTTGGAGAGTTCGAGAGCTGGAGCAGGTACTGGTTTAGGGAACGAACAGGGACTATTTGGACATGAGTGGTGGAATAGAAACCTTTCTTCCAAAGGAATATTCTCTGGGATCGATTGGAAGGTATTTTTCGGTGCGTTATTAGACACAATTTGGAAAATTCGGAACGATATTGTCTTCAACAAGGGTGCTTACCCATCAGCTATTACAGTGTTTCGAAAAGCTTTGTTCATGGCGGTTAATTACTCGAGGGTTTGGGGTAATATTCTGGGTAGAGAGAATAAGAACATGGAATATAAGAGCTTTGTGGGGTGGAGAAAACCAAAGAAAGGTTTCAAGCTAAATACCGACGAAAGTTACAACAAATGGAGGCGATGTGGTGGTGGAGGTGGAGTAATACGGGATATCGATAGAAATTGGATATGCGGGTTTTCGATGAAAGTGGATTGCGATTTAGTTACGGGCATTAAGATCATGGCACTCAGTCATGGTCTTATGTTGATAGAGGAATTAGGATTAGAAGAAGTGGAGATGTAATTGGATTCACGAGAAGCAATTGATTTAATTGGACAAGCAGAAAATAGGGGACCGGTGGCGAGTCATATTAAGAGGATCAGACAAGTTCTTGGGAGGCATACATCATTTAGGATGCGGAGTATATTAAGAGAAAGTAATTATTGTGCAGACTGGTTAGCAAAGTTAGGAATTTCCCAGGGTGAACAATAGCAAAGACATAACAATCCTCCAAAGGGCGTATGGGACATTATCACACGAGATCGAATTGGATGGAAGACCCTGATATACTATATGCGTCCTAGAAGGGGGTTTGAATAGGACAATAGAAATTAATCGGCTAATTTTATTTCAAGTAAATAAAATTAAAAGCTAATTTGAATCCTATTGTATTAGCAAACTAAATAGTATAAAACTAGATAATCCTAATAGACAATAATATCAAACTATTCAAGTAGGCATTTTATCAAGCATATAGAGTGCGGAAATATAAAGAGTGTAGAGATAGAATACGATACACAACGATGTATAGTGGTTCGGTTTCCCTACATCCACTACCTAAGGAAGCCTCCTTAGGATTTGCAAGATTCTCAACTAATCTTCGTAACTCTTAACCGGGTGAGATACAAACCCTTACAACCACTTCAAAAACCCTTTGAAGGAAATACACTTGTGTTATCACCAACACAAGGAACCAAGCATAAAACTATGCTCACACTACTCTCTTAATCTATTACAAGAACTAAGAGGAAAGGGAAAAGTGTTTAGGGGTGCTTATAAAAGCTTTGTAACTAAACTCCTAAATGAGTAGATAAGAACTAATTAGCTTCACAATAAATATGACTTGAATGCTCCTTTGAAACCTCCTTGAATGATAGAATTAATTGCTCTTAAGATTGGTAGATGGAAGGCTTGAGTTGTGTCTTGAATGAACTCCATTTTATAGCTGCAAATGTGGTCCAACGGTCATAAGGCTCTTCTCTAACAGATCTATTTTAACTCCAACGGATATAAGCTTTGTCCTCTTGTAATAGTGCAGAAAACCCTCTTGTGCGGTGTACCGCGGATATGGTCCGGTGCACCGCAGAGCTGTTCGACTTAACTTCGAGCTTACTGGTCGGACTATCCAATGTACCGCAATCCTGGTTCGTGCCTTGGTCCGGTGTACCGCGCCTAGGTCCGGTGTACCGTGCATTTCATGAGCAAACTGACGGGCTATCCTGTGCACCGCGCTTCTGGTCCGTGACTCTGCGGTGTACCGCGTGATTCATCTGGTGTACCGCGGAGCTGCTATTTTGAATATCAAGCTAAATACAAGGAAGTAAACACAACTAATCTAATGAGGGGTTTTGGAAAACATCTTAAGTGATACCAAAATGAATTTTAGTTGAAATGATGATTTGTCGAATATTAAAACGGGAATAAAAACAAGGTGAGGCTAACAATCTCCCCCTTTTTGATGTTTGACAAATCATAAACTTTTGAAGATGCCTAAGATTAAGTTTTGATCAAAAACTCCCCCTCAACCTAATCACTAGAGTTTTTATAAAAACTCCCCCTCACAAAATGCATTTGAAAAAGTTTAACTAAAATTTCTCCCCCTTTGTCAACAACAAAAAGAACAAATGATACGATTTTGAAAATTTTAAGGGGTCAAAAACACATTTTGAGTAAAAACAAGGACCAAAGGAATAAATGGATAACAATTAGAAGCTTCAAAGAACCTATAAAATCAAGAAAATATTAGTAACAAGAGAATATACACAAAAAGCACTAAACAACAATGGCAAGATACGAAGGTTAGAGAATTTGCATGCCAATCTCACAACGAATTTTCTCAAAAAGATCTTGGGGTAGAGGTTTAGTAAAGATATCGGCTAGTTGATTTTCGGAGGTGACAAATTCAAGTACAATATCCCCTTTTTGAGTGTGATCACGAATAAAATGATGACGGATTTCTATGTGTTTCGTTCTAGAGTGTTGAATAGGATTTTTGGTAAGATTGATAGCACTAGTGTTATCACAACGAATGGGAACACGATCATATTCTAGGCCAAAATCTAGTAAGGTTTGTTTCATCCAAAGAATTTGAGTCACACAATTTCCGGCCGCAACATATTCGGCTTCGGCCGTGGATAAAGCAACACTATTTTGTTTTCTACTAGACCAAGAAACAAGGGATTGACCTAAGAATTGGCAACTACCACTAGTACTCTTCCTATCAAGTCTACAACCGGCATAATCGGCATCCGAATAACCTATTAGCTCAAAAGAGGTAAATCTTGGGTACCAAAGTCCTAGACTAAGGGTTCCTTTCAAATACCTAAAAATACGCTTAACGGCACTAAGATGGGTTTCTTTAGGAGAAGATTGAAATCTAGCACAAAGACACACGGGGAACATAATATCGGGTCTAGAAGCGGTTAAATAAAGTAAGCTACCAATCATACCTCGATATAGTTTCTCATCAACATCCTTACCATCTTCATCTTTGTCTAATTTTGTGGATGTGCTCATTGGAGTTCCAATTTCCTTTGCATCTTCAAGTCCAAATTTTTTGATCAATTCTTTTGTGTATTTGGCTTGATTGACAAAGATACCATCTTTCATTTGCTTGATTTGAAGTCCAAGAAAGTAATTTAATTCTCCCATCATGCTCATCTCAAATTCCTTATGCATGCTTTTAGAAAAATTCTCACAAAGATTTTCATTAGTAGCACCAAATATAATATCATCCACATAAATTTGAACAAGAAGGATATCTTTTGAAGACCTTTTTATAAATAAAGTGGAGTCAATTTTTCCTCTTTTAAAACCATCATCTAATAAAAATTTGCTTAATCGTTCATACCAAGCACGAGGTGCTTGTTTTAAACCATATAAAGCCTTTGAAAGTTTAAAAACATGATTTGGAAATTTTGGATCCTCAAAACCCGGAGGTTGTTTAACAAAAACTTCCTCGTCTATAAAACCATTTAAAAAAGCACTTTTGACATCCATTTGGTAAAGTTTAAAATTCATATAACAAGCAAAAGCAAGTAGCATACGAATGGATTCAAGTCTAGCTACGGGAGCAAAGGTTTCATCGAAATCAATACCTTCTTCTTGATTGTATCCTTGAGCAACTAACCTTGCTTTATTTCTAGTGATTATACCGGTGTCATCTAGCTTGTTGCGAAATATCCACTTAGTGCCATAGATAGTAGGGCCAATAGGTTTCTCCATTAATGTCCAAACTTTACTCCGCTCAAATTGATTTAATTCCTCATGCATAGCGTTAATCCAATGATCATCTAATAAAGCTTCTTTAATATTCTTGGGCTCAATTTGAGATAAGAACGCTTGATGAGCACATAGAGCAATAATACGGGAGCGAGTGGTAACACCTTCTTTTGGATCACCTAGAATTAATTCACTTGGGTGATCTTTGATATGTTTCCAACACTTTGGTAAATCCGTACTAGCTTCATTTGAGATTTGACCATTTTCCTTAGGAGGTTCATCATGAGATTTTATTTCTTGAGTAGGAGATTCTAAGGGTTGATCTAGTGGAAAATCTTCATCAACATCTACCACTTTCTTGATACAAAACGGATTAGTCTCATCAAAGTCAACATGCATAGATTCCTCAATAGTACGAGTACGTTTGTTGAAGATGCGATAGGCTTTTCCTTTAGTGGAATAACCAAGAAAAATGCCTTCATCCGATTTAGCATCAAATTTTCCCAAATAGTCCCTAGTGTTTAGGATAAAACATTTGCACCCAAAGACACGAAAATAAGCAATAGTTGGTGGTCTACCATTCCAAAGCTCATAAGGGGTTTTCTTAATAATGGGTCTAATAAGAACTCTATTTAACACATAACAAGCCGTGTGAACGGCTTCACCCCAAAAGTATGTAGGCAAGCTATGTTCTTTTAGCATTGTTCTAGCCATTTCTTGTAGAGTTCGGTTTTTCCTTTCCACTACCCCATTTTGTTGGGGAGTTCTAGGGGCCGAAAAATTATGCTCAATCCCAAATTCATCACAAAAATGCACAAAAGGAGAATTCACATATTCACTACCATTATCACTACGAATGCATGTAATAGAGTAGCCTTTCTCATTTTGCACCTTTCTACAAAGTTTTGCAAATTCATTGAAGGCATCACTTTTTAAAGCAAGGAACATCACCCATGTATATCTAGTGAAATCATCAACAACAACAAAGACATGTCTAGAGCCCCCTAGACTAGTGACATCAACGGGACCAAAAAGATCCATATGCAATAATTGAAGTGGCCTAACGGTGATGACCTTATTTATGGATTTAAAAGATGAACGATGTTGTTTACCAAGTTGACATGCATCACATAATTTATCTTTATCAAATTTATGAATAGGCAAACCAACAACAAGATTTTTTCTAGATAATTTTGAAATCAAATCCATGCTAGCATGCCCTAAACGTCTATGCCAAAGCCAACTATCATTTACCACGGATAAGCATTTAATATGTTTAGACATAAGACTTTCAAGATCAACAACAAAAACATTATCCGATCTTTTTGCAATAAACATGGTATCTAACTCATCATTTTTAAAAACAACACATCTAGATGCTTCAAATTTAACACTAAAACCAACATCACAAAGTTGACTAATACTAAGCAAGTTAAAAGAGAGACCCTCAACAAGTAACACATTAGAGATGAGTAAAGAATTCATGTTACCAATGTTACCTTTACCCAAAACGCGTTTCTTAGTGTTGTCGGCAAAAGTAACTCTATCACCTTTTGTTTTATATAAACGAGTAAATAATGATGGATTCCCGGTCATGTGTCTTGAGCATCCACTATCAAGGAGCCATATATTTTGCTTCTTGATGCTCAATCCCTACAATCAAAAATAAATTAAGCTTTAGGTACCCAATTAGGTTTGGGTCCATGAGGGTTAGTGGATTTTCTTTTTAAGACCCATATAGGCCTTTTCCAAATTGGCACAAGAGATCCCAAATCCAATAATTTACGATAGTAACAATGAGATGCATCATGACCAAGTTTTTCACAATAGGTGCAAGTGATAGAAGATTTTGAAGAAGATGAAATTTCATTTGAAATTTTTGATTTTACAAAGACATTTTTCAAAGGTTTTTGGTGAGTGAATGGATCATATCCAATACCACTTTTTTCACAAGCCATTCTTTGAGAACCTAAAATTAAATCCAAGTTTTCTTGCCCACTAGTAAATTTTAAGATAATGGCATTTTGATCAACAATCTTTTTCTCTAACAAAGCTTTTTCTTCCAAAAGATTTTTCTCAATAAGATGAAGTTTTTCATTATCATCTATACATTCATCACAAAGATTTTGACAATCTTCCAAAGCTTTCAAAACCTCTTTAGTTCTATTTTTCTCAAATTCTAAATCTTTTGTTAAAACTTTGTTTGTTTCAATAGAATTTAAAAAATCATTATAAAGAGAATCAAATGCCTCATGAATATCTTGTTCACTAGCATCATCATTAGTTAAAGAGAGTTTAGATTTAGGAGTTACCTCATCATGATTTGCCATAAAGGCAAAGTGAGTAGTACCGGTATCATCATCCGAAGAAGCATCTTCATCATTTTCAAGTTTTCCCATAAAAGTAACAAGATTGACATTTTCATTGTCACTTTCTTCTTCCTCCGAATTTTGAGTATCCCAAGTGATATTAGCATGCATTGCTCTCTTAGGTTTCTCCTTTTGAAGAAGAGGACAATAAGTCTTGATGTGACCAACTTTCTTGCAATGATAGCAAGTGGGTTCATCTTGTTTGATAGCTCTATCATTCTTCTTGTAAGGTGAGGAAGAACTTCCTTTCTTGGCAAAGCGTTTGTATCTCATGAATTTTTTCATATCTCTTGCCAACATAGCTACTCCTTCATCTTCACTAGTTTCTTCTTCATGTGAATTTTCTTCTTCACTTTCCTTCCTTTCTTTTCGTTCTTTCAACTTGGTACTCATAGCATGGAAAGCAATAGATTTCTTAATCTTTTTCTCCTCATCATCTCTTATCTTTTCTTCTTCAAGCACAAGCTCTTCCGTCATGAGGTTGCAAATGAGTTCATGAACCGTCATTTTTGAAAGATCTTTAGTATCCCTTATAGAGTTGATCTTTGTCTTGTATTTCCTTGGAAGAGCAAATAAGATTTTTCGGCATTGTTCCTTGTTGGTGTATTCTTGACCAAGAGTCTTCAAAGTGTTAACAATGTTAGAAAATCTTTGATGCATAGCATTCAAGGCTTCATCGGGCTCCATACGAAAAAGCTCATACTTAGTGATAAAGAGACCAATCTTAGTTTCTTTAATATCTTCCGTTCCTTGATATGATAGCTCCAAGAGTTGCCACATTTCATGAGCGGAGTTGCATTCACTAACTCTAGCGTATTCCGTGACACTTAATCCATTAATGAGAATGTTCATAGCTTTGTTGTTTTTGGTGAGTTTAGCTATGTCTTGATCATTGTAATCATCTTCATTTTTCACCTCCGTAGTACTACCCGTAACATAAGGAATATAAGGACCTTTCTTGATAGCAAGCCATAAGAAGTAATCAATTCCTTTCACATGAATCTCCATTTTCTTCTTCCATCCAAAGTAGTCTTTTCCTACAAAAAGCGGAGGTCTAGTGGAACATGAACCTTCCGGTTGATTAGAATCCATATCGTATTAACTCTAGAAACGATTAAGTACAATAGAGCTAGGCTCTGATACCAATTGATATACTATATGCGTCCTAGAAGGGGGGGTTGAATAGGACAATAGAAATTAATCGGCTAATTTTATTTCAAGTAAATAAAATTAAAAGCTAATTTGAATCCTATTGTATTAGCAAACTAAATAGTATAAAACTAGATAATCCTAATAGACAATAATATCAAACTATTCAAGTAGGCATTTTATCAAGCATATAGAGTGCGGAAATATAAAGAGTGTAGAGATAGAATACGATACACAACGATGTATAGTGGTTCGGTTTCCCTACATCCACTACCTAAGGAAGCCTCCTTAGGATTTGCAAGATTCTCAACTAATCTTCGTAACTCTTAACCGGGTGAGATACAAACCCTTACAACCACTTCAAAAACCCTTTGAAGGAAATACACTTGTGTTATCACCAACACAAGGAACCAAGCATAAAACTATGCTCACACTACTCTCTTAATCTATTACAAGAACTAAGAGGAAAGGGAAAAGTGTTTAGGGGTGCTTATAAAAGCTTTGTAACTAAACTCCTAAATGAGTAGATAAGAACTAATTAGCTTCACAATAAATATGACTTGAATGCTCCTTTGAAACCTCCTTGAATGATAGAATTAATTGCTCTTAAGATTGGTAGATGGAAGGCTTGAGTTGTGTCTTGAATGAACTCCATTTTATAGCTGCAAATGTGGTCCAACGGTCATAAGGCTCTTCTCTAACGGATCTATTTTAACTCCAACGGATATAAGCTTTGTCCTCTTGTAATAGTGCAGAAAACCCTCTTGTGCGGTGTACCGCAGATATGGTCCGGTGCACCGCAGAGCTGTTCGACTTAACTTCGAGCTTACTGGTCGGACTATCCAATGTACCGCAATCCTGGTTCGTGCCTTGGTCCGGTGTACCGCGCCTAGGTCCGGTGTACCGTGCATTTCATGAGCAAACTGACGGGCTATCCTGTGCACCGCGCTTCTGGTCCGTGACTCTGCGGTGTACCGCGTGATTCATCCGGTGTACCGCGGAGCTGCTATTTTGAATATCAAGCTAAATACAAGGAAGTAAACACAACTAATCTAATGAGGGGTTTTGGAAAACATCTTAAGTGATACCAAAATGAATTTTAGTTGAAATGATGATTTGTCGAATATTAAAACGGGAATAAAAACAAGGTGAGGCTAACAGACCCCACGAATGATCTTTAGTCCAGGCTTAGTGCATGATGTGCTAGATTAGTATTTGTTCTTTGTTTTGTATTTCATGATCCGCTAGGATCTCCCTTGTAATGGAAAAAAAAATACCAACATTAAAATACACTTTAAGTAATCAATAAAAATAATATTTTGTCAAAAAAAAATCAATAAAAATAATATCCATTGCATTATAAAAATATTAACCAAATTCTTCTTAAATAAAAATAAAATTATTGATATTTTTTAGTTTTTGTAAAGAAGTGAATTGTTGTGACTGTCGAATGAATTCAGAATAATTCGTAAAAAAAAGATATTAAAGTAATATTTGTAGAAATAATACTGTGTAATTTATAAGAAATACTGTTTTATAAAAGTTAAAAGAAAATTACTCGGGTTAAAAATAAAAAAAATGTTTTTTAACCATAAGTTACTAATATATAAAATAAAAAAAAATTAAAAAAAAAGTCGGGGGGGCTTGAGCCCCCTCTAGACCCAACATGGATCCGCCAGTGCTCCATTCGTTCCACTAAATTTATCCACCTAGCTTTTCAAGGAATATAATAAATACATTTACCATTACAAAAATACCAGTAATAAAGTTTCTTGATATCTTAAATGTGTATTGGAAATATAGATTTCAATATTTTAATAAGGGTAATAGTGGAAAAAGTAGGAAAAAATGTGTCTTGAACTCCTAAATGGCCAATATATTTGGAACATTATTTTTAGTAAGTGGACAATTCGAATGGAACGGAGGAAGTAGTAGTCGTAGACTTTTTTTAGAGCCTAACTAGAAATTATTACTTTTTAAAGCCTAAATCACATTTCTGGTTTGCATTTTTTACTCTTCTATCTTTTTCATTTTTTTTATTCGTTTTTCTTATTTTTTTATTAATTTTTTTCTGAGTTTTTTTTACTTTAACTTACCAGATAGTTTTTTTCGGTAATTCACGAGGGTACGTACCTACATTTTTTATCGGTACAGAACTAAGTTCTTTTTAACGTTTTTAAGGTGAATAAAATGATTTTTTTGTATATGTCCAACGTCCCGGTTTTGTCTAAGTGCATGTCCAATAAAATCCCACCAAGTTCTTGTACCCAATGGTCTGTACACCAGTCCGTTTTCAGATCTGGTTTGACCAGATCTGGTCAACCTTGTAATTAGTTTAGGTTTGTTTTATTTATCTATTGTAAATGGGTTACATTTTGAATGAAATAAATAAAATGTGTATTTACTCACCAAATTCATTGAGTACTCAGCAAATTCTCGGAGTACTCTATGTTTTTTCCGGTGATCGGTGACTGGTGTTCGGAGGTCGGAGGTCGGTGTAGGTGGTGGGAGGTTGGAGGTAGGTGGGTAGTGGTAGGTAGTGGAGAAAGAAATAGTGACATCACATTTTTTTTTTGTCTTTTAGTGCTAGTAAGAGTAGAAAAGACTATTGTAAAAAATAAGGTCCCTAAGAAGAATAGCTTTTTAGAAACTACTCTATAGAGAAGAAAGATTGTCTCCAAGACCCTATATATAATTCACCCATAAAAAAAAACAAAATTACACTTGCGGATCATCTGCTTAAGCTAAAAGCTAAAAAATGTAAAATCTTGAGAAACAGAAATTATTCCCCTATATCCAATTTCTGCTTCTTTTCTTCCGCTGATCACCCTTCTCCTTCTTCTCTTTCTTCTCCTTCTTGGCTTCTCTACGCTCTCTCTTCAATCCTTGGAGCATCAGGAACTTCAGTAGCTTCAGGAACTTTTTTGACACTTTAGTCCACTATTTCGTAAATATAACATTTCAGTCCCTGTATTATACAAAAGAATACAATATAGGTCCCTATGTTATAGTCTATAGGTCCCTATGTAATAGTCTATAGGTCCCTATATTATTGTTTTGTATAAATTGCACTATAATCCCCTATATTGTACAAAATAACCTATATTTTATCATATAAACAACAATTCCATTAGATTCTATTAGGCTTACAAGGGTAAAATTGTCAATATGTGTGTTTTATATTTCCCAAGTTCTGTTATTTACGTAAAAGGCCCCAAAAGAATTATTCTTCTCATTTTGACCAAAACTTCATATTCCAAAAGTCACAGAATTCAAGAGAAGCTACATAAATAACTAAAAATTAGTTTATATCAATAAATAACTTTGGGCAAAAATTGAAATTTTACTAGCTAGTGAATAGTTTAAATCACTAATCCATGGATGATAAGCTGTTGTGAAAGTAAACAGACCCAGGAAGCTCATATGAATGAATGGATTTTGCTTACTCCAAACATAAACCTATTAAATATAATAATAATTTGTCAAAAGGGTTATATAATCGGGTTAATTGCAATTACACCCGCTGAACTATCTGAAAAAACTAAAAACACCCTGTACAATTAGGCAAAAATTGTACTGTAGGTCATTAGACAAAAATTGTACTGTAGGTCTCTACATTAGGCAAAAATTGTACTTGCTCCAGCTATTCTTTGGGTGCTTTACAATATTTTACATCCTGCTTTAAACCAATTATAGGTCCCTGTATTATGCAAAAAATGCACTAGCGGTCTTTATATTTAGTAAAGAAATGCACTACAGGTATTTATATTTAGCAAAAACTGCACTATAAGTCCCTAAATTATGAAAAAGCTACCATATAACTCCATATATATTATGCAAAAGCTACACTACATTCAAAATGTGGTACAAGATTAAAAATTTTATCTCCGCTATTTTTTGTTTTTTCATGATAATCGAATAATTTTGATTTGCAATTACTAGTAACTGCTCAAGGGTGTATTCATGTTTAAACAAGAGTAATTTACAAAAAAATAGATAATCATCTCTTTAAGAAAAAAAATCACTGGTTTCATTAGTAGACTTCTTCTGAGTATCATTAAGAAGATTGCATAGAATGGAAAATCACTTTAAAAGAAACAAGCAAAAGAATTGAAAATTAAAACAATTAACAAATATACATTGAGAACTTTAACAAATCAAAACTGATGATAAATTTAGTTTGGGAAGTTATTGTTTATTAAAAAACAAATATACATAAACAAATATTTATACCCAATATACAAAAAGAAGAACACTGTAAAATATTACCGATGAGAAGTTCTTTTTGGCAATAAAAGCACGTCGAATTGGAAAGAACCGTTGGAGAAGAAGCAAGTTGCTGTGAAGAAAAGAAAGAAAGTAATAAAAAATAGAGGATACCTGTGGCGAGCCAGATTTTTTAGCCAGGTCAAAATTTTCATGGATTGGGTTCTTAAAAATTGGGAACCCTATTACATTGAGGCGATTTCCTTGTTCATGGAGCGGCTTGGTGTGAAGATATTTCTTTTTATTTTAGTTTTACATTCATTTGGCTTCTTCGATTGTTGATGGAGTGGTGAATGGACACGAGTGGAGTGGCCGGGAGAGCATCAAAGAAGAAGAAGAAGAAAAAGGTTTTTATCTTTTTTTTTAGTCGGACAAAATATCTATGACATAAAAAAAATGACATGTAATTATTGATGACGTCATGCACAAGTGGCCAGGACGTGGCGCTGAGTTGGCGCCACGTGACGTTGACTAACGGTCAACTGATAATTCCGTCAAAAAAAAGGGTCATGAACATCACAAAATGAAAGATACATGACCATCTTGTTACTTTTCTAAACATGGGTACGCCCGCCCTGCACTTTGGCTTAAGATAAGAGACCATACAGAGGCTTTACCCTAATATATATACCATTTTTTTTACTTATACTAAGTGAAACTTCTTATAGATAAATATTATCTTCATATGTAGACGATTGTTAGAGATGATTTTGCTTTTGTTCACTCCTTATGGATCTCATTTGATTAGTTGTTTTTGTTGCAAAGGGTGTAGTTTTTGAAACTTTACTCTATGAACTTTACCCAGGTTAAAAATCGGAACAGTAATTTAAAACTTACACGAAGAGTATAAGTAGTAAAAAAAGTAAATTTATAAAACTTACACGAAGAGTAACAGTAGTTAAATACTAAACTTAAAATTTACATGAAGTAACAAAATAACATTAGGTAAAAAAAAATGCTAAACCACAATTACTTTTCCAATTACATGAAAATACAAATATTTCAAAAAAAAAAGTCTTGGAAATTGATCTTGCAATTTTGTTCGAAAGAAGTCTTGCCTTCGAACCTCAAAATGCTCTTACAATTTCCTATAAGTTGTTAGAAAAAGTGCGAAAACAATGTTGTATAAGGTATTAGAAAAAATGCGAAAATATTGCTTCAGCATTCCGAAAAGTAGATCACACTAGGCATTGCTGGATTGTCTTTGTTTCGACCATAAGCATCATTGAAACGGTTAAGAATGTTAAAATAGTTAACAACATCAACAGGTTTACGGTATTTCTAGTGATATGAAATTTGCTGGCAAAGGCATGCATCTGTTCCTCTGTCAAATGTTTCCTTACAGAAATTATCAATAATACAAGGAAGGGAGAAGCTAATAAACTTAACTTTTTTTATTGGATTAACCAAGTCTTAAGTTGATTTATAAGTATAATTTGAAAATGTTTTGAAAATATAACTGGACAGTGGATACGGAAGCCAAGTTGATTTTCAAATTCTAAAAAATTTCAAAGACAAAAGAAAGAGGACATTACTTTTTATGTTTCAAATATTATGCAATATTATTTTGAAATATAATTTATAATTCGGTAATATAATTCAGAAATAAAATTGGATCAGACATATAATTCGGAAATAAAATCGGATTGGAATATCTATAAATTTCGGAAATTTATATGTAGTTCGAATTCCGATCCGATTTTTTCAATAAACATGGAATTTCAAAATTTCTAAACCTTAAAATTCTATACTGGAATCGTAATTTTCGGATCAGAAAAGTTAGAAATCGGAAATTTCGCATCCGATTTCCACCTGTATGTGTTATGTTCAGTTAAATGTGATGTATACGTGATACTATATTTTTTCTTTGAAATTTACAACACTTCCATGTGGGGCAAATTTAGATAGAGTACATGAAAGTTAATTTGCTTACGTACTAAATATTTGATCATGTACTAATTGGGTTTTCAAAAGTTATTTTTAAAGATTCAAAATTAGGTTTTCAGATATGATTTAAAAATCAAGAATAGTGATATGTTAGAAGCTTGTCAAATTTGAAGATAAATATCATAATTTTTTATGTCAAATCTGATCTCAAATATATATATTTTAAATCATGTCAAAAGTTATCAAAAAGCAAAATTATAATTCAAACCAATGTTAAATGAGTAATTAACATAAAATAATAATTATTAATTAATTTGATATAAAGACTCAAATTTATAATTATTCCATTGACATTAATATTGTCTTAAAGACTCTATGTTAACAATAAAGTTTCAAATTAGGAGAAAGTTATGCAAAACCTTTCTAAATTACAACTTACACGTAGGAGAAAGTTATGCAAAAAATGAACTCAACTACATGTCGTATACATAACTAGTTCATTTCTTTAAATGAATTTTTAACTTAAAATGTTCATCTTGCTCCTACATAATAAAATCCCTTAAAATTATCTTTTCACGCCTCATTGATATATTCTAATGTGTAAATTCTTGCTTGTTTTGAGGTACTCTAAAACCCCAAATTGTAGCATTTTACTTTACACAGCTCATATGAAGGATCAAGAAGCAAAGTAGATGAACTACTATCCTCGGCTCAAAATTGGAAAGGTAAAACGATATTCTGTATAAAAATAGTTATCCTTTTAAAATCTCAAATTAGTAAAACGTTTTTGGTTGAATCCAAATGAAGTTAATAACAATCAACAACTTTGTAACATCTTGGCTGGCACCCTTACCCTAAAAGGTATTCGTTTTAGGCAAAAAATGGTATGAGGTTTTCAACTTCAACGATCTCATTTCAAAGAGCTTCTTACTTTCTAACCGTTGAACGTAGGACGCCACATGGATAAGAGTCGTTGGAAACAAAAATGGATACCCGTTTTTAGCAAAATGATATAACGTTTATAATGCTTTTCGTGATATTTCTCTCTCTATCTCTCTCCCTCTCTCTCTCTCTCTCTCTATATATATATATATATATATATATATATATATATATATATATATATATGGCCTCCTTGCATCACAAAACTCACATCTTGAAGCTCAAATTCAACCGTACACTATCCTACACTTCAAGAATAAATTCACTATCTTGTTCTTGCACATCCACATAAAAAAATACAAGCATAGTAAATTGTTTGCTCTTCCTTAAAGCTACTCTTTTCATATCAACCATAAAGGAAGATCAAGCTACAACTTCAAATCCACTCAACAAAGGAGATCAATGTTCAAGATACAACTTTCAGATCTAACACTTCTAGGAGTTTGCAATCATTCATGTTAGATTAGATCATCAAAGAGCATCCCAAAATTTGTTCTCATTGTATTTACCAAACCACTTAGGGTATTACTCTTTCTCTATGTTATAGAAGAGGGACATTTCATAGGCTAGGATTTGACATTCTAAAAATCTATTGGGTTGTGACCTAATCGTGAAAAGTTTTATCGGATTGTGACTTAACCACGAAAAGTCTCACCGGGTTGTGGCTTAACCACTAAAAGTCTCATCAGGTTGTGACTTAATCGATATAAGTCTCCGGAGTTTTTAGGTTGTGGATTAGCCCAAAAAACTGATATATTATTTTCTTTATCTTTTACTTATCGCGTGCATTTAGTTTAAATAATTATTTATTTCCCTTAGCTTAAGTGATGTCTCCATATTTGTGATATATTAATTTAGGTTTGGGACATCATTTTAGGTGTAATTGATTAAATGTTAAGGGATTTTCCCTGTTATAGATAATTTCTTAATTCATGTCTTGATTTGATGATTTATTACTTTTCGAGCATATTTGGTTTAGTTTGTGCGTTAATGTGAAACTCTTAAGGTTTATGGAATATAATTAGATGCTAAATCAATTTCGTGGAGTTAAGGGAATAAGATTCAACAGAAATCAGGAGATAAAAGGAAGCAAAGTTGAAATCGAAAAGGAAAAGCTGTCAAAAAAATCTTCCAAATCTGTAGCTACGTCAACTAGAGTGAAGATAATTCCAAATCGGCTGCGATTTTGGACGAGCCTTTAAAGGGTTATATATATCTTTTCGCTGCGGCCGTTTTAACTTAAAGAGGGATAAATTTGGTCTAGTAACAAAGAAGATATGACTAAAACAGTGAGCAGTGTTTATCGTCTCTTATATCTTAGGCAAGAATTTGAATCTGAAAAGGATTTCAATTACTTATCTTCTACTCCAAGATTTTGACCTAGGGTTAGCTAAACACCTATAAGTACACCCTCTTATCATTGTAAACAGGTCTTTGCTTGAATATTAATCCTTAGTATCAAGTTTATCATCCAAAGAAGCAAGTTGACATGTAAAGGCAGACAAGAAGTAATAAGAAAGAGAGTGACAAACTCCTCTTCTACATATCTCCTTCTCTATATTTAGGGTAATTAGTTATATATTTGTGCCTTATCCATATTACTAAGCTTTTATTCTGTAAGTTATATTCTTAATTATTGGGTTATTATTTTGTCTTACATTCCAGAATACTATTTGTTATTTTATTTGATTTGAGCTTGGCGTATATCTGTATTATGTGCTCTGACTTATTGTTTCAGCCCTAGATTCGGCCAATCTTAGGACTATCCTTATTAATTAAGTTAACACCCAGAAGGGGGATTCAATTATTGACAACACCACATAACCGTCTAGTGTGGGGTAGTGATCATAACGGGCTTGCCTAGCTAGATAGCCATAAAGGCTTGATTTTATTTACCGATAATTACGCATGGTCGTCTTACCCCAAGTCCCCTGGTAGTGGAAATGTTTCTCCTAAGTCTACTCTGACGGGGGTTAGGAAGAATTTAGAATCCTGGTTAACATATAATGCTCAATTCACCCTTAAAGTTAGAATAAAAACTTAGTAAGATAGGCTCATATTAGTAACCCTAATTTATCTGACTTATTTATTTATCTGTATTCTTATTTATCTATTTACATCAGATAACTATTCATCTTATTTTAGTTTTAATCTAAACATCTAAATTCGTCTAAGCTTATTGAATATAAGTATATCTGACAAATTAAAATCCTGCGAACGAACTTTACTTACTAAATAAACTTCCAAACGATCTGTAATACTTGCAGTTGATTTTCTCGTGGTTGTCAAGGGTGTCTGTCCTTTATTATTATCTTATTTATCTGTTTATTTATCACACCTTTTCCCCCCATATTAAGTTAGATTGTTTTAAATTTTTTATTAGCCTTTTCTTTGATCTAAGGAATTTTACTTTAGATAATCTAACCAGGTTGCTTATATTTTCCCTCATTACATCCTTAATTTAATAAACCTTGTAGTTTTTCAATCTTGGTGCTCATCATAATTAAATAGAATTTTATCTTTATAGAACTTGCAGTATAGCTTCAACATCCACAAACTCTTATGATCACTTTTGTATAGGGATGGCAGTTGTTACAGTTAAAAAGCATAACCTAAAATAATTGAATCAAATAAAAACCAAATTATATAACGATGGTTAAAACCATTAGGTTATAGTTTTAGATAAAAATAAAACCGAATAAGCAAAAACCATTCATTATCATATATATATATCTAGTTATAATAGTATCTTGAAATTCTAAAACCAAATACTAGATTTAACCAACTAATAATAAATATGCAATTTAATGAAATACCAACACAATGTTCTATATATCTTGGATATTTTTCCTACATGTGTGGTCTTATTTTATGAAAACTAATAAGTTTACAAGATTATAATTTGATTATGGTTAAAAATACAAAATCTTTTAATAGACCGAGACTGAATGACGTGGTTATGGTTTTTTGAAAGTGTAACTGATTGTTAAACGCGTTAGGTTATGATTTTTAATAAGATAAATGATTATGGTAATGGTTTTTGATATTTTTACAAAAAGTCGAACCATTGACATCCCTACTTTTATATGCTTAGACTTTGTTCCGTATGTTCTTGGCATAGACCTTAAGTTTAGTAGTCTCTAAAATTTTAATTTGGTATTAATTAGATCACCCCCACTTTAGGACTCTACATGTTGTTTTTTTATCCTAACTCAATGTTAAATAGATATATCATTAGTAAAGTAAATAATTCTTCCTTATTTATCTCTTGGAAAATTATTTTAAGCGTTTCTTATTTTGTTTGCAAAGGGAAAAACTCCATGAAGCGTTTTGGTATCCATGGTACTCCCTTATTCCACGGTATTGATTATCATCTTTGGAGAAAAGAGATGGATCTTTTCACAAAATCCATTAGCCATGATATATGGTGTGCCATCAAGTCAGAATATATGTTCCATATAGAGATGATGGTACAAAGAAAAACTTTGAAAAATACACTCCATATGATATTACAATAATAAATCAAAATTATCTTGCCATTTTCCATCTTGAAGATGGTTTAAGTGACGGAGTATAAGAGCTCTTAAAAAATCGATTAGCAAACACCACATGGAAACTCTTGAAAACACTCTACAATGACGAACCCAAAGTCAGGAAGGACTAAAAGGTTGATTGCAGGAAGAATTAAATTTTATGTTTGTACTTTGCCTATGATCTAAATAATCTTGGTTTTATAAGGAAAAGCATGATACCATAGTTCTCCTTGGTTTATAAGTCTAATAAAAAAGAGAAGGAGGTGTTTTCTCTTTTAATTTCAATGGGATGAAAGTTGAGATTGATCTGATCTACTACTGCGATCAACTCTCTCTCCCTCGATGGATTGAATATTCTACTATAAGTGAGAAGGCGAAAGATTATATCGATACTCATAATAAAATTCTTTATTTATACTCCTACTCTTATATCTTTAGAATTAATCATTCTCTTTATGACAGTGTGGGTTTATCAAATAGGTTATTACATCTCGACACAAAAAGGAAATGCATACAGTCGGGGAAATATAAAATAGGGATTTACAAGAAACAACGATTGAACTCCTCACCTTGGAATACGAAATACCAAAAAGAAAAACCAATTGTAAGTCCCTATGCAAATTATTATGTGTCTGACTATCCAATTTTTGTTCTTACTCGGACAAGGGCTTCTCCCAATACTGCAATAATGATTAATGATGCAAGGAAGCCCAAAGATCACACGCGTGAAGGTAAATATATCACTACATATCGGAACAAGTAAATCCTTCTATATATACATGAAATCCTTACAAGAAGAAGGTAACA
Source organism: Nemophila menziesii (assembly GCA_029959085.1). Lineage (NCBI taxonomy): Eukaryota > Viridiplantae > Streptophyta > Magnoliopsida > Boraginales > Hydrophyllaceae > Nemophila > Nemophila menziesii. The sequence goes on from JARWIR010000008.1 coordinate 28,114,260, forward strand.
AAGCTCTTTCAATCCACAAAAATTTACTCACCGTTTTTTGAGAAAAAATTCTCTCTTCCTCCCTTATTCCGAATTGTTATTTTCTAAATTATTTCTTTTTAAACACGCTATTAACGCTTACTTCATCATGGCAACACATGATTTCCATGCTCTTCCAATAGTACCACTTAGCGAACGAATTGTCAGGAAGTTAGAGGTTATAAACATTGGTATTAAAACTCGTATGATAGACAGTTTGAAGGATGACACTGCTATCATACTGAAAGTGATAGGTGATACAAGGGTATTCATAATGGGATTAAGGAAGCATAAAGCAGATAAGTGGGGTATACAAGGAATCTTTTGTCTCACTAAGGTCAATAACAATGTTTTTAAACTAGAAGTTTTTGATGAAAGATAATTCAGGAGGGTGTGGGAAATAAGGCCAGTTATCTTCTTAGAATTGCATGTTAGCATGACTTTGTGGCCTCAAGTGGTGCATATACAAGAAATTAAAAGGGATTACTCTTCAATGTAGGTGCAGATCAAAGGTTTAACCTTTAAACATAGCAACACAAACACAGTTAGAGCTCTTGAAGTTTGCTTTATCAAGAACGAAGCAATTGACTTTTTTGAGATACCAACTACTAACGTGAAGGTCCTCATATTCAGGGTTAAGATAAACGTGAAACATCCCTTCCTCCAGGTACTTATCTCCTCCAGAAAGGGGGTTGGGTTGGGTGACTTTTCAGTATGAAAATACTGGCTCATTATGCTTTGAATATGGGTGGATAGGCCACCAATACGGAGAATGTACAGTGAATGATAATAAGAATGTTGAGGATATAGATGAACGCAGGAAAGTTAGCTGGAGTATTGACAACATAGAAAAATTTCCGCTATTTAATGTTTATACCCATATTATTGTCTAAAATTAAAAATTGATGGTAAGTTCCTTTTTTATGGATATGGGATTAATCGTGATAAAGGCAATAAAGTGAACAAAGAAGTGAATAACAGAGGTACGTGAGGTCTTGTTATAAAAGATGAATAGGACGTTGATTTGGAGAGTTATAACTATACTAGAGGTGTTAGGCAATGACAAGTCATAGAGAGGATGGATAAAAGGTTTGATGAGATAAAGGAGCAAGAGAATACGACTAACTGGAACAAAATTGTGGAAAAACTGAGAAGTTAGATTTGAAGTACAGCTTGAAGGTCGGATGCTTTTAAAAACTTAACTGAACAACAAGGAAATGAGGGACTTTTGAATAGTAAAGCTAGTAACCAGTCAGAGGAAAGAAGTAAGGAGCATAACAGTTACAATAGGGGGGAAAAGTGATGGATAGGGTATCAAAATTTCTTCAGATAGTGAGAGTTTGTTAGAAAAACAAAAAATCACTAAGATTATGAAAGAATTCAAAGCTTTGGTTTATAGAGGTAAGAACTGTAAAGACAAAACAATTAAGATTAAAAACTTTTAGAAGTTAAGAGTTACTGAAGAATCCGGTGAGGAAAATTGAGATAAAAATTAAGGGGAAGAGTATAATAACAGTGATGGGGAATTGAATGAAGAAGAACAATTGAACAAAGACATTGACGAAGTAGCAAAGATGATTGAGGATGGTATGACTCACAGATGGAACCTAAGAGGAAGAAGGAAGCTTAGAGGTCGATCAAGTTAAGGACAAAGATGGAGGCGAGGGAGAAAACATGGAGAAAGAAATGTTTTTCAGATTTGGGGATGCGGAAGTTGAAGGTAGTGAACCTAGTAATATCCACAAGGGAAGCGGACAAACCCATAAGTTGGCCACCAAGAAGAAATGAGTATGATTTCTGGAACTGTCAAGGGATAAGGTCCCCCTGACAGTTTCTAATATCAAGTTAGTTCTTGCGTGCTATAAACCAGTTTTTGCCGTTTTTTGTGAGACCATGTTGAGAGAGGTTGAATCTCGATACATTTTCACTCTTTTTGGATTTAGTAATTGTTTTTTGTTGACCCCACCATAAATTCTTTCCATTACAGTGGGTTCCTTGTCTCATGGCACCTTTTTGTTAATGTTTCTATTTCTCGTTGTAGTCTGCATTTTATTATCTTTCATATTAATGAAGTTTCTGTTTACTATTCTATGCTTTGAATGTTAAGAATATGGTGAGAAATCAACGGATCAAAGATGTTAAGGAACTATGGATAATAATAGGTGATTTTAATGAAATTTTAAATATCAATGAAAAAAAATAGTACAATACCGGCTGATATTAATCATATAAATAAATTCAAAAACTTCACAACTCATAACTCTTTAATGGAAATTAAATCTAATGGATGCTTTTACACTTGGTCAAATAGAAGAATGGGAAAAAACCTTGTAAAAACAAAATTAGATAGAGCTTTAGCTAATTATGATTGGATTACTTTTTCCCCCGAGATCAAGTACAAGTTCCACCGTCTATAGGATAAGACCACTCCCCTCTTATTTTACAATTTGATACAAATATGAAACATTACCCTAAGAAATTTGAATCATTTTGGATAGATAACAATGAGAGCAGGTCTACAGTTGAAGAAGCTTGGAACACCCCCAAATATCAATCTTCCTATGCCTTATTATATTTGTAAGAAAAACCGCGTCATATGTATTTATTTTGTATATTTTTCTTTTTAATAACTAGTTCTTTAAGTGCAATTTTTTCTTCTATTAGATGTATTTGTGGCCATTTTTTAAATGACTCCACAAATATTATAAGTTATAAGAAAGGTTTATCGAAAAGTAGAAAAATATTTACTAATCTTCATGCATAAAATAGTTTATATGTTTATTAATTTAATCATTAAACTGACGAGTAAGAAATACAACAATGATACTTTTTTGATATGTAACAATTATGTAAGCTATTAATTCTGATAATTGTTACAAGCTGAGGAAGAAAAAATAAAGATATAGAGAGAATATTTTCTTGTACTCCAAGTCACTAGTCCTAGTACAATAAAACGAGCTTTATATTTAAAGGTCAATGAAAGACAATTCTCTTGCCTTATTTAATAGTCATGTTTGAAAAGATAAATTCTCAACCCTTTGGACATACACAAGTAATCAATATAATTTATTCATAATACTTTCCCTTGGGTTTCCATCCATTTGGAAATATAAGTCGTTAAAACCTTGCCAAGAAAAACCGTGTGGGACAAAAACTGAGTCGAAGTAAAAAAAATAGTACATATAGATGGAACTAATCATCTTGAACACTGCCTTGTTAAAACCATTTAAAAAAAAACCTCAATGAGATAAAAACCTTGGACGAAGGAAAAAGAGTACAGTCTTGTTTACGCTCCCTCTGATGTTGGCAAGAGATCTTTGAGTTGTCGCATTCCAAAATTGTGGATAGACTTCTTAAATGTTGTGGTTGGTAATCATTTCGTAATAAAAACTGCAAATTCCCACGTGATTGTATATTGCCGAGTTACAATATTCACATTCTTCTGTAATTCGTGGATGTAAAAAACTTAGGTGAAATATGTTTCGTTTTGTCTCCTTTGATGTAGACATTTTAAATATGTGTTATACAAACAATAGTATCCTCATACAATACTATCGGTGAATTATTGTTGAAGATAAACCACACTTCTTTTGGGTATGTTGAATAATCCACTTAAATAAACATTTGGATATTCACTAAAGGATATAATTCATTAAAACCTTATCAAGAAAACCCATTAAGACAAAATTTGATGAAGGGAAAAGAGTACATCTTTCCATGGGGCTTATGACACATATTCGATTTGTCCCGTTAAAAACCTTACCAGGAAAAACCCACTAAGAAGAACCGTGGTGAAGGAAAAAATGCAGAATTTCAATATATTACCCCCTCATTACGACATTACATATTTCCAAATAAATTATATATTTGCGGACATGTACCTTGATTTTGTCGTTAATAAAACTTTAATTAGTAAATCTTCTGGATTTTCATTTGAGGATATGGAGTGTTAGTAATATCATTTTCTTAATCGACAAAAAGAGTATATACTTTCTTGACAATGAATATCTGGCATGCCTCGTTAAAACATTATTAGGAAAAACCCAGTGGTGAAAAAACTTAGTGGAGGAAAAGAGTACAACACACAAATATCACATCCTCTTCATTATGACAACAAATATTCTGAGTATCATTTCATAATTCAGACACTTATTACCTGTTCTTTAAATAAATCATGTTCTTCATGACCTTTTATCCTCCATGCACTTCTAGATCTTTGAGACGTTAAAATTTAAACGCTCTAAGTAATTCTGGCGCCTATTGTGTTTCAGGCACTTGTTGTGCTTTAAACACCTTTCGTGCTTAGGAACCTAACATGCTTCAGGCACCTATCGTGCTTTGAGCACCTATTGTGCTCGTCAATAATTTTAATATCCATCTAATAATCACCACTATGTATCACTAACATAAGCATGAGGACGTCTCCATATAATCAATTCTAGGTTTTTGCGTGAACCTCCGTGATACATGTAGGGTTTTAGATTTCAAAATTCATTATTATCTTTTCTATCATTGTCGACATATTTCACCACTTTGTGCTTTAGAATCCTTATTATATATTTCAAGCGCTATATTAAATGAAAATATATTAATCCCATAAACTGTCTCAGTTTTAAATATTTTGAGTAGACAAATAATCTACATAACTTTCTGCGTATTCAAGTACATTGGTCTTTTCAATAACCATTACTTCCTTTAAGAGTAATGCATGTACGAACATTAGTTGGCTTAATAATTCTTGTCTTATCACATGAAGTGCACATTCCACATTATTTACTAATTCATCATTTACTCATGAGATTCCTTTCTTTGGGGCATGGCATACTTTGAACCGACAAGCTTACCACGCTTCATGTGTTGGTTATATGCATTAAAGATCTACCAAGCTTCATGCGTTAGTTAGATGCATTACTGGTGTACCACGCTTCATGTGTTGGTTGGATGCATTTGTTGGAACATTTGTATGTGTCTATATGGGACAATAATCTATGTTGGAGCGTTTACAACATATTTTGGAATTTCAAAATATTCTACATACTTGCGAATGCATTAGGTATATTATTTGCAATACTTTGCAAATGGTTATTCCTTTAAACTACAAGTTTCTATTGTTTTATTCGTGGATAGAAATTATATAATAAATTGTATTCCACGATATGTCACACAACTCCAGGTTGCCTTAACTCTTTCCCTAATAAGGGGAAAAATATCTCTTTTAGATGACACGCCGCAAAGTGTGATTAAATATATCATCTTTTAGGGATTCAAGATATCCAATAATTTAAATAGAATCAAAATCAAAATAAACCCAAATAAACTGTTGGGATAGTCAATAAATTTTACTTCAGAATATAAAACATATGTGTAGTCACTTGACAAAATAATATTCTGGTTTTTCTAAGTAGAGACTGAGTGAGTTATCTATTATTCTACATATCCATATTGACACTAGTTGACCCAGTTGATCATGTAATAATACAAAGTTATTTGGATTGTAACATCTTTTATTTTGCACAATGTGTGATTCAACTGCTCGAATCAGTATATATTACAATCCCAAAATAGCATAATGTTTTTCTTCATACACACTTATTGTGAGACTTTTATAAATAATGCAAAAAGAAACATTATTACAAACATTTTTGGTTTATACAGGATATTCATTTCAGCGAATATCCTTAAACTTAGTAATTACTTTCGGGATTTACTAAAATGTAATGCACTAATTATGTCAATTTTGTACCACAAGGTATCATAATTTCTTGGCATCCAAAACTTTTAATTAGATCAACTAGATGGTTTAGCATTTGATAGGTAAACTACCACTATATAGTTCCATTATATAGATAAGCATTCATAGTTATCATCTCGTGATGCCTTATTTTATGTGACCTTGTACTTTTGGGATATTTCTTATTATTCTATTTTTTATGGTAAGGATTTTTTCTTAACCGTATTCAAACTATTATGGAATCAAGAGTTGATTCTTCCATGACCTTAACGTCGTTTGGATTTCGGGTAACCAAGATGTCAATTCCAAACACATTAGAAGACATTGCATTTCTTCCGGAAACACACTTCCATTCACTTTAAAGAATGGTTTTTAGCTAAGAAAAAAATATTTAAGTCACTAAATTATTTCCATTACCGGGTCAATATTTATATTAGCTGAAAATGATGCATTTACTTCAGAGAATGTGATTTTGTTCTCTCCAAAGAATAATTTCTAATCAGGGAGTTCAATATTGACCCACTTGTTTTGTCATCCACACGTCTGCTTATTTAGATAATGAAAATGGTTACATTCACTTCAAGGAGTGTAGTTGTATTCACTTCGAGGAGCGAAACGTTATAGTTTACAAGAATATGTAATGTTAAACCATAATATTGGGATAAAAATCTACTTACGATATTACTAGTTCAGGAGTATCTTCATGACATGAAATGTGTAAAAGGTCTTATTATATATTTTTTCAGAAAACTTCTACCTACAATAATATCTATTTCAGGAGAATAAATATGCAACTTTGAATTTTAGAAGGATGCGAAGGTATCCTATTGTTCCTTTGTATTCTCATAAAATAATTAACCTCACCTTCTTTTGATTTGCTTAACTTCTATTTATTTATTTTTACGATAAATCTTGTTGTCATCACCTCCTTTTCCTTTTCTTAATGACAATATTAGTAAAAAAATCATATATATATATATATATATATATATTAGGAAAACTTACTTGCAAAGCAAACTTTGCATCACTATCATGATCACAACCTTATTTTGAGTTATGATCACAACCATGTTGATTCAAATACACATTAGAAGACATAGCATTTACTTCATGAAATATTTTTTATTCTACAATAAATAATTTTAGCTAGAGAGTACAATATTTAATGTATTTAACCCAACCATTTTATTTATTTATCCATTTTTAGATCCTGCAACTCGTTATAGGGAATGCAATTCCATTCACTAAATGAGATGTTCTTAATCCAGAGAATGTAATTTTATTCAATCAAATATTGTCACCACAATATTTATTTTAATACACATTTGAAAATTATTGCATTCCTTTTGGGAATGTAATTCTAATCACTTCAAGGAATAGTATTGAGTAAATAGAACGTGCGTTATTATTTTTATATCAAGTAATCATTATTTTGCTTGCTTACGAGATAAACAATCTCAAAATATTTTAACTTTTATTCGTGATATAGCTACTTCAGTAGTATATGCATGATATGATAGAAGGATACAAATACATGTTCTACCTAGTAATATTATGTTTGCTCGTTTGAAACCCTCAATTAACTTAGTAGTACGTGAGCTTGTACTAACACTTTCATTTTCCCGATTTACTAATGGATGATTAGTTTGTCCAAATGGTAAGGCTTCAAATATTTACAAAGAAGGTTGCAAGTTTGAACCTTTATTATACAAAATTTGCACAAATTATCCAAAAAAAAGTGCAATTCATAAAATTATTTATTATTTCAAACTTACCTCTCCCTAATTCTATGTTATTTTTATCAATAAACTTATTTTGTTACGAAATGAATTCTCTAACATTCATGGAATATTTATTTAATGATATGAAAATGTATCAACGAACTTGCGGTTCATACTATTGCTTCAAGAATTATATATATGAATAAAAAATTTGAGCGTGAGAATTATCTCCGTCAATGTGTATATTAACGAACTCTGAGTTCATAAAACTGAAAATATATTTTTACTATCAAGTCTTTACAAATATAGTTCATATCCTTTTATTTAACACAATTAAGTTTTTAAATAATTATGATATGAGTTATTCATCATATAACACTTTTTTCTTCAAACCCATAAATCTGAATTTAGACTTCTAGTCTTTATAATTCCTTTAAATTTTGAGTCGTTATAATTTACTCTAGCTTTCAAACTTTAAGAATTCCATATAGATGTCGAATCTTTAAAATTAAATCCTGACATCACCCTTTAAAGATCCGACTTAGGCTTCGAGCCTTACAAAAATTATTGTATGCTTTAGGCATACAAAAATTATGTAAGCTTCATGCATATTTATTTATTTATTATACTTTTTGCATATAGATTTTGCATATATTTCGACGTAGGCTTCAGGCGTATATAATTTCTCTTTATACTTCCAGCTTAAAATTTTTGTAGGTTCCAGACCTATAGAATTCTGTATATACTTCTGGCATATAAAATGCGCTTCGGGCCTATAAAATCTGTTATATGCATCTAGCATATAAATTTCTATGTAGGCTCGGGTCTATAAATTGTATTATATGAATAATATATAACAAAATGTAGAATTGTAGATTGTATTTTTCAATAATTATTCGTATAAGACAAATAAATATATAGTTTAGCGGTTATACGCTAACACTCTATTATCTAAGGCTTCAAGTTTAAATCCCTCATACTACTCAAAATTTCACCGAACTTATTTTTTTAGGATGTTAAATTAATCTACATATAGCATCATCCTATACTATTTGAAGTTGAGACTTCGAGTCTACAACATTAATCTTAACTTTGGGTTTTTGAATATTATACAAGGGTTCGAGCCCTATAAAGTTAACTATTAGACTCAGGCCTTCTAAAATACAGATATGCTTCGTGCCTTCAAAAGAATTACATATAGGCTTCCGGCCATCGAAATACTTAAGCTAAAAAAAAATCACAAACACCAAATTTAACATAATAAGAATAAAATGAAAAATACAAACTATTTATCAAATAAATACATTAGACATAAAATTAAAACGACCAATTCGTGATTCAAAGGTAGACAATCTGCTTTGCTGACGGATGATTTTACTTTCTAGCTTATCCCGCTACACTTTGGAGAAAGAGTTTTATTCGTGCTGATAACGTGTTATAAAATGAAGGAGAAAAGATAAAGATATAGATATAATATTTTCTTTTATTCCAAGTCACTAGTCCTATTACAATAAAATAAATCTTATATTTATAGGGTAATGAAAGACCCTTCACTTACCATATTTACAAGTCATGATTGGTAAAATAAATTCCCAACCCTTTAGACATCCACAAATAATGAATATAATTTATTCATAATTATAATATAGATATTAGATGTTTTATAGTAATCTGTTTATGGCAATAAATTACAAGTTTGACATAATAATATCCTGCTACTATTTTTTCTTCTATAAAATATATGCTTACAAGTTTCACCTTTTTATACAAAGAAAGGCATACACAAAAAAAAAATATCTCTTCTCATATATAAATAAGTAATTTGTACTTGAAATCACATAGTCAAATAACTTTCTACAATAGTGAACCCAATTAATTGTGTTAAAAATGTTTATGCTATTGTTATTATGTGGATGATAGCCGTGAAGAATTCAATTGAGACCGGCAGTGGTAAAAATACATAGGTCTCTTTAACTAATTCACATATTAATCCTAGTGGTAAGGAGGAAAACAAGGGATAACATTTGCTCAACTCTTTTCCTCGTCATCAAAACTCCCAAACTCCCCATCGGGTGACCAGACTTGGTTCAGCCTGGAATGTGACTCACTCCTCTCCTGCTTCCACCAAAACGAATGGGTGATTGTCCCAGCCTCAATTTGTAGTAGTCTTACTGATGAAGATGCTACTTTGGGCTTCTGCAAGTAAGATATATATATGAGAAAACATAATTATTTGATCATTTTGATAATTTAGTCACTTATCTTTGGAAATTTGAAAACATTAGCCCACCTGTTGTATATTCATCATATTATATATCATTGATGTGAAGAAAAAAACTAAAATAGCCCTAAAATTATTATTTTGGTATTGCCATATGTTATGCTAACACGTGAAAACATAATACAAATACAAAAAATGACTTATTGTGTCACAAAACTAAACAATAAAGAGATTGATTATGTTTGCAAGATAGAGGACTAACATATATATTAAATATAAAGTTGTATCACTTATAGAGGTAGTATTGATATTCATACGTATCATAAATGATATTCAAATGTTGTGTCTTACCACTCTAATTGCATGGAGGGTGATGTTGAAATATCATGACCAGCGATCTTAATCTTGATAGAATCACGTTTTTTGAACGCATGCATTAATCTGTAAAAAAAATCAAAAAATTAGTACTTACAACCTTCTTATATATATCATCTAATTTATCCTAACATAATAAATAATAATTGAAAGTTATTTTGATTTTTTTAATCAATTTACAACTAATTTAGTAGATAAAAAATTATTGAAATTATACTCAAATATGTTTATGTTTCCATTTCTACTAAGATATTGATAAATTATATAAAAATACACATATGTGACTGCCTTTTGAATATTCATAATTTACTCATTATTTCAAATTACTCTTGCAACATAATAAGTCATGTGTTATCACATGATGAAAATACCACATATTCAAAAGTAGTATTAAAAATCATAGAGTATCTTTTGAACAGATTTAATGAATATTATAGTCTTTTATAAATTTATAACATTAAAAGAATAATTTTAAAAAAAAAAGATTGAGTAGTAAACGTTGACTTGCAAGAATAACTGAGGTAAGAATCATATCGTCCATTTATAATATCTTTCTTCAGTATGTAAATGAATTAGAACTCGGTAATAATACTGAGAGAGGAATATAATGGGCCTCCACAAAAGTTTTAGAGAATGAAACTTTGCATCTATAAAAACATATTAAAAATCTAAAATCATACTGTGACAATAAAAATTACAATACCAATGATAATATGAAAACTCATCGGGTTTTAAAATAAAGATTTGATCTCTGTTTATCTTCAGAAATATGTTAATGAAAATAAATACTCTACAAATCTGACAAACGCAACAAAAGTAGATTTCTAATTTTTTTTTTAAAACATCAAATTTGACAAGAAATATATTATTATCTAAAATAAAAATAAATTCACACACACACAAGCGCGCGCACATACACACACATAATTCACGACTATATTACATTAATTTTCAAATAGATTATCAAAGTTACAATATATTATGATTCTATTCACCTGGTCAGTAAAGGGGAACAAACGTGTAGTTAATAATTTATTTAAATAAAATCATATATGTAACTTTCTATAGAGAGATTGTAAGAGAAACCTTGTAAATGATCATTTATGTGATAATGCGTTGATAGTGTCTTTGAATATTCTTTCTGTTGTTGGTGGAATTTAGGGGATCGATCTTTGAGATGAAGATATGGTCGTTAATTGAGTAATGTATAGGTCTCGTTAATTGAATACCTAGTTGTTTGTTCTAATGGAGAAGGAGGCTATGTATCGGCTGAGAATGGGATGGAGGCGGTGTTAATGGCGTGGAATGTTATAAGTAAGTGAGATTAGGGTTTTTATATATAAGTTTTATTTAATATTTTGTCCATTATATTATTTATCTTATAATGTCCTTGTCCCTTTAGTTTTATCTTATAATGTTTAGTCCCATTAATAAATTTAATGAAATATGTAACCTCAATAATTCTTGTATAATTAAAATTATATTGAGAAATTGTATTCACTTTTTCAACCAATAATGATAGTTGTGGGATTTGAACACACACTCTTTCAGATTGGAGCATAAATTTGGCACTTTCTACCACACGACTAAACTGTCAATGTTATATATTTAGACACATTGGTGGGGGAAAAAGGTGTGATAAATAAATAGATAAATAAAGATAATAATAAAGTACACACCCTTGACTACCATGAGAAGCTCACTGCAAGTATTACAGATTGTTTGCAAGATTAGTTGATAAGAAAAGTTCGTTCGCAGGGATTTAATCTGTTAGATCTACTTGTATTAAATAAGCGTAGATGAATTTAGATGTTTAGAATAAAATATAATAAAATGAATAATTATCTGATGAGAAATAATAAATAAGAATGCAGATAAATAAATATGAAAGTGAGTAAGATAGATTAGGGTTACTAATATGAGCTTATCTTACTAAGTTGTTATTCTAACCTTAAGAGTGAATTGAGCATTATATATTAACGGGGATTCTAAATTCTACATAACCCCCGTCAAGGTGGACTTAGGAGAAACTTCTCCACTACCAAGGGACTTGGGTAAGGGGACCCTGAGTCATGATTGGTGGTTAAATCAAACCTTTATGGCTATCTTGTTAGGAAAGCCCGTTAGGATCACTACCGCACACTAGACGAGTATGTGGTGTTGTCAATAATTGAATACCCCTTCCGGGTGTTAACTCAATTACTAAGGATAGTCCTAAGATTGGCCAAATCTAGGGCTGGGAACAATAAGTCAAAGCACACAATACCAATATACGCCAAGCTCAAACCAATTAAAATAACAAATTCTATTATGAAATTTAAGACAAAATAATAACCCAACAATTAAAAGTAAAACTTACAGAATAAAAGCTTAGAGATATGGCGAAGCCACAAATATATAGCTAATTACCCTAAATATAGATAAGGAGAGATGTAGAAGAGTAGTTTGTCACTCTCCAACTTTTTGCTTCTTGTCTTCCTCTACAGGTCAGATTGCTTCTTGGATGATAAGCTTGATACTAAGGATTAATAATTGTGTAAGGACTAAGATAATGTTTAGAACTGAGCAACGACATGTTTACATATATTAAAGGGTGTATTTATAGGAGTCTAGGAAGCCCTAAAACGTTTTCTTGGAGTGGAAGACAAGTAATTGGACTTCTAGCCCAACTCTAATTCGTAACTCTAAAATATGGAAAAGGTAATAAACTGTTGCTGTTTTGTTTTGGCCGTAACTCCTTCAATACAACTCTGAATGACGTGTTCTTTATGTCGAAACTGATCGTCTCGGAAAGCTCTAGAACTTTGCCACATACAATCCTTCCGAATTCCTAGCCAATCTTGAGTTATGATCACTTTTATGGACGTAGCTGGTGAAATTCAGATTTTTATCTTTCCATATCTATCTTTTCCTTTCTTTATATCCAATTTCCATCTTTATCTTCTTTCCTTTATCTCTTGAAATTGATTTGCATCTAATTAATTACCATATATCTTTAAAGTTTCATAATTAACGAACATTAAACCAAATATGCTCTAAAAATAGTAAATCATCAAATCAAGACAGGAAATAAGAAAATACAATAGTATATATAAAAATTGAGTATATGACTTCCAAAAATACCTAAAATGATGTCTCCAACTAAGATTAAATCATCACAAATGGGGAGACATTACATATTCATTATATGAATCACTATATTTGTACAAAATATCACCATGGTCAAGAACCTATACAAGTTGGCTTGAAACTCACACTATGTGTATGGCGTTAAAGAAGTTTGTTTATGTAGAAAAGAATGGTAACAAGTGATAATTATGAATTTGAGTTAGTGATGATAGCTGTGGGATTTGAATTTTGAACCCACGCCCTTTTCGACAAGAGACAAAATCAGACACTTTAGACCACAATAAAAATATCAACATTGTATATTAAACACATTCATAATACATCTATCAATCCCCGTGTTCTTCATAATACTACTATGGTTAACAACCTACAAAAGTGGGGCTCGAAACTCACATTATGCATGTGCGATGGAATGAGACTATTTAAGTGGTAAAATAATGATAAAATGTCACAACAACTTTGATATTAATTCAATAATGATAGGTTTCAGATTAATTGACACGCCAAATGGTAGGAAGAACATGTCAATTAGACCTTAGACAAGCAAAGCGGTAGTGAAAATATGCATCTCTTGACAAACTAGCCGTGACGGACCTCGATGACTACAAAGGGTATTCAGGGTTAGGAATCATAGGTGGAGTTTCCTTGTTCCACTCGAGGGATAGGCAAGTATAGTCAATGATCCCATACAATCGGCAACCAGGCGTCCCACAATCAAGTGGTCATTATCCAGAAACGTGTCACAAAAGAATAGGAAGAGTAGTTCTTGGAATGTAACAACATGATGAGAGATCGTGAGAGCGAACGTAGTCATAGAAGAGCCTATATAAAATTATTGCAATCGAATAGATTCATGTAATCACAAGGAAAAATTAACGCCAAATCAATGGTAAAGTTTATCTTTCTTTTACTGCTTTATTGTTTTCTTAATTAAGTTTCTATTTATAATCAATAATACCACTTAAAAAAAGTAAATCACATAAACCAAACACATTTAGTTTTGTAAAATCTAACCAGTAATCTCTATCCTATCAGTTTGACGTCGTATGTGGAACCGATGAGTTCTTCACCAATTGAGATATTACCATGGTAAAATCAAGCCTAGAGCCCAAACTCGCTAGCAGAGCAAACAACCCTTGAAAAGTGATATCAAGCTTAAGCTTCACCTATGAAGTCGTTGGTCAAAGGTCCATTGGATTTGGCAGAACACCAAGGGAAGATATCTAAGGTCCTCACAGCAGAGAAAAGATACCATCTACCGCGGATGCTAAAAGACAGCAATGACTTGTTTTCCTAAAACATCGAAGATATTGTAGGGATAGAACCTCAAGATTCTATCCACCACTTGATAGTCAAACCCTAGGCAAAGCCTATTCATCATGTAGAAGGACGTTCTCTGAATATTGTTACCAAGGAAGAAGTAGAGCGGCTATTTCAGGAAAAACACATAAAGGAAGCCAACTACCTGGATTGGATCACAAATTCAATGTTAGTATCAAAGCCCAATATTAGTTAGGGAATGTGTGTGGATATTACCAACCTCAATAGAGCTTGCCCAAATGATTGATTACTGATGTCTCCCCATTTGTGATGATTTATTATTAGTTGGAGACATCATTTTAGGTGTTTTTATCAGAGTATAGGTCGATTTTCTCATGATTTAGTACACTTTCCTATTTTTGTGTCTTGAATTGATTATTTATTATTTTTAGAGCATATTGGGTTTAATTATTTATTTAGTGTGAAGCTTTAAAGATATATGGTAATTAATTAGAGTCCAAGTCAAAGTCTAAGAGCTAAAGGAAAGAAGATAAACATGGAAATTGAAGATAAGGAAACAAAATATGGAAAAGGAAAAGCTGCCATAAATCTAAATTTCACCACCCACGACCACAAATCAGATTATATCTCAACATCGGTGAGGAATTTGGAAGATTGGTCAAGAAAAAAGTTAAATATCTTTCCGAGACGATGAATTTCGACTACTCATACGCGTCAAACGGATATGTATTGAAGCTGTTAGGACCAAAACAAAAACGGGACTGGTTCCATATTTTAGGGCTATGAATTTGAGTTGGGTTAGGAGTCCACTACTTACCTTTTCCTTCAAGAAAACGAATTAGGTCTTCCTATACCCTATAAATACAGCAGCTTATCATTAGAAAATCATCCTTGGCTAAACCTTAAGCCAGGAAGAAGCTTACAACACAAGAAGAGAAGTCTGGAAGGAGCTGTGCATCAATCATGAATCTTCAACCTTTAATACTGTAATTCTTTTCTTTTCTTTCTTTAGTATGAATTAAATAAATTTAGCTTGAGTTTTAGCATATATGTATGAACCCTAGTATTGATTGACATCTATCTAATTTGATTGAATTTATGTTTTGATTTCTCTATTTATGTGTTGGATTTATATTATGTGTTCTTTACGGTTACAAACGTATATGATTACCATCATAGTAGTTATATAACCATTGACAACTGTACATTTAACTATAGAATCAGCACATAACGTCTAGAATAAGGCTTGATCTGACAATTGAGCCTAACTAGGTAGTCAATGGTTTAGTGTATTGCTATTTAATCAATTGCATGAAAAGTTTGCTTAGGTCCCTATTTGAAACTACCTAGCGCAACTGAAACCAAACTATTGAAATACTACATGATTCATCCCTTACATATTTAGAACGTCAAAACTAGTAGGGATTACTTGCTAATTACTCAGGCTAAACTATCATATTATTGTTCTTTGCTTATTTACTTTCTGTCTTTAATTTATTAGTTTAGTTTTATTATTCAAAAACCAAATAAAATTTTATCTTTCTCTTCTTTACTCTTGCGTATTATTATTCTAGCTCTCATATCTGCACCTAATGATTTGCTTAAGTTCTCTCTAACCTTCGTAGTCTCTAAGGAACGAATCTTCTTATCATTAAAACTTGCATACGTCCTGTAATACTTGCCAAAGGTGGGTAAGTTGGTTGATACAAATACTACATTAACCCCATAGTCCACGTGGATAGCGATAATACAAATTATTTACTGTCACTACTTGAGACAACTTGTACACTTGCAAGGAGTCGTCCCCTAGTGTAGTTTTATCATCGTCCCTCGGGGTCCACCAAGTTTTTGGCGCAGTTGTCGGGGACTATTTAGTTAATTTTTGTTTTTATATTTTTGCATTTGATGTCATAGTTTTTAGTTTTTATTTTCTTCTTTTGTTTTTTCTCTCTCTACATATCATTAGGTTGGTGCATGCTCTCAAACCCCGAGAGGTTGATCTGTTAGTAAAGGATAAGAGAGCGAGAAATAAGAGAACAAGAAATGGAGGAAAATGATAATATTGGTTTATATTTCAACAACAATCTAATCAATGTCAACCCTGGGGTGGAAATCTTAATCATGTTGTTAACCACTTACCCTCAGGATTTCAACCACCTCCAGATGCAAACTTGCAACAAGGAGTTAAGGGTGGAAACAGAGATCACGGTGTTCCACCTAATTCTAATTAAGCTAGATCTCACATCCAAGGAGGACAATAACCATGGTTAATGCAACCACCAATTGACCATTTTCAATTCCAGGTACAAGTACTTGGGATCCACCCACCTGAAATTCCAACCAGGAGATTAAAGGATGCTGGGGTGTTGAATCAATTCGCTACTTACGATCATTATAGAGGGGGTGTACACGAGGATTTGGTCCAGGACGTACAAAATTTCATGCAAATATGTGACGACTATGTCACTCAAGGCATCACAATAGAGTAAATGTAATTGATCATATTCCAATTATTATTTATTAGAAGAGCAAGTGAATAGATAGACCTCCAACCATTTGAGAGTATCACTACATGGGACCAACTTCAAGTTGCATTCTTCAATAAGCTCTACCCTCATAGCATGAGGGTAAAATTACAAATGGACTTGGTTATTTTTTTACCAAGATCAAGACGAGTCATTAGGTACTACTTGGAGGCGGCTTCAAACAGGTTTGAAGAAGTGCCCTCTTAATGGGTACAACCAATAAATGCAATTGGGAATATACTATCATGTCCTTGACTCGATGTCAAGAGAAAAAAACAAAGAACTTTTTCCACCAAGAGTGATTAATTAGTAAACGCTCTAGTAAGGAAAGGTGAGTGTTGGTAAACTTACATGTAACAAATGAATACCACCCACTGGGGACCCAGATGTACTCAAAAGGGTGAGAGGTAGCAATCATTATCACTGTAGACTTCTTAGTTATCTGATAGAAAGATAGGAATATATTTAGCGAAGGGGTGGATCTCAGCTTCAACCGACAAAGAGAGTATATAGTCAATATTCCACTAAAGTGTTGGGTCACAATTGAACCAAACTAATCAGATAGAAACTCAAAAGCTCGTGGAAAAAGGGGCCAAAAGGGTATCTCATACCCATGTTGAAGCAGTGAAGGTGCACCGCAATCTCCCTGACTTACCAGTTAACCTCACCTCCACACATTTACCTATGTCTCCTGAATCCAGGTAAGGGCGCAAGGTGTCCCTAGTAGTAGACCTCTCGACTAGATTAGCCCCACAACCTAGATTTGGATCGGTACCTAGATCTTCGTACAAGGAAGGAACAAGAGCTGAAACTAGCGAGGTTTTTCGATAAAAAGGCAACTTCTTTGGTGAAGAGGGGTTTTCAGTATCCACCGAAGGGGATACTCCTTAGATGCAGAGACTGGTGAAAAAATCCACTGATAACACAGGGAAAATAAGACGTTTGCAGAATCTGACATAAAGAAAGAAAGGAAAAGAGAAATACAATAAAAGTTGCCTTCACATGGATAAAAGGAGAAAGTTTCACAAAACCAACAGTTGAGTCTTCTCGTGACAATTGGTTGAAGATGTAGAATAATCTACATAAATAAGGGTGAGGACCATAAAGGCTCGCTAGGCAAAAAGCGTTGGAAATATCAGAAGTCACAAATGAACAATCCAAATGCTAAGCAATAATGTGGTTATCAAGATATGAGAAACGTGTCAATTATGCCTCATTAGTGCAACAAGTATCAATGAAATTCCAATGACGAGGTATTGGTATTAACTACGATTGGGTAGCCCCTAGAAGTGGTATGACATTATGAGTACAAACCCTACAATTTTAACAATTTCTTGAAGGAAAATATGGAAATTAAATAGGTAGTTGGTAGAAATAAAATGTCAACTAGATCTCAGACCTCAGACAAGCAAAGCGGTAGTATAAAGATCCAGCTCGTGATGAACTAGTAATGTAGAACCTAAAGTGTCTACGAAGGCCAATCAGGTATAGGAAGTATCAATGGAGTATACTTCTTTCACTCGAGGGATAGGCAAGGCCAATCCATGATCCCTTTAAGATTGACCATCAGGCGTTCCACGATCAAAAAAGTTGTCATTATCAAGAAACGTGCCCCACAAGAATAGGAAGAGTAGTTCTCAGAACGTGATAATGTGATGAGAGATCGTGAGGGTGAACGTGGTCACATAAGGGCCTATATATAATTATTGTAATAGAATAAGATTCATCTAATCACAAGACAAAATTTAAGCCAAATCATTAATAAGGTTTATCTTTTCTTTATTCCTTTATTGTTTCCTTAATCAAGTTTTTACTTATATGGTGATTAATCAAAAAGGTCCACAACCCAACAATTTTTTTTCATAAGGTCCAGTTCACTTCACTAACAATTGAAGTCCATAATACCCCTCACTGGGCTGTGCGACATAATTCACTAGGTTGTGAGACACGATTCAGTAGGTTGTGTAACACAAATCACTAGAATATGCGACACAATTCACTAGGATGTGAGAAACAATTCAATGGGTTGTGTAACCATCTTCAATCAGTTGCGTCAAATGAATATTTACAGCAAAACATTCGATAAATGCAGTATAACCAAGTGTCCAAAAAATGATAGAGAATGGTCCACAAGTTCAATGAGCCCAATCTGCGTCTAAACGACGCACAACTAGCCCATTAACCAAACCCAGTAAAGGCAGCACGCAGAGACGGAGAAGAAATAATTAGGCTATTCTCATCATTTCTCATACAATAATAGACTTCCAACTGCCATAAAATGGCCATTGTAGAATTTGTATACAAAGATAATAAAAAACACATTGCAATTAGCTAATTCTGGAAAATTGTAAAAGTGATGAGATTAGGTCAATAATTAAATGATTTTTTTAGAGTTTCAATGGTAAACATTAATCTTTTACCTTAATTAGGGTTCTTTGATTATTGATGATGATGGTGTGGAATGGTCCCTGGTGGCGGTTTTTTTGTGCATGAGGCTTAGTGGGAAGGTCAGTGTGAAGAGTTTTTATTTTTGTTTTATTGTTCGAATGTTGTGAAGAGATGATTTTTAGGTTTCATGTTTCATTGTTATTAAATATTTACTTTTTACTTTTCATTTTCATTTCCTATTTTGAAATTTTTTAATGTTTCCGATTCTATACTTTCTATTTTTTTAGTGTATTATTTTTATTTTGTAAGGTTATATTGGTTACATCATAAGCCTAAAATAATATTTCAGACCTTATTTATCTAAACTTTTAGACTTAGAATTCTTACAGACTAATTTATTGGGTTATAGAACAATTATCTCTTGCTTATAATTAAACACTCCAATTAAACATAGTGACTCATCCAAATCCAACATGTTTAGTTCAGTAAAATCCATTATATTACCCAACCTAAATTCTCGCACCCTACACGTCCAAATTGTTAACGTTATATAATTAAATAGCTTCATCATATACATGTATAATTAACTAATAGATGTAGAAATAATTTAGTTGATCCTAATTCTATATTTAATACTTTTTCTATTCCTAAAAAGTTGTCACAATTATTTTTACACACAAATTAAAAAATGTCATTTATTACTTATTTGATTACCCATATACTCTTCATAAAGTGTCTTAATTTTTTAAATGTTTATTGAAAACCTAAATTATAATATTTAATTAAGAGTAAGAATGGTATAAAAAATAAAAAAGTATCTTGATTTTCTAAAATAACGACCTTTTGGAAACAATTATTTTTAGTATAAATGACAATCTTTTGGGAACGGTGGGAGTAATAAATTATAGCGTATTGGGATGGAGACTAACCATGTATTCTCTCCGTCCATCAATGTTTGTCATGTTTCTTTTCATACAGATTAAGCAAAGTAATTAATCCCTTCTATTTTGACTAAACCACCCTTAACCTATTGGAATTATTTTTAAAGATAATTCATATTAATAATTGTTTCATGTTCTTGGAAGAAGTAGAAAATATTATTTGTGTTTAATAGTCCCACTTTTTAATTTGAGGAAAAAACCATTGGAAATCATTTAATATAAAATGATTTTCTTTACTTGATGACAACTTAATGACTTTTAATTGTAGATTAATAGCTCTTTATTTAAGATGTTACGGAAGTTACCAAGGCTTGGTCAACAAAACGGACGACTTTAATTAGCATTGACGAGTAGGGATGGCAACGGATCGGTTTTTTGCAAAAATTTCGAAAACCATAACCATAATCGTTTTTATAATTAAAAACCATATCCTAACGGTTTTAACCGTCGGTTTCGTTTTTTAAAACCATAACCGTATTGTTCGGTTTCGGTTTTTTAAACGGTTTTGCGGTTTTTAACTATATTCAAATGATAATTTAATAAATATATTAAATTTTATAAAATAAAACCACACATATAAAAGAAAACTACAAAGTTTATAAAAAGTTGTTTTGACATTTGATTAAATTGCATATTTATTATTTATTTGGTTAAATATAATATTTTGATTTGCTTTTAGAATTTCAATATATCTAATTTAACCTAAGTTATTATAAAATTTGAAAATATATATGATAATAAACGGTTTTCGGTTTTTCGGTTTTATTTTTATCAAAAACCATAACGTAACGGTTTTAACCATCGGTTACACTTTTCAAAACCATAACCTAATGGTTTTAACCACGGTTATATAATTCGGTTTTTAATCGGTTCGGTTATCATCGGTTTCGGTTTTTAACCATTGCCATCCCTATTGACGAGCATTAATGTTATGGTTTTTTGTCTTGTCATATCTTCTATAAATAGTTACTTTGTGACTTGCATTTCTAGAGAGGGAAAAACTATTCTTTAGAGAATGAAAAAACTATTCTTGAGAGAATAGAAACAAATAAATTCTAGAATAGAATATAGAAGAAATTAAAAATCAGAAAAGACTATTCTAATTCTCTCTCAAATATTCTGACATAATATTTATATTTCTATAGAGTAGAAATTGTTAGAGATAGCCGACACGACCGGAATATCTTTTTAACGCAAGTTATAGATTGTGTAATTTTTTCTGTATTCCATGTAAGGTTTCGTCGTTTTCAATTTATTGTAATAAGTGTATTGTTACTTTAATTCAAAAGCATTTCATTTATTTTTTTGGAATTCCATTTTTCTAGTTTTACAAACTAGTGATTTTTATTTTTCAACAATTTAAAAATATATTACTTTTATATCACTGGTTGTTTTAGAAATGCTTTTTTCTATATTGGCGGTTGCTTCATGTTTGAACACAAAAGCCATTCAGGACGTGACTAAGTTCGAGCCTTTTAATGGTTCCAAATACAAACGTTGGGCACAAAATCCACTGATATGACTTGAACAACATGAACTATACCTTGTCGTTCTTGAGGTACTCCCCGTCATTGAGGCCAATGGGGAATATACCAAAGAACTACATGCTAGGTTTCTGGCTTTCGAAGTTGGGTTCAATAAAACTAATTCAAAGGTTAGGTGATGAATCTTGGATAATGTGACGAACCCCACCTTTTATGTGTATGTCGTTGAGAAGTCAAAAAAGACTATCTGTGAAACGGTTCAGAAAAGGCATGGGGGTGATGATTCTGATGAAAAGTAATACGTGACCGAGAAATGACCCAACAAGATACAGTTAGTCACGTACAAGTCGAAAAGTAAATCGACTCAAGGATAAGTCCTTATATTTTCCCATTTAAATAAGTTTTAGGATTACTTTGACCCCTACTCGCTTATACAACCACCCTTCGACTCTTGTTTCACTAACTATCATTCACAAACAAGATTATACACCAGTTGGATGTTAAATCTATATGTGAATGAAAATGTAGATGAAGAGGTCTACATAGTGCACCTTGAAGGGTTGGTAGTTTTGTATTAAGGGGATAAAGTATGAAAACCGAGGAAATCGTTTTGTATTTAAATCGGCCACCTTGCTAGTAAAACAGTATCTCAAAAAAAGATGGATCAATTTGTGTTACAATTTTGTCTATATATGTATGACATGATCCACTTGTAGTACTATCATTCATGGGACTTACTATTTTTATTGCTCTATTTGTGAATAAAAGATGTGGGGGAAGCTGATACTAAGGATAAAATTCATTAGCGTCAATAATGGAATTTACCTTAGTCAGTCTCACTATGTTAGAAAGGCTTGATTCTTTGATGTAAAGCCTGGTAAAACTCCTTATAATACTAGTATTCATGTATAAGAGATTTTGGGGGGTGTGTATCCTTAATGAATATGCAATAAGTATAAGGAGTGTGATGTTCGAGATGAGTATTCCCAACTTGGTATTGTTTATATTGTAAATAAATCAAGTGATGACCACCGGGTCAGTTTTTACCATTTGATAAAGTACGGGAGAGGTACTATTGATCTAGATCTGCATTCTACCAATATACATGTGGTTTCGAAGTATTTTTGTAGAATATCATGTTATAGACTTATTGACAGTTGTGTGATTTGAACCGACACCCTTTCAAACCAAAGACTACTTTTGGAACCTTATCCAACATGGCTTAAACTGTGCATAAATGAATATACTAACACTTAATGAATTCATAGCCATGTGTGGTGGTCCTATCGAGACGAACTTGATGAATTCACCGTTGAGATTGTTTGTATCTTGCTCATACTTAATGAATTCATAGCCACGTATGGTGGTCCTATTGAGACGGATTTGATGAATTCACCGTTGAGGTTGTTGTATATTGATTATAATATGACTTCAAGGAGACGTCCTTGATGTTCCAAAGGGATGAGTTATTAGACTCACCATAAATTCATAGTCCGTAAGGGTGGTCGTAAAAAGAAAGGACTTGATGAATTCGCTAGACACATAATAAGGCTGAGCTTTATTGCTCTTAATGATCTTAAAATCCAATGGGGGTCGGCTAATGAGGCTAGACGATCTTAGAGATCACCTATGTGTAAGGAAAATGGGATGTTCGAGAAATCTGCAACTATCAGCCGGGTAGAGTATGTGCTGTGAGAGTTTCGGTCGAAAACCGTCAAGTTCAAGACTACGTTTACTTGATATTGTTTTTGGTGGTTGCCTCACTTCACTACATGTCAATTCAAATCGAAAGACATTGCCACTTAAGTACAATTCACCCAAATGCTGACATTTATGGAAACCCGTTCACCTTTTTTTTATCGGCAACATGAAACCTGTTCACCTTACCTCCCAAAGAACCTGAGTGCGGGATTGTTGGAATTATTTTTAAAAATATTTATTTTAATAATTCTTTCATGTTCTTGGAAGAAGTGAAAAATATTAGTTGTGTCTAATAGTCCCACTTTTTGAATTTTGAGGAAAAAACCATTAGAAATTATTTAATATAAAATGATATTCTTTACTTGATGACAATTTAATGGCTTTCAATTGCAGATTAATAACTCTTTATTTTAGATGTTACAGAAGTTACCAAGGCCTGGTCAACAAAACAGACGACTTTAATGAGTATTAATGTTATGGTTTTTTGTCTTGTCATATCTTCTGTACTGTAGACAATGACTTTGTCACTTGCATTTCTAGTGAGAAAAAAAAAACTATTCTTGAGAGAATGATAAAACTATTCTTGAGATAATAGAAATAAATAAATTCGAGAGAGAATCAAAAACTACTTTAGAGAAAATAGTTATAGAAGAAATTAAGAATCAGAAAAGACTATTCTACTTCTCTATCAAATATTCTGACATAATATTTATATTTTTATAGAGTAGAAATTGATAGAGATAACCGCACGACCGGAGTATCTTTTTAACACAAGTTATAGATCGTGTAATCTTTTTTGTATCCCGTGTAAGTTTTTGTCGTTTTTAATTTATTGTAATAAGTGTAGTGTTACTTTAATTGAAAAGTATTTCATTTATTTTTTTGGAATTTCATTTTTCTAGTTTTACAAACCAATGGTTTTTTTTCCAACACAACCAACTAAATAAATTTAATAATGATAATCTTTTGAATATCAAATATAGATTAAAATTAGTAGAAAATATAAAATCATTTCTTAGTATCTTAAATGAACCACCTTTTGTGATATCTAATTTTAAAAATTGTGACAAACATTGATAGACTGAAGAAGTATAAAATTACAAAATCGTCCTTATAAACTACCAATCTCAATGAATTAAATCTGAAAACTAAAAAACGATATGATTACTACAAATTAATTAATGAAGAACAAAAAAACACTACTAGAAGATAGATTCCTACCGGCAATTATGGGAAAATTGGCTTATATGCATTCACATTTTGCTGGTTTGTGACTTGATTAGAAAATAAGTTAATATTAAAAATTGTAATTAATTTGAGATGTTTTGGTTAAGCATACTTATACACGTAACTTTTCAAACAAACATGATCAAGAATCAAGAATAGTGTCAATAAAGTTACAATGAAAAACGTAAAAAAATCTACTTTGAATTGCGCCTATAGGTAGCAACTTGTCTACGCCATTCTTGGATTGGAATCTGAACAGTAAAATTCAGACAAAGTTGGTCATTATTAACAAAGACCAAAAAAAAAAAAAAAAAAAAAAAAAATACAGAGTCATTGATTTCTTACAGCAGGAAAGCCTCCGTAATCTCCAGGATTGTTAATATCCTTGGTAACACAACTATTTGCTGCTAACCTTACCTGAAAACTCACATATTGCAGTTTTGGCATAATATAAGGATCTATATTGCAATTAAGAGAGGAACGGTTATATATTACCTTTGACACAATGGAGACATGATCACGAATCCCAACTCTTCCTCCTAATACTACATAGTCACCAAGGCTAAAAACAGAAAAAATTATTTATCTTAAATATATTAAAGCTAATAAAACAATAATTTAATTATATTAAAGTAACATACGTTGCTGAACCAGCTATACCAACTTGTCCACAAATCATGCAATTTTTACCAATCACTACATTATGACCTATCTGCAAAGTGAAATAAATATATTTAAATAGATCATTAAATTATAATAAGTGAAAATTTATATATACCTGAACCAAATTATCGATCTTAGTGTGATCTCCTATAGTAGTATCTCTCCAACTATAGAGTGAGAAACTAATTTAGAAATTCAAATCCAAAAAAAAAAAAAAAACAAACAAACAAAGAATTTGAGATCGATCTTTACCTGCCTCTGTCAATACATGTGTTTGCACCTATTTCTACATCATTTCCTATTATTGTTTTTAAAACCTGGATAAGAAATTAAAAATTAAAAAGTATTGAAAAAATCTTAAAGAAGGTAAAAGAAAGAATACTAACTTGAGGCTTCTTTATCATAATTCCTTGTTCATCCACTAAGAACCCAAATCCGTCTTGACCAATGGATACTCCATTATGAATAACACATGAATCCCCAACTGTGCAGTTAGTAAGTGCAACATTACACCTGAGAAATATGGTAGTTAATTGCACTATAAGGTCCTTATATTATGCAAAAAATGCACTCTCCTACCCTATATTTGTTGATTGACCAATAGCGACGTGGGGTCCCACAATAGTTCCTGACCCAATGTATACATTGGGACCCACAATAGCTCGTGAGTGAACAATAGCACCAATATTTAGAACTGCTGTAGGGTCAATACTAGCTGATTTATGGAACGTCCCATTTCCATTACACCATTTCTGAAAATCTTGTTCATCAGTGTTAAGATCATCCTCTACTCTTCAAATTACAGAAGGAATCAGATAATCACAACAATTAAAGGCTAAAATTTCAATTTTTTATTATAAAGTTTATATGCGACATTTTAACAAACGATTAGCATGCAAGCAGCTTTAAATATAAACTTGCATAACGACTTTGGAAGATGCAGTTAGAGGGAATTAGTTTTAAACTTACCGATATGAGTAGAGAAATGGCGGAGAGTGAAAGTGATAGAAATGGGTGATCTTATTGGGGTAAAGAATATATAACTGTATTTATTGGTCGTTGAGTTAGAGTTACGCGTGACGAGGCTAGTGGCTAATTTTCTGAAAGACATCGTCCCTTCCCAACGATTAATTCAATTCCAATTTTAATGGTTTTATTTGATTTTTTTTATAAGCCAACTTTTATCAAAATGTTTGTCCACTTTGCTTTTCACACGAATTAAGAAAATTAATGATTACCATCCATATTATAAAATTACCCTTCATAAAGTGTCTTGAAATCTTAAATGTGTATTGGAAATATAAATTTTAATTTTTTAATAGGGGTAGTAATGGAAAAAATTGGGAAAAAGTGTCTTGAAATACTAAGTGGACAAACATTTTAAAACACTAATTTTAGTAAGTGGACAAACATTTTGAAACGGAGGGAGTAGTAATGAAAAACGATTACACTATATAATCCAAACACTAATGAAAATAGATTTTTAAGGAAATCTATTCAGTCTCCATTGTGTAGCATATGTGCGGAGTTTGATGAATTAGTTGAGCACTTTTTATTTTATTGCTCCGGGGCAAAAGCAACCTGGATTGGTAGTCATTTATGCTTTAACTCATTAACTGAACCATCCTTTGATTTTAAGAAATGGTTACAGTTTGTGAGACTTAGTATGATTAAGAATACAGGTAACATTGAAACTATAGGTGGAATGGCTTTTTTTATAGTCTGTCATATTTGAAAAGCAAGGAATGAGTTTACATTTAAGGGTATTAACCCAGACCCTATGAGTATAGTGCAAAAATCTTTATTAGCCTATGATGAATATCTTACAACCATTGAGCTTAGTTCTGAGGCTAAAAATAATATAAAAATGAATGTGGCTAAGGAAATACAAAACAAGGAGGGATTAAGTATGCAAGATGTTTGTGCAACAAACTCGAATACCAGTAAACAGTTGGGAAATAAGGGGGTTACATTATGGAAACCTCCTCCTTCTGGGCAGTTAAAGATAAATTGTGATACTTCATTTAATGCAAAAACTAATTTAGCGTCATATACTTGTATTTTGTGTGATTCAACGGTTCTTTTTTGGAAGGAAAAGCTGAGAAGATTAAGGCTCACTCTATTGCAGAAGCAGAAGTTAGGAGAATTCTTAAAGCATGTGAAATAGCGAATTAAAGACCTTTATTTACTGTGTTAATAGAGAATGATTGTCAAACTATTATTAATCAAATTAATATGACTAATTGTAATCTTAATAGTTGTACTAAGTTTTTGGTTAAGAACATTAGGTTTTGTTTGAGTAAAAACAAGAATAATATCTCCTTTGTGAGGAGAGAATATATAGAAGTGCGGATTGGGTGGCTAAACAAATATTAAGTGACAAATTATTTAGTCTTTGAAATGCTAATTTTCCTCCCCAATTAGCCAACTTATTTAGATTGGACTTTGACACACTAGGCATATGCTAATTTGTAACAACTTTTGAATTATATTTAACTACTTTTCCGACTTAAAAAAACTGCTTCCTAACTTTGGAATTCGAATAAACAAAGAGAAGTCAAATAGTACTTTAAAAATAATATATTACAGTTAGATATCTTTTTTAAAAATAATATATTACAGTTAGATATCTTTTTTAAAAATAATATATTACAGTTACATACTTTAAAAAAATATTTTTAAAAAAGATATCTAACTGTAATATATTATTTTTGTTTTGAAATAACCCCAAACTTGGTGGAATAATCCAAAACAATTCAATATAGTTAATAAAAAATTTGTTCCAGATATTTAGATTTATAAATTTAAAAGTTGTGGACGAAATTCTTAAATTAAACTTTTTGATATAATATTATAATAAAATTAACAAAATATTATAAATATTATATAAAACAATTTATTTACTGAAACGTGAGATTATATTTAAGAAACAAAATTAATTAAAAACATAAGAAATTTGAATTAAGAGAATTTAATTTTCATAGTAATATGAAACAATTTGATTTTTTCTATTATAGTATAATTGAATTAATTAAAACTATTCTATAATATGACATGTACATTTTACCTGAATTATAAATTATATATGTTTTAAAATTATAAATTACTAAAATTTACATAAAATTAATATAATATTATAGAAATTTGAAAATCTTTTTAAGATCGATAGTTGGTTTAGTAGTCAGACTACTCTGTAGAGACCAAAAAGTCCAAGGATCGAATTCTATTGGAGTCCAAATGATTACAAGTTCAAAATGACTCTCACACATCACATGTATTCAAAATAATAAAAAAAAATCTTTTCCATAGATTATTCTTTCAAATATATATATATAGGAGGAAGACGTCGTCTTACTTTTAAAAAAGGATCATCCCTTTTTACTATATAATGAAAAATTAAAAAAAAAGCTAAACATTATCAATTAAAATTTAAAATTAAAATTAAAAATTAAAAAAGAAAAGAAACTCTTCCCCTCTCTATCTACCGACCATAACCAAAAGAAAAACAAAAAAAACAACGGTCGATTGAATAAGAAAAAGATCAGCGACTGATTTAAGGGCTGGCTGAATAAGATAAAGATAAGTGGCCGATTGAATAAGATAAAGATTAGCGGTCGATTCAATCCAATACAGTGTATTGTTATTTACTGCTCCAGTCTTCAATCCTTATGTAATTTCAAACTACACCTGGAAAAGTCGAGAGTTTCGAAAATTCCCCCAATGAAGAATAAATAAGGAAGCACTGGATGACATGGAAAAAAATACCCAAAGCTAAAAAGGTTGCTGGTATTGGGTTTTGCGATTTTCAAAAAATGAATTTGGCTTTTCTTGCTAATCAAGTTTGGAAATTAATCACGAAACCTGAATCTTTGGTTGCTAAAGTTCTCAAAGGAATATACTTACCGAATTCAACAATGTGGAATGCTAAATTAAATAAAAAAAATCTTGGAGTTGGATGAGCATTTTTAAGAATTTGAAAGTCTTGAAGAAACAATGTGTGGCAAAATGAAAATGGTATGACCATTAATATATGGAAAAAAATGGCTTAGTAAAAATCTTAAACTTTGTAAACCTAAGGAGTACAATATTGAGGCAGTAACACAACTCTTTAAAAAAGATATGTCTATAGAAAGTATGCCCCACAAATAAACAGAACATGCCAAATTTCCTTTCTATATCTAGAAAAAAAAAGGACGATATTTTTTGGCCACATACGAAAGATAGTACCTATAGTACAAAATCAAGTTATCATGCCCTCGTTAGAGCGGAGAAGATAAGATCGGTCAAAGTTCAAGAGAAGGCAAATTATATAATGGTGAATTTTGGAAATTAATCTGGTTTATAAACATACAAGCAAAATTTAAGCATTTTGTATGGAAAGTAATTAACAAAGTTATCCCGACTAAAAAAGATTTAAAAACAAGAAATATACTCACAACGCTACGTGTGTATGGTCCGAAATGGAAGACGAATTTGTGATGCACCTGTTTATTAAATGTCCATTTAGTTGCAAAGTGTGGGCGACATCAAAATTCTAAATTAAGATCGAAAGACATTTTGTGGGATTTATGGGTGAATGGATATATCGGTTTTTTATAGCCTAGTAATAAATGGGGTTGATAAAAGATATGGTACATCATTTATTTTATGCACTCTGTGGTTCATCTGAAAGGCAAGATGGAAGGATTTGAAAAGAAAAAATGGGAACATAAGAAATATTGAGAAGGTAATATTTATTTGTCGGAATTAGTTGATAACAAAAGGGGATGTAAAGCATCTAAAAACAATGAACAATTGGAGGCAGAGGGTTGATGATACTTTGGCAGTGTATAACGATAAAAACAAAGTTATTTGGCTTAACAACACCTCGTTTACCAAAGAATGGGAACCTGCATAGTTGTGTTTGTAGTTATTAATCAAGATGGTGACATTATACATAAAGTGCTGAAAAGAGGGATAATGAGAACCAGTCTTCTAGGAGAAGTGTGGCCAATTCTCTTTGTGTTGAAATTAGTTGTTGATCATTCTCTTAAGAGTAGCTCGTTCTACTCAGAGAATCTTGAAATTGTTCAAGGAATCAACTCAAAAATGGGAATCAATTGGAAATTCGCCCCAATAATTGACAAAGTTTAGAAATGGATGAAAAAGTTCCCAGGCTGGAAAGTCGGTCACATTAAAAAAGAACAGAACAGTGTGGCAGATTATGCAACAAAATATGCAATATTAGGGTTGCATACGGATGCTTGGACGGCTAGTAACGTTGTCGATAGCTAACCTTTTCTTTCTAAAGCGCTTAAGGGTATTGATGTAGGTTGATTGTGTTTGATATGTATTAATCGACTAAAAAAAAGATAAAAATAACCATTATTTATTTAGGATTTTAAAACCTTTTCTCTAACTTTTTTTTAGGTATTTGCTAAAATAAGCCTACTAAAAGTACCTAACGGTTAAATGTAGCTCTCAATAATTTATTTTAAATAAAAAATTCCTACTGAAATAATTATTTGTAGAAAACATCTCCTCTATCTTTTTTATACCTTTATTACCCTTATTATTAGATATATTATTTTATTTTAATACAATATTTTTTTTAATATTAAACAGATAATAGGGTACTTCTACCACCACCACAACCACCCCCATGTATTTAACCACCACTAAGCCACCACCACCACCACCACCTACTACTAATTCCATCACACACGCGCGCGTCCGGATTTTTTTTAAATCGTCATAACTAATTCTAAAAAATTTGAAAAATAAAAAAATTACATTTTTGGATAAAGCAAATTAATATTTACGTCTATGATTCTTTTTGTTTTTTAAAAAAAAAAAATCGCAAACATGAAATTCACCATTCTAAACATGAAATTCATCGTTCTAAACATGAAATTCATTGTTCGAAATAGTGATTTATTTTTCGCAAACATGAAATTTACTGTTCAAAACATAAAATTTACTGTCTGAAACAATGAATTTCGTGTCTGTGAATAAAAAAATCATAGACGTAAATATTAATTTGCTTTATCCAAAAATGCAAATTTTTTATTTTTCTGATATTTTAGAATTAGTTATCACGATTTTAAGAACACGTGCGTGTGATGGAATAAGTAGTAGGTGGTGGTGGTTGTGGTGGTGGTAGTAATAGGGTGACAATGGTAGTTGTGGAGGTGGATGGTGGTGGTGGGAAGTTGTAATATGGTAGTTAAATTTAAATGATAAATAATAAAATAATAGAAATAATTATACAAGAATATTTAAGTTTTTTAATAGGTATTTGGATAAATAGCTCACTTTTTATTTATTATTATCTTTATTAAAATATTAAAAATTCATTCTTTTAATATAAATTAAAAATATTAAAATATTTTATAAATAGTATTTTCATATTAATGAAGGTACTTATTATATTTTTTTATATGTAAAAAGTATAGACATTATTTGTGAGATAGAAGGAGTAGGAATTAAGATTGATAGTTGGTCCAGTGGTTAGACAACTCTGCAAAGATCAAGAGCTCCTGGAATTGAATCTTACTAAAGTAAAAATAAATCTGAATCCAAAATGGTTCTCGTATGTATTAAAAAAAAGTAAGAATAAAGTATCTTTGACCACAAAATTTAAAGATTCGAATAATTAAATTACTCAAAAAAGAAAAAAAAATAAAGCTCAGTAATAAATTTTGTAGCTACTCAATCTCATATTTGTGGAATAAGAAAAGGAATTAAGATCAATAGTTGATCCAGTGGTTAGACAACTCTATAAAGATT
Source organism: Nemophila menziesii (assembly GCA_029959085.1). Classification (NCBI taxonomy): domain Eukaryota; kingdom Viridiplantae; phylum Streptophyta; class Magnoliopsida; order Boraginales; family Hydrophyllaceae; genus Nemophila; species Nemophila menziesii. Next base: position 28,146,433 of record JARWIR010000008.1, read on the forward strand.
AAAAGATTGTGAAATCAGATCTTACTAAAGTTAAAATAAATTAAAAAATGTCTCTCTCATACATTAAAAAAAAGGAAGAACTTTTGAAAAAAAAATTAAAGATTTTGATCATTAAATTACTCAAAAAAGCAAAAAAATAAAGTTCAGTAAACTTTGTAGCTACTCAATCCCATATCAGTGTGCTATTATAATTTTTTTTTTTGAGTGATCCCAGATTTCGTTACACTTGTTAGGGAGGGGATTTGAACTCTAGACTTCCCTTTAAAAGTTGAGTTAACCCAACTGGTTGTGCTATTATAATCTTGAGTAATGATATTTGTCATCGATTTTGGTTCATCCTTGTATCATTCCTTATGTGTTATTAAATAAAGGAGAGAGAAAAAAGTAATTAGGAAAGAGAAATATTTGGTGTTTAAAATCTCCACATAGGACGTAATATAAAGTAGAAAAAAAGAAGTAACAAATATCAATGCTGTATAATCTGTCTGGTTCACCAACCAATTATAAGCTTCTAGATGAAAAAACAGCAATTTTGGTCGGTATGAAGCTTCGGATCTTAAATCTTGGTACCGCACTAGACAGTGTTCTCACCATTAATAATTGATGAAACCTTCTAGATAAAACAAACATAACTGCACATGAACTGATTACTTTTCTATATTCTATATATATACAGTATATCCATGATGCTTGATATCTCATCTTGTCGGTAAACACCAATCTTTTAAATATTTTTTAGCTTTATTATTCACTCTCTCTAAATTCAGCAAAAAAATAATATGAAGAAGCCAGAGCTAGTATTCATACCTGCACCTGGCATGGGACACCTCGTTTCTACAGTTGAGTTTGCAAATCGCTTGCTCGATCGAGATGGAAGGTTATCAATAACAGTTATTGTCATAAGGACATCATTTACCCCTGAAGTGCTCGCATATGCTGAATCACTTGCTGCTTCTGATGCTCGAATCCGATACATTGTTCTACCTCTTTTAGAGCCACCATCAATAGAGCTCATGAAATCCCCTGAGAATTATTTTTCTCTTCTCATAGAGAGATATAAACCCCTTGTAAAAGACGTGATTATTGAACATGTTTTGTCACGATCAAAACCAATCGCGGGTTTAGTCGTTGATTTCTTTTGCACGTCGATGATTGATGTTGCGAATGAGCTTAATGTTCCTTCGTATCTTTTCTTTCCATCTAATGCCGCTTTTCTTGGCTTCATGTTATTCCTTTCGATTCACCAGAAAAAAGTTGGGAAGTTTTTCGAATTATCAGATCCTGATTCGATTATACCCGCCTATGAAAACCCGGTACCATCTAGTGTATTACCAGCTGCATTGAATATGGAAGGTTACGCCTGTTTTTCAAATCATGGGACGAGGTTTAAAGAGACGAAAGGGATTATTATAAACACGTTTGCTGAATTAGAACCTTATGCGATTAAATCATTAGTAGCGGATGAAGAAACACCACCGGTTTACACGGTTGGACCGTTACTAGACCTGAAGAGTGGTAATAAAACCTCACGTTTCGATCATGAAAAGATTATGAAATGGCTTGATGATCAGCCTGTTTCTTCGGTGGTGTTTCTATGTTTTGGAAGCATGGGAGGGTTTGAGCCGCCTCAGCTGATGCAAATAGCTATTGCGCTTGAAAAAAGTGGGTGCAGGTTTTTATGGTCTATACGTCGGGCTAAAACGTTTATAGCTGGTGATACTAAAGGGCAAGATGGTCCTGGTGAGATATTCCCGGAAGGGTTCTTGGAACGGACTCAAAATCGAGGGATGATTTGTGATTGGGCGCCACAAATTGATATCCTGGCTCATGAAGCAATTGGAAGCTTTGTATCGCATTGTGGGTGGAATTCGATTCTTGAAAGCCTTTGGTATGGTGTGCCAATCGTGACGTGGCCTTTGTATGCTGAACAGCAAATCAATGCGTTTGAGATGGTCAAAGAATTAGGACTAGGAGTGGAATTGAAATTGGATTATCGTATTATTAATCCAGTAATTGTGGAAGCACATGAGATTGAGAAAGCTATAAGAAGTGTAATGGATAAAGAGAATCCTGTGAGAAAAAGAGTTGAAGAAATGAAAAAGGAAAGCAGGAAGGCAGGGACCAATGGGGGATCTTCTTTTGCTTCAATAGGGAGCTTCATTGATAAAGTCATGGAAAACAAGCCAAAATTATCATCGTCAAGCTAATGTTAAAGGAATTATACAAATTTCTGTTTTATACTGTATTAGAGTGATGCTAGTTGCCCGAGAGAGATAGCGATGTGTAATGCTTAGTGGGCATATTTTTTGTTCACCTCCCTTATTTCTTGATATATACTACTACTCTAATTTAATTCAAACACCTTCTACTCTGGATTGTTAAATTTTCAGTTTCTTACTAGAAAAGTTCCATGTTTACTTATAACTTGCACCAAACAAAAAAAAATGCCTCTGAAATATCCCCCCTAAAGCAAAATCCCGTCTCGGACCCTACTCAGATCATGACGTAGACTTTACTTCACGATCGCTGCTCGAGAAACCTACGAATCCAATACCAACCCAGCTACTGTATTGTCCTTCCTCTGCTGCCTCCGCTGCCTCTGCACCATACGCCGCCTCACTTTGCACCCACTCCAATAAACATAAATCAAACACCACCATGGTACGTGAAAGAACCCTTTTGATTTCACCTTAGCAAACCCAATACCATGCTTACATAACTTCAGAGAGCTACAAACCTTAATTTCATAAACCATACAAAACCCAACATTGGTACAATCAAAATCACGAACAACCCTATAATCAACCGTTGTGTTATATTAGACATCCACTCATTTAAGATTGATAAAGAATCAAGAAGCAAAGGTAAAGGAAAAAAAAAATAACTTAGGTGAGAAACCCACATCATCCACCCAGAGAGAACTTCAGCAAAAAAAAAAAAATTCTAACTCATACACACAACTAGTCAAATACCAACATAGTCTTCTTTTAAAAAATCAAAAAAAAAAAAAAACTTCATTTTATTTTAGCATGACCTTGTCAATGAAGCGCCCTACTGAATCAAAAGAAGAACCACCATGAATCACTGCCTTTCTGCTTTTGTCTTTCATTTCTTCAACTCTTTTCCTCACAGGATTCTCTTTATCCATTACACTTCTTATAGCCTTCTCAATCTCATTTGCTTCCACGATTACTGGATTACTAATGCGATAATCCAATTTCAACTCCACTCCAAGTCCTAATTCTTTAACCATCTCAAACGCATTGATCTGTTGTTCAGCATACATAGGCCATGTCACGATGGGCACGCCGTACCATAGGCTTTCAAGAATAGAATTCCACCCACAGTGCGATACAAAGCTTCCAATAGCTTCATGTGCCAAGATCTCAGTTTGTGGTGCCCAATCACATATTATCCCTCGATTTTTGGTCCTTTCCAAGAACCCTTCTGGGTATTTCTCGCCCAGATCAGGTTCCCCTGTAGCACGATCACCAGCTATAAATTTGAGACAGGGACGTATAGACCAAATAAACCTATACCCTGTTTTCTCAAGCGCAATTGCTATTTGCATCAGCTGAGGTGGCTCAAACCCTCCCATGCTTCCGAAACACAGAAACACAACTGAAGATACAGGCTGATCATCAAGCCAATTCATAATCTTTTCATGATCGGAACTTAAGGTTTTATTATCACTCTTCAGATCTAGTAACGGTCCAACAGTGTACACCGGTGGTATTTCTTCATCTAATACTAAAGAATTAACCGCATAAGGTTCTAATTCGGAAAACGTGTTTACGAGAATACCTTTCGTCTCTTTAAACCTCGACCCGTGAATTGAAAAGCTGTCGTAACCTTCCATAGTCAATGCGCCTGGTAATACACTAGAGGGTACAGGGTTTTCATAGGCGGGTATAATCGAATCAGGATCAGATATGTTAAAAAACTTGCCAACTTTTTTCTGGTGACATGAAAGGTAAAGCAAGAAGCCAAGAAAACCTGCATTTGATGGAAATAAAATATATGAAGGAAATTTAAGCTCATTCGCGATATCAATCATTGATGTGCAAAAAAAATCAATAACTAAACCCGCTACTGGCCTTGAACGTGTCATTACATGTTCAATAATCGCATCTTTAACAAGGGATTTATATCCCTCCATGTAAAGAGAAACAAAATTCTCGGGGGATTTCATGAGCTCTATTGATGGTGGTTCTAGAAGAGGGAGTTTTATGTACTGGATTCGAGCATCAGAAGTAGCAATTGATTGATCAGCGTATGCAAGCAGCTCTGTGGACACAGCAGATGTGCTTATGACTATGACTGTGATTGATAACCTTGCATTTCTTTCCAGCAAGCGATTCGCAAACTGAACCGTTGACACAAGGTGACCCGTGCCAGGTGATAGTACGAAAACTAGTGCTTGCTTCTTCATTTTTTCTGAATTTGGAGAGTATAAAAAGTGTAAGTATATTAAACCAATTGAATTCTTACGGTGTAAAAGGATGGGTTACAGACATCATGGGACATACATATATAGTGCAAATAATGCATTTAAGAAACAATTTAATAATAAGAGGTTGTATTTCAAATACAATTGGGTTCACCAATGATGTCGCATGTCCTTTTAAACAAGGAACTTCATTGTTTAAGGCAGGAGAACCATCCAATTATAATAAAAATACTTATTAGTTAATTAATACTTACTCGTTAATTATGAGGTGAGAAGTCAACTAAATAGTATAGAAAGACCAAATACCCTTATTTTACTATTTCTCTTTCTATGTGCTTATTATAAGGATGGAAGTCGATGTTGTTACTCCCTCTTAGGATGTAAATAAACCAAACTGCTCGCGAGCAGCTCAAACTCAGTTCGGAAAAGGCTTGACTCGAAATCGTTCGTTAAACTAAACGAGCCGAGCTCGAGTCTTAGAACGAACTCGTTTATTAAACGAGCCGAGCCGAGCCTGTTCGCGAGCTTTTCTGAAAAGCTCGTGAAAAATATAATTAAATTATAAATATCTATTACATATTGATATTTGACCGTTCAAAAATTTACAACTAACTATATTTAGAAAACTTATCTTATCCCAACACTCACATGTCACTCTCCCCCTCTACCTACCTAATTATAAAAGACCATTCAAGATTTAACAATCCAAAGAAAAATTACGTGATTGTATTTAATGATAGTTTACAATAGTCAATTACGTTCTAATTAAAAATTTATATAATTGAAAGATTTGCAACAATCTATCTTATAATTAATCCATAAAATCTCAAGATAAAAGAAGAGTTTTCGAACTCGAAATAGATTTAAACAAGCTTTTGAGCTCGAGCTCGAGCTTGAAATAGATTTAAACAAGCTTTGGAGCTCGAGCTCGAAACACTTTTAAACGAGCTTTCAAGCTCGAGCTCGAGCTTTGTTATATTCTCACGAGCCGAGCTCGAACACTAACTTCAAAACTCGGCTCGTTTAAATTTATAAATAAATAAACAAGCCTGTACATCTACTATTCGGCTCGACTCGACTCGTTTACCGCCTTACTTCCTCTGGATACTCTAATTCTTTTCCAAAAAAAAATATATAAAATGGTTATTTCTTTTACCTACCTCTCCTACATCTCCTCTTTATCCATTTTGTATTCTTTTAAGAAAATTATTTATCCACGTTACTCAAACAAAAGAACTAAAACAAAAGAAGGCCTAGATTTTTATAAGGTTGAAGATTAGTCAATTAAGGGTTAAAAAATACATACTTTTATGATTGGGTTTCTTTTTTAGTTTTTTATTTTCCTTTTTAAGCCACTATGTATGATATTGTAGGGGTGCACACGAAAACCGCAAAACCGCAAGAAACCGACCCAATCCAACCCATGAAAAACCAACCCGCACGATCCATGGTTTCATTTGGGCCCAAAAATTATTTTTTTGTGGTTTTGGTTCGGATCTCGGTTTGGACTAGGCCCAATCTGCGGGTACCCGACCCAACCCGCAAAATTGGGTCTTTATTATTTATATATATATATATATATATATATATATGTCATATATGAGGGTGGAATGTTATATTCCACCCTATTTTTCCCGTTACCTTCTAAACCTAATCTGCTCTCTCTCTCTCTCGTCTCTTACACGCTAAGGCTAAAACCTAACCTTTATCCTTCTCTCTTGCCTATAATCTGCAACCCGTCTCTTCACCCATCTTTCGCCGTCTCCAGACGCTCCACTATGCCTCCTTTTGTACTCCGCATTAATTATTTAGAGGGTTTTCAACAACCTTTGAGGTCCGCATTTAGTGCGTATGACCTCTGGTGTTGTTAACCTCCGATTTATATGCTTACGTGGTTAGTTGATTAATCTATGGTTAATATGAGGGTTTGTTTCGATTGGTATAAAAGACCGATGTTAAGGTTTTTTGTTCTTCAAAACCCCTTTTCCATATTCGAATCTTACCTCCCTTTTATGTAATCTTCTTTAATTTCTTATATATACTGTTGTATTTGAAGATCTATTGAGGTTAATTACTTAGTTTTTCAAAGGTGTTTGATATTTTCGAAAAAAAAAATTCGAGAAAATTGAAAGATTGAAGGTGTTTTATATATTGTATTAGGTTAGTTATTTTCGAAATGCTATAGATAATAAATTAGTTGAGTAATGAATATACTAATGTGTTTGCTTGTTTGTGTTTAACTTTTTGCAGATTAGTGATAAAATGGATGATGAATCTGAATCCATCATTGATCTAACTTTACAAGCCACTCAAGGTGTTGATCAAACACCTGTTGGTAACTCTTTAGATCCAATTAACACCCGCCCTTCTAGTTCTAAACCCCATGTCCCTAAAAAAGCTAAGAAAGAAACCCCCTGTCCCAATTAACTTTATTGTTTTTTTGTACAATTTACGAATATACTTTGATCAATATTTAACACTATCTAACTTGGAGTTTTTTCTTATGTAGGTTATTATGGTTTAGATGAATTAAGTTTTAGTGAAAGTCCCCAATACACTCTAACTGATTCAATGAATTAGCCAATAACCTTATGTGAGTTATACATCAGTTTCATACTATAATAACTTGCATTTCACTATACTTGTGCATTTAGACTAAAGATTGCAACTCATGGGCTTCCTATGATGCAATTTAGGTGGATTTTGATTTGTACAAGTTTATTTTTATATACAATTGAGCTGAGGAAGGAATTCATTTGAGATGGCATTCTTTTGTCATGCATTGTAGGTTGTTTTGTAAAACTGACCATGTGTCCCTTAGGTTTAAAGTGCCTGTGATGATTAAAAAAATAATTCGAGGCACTAATTCATAGCCAATGATGATATAATAATCTAAGGCTATGAATTTCTTGCTTCATATCTACATTAAATTATTTAAACTTGAATTTGAAACTAAATAAATGAGGCATTGTAAAACTCATATGAAACAAGAAGGAAATGGAAATTTAGCAGTTCTGGGATGGAATGAATAAAGAGCTAAACCTAAGTGACTTTTGGAATGTTTGTATCTTCAAACTCAACTTTAAAAATGGAAATCAATGGTGTAATTTTTTTTGGAAATGTTTGCCTTTATTTCTGATTTTTGATGTATTTTTATGTAATTCGGATAACTTTGGTGATTTGACTATGTAATATCTTAATGTGTTTGGTTTTGGTAGTTTGAAAAGTTGTAATTTGTAATTCAAGGTTGTTTATTTTGTGTATTTGGTAATTCAAGTAGTTGGTAAAATGATATGAACTTGAAATGTATTTTGTAAGGCATTGGTATTCACTTTTTTAAGTGTTTTTTAATGTTTACGTATTATTTCAAATTTTCAGGGACCAAATTATAAATAAGCAAAGTGAACCCGAAACCAAACAAAAACTGAACCAATCCACAAAAACCATCCCGCAACCATTTCACACTAGAGGGTCAGTTTTCGGTTTTCATAACCTTAAACCCGCATGTGTGGGTTGGTTCTTGACTAGGGGTCGATGGGTCGGGCACCCGACCCGTGTGCGCCCCTATGATATTGTATAGCATAGTAGTTTATTTTTTTGCTTCCACGATATAATGGATGTTTTGTGTTGTGATAATTCCTATGTAAGGATGGTTGATTCTCCCTATGAATGTTTTGGATTTTTTTCTATTTGAATAATAAAAAAACGTGATGTTTTTGTATATACCCATGACATGCCATTAGGGTTTAAGATTTATTGGTTATTTGTGCGTACTATTTATTTCCGTACCCACGTTCTGATGAGACATAAACTTAGTTGTTCGTACCCATTAATTCAACATGGGTACATACAATATCCTTTGTTTTATAGCGGTAGACGGTTAAATGTATAGTTGGTGCATGAACATATGGTTTAATCACTGTAATCAGTATATTGATTTATTGAGTATGCAATGTTGTGGTGGGTATATACAAATTGAGTAATGCTAGGAATCACCTAAAAAAACAATCATCCAAAAATCACCCATGTGGATCCTGGGTGGTCCAATTATGCAAGAGAGAGAAAAAAAGTAGTCAGGAAAGAGAAACTACATGATTGGACTATCCAGGATCCACATCATGGGTGATATTTAGATGATTGCTTTTTGAGTGATACCTAGCATTACTCATACTAATTAGTTTGTTATTGTCAATGGAAGCTAGTTCTTATTTTGTTACTTGTGTAGGTGTTGGGTTAGGTGTTTGTGTGTACTATCTATTTCCTATGATACATAACTATAGCGGTTCGTATCCATTAATTGAACTTAGGTATATAACCATCTCCAACTTCTAATGTTGTATAACTGTAAAAGTTTATATGTATAATGCATTTAATATAAATGGTTAAATGAATGTAATGAGTAGATATTGGTTTATTGGATACGCAATGTTGTGATGGATAAATACTAATTAGTAGGTAATTATCAATGTAACCGAGTATGTTTTCGATTACTTGTGCTAGTTGTTGGGTTATAGTTTTGTGTTTAGAAGGTTGTGTGAGTAAATTAATGTTTTTAGACCAAAATACATGATTACCTTATTATCCTGAATGTAATTTTTTGTAATATTTAGTGCTCCACATAATCATAAGTAGTAATGATGATTTACAATTTGTATGAAAATGACAAAATTTAGATGTATCTTAATAATAATCTATACAACCTTTAAGGATAATAAAGTAACAAGTGATTATGTAGATGCATTGACATGTTATCCTTTTATGCGATATTCCTAGGTCTCTACCACTTAAAATGTGACGAGAGGTTGTCAAAGCACAAAAATCTGATAAGTGACCTTTTACTTACTTAACAGTCAGAAAGGAGGCTTGCATTTTTTGTGGTGTCTCAAGACGTGTCACCACAAATAATGCATGCCTAATATTGAATATTGAAGGAGGATTTCTGAAAATACCAAACAAGAAGAAGCGTAAAATGAGTTCAAACGTGTTGAGATGACAGTTTGGTTCGTAGGTATTAATTAAATCTAATAATTTATATTAAATTTGTTATCAACCATTAAATACACCTGAACTAATATTATGAGAAAGAGTAATGCTATATATCACCCCTTCACCCTTCACTTTTTATGTGGAGCCTATTTAGCATTAAATAAATGTAAAGCCCCCGTGAAGCCCTTGAACTTTTGCCAAAGTGCACGATCTGCCCCCGATATTACGTTTTACTCTTTCTGGCCCTTGATGGACCTATTTTGTGTCACTGTTAGCCCTTTTTCCATTTTTCTGTCAGTTGAACGTTAGTCAATGTCACTTGGCGCCATGTCACCGCCAACCATCTTCGTCATCATCGTCCCTAACTGTGAATTAAAAAAACTTCGAAGGTTTGACTCCTTCAAATCATCAACAACGGAGGAAAAACCGATCACCAAGCAATCAAAAACCAACCGGCTTGTTGCACTATCCCCTTTAGGCAGTAAGCAAAACTCAGACCCTAACACAGCTGGTAAAATCTCTAACGAACCGTTCCAGTAACGAGTCACAGTACAATCCACGACTCGGCACGAGTCTGACTCGTTGTAATAGTAACTTAGTAAATACGATCTGAAATCTTTGTTATCACTGCCACGTGCAATTCCAGTAAAAGTGAACAACGTTGATATGTTGCTTGACCTTAGGAAGTTTTGCCGATCTTGTAGCTGTTTAACGTTGTGTGGGTAGAATCCTATAGGGTAAGGAACACCGAGATCCAGGTAGTCTGCAGGCAATTTCTGGATAAATTCTTTGTTGAACTTTTGTACGTAGTAGAGTATACACGAAGACACGGCCAAATTGGCACTGGATCTCCGCCGGGAGGGATGGTGGTGGTGGGTTTTCCGGCGTGAGGCAAACTACAGCGGCTGAAACTGTGCTTTTGAAAATGAAGAAGAAGCTATTGAAGCTTTGCCAGAGGGTTTAAAAGAGTCGGCTATGGTGCCGGATTTGACTCCTTTTCCGGTGAATAGATTTATGGCTACTTTAACTCCTCCGATTGAAGGGTATATTGAGAAGGCTAAGGAAGCAGCTAAGAGAAACTCAGGGAAGACTAAACTCAGATAATTAAAGGTTAGAAATGTCTTTCCTATTTAAATCGATATAGTGTAATTAACTCAAACATGTGTTTTTAATGGGGGTTTTTAACTTTGAAACAGTGCTAAATGAACTTGGAGCTCTCTTCTATTGAGAGACACGTGTTGAAATTATGAAGATGAGTTGAGCACCAAATACATGAGGTTTTGGGAATAAATCTTGTAGAATGTACAACTATTTCTCGCTCAAGTTTTTTTTTTCTATCATTTTAAATGGTATTTTAGTGTTTCGTTCTTTTGTGTAGACTTGAAAGAGTGTACTTGGGAAGAATTCTAAATTTATGGTTAACAAAAATTGCTCTAGTAAATGAATTCTAGCCTTTTTGAGCAATCTGTGATGAATCGATCTTTTGAGCTCAATGGTTTTATGGGAAATTCTTTTTGTTTCTGCCATTGTTGAAGATTTGAAGCATTCAAACATTCAAAGGTTTTTTTTAAAGTTAGGGACGATGATGACGAAAACGGAGGCGCTGAGGTGGCGGTGACATGGCGCCATGTGGCATTGACTAACGGTCAATTGACAGAAAATGGAAAAAGGGCTAACGGTGTCAAAAAATATGTTCATCAAGGACGAGAAAGGATAAAACAGTAAGATCGGGGGCGGATCGTGCACTTTGTGAAAGTTAGAGAGCTTCACGGGGCCTTTACCCTTAAATAAAAAAGAAAGAGAGAGTGAAAAGTCATTTAAGAAAGAGAAACATTATAATTATTGATTTTTAAATTTCCACATATACTTTATATAAGGGATGAAAGGGTAAAAGGTGAAGGAGTGATATATATCATTATTTTATTTTATGAGAAATCAGGTTAATTGGAGGATGTAACCGTAGAAGTAGAGAAAGTATTTTAACAAACTAGATTTTAATTTTTTTTTTTAAAGTTGGGTCTATAATTTTTATTTTGTGTAAATTGAGTTTTTATAGTTTTTTCATATTTTATCCTTAAAAATTTCAACAATTTATTAAGAAAGAAAAAGGGAAAAGCAATCTTTTAATATCAAAATGCTTCTGTTTAATTTTTCCCCTATGAATATGGATTGACTTATTTTAAAAACGATGACAGTGAAGCTATTTGATTATTACAATTGCTTTTGTCTTTTAGTTCATGTGAACATAGTTTATTTTTATCACTACTATAGCTTATAACTAAAAATTCGTCTTGATTAATGTTATCTTTTTTCCGGACGGTCTTGATTAATGTTTATAGATTGACTTTATTGATTAGTAGCACTTGTAATTGGTAAGTAATAATTATTGATCATTGCTTGATATAGTATATTTTTTTTTTTTTGGTACATAGGAGAGCCACTTTGGATTCGGAGTCATTGACTCGGTTCGAACCTGCACCACTAGATTGGTAGACCAAGGCCCTGGCCAGTGAGCTAATCCCATCTAGTTGATATAGTATATTTTTGACAACACGGATTAGTTGTCAATGGTTTATAAATGAATTTTTTGTCAGTTGAAAACCAAAAATGATGATAGTGAAGCTATTTGTTTATTACAAAAGGATTTTTTTTTCCGCTAAACAAGTAAAAACTTTTATTAAGCTCCACAAATCAATAGCATTACAAATTTGAGTTTGTTTCAAATGAAACTAAAAAGACAGCAATTACAAAATGATTTTGTCTTTTAGTTAATGTGAATAGATTATTTTTATCACTGTTATTATAGCTTATAATTAAAAATTCCTCTGGATTAATGTTTATAGATTGACTTTATTGATTAGTAGCACTTGTAATTGTTAAGGGAACATTGCTACCAAAGATTATGAGGACTGCCGTAGCTACCAAAGTAAGGAGGGTTTACCTGAGGTGTCTTTGTATTTTTTTTTTGTCGAAAAAAGTGTCTTTGTAATCAATTGATGTTTTGCCTCCATTTGTGGTTGAAGTTACCTGAAATCGGACACCAAACTAAGATCACAAGGATATTTTGCTCTCAATGCCTCTTTGATACTCAAGTCATATTATGACAAGGGTATTTTTACGATTCAAGAGAGAGAGAAAGAGATATAGAGAAAGATAGAGGTTTTTAAACTGTATTATGAAATTATGAATTTATAAAAAAAGGTAAAGTGTATCCATTTTGAGATATGTGCATGAAATATTTATAGACATTATAGAACCTAAATAAGTCGCTTATTAACTCTTGATATGTTTTTACCTGTTTAGAATGCTGTTTAGAATGCGGCGAGATGATAATTTCGACTGTTAAGTATACGTACAATCATTTCATCAATTGGATCATGCCAACAATTATATAATGTTTTAATTACTTCGGGTGGTATAGCAGTCCTCGATTTTCAACCTTACCTTCTATTATAGTTTCATTGGTGATATTTGGATGGTATGAATTTGGGTGGTATGAATTTGAATGGTATATATATCTTATTATCATATTATGGTTTACCACTATGAACCAAACTTAGAAACAAGAATCAAACTACTTTTCTTTTATACTTTGATGTTGGAAGTGGAATATTTTAATCACTTTTGAAAAATATATCATGTCTCCCACGTTCCTTTTCAAATCTTTAAAACGTAAAATTTCAGGGATCTTTTGAAATAATATTTTGAATAAAATCTTGAGTTACAACTTATAATGAATGATCTTTATAAACAGTTATGGCATTTTTTATTATTATTAATGATCCGTCGACTAAGTTCGATCTAAGTGCTGGAGATTGTGCCAGCTTTCTATAATACAATATCATGAAAATAGTATTTCATATACCATTAGTGTATCTCGAGGTTAATAGGTTTGAGAATTGGTAATCAAATTTTCCAAACATGGCAAAACAAGAATCATCAACCTCATCATCTCTAAAATCAAGAAAAGCTTTTCTCAAGCAGCTGCCTAAAGCAAAATTCTGGAATATCTTAAATATCTACAAATGTGAAGGTTTTTGGTTTGAACATGGTCTAGTAAAGTCTGGATTAGACTTTCGAGATTCATTCGAGGCAAGAAACGACGATGTTTTATTAGCATCAAGTATCAAAACAGGTACCACTTGGTTAAAAGCTCTTTGCTTAACAATTATGCAAAACCCTACTTTTGAACAAGATTCTGAAGACATTTTAATTAAGGATAGTCCTCATTTTCAAGTCCAAACCATAGAAAGCAGGGTTCATTTAACAAAACGAGCTCCAGATCTTTACTCTATGCCTTCAGTGCTTAAGCTTTTTCACACTCATTTGCCTTATACTCTTCTTCCAGATTCAATCAAAAAATCAGATTGCAAAATCGTTTACATAGCACGAAACCCTAAAGACACACTCATCTCGATATGGCATTTTTTCAATAAGACGATTGCGCCTTACTTCGGTTCATACCCTTTGGAAAAAGCTGTAGAAAGTTTTTGTAGCGGGGTTCAACTATATGGACCATATCATGATCATGTTTTGCAGTATTGGTTGGAAAGTCAGAAGAGACCTGATAAGATATTGTTCTTGAAGTATGAAGAATTGCATAAGGACCCTAAAGAGGAGGTGAAGAAGCTGGCTTCATTTCTTGGCAGGCCATTTAAGAATGAAGAGGATGTTGAGAAAGTGTTGTGGAGATGTAGTTTGGAAAGGCTAAAAAACTTGGATGTGAACAAGAAGGGTTCAGTGGTTCATTTTGTGCCTAATAGTTCTTACTTCAGGCGTGGTGTTGTTGGGGATTCGAAAAATTACTTAACGCCTGAAATGGAGAAACTGATCGATGAAACTACTCGCATCAAGTTTGAAGGTTCTGGCCTTGATTTTGAGTTATAAAGTCACTTTTTTCTTTTTTTTATATCTATAATAAATGGAGAATCATTGTAACTCAGTGTGCTGTTTGCAATTGTGGTGTGCCAAGCTTTCTCATCTCCAAAAAACTTCCTATTCCGGCATTTTTCTTCTCTTTAAATTTCTTTCATGTGATGCATTTTGATTTTGTGACATATTTGGTTGTTAAACACTTTTATTTTGTATTTCTCAAGACTGCAGGATTACACGGTGTAATTTTTATTTTAAAGTTTAATTAACAATAAGGGTGATTAATCTTAAAAATCTATAATTCAACAAACTTTTTTCATAAGCAACAATTCAAGTGTAATATTCTTTACTGGGCTGTACAACACAATTCACTGGGTTGTCTGACATAATTCAATGGACTGTCCAACACAATTCAATGAGATATCCTGACACAAATACACAATTCAATGGCCTGTCAAAAAATAAAGTATAACCAAATTTCAACCGTTGCGACAAATGAATATACTGCAAACCAATTCAGAAAAGGCTGTTGAAGACTATTCTCAACGCATCACTTCTCATACGGTATAACGATAAAAGACTTCCAATGATCATAAAATGGCCATTGTAGAATTTGTATAAAAATATAATAAATATCACAATTATAATTATCAATTGAATATTTTTATCAACTTTTTCTAAAACTGTAAAACAATTTAAAAAATACAGCAGACGGCATCACTTCTGAAACGGTAAAAGGTTTCCATGGATCATAAAATGGAAATTGTAGGATTTGTATAAAAATATAATAAACATCATTACTGCAATTATACTTGTATCAAATAATTTTACAAAATTGTAAAAGTGATGAAATTAAGTTATAATTAAGAGATAATATCAAATTAAGTCCAAAAACACAACATTCCACCTCCATAGGGTCCAGGAATTTTTCCACCCCCATGAAAGTCCATTATTTTTTTAGTATTCCATCTGTACCCCTATTAGTTACCACGTTTATAGTCACACAATATCATTTAAATTAGTAACAGATTCCTATTTTTTAGCTAATCAAATAATATCCCTTAATAATAGCTAATAATTATAGTAATATTGTTATTTTCTTCCACGATTCATTATACACCATCGTCCATTCTTCGCCACCAGCAGCCATTTTCATTCGCTCTCCATACACCACTCAAGAAATCCATCGTGTCTCTCCCTTCATCTGCGGCAGCTGTCGCTGCAGCAACTCAGAAAACTGTCGGTCTCCTTATTCATAAGCCATGTTGCTCTCCTTCTTCATAAGCCAAGTCGCTATACTTCTTCAGAAGCCATGGCAATGAAGATTTAGGTGGTGGTGGTGCTCGGCCGGAGTTACGTATGGAATATCAGTGGTGTGTTAGGTAGTGTCGATGGTTTGTATGGATGGGTTACGCATGAAGAAATTACTGCACATTCCTGAGAAAAATGTAACCCATCAATTTTACCGCACACACCATCAAAACAACAAAGGTAACCCATCAATTTTAACGCACACACCATCAAAACAACAAAGGTAACCCATCAATTTTAACGCACACACCATCAAAACAACAAAGGTAACCCATCACTATATTTTTTGTAACCCATCATATTTAACAGTCACATCACCGAATTTTCAAACATTACCCACCCAAATGACATATATATTATACCAATCTCAGTCACAAATTGAGACCAACACGCACAGGTTTTCTGGTAGAAATATTATTAAAACACAGTTACCACTCGTTTGCCCATGAACCATTACTTTCTTGCCTTTCTTATTCATTTTCAGAATACCTTCTTCATCGCAATCAATTGCCTTTTGTTTTGATGGGTTAGTCGGAAACTCTTAAACGAACTCATCATCGCTTATTTGATGGGTCGTCGTCTTCTTCTCCAGACCCTTCTTTTTTCTACCATCATCGGCGGGTTGCATCTTCTTGGTCGTCTTCACAGCAGTCTTCTTAGTCATCGCCACCAGTTGCCTTTTTTTTTTGACGTGTCAAATTTCAATAATCCATTTTTGACTGATTGCATGGAATCAGGACAATTTGTTTTGGTAACTAATTCCTAATTAATGGGTTACTAAGGGTAGGAATGTAAATTGCGGCGGGTTGGACCTGATGGGCAATCACACATCCTCTGTGGACTGTATAAGTAAATCACCCTATAATTAATTTATTTTTTTAGAGTTTTAATATGGTAAAGATTATTCTTTTACCTTAATTTGAGTCTTTGATCGTTGATGGCGTAGCCAAGCCGGGTTGAAGATGGTGGAGAATGGTCCACGAGTGGTGTCAATTTCTTCTGCAAGAGAGCAACTTGGTGGGAAAAGATTTTATTTTTGTTTTATGGTTAACGCGAGTGTGAAGAGATGATTATTAGGTTGTATATTTCATATTTTTCAAATTTTTCGGTTGTATTATTTTTTTATCTTAAATTTTATTATTTTAATTTATAAGGTTATATTAGGTAAAATATAAAACTAAAATAATATTTTAAATTTTATTTATCTAAATTTTTAGACTGAATTTTTTAAATCATGATTTATTAAATTATGAACCATAGTAGCAATTATCTTTTACCAATAATATGAAATAAGTAAACTTACATATTAGTATTAAAATATATTAAATTATACCATATATAAATTATGGAAAAATTATAATTATTTTTTGAGAATTTGTATTTTATAACAAGTTGCATGATAGTGAAATTTGCAGGAGATCGATAGGTGGCCTAGTGGTTAGGTTACTCCGCAGAGATCAAAAAGTCCTGGGATCGAATTTTATTGGAGTCATTTACTCCGAGTCCAAAGTGGCTCTCTCATGTATTAAAAAAAAAAAAGAAATTTGCAGTTATGATTGACACCATTATTCTTCTTGATTATTCTTGTTATATATATCCTTTAATTGAATAATGTTTGTGTTTGGGTTCTAACTGAACTTGAAAGGACAGGGATTAAACAAGAGTTAATTGCTAATTAGATTTATAACTTAATAAATTATGCTTTAAGAATTCTAGCCTAAAAATTTAGATGAATAAAGTATAAATTATTACTTTAAACTTACAGAAATGTTGGAAAACAAGGAAAATTATACCTAACACTCATATATTTATCATTGCATTTGAACACTCGAGCCCACCATCAAGCCGCTCACTTGCATAAGAACCCACTGCCAAGAACCCGCCGCCACCATCTCCACCATCTTCAATCCGGGCTATGCCATCAACAATCGAGCCCACCACCAAGCCACTCGCCTGCACAAGAAATTGCCGCCACCATCTTCACTATCTTCACCATCTTCAACACGGCATGGAAAAACTGAAGATACGATAAGTTTATTCGAAAACACTAATCTGCAAACTAGCACCGAGTTTTCAGCACAATAATCGATGGATTGTGTAAAATCGGTAAAGTAGAAATAGCAAGAAAACGTGTTGTTGAAGTCCAGACCGTGTTGGCTATAAGTTTATTCGAAACCGCCGTCAACAATCTATCCCTAACTAGCAATTAACCATTTTCACCTGCACAAGAAACCGCCGCCACCATCTTCAACCTAGCTTGCTATGCCATCAACAATCGAGCCCACCAAGCCGTCTTTGTTATTTTCGGGTACGGACAAATGAAGAGGAAGGCTTCATGTGTATTGATTTTATACAGAGCCCACCAAACTGGTTCACAGAGCCCACCAAACTTTTTGATCATCAACAATCTATCAACTAGGATGATCGGAATGGCTTTCGCCTTCGGTGACTCCCTCTCTTCTTCATTCATGTGCAACAATTTTAATTTTTTTAGTGTACGGCTTAATTAATAATGGTGGGTTGTTTTATATAGGGTAGGTCGTTCGATTAAAAAAGAACTTGATCAACACTTTTAGAAAAATAGGCTGTCAATAATTATTAAGGGTATTATGGATTATAAATATTATAGAAGTAGACTAGACTTGTTGAAGAAAATTATGTTAGTTGTACACATTTTGAATTAATCACCTGTTAAACAATCCAGTTCAGTCCTCTAAATTATGAATTCTATTGGGTATCAGTAATTTTGGCGATTCGTTAAACTGTTCTGTGTAGTGTGTTCAGTACTCAAAGAATTTTCTAAATTAACATTTTAAATTGATGTAATCATATAATACAGCTGGAAAATGCTGAAGAATATGTGGAGGGACAGTAGAAAAAATATCAATCTTTCACAATATCACTTTAGCATCACCTTATCAATGAAGCGCCCTATTGAATTAAAAGAAGACCCGCCATGAGTCACTGCCTTCCTGCTTTTGTCTTTCATTTCTTCAACTCTTTTCCTCACAGGATTCTCTTTATCCATTACACTTCTTATAGCCTTCTCAATCTCATTTGCTCCCACAATTACTGGATTAATAATACGATAATCCAATTTCAACTCCACTCCTAGTCCCAACTCTTTGACCATCTCAAACGCATTGATTTGCTGCTCAGCATATAAAGGCCATGTCACAATTGGCACGCCACACCAAATGCTCTCAAGAATCGAGTTCCACCCACAATGCGATACAAAGCTTCCAATCGCTTCATGTGCCAGGACGTCAGTTTGTGGAGCCCAATCACATATTATCCCTCGCTTTTTGGTCCTTTCCAAGAACCCTTCTGGGAAAATCTCACCAAGATCTACTTTCCTTGTAGCACGTTCACCAGCTATTATTTTTTGTGGACGACGCACAGACCACACAAACCTGTACCCACTTTTCTCTAGCGCAGTAGCTATTTCCTTCAGCTGTGGTGGCTCCAAACCTCCCATACTTCCGAAACACAGAAACACGACTGAAGAAACAGGTTGATCATCAAGCCAATTCATGATCTTTTCATGATCAGAAATTGAGGTTCTATTACCACTCTTTAGGTCTAGTAACGGTCCAACCGTGTAGACCGGTGGGTTTTCTTCGTCTGCTCCTAACGATTTAACCGCATAACTTTCTAATTCGGAAAATGTGTTTATGATAATCCCTTTTGTCTCTTTAAACCTTGACCCGTGATTTGAAAAACAAGCGTACCCACCCATATTTAACACGGCTGGTAAAAGACTAGTGGGTACCGGGTTTTCATAGGTGGGTATAATCGAATCAGGATCTGATATATCAAAACACTTCCCGATCTTTTTTTTGTGGATCGAAAGGTAAAGCATGAAACCAAGGAAAGCTGCATTAGATGCAAAGAAAATATACGAAGGAACGTTGAGATCATTCGCGACATCAATCATTGATGTGCAAAAGAAATCAAGAATTAATCCTGCTAGTGGCCTTGAACATGATATTACATGTTCGATAATTGCTTCTTTGACATGGAATTTATACCTTTCTATGAGAAGAGAAAAATAATTCTCGGGGCATTTCATGAGCTCAATCGATGGTGGTTCTAGAAGAGGGAGAACAATGTATCGGATTCGAGCATCAGAAGTAGCAAGTGATTCAGCGTATGCGAGGAGCTCTTTAGAATGTGATGTTCTTATGATTAGAACAGTGACTGCTAGCCTTTCATCTCTGTCAAGCAAGTGACTCGCGAACTGAACTGTGGACACCAGGTGCCCAATGCCAGGTGCTGGTACAAAAACTAGCTCTTGCTTTTTCATTTTGCTGAATTTGGAAGGTATAGAAAGGGGAAAATATATAAAACCAATTGAATATGCTTACAATGTAAATGGACTGAATACAAATATCATGGGATACCCCATGCATATATAGTGCCCCATATTGTCAATAAGTGGTTAGGGTGGATTTGACTAAGGGTGGACTTAAAATGCTCGATCGATCCACATTTTTTTTTAATTAAGTCATCTCACCCCATTCTTTGTGGTTAACACGTACCATAGCAAGTGGTTCTGTAAAAGAAAACAAAAGATAATGCACACAATACGTGATGTAGAATCTTTCATCTAGAAGATTGTCAGTATTGGGCCAGTTTTTCTTTGGTGTCAATACAGCTTCTTACCAACTGAAGGCCATTACTCTATAATTCATCTAGAAGCTTATCATTATGTTGGTGAACAAGACAGTATTACTTAAATATTGATTAGAACAAATAGAGAAATATCAAAACTCCAAACTCAAACCTTTGTTGTCCCGACAAAATAAAATAAAAACAAAGGCTTTTAGGTGAATGCAGAAGATAGAATCTAGTAAATACACCCAAAGCACAGCTTAAAAAAAATCTCATATAGTATGATCTACAAATTAATATACACATACACATGTCATGCAAAATAAAACACAAAATAATATCAATCCAAAATTAATTTCACAATGCTAGATAGTTACGCTTGTTACTTATCTCAAGATGGTGGCTATAGGGTGTTCATCGATCTTTACTTGCTTTGAACGCTCCACTTAGCATACTCCCTATTAGCTGAATCACGGACTCACTATGTATCTAGGAATCACGAGGTCTTTATGGTTTTAATATAGGCTTAGGGACTGTATGGTATGTATATTTGGTAAATTTGAAGTGAGCTTTAGGCTCTCTCCTCACTTACCATCAACAAACTGTCCAAGAGCTTGAGTTTATACTCGTATATATTCTCACTCAACCCATTTGACGCACTAATTTAGCGTCCCCAGATTAACCCAATAAGCACTAAAGATGTTCACATAAAAATTTCCTCTTTGCCGGTCCAAATATGTGCATTCTTTTCATATGAAATTTCTCTCTTTCTTCCCTTTTGTGTAGCTATGACTCTCTTTTTGATGGATCTGCATATCTACCACGATCATTGAAATTGATTTTTTCTTCCTTGTATTAACATGATATGGAAGTCAAAATATTTTTCACAACAAAACCCTCGGCTACCAGACCTTCCCGTCTTGCCACATTACGTATATACTCCTTTATCTTCTTAAAATATAACCCGAACAGGTTCATTCAACGCATGTGGACTAGTCCACCAACTAGTTTTTCGTCGGACAGGTTCACTATAATAAATCATGATATTAAAAAAAGTTGGTGGGAATATCATCTCAAGCCGGCACATCAGAATAATAACATCTTTCTTCCCTTTTTCTAATACTCAAATTCCATTTACAAACCATACAAAAATATTACACAAACCCATGATTGCATCACTAACCACTTTTTGCCCAATCAATCATGACATACTAGAACAAAAAAACTGCGTCATAGTACGACAATCGTGAGATTCTATTATGATATTTTTTCAGGATCAATCACATGATTATTTCTTAAAAACGCCGTGAAACCATCAGGAAACTTTTGTACTTTCAACCATACAATATAAGCCTCTCTCTTATCTAGACTCATCACATACTTTAATTTCGGTTGCATAACCCTACCCCTTGCGTCTATAGAGAATAACAATTCCTCTTGAAGGCTCATATCATTCAAATCCAGACTTGCCTTCACTTTGTATTTATTAAATTTGTTGTTAAGACCCATAAATGTACCAAGTAAGGTATCACATACATTCTTCTCACAATGCATAACATTAATGATGTGATTTAATTAGTTTTCCAACCATTAAGGTATCTCGTTGAATATTCTCTCCTTCTTCGAGTTAAATTGTTGATTACTCATTCTCTTGATTACCCTACCACCAAAATCCTTGTGCTTTTCCGGTAACAAAAAGGTCAAACAATAGAGTTGTCTTTGGATATTGGCTGGACTATACTTCTTGGGAGGAGATCTATAATCACTTTTCAGATACAAAGTCGTGTTTTTTCAAAACTAATGTCAGAGTGGTAACCATCGTCTTTGATTTATATACACTATCCAATTTTAACTCGACGGAAAGGTATGGAATCCATTCACTCCAGAAACATCTTGTAACCTCATCCAGATCAACCCGATACGTACGATCACGCTATATAATCATGTTTTATATACACTACGCAACCATCCAGCACAAACACTTATTTCTTATCTGCATTAATAGTAGGTATATACGGACCCCACAAGACATTCAACTCGTCTATCGTAGGCCGAAGGAATACGTCCAAATCTTTCCCAGGACAACGTGTACCATGAATCAATAAAGTTAACAAGAGCGTCGACTTTTCATGCGCAACTACGATGGTAGGTGGAAAACATTCAAAACTACTGATCACATGATATATGGATTGTTATTTCTGGAGAATGGAAGAAAACCATCAAGTGTCAAGCACAAACGAACATTACGAGCCTCTATAGCAAACTCTCGGTGACGCTCAAATATCTTTCAACTTAGACCATCAACTGGATGACGTAATGCGTTATTATATGTAAATTTCCCAGACTTGTGCCAGATCACTTCCTTTACAGTATTCCTCGATTGGTACAATCGTTGTAATCTCGAGGCAATAGGAAAATAACGTAATTTTTTATGTGACACTCTTTTCCACTTCTTATGGTACAACCTAGACACGTTACAAATTGGGCATGCCTCTAATGATTTATAATCACCTCGATAAAAAAAAGGCGTTTAAACATACATTAATTTTTTTATAACCTAAACGCAAACTCTTTAACTTCTTGTTCGAGTCTTTATACGATAATTGTAAGGTATGTCCATCTGGGAAAGTCCAACTCGATAACTAACTATAGGAGCTCCGTGTACGAAGTATTGTCCACTTGTTTTTCACTTTTATATGCTTCAATTTTTCTATAAAATGCAACGATCCTAATTTTGTGAAATCAGGATACAACTCGATATTCATTTTCGTAACCAAAGTATTAAAAGAACCAATTCTCTCACTTCATGGTATTACTTTCGTCTATCATTTTTGTGTCCATTTTATTAGAAATGCATCTAAAATCTTTTTTCACATTCATCATCTCCTCTTCTACAATACTAGGAATAACATTCGAACAAACATGTTCAACATCTCAATCCAAATTCCAAATTTTATATGTCGATACAAACCCATGTCTTAAAATATCCACCTTAGCATCTAGAATATTTCTTTTATGTCTATTCATGTACTAGTTACAAGAACATTGAACCGTATTAAAACTATCTATGTGTGGAGATACAAATTCAATGTAACTCTTAACACCGTTCACAAAAGGTAAATTAGTCTCACCTTTAGGGATGAGCAAATGAGAACCAGAAAATCAAACCAAATCAAAAAATCCGGGAAAAACTTAACCAAAAAAACCGAAAACCGCCAAACCAAATGGTTCGGTTTTCAATTTTATAAAATCTGAATTTTTTTGGTTCGTTCCGGTTTACTACGCAAAAACCGAACCAAAAAACCAAACCGACGAAGGAAATAAATAGGGAATGTGAGAACTTTTTTATAAGAATTATGTGGGAGAAACTTTTGGTGAGAATTTATCATCTATATAAAATTTTAGTTTTACTATTCGATGGTGCTATTGGTGAGAATTTTTTATATTACTTAACATTATAAGTATCCATTAGTTGATGATTTTACTAACCATACTTGTATGAATTATGAAGTAATAGATTTATGTAGGATTGTAAATTAAAATGAGTATTGTTAGATTATAGGTATTTATTTAATTGATATATTAATAGCCCAAATGGACAAGTAATAGTAGCAGAATTGTATTGGAATGATATTCTTTATTGGACAATGTATTTCAAGATACGGGGTCAAAAATAATATTGACTAAGCATATGAATTCGAAGTGAACCAAAACTGAAGCGAAACGAACCAATTTGGAACCGAAAAACTAAAGGTGGAACCAAATGCGAACCATCCGGTTTGGTTATTAAATTATAAAAAACCGAAATGTTCGGTTCGGTTTCGGTTTTGGCAAAAAACCGAGACGAATCGAACCATGCACACCCCTACTTACCTTTATCCCTAGACACGTCCATTTGGACAAGCAAGATGTTCTAGATAAATATTAATTTTGTAAAATTTGTGTTTATTATATTGACATTCGATCTCATATATACATGAGTAAAAAGAAAAAAAATTATATTGACATTTAATCTAATGTATACATGAATTAAGCAATATAATATAATTATAAATCGCACTCCTGTTTTTTTAACTTTTATATTTATAAACCCTAAACTTTTTTTCTCATAATCCACACAAATATCTTATACTATACTAAATAATCAAATATAATTACATATATTCTGCAACTAAATCACTAAATATACGAAACAACATGGTTTTAAAAGGCGTTAGGCGGTATTAGGGAGGTCGACCACCTTCGAGCGCTAAGATAGTTAGGCGACCTATTAATCAGAATGTACGCGGTCTTTACTTAGGCGGTTTTTATATTATTTTATATTAAATATATATGACTAATATAATGATTTGAATAACATTTACATCCTAATATACTGAAAGTAAATCAATTTAACATAAATATCATATATTTTATTATAAAATAATAATAATAATTTATTATTATTTACCTAAAAATGTCTAATTTCGTATTCACGAAATCTAGACTTGAAATTTGAAAAATCCTACCATTTTAATTTTCTTGCGTGTTCAAACTCTAACCTAAGTAGATTTCTTTTTATATTTTTCTTATGTGTTGGGTTGGATTAAATTGAATTAAATTCTTATGGGCTAGCATGCTAGGTAGTATTCAGGTTAGGCAACCCATTAATTTGATTGGGTAGTTTATTGATTATATTATGTGTAGACGAACCTTCGAGAGAAATTCTAGGCGGATCGCACTTTGGAATGCCTAGGCGGAGCGCCTAGTCAGCTAGACGACCTTGTTTTAGAACACTGAACAACATAATATAAAGCATAAAAATGAAAAAAGTAAGTTTTTAAAGATAAAAAGTTAGAAGAAATACCTCAAAAATATCGGAGGAATTGATGGTGGAAATGGGTCCCAATGAGTTGGGCTAACCTAGGTGGTGTCTGATAGCAAAATAGGAGGGGTTGGCGTCCATCGGTATCTCAGTTGTGGGAATTTTTAGAGAGGATTTTTTGGTTTTTTTGGGAAGGCTATAATGAAAGTATGGAGGTGGGGATTGGACAATTTTCCACCCAATCCGTTGTGTGTTATATTACGCAACCCTTTAGCGACAATCAATGATGATCGCAAAAGGGGTTTTTTAGATTTTTTGGCTGAAAATTCGTTACCAACCGCTATAATAGTCACTAATGTAACTATATACTTTAGCGACTACAACGACCGTCGGTAAATAATTTTTATTTTTTAATTACTTTTCGATCTGTGCCTTTATCGACCATATTACTGGTCGCGAATGAGTTCAGATTACTAACGATCACTTGATGGCCAGTATTGAGTTTTTTTTATTTAATAGAAAACATTAGCGACCAATGTAGTGGTAGTTAATATGAGCAGATCTTTAGCATCCAACTCCTCCCTCGTAAAAAAAATAATTTTATTTATTTATTTACTGTTGTGGTAATTATTATTGGTTGGCCAAAAACCTGTGACTAGCACACTGGTAGTCATTAAAGGTGTGATCGCTAAATAAAGCAACTGGAGCCGTGAATAGCTAGCTGAAGCTTGAGTTAGATGATTAGAAGTTGTCTGATATGTGGCTACTCCTAGAATAGGTTGCTAGCAAACTGGTTTGAGTTGTTTTGTTTGAAGTGCTATGTGTAGCGGTTACTGAACAGTGTAATGTAGTTGCCACTTTGACACAATTCTACATGTGTAAGTTCAATTTTTTTGTTGTGCTAATAAATAAGTTTTGACAATCTAAAATAAAAAATCATTCCTATAAATATCTCACTCATCTTTCTATTCATTTCTCTGTTCTTGCGGGGTCTCTCGATTTCTACATATCCATTTTATTCTTGATCTTTTATCACTCTAACATCAATAATAACATGACAGGCGTCTAACTCTGCAAGTGGCTAATAACTCAAGGTAAAATACCTTTACTTTGTACTCTAATTTTGTTTCACTTTCAATAACTATTGTTCCTAAAAACTTTCTACATTTCTTACGCTACTAAAAACAAAATTCGCTAATTATAATAAGAGTAAATATCACTTTTGCCCCCTGCGTTTGTACCCGTTTGACAGGTTGGCCCCTAACCTTTAAAACAGGACTCTTTGCCCCCTACATTTTAATTTTTTGACTCGTTACCCCCCGACTGCGTGTTCCGTCCATTTTCGCCGTTAAAAGTGACGTGGCATTGCCATGTCACATTTTTTTTTTTAATTCCAGGTGTTAATTAAGTAATTAATTAACTTAAGCTAAGGGTAGAAAAGGTATTTTATAAATAGTTTTTATATAACATTTAAAAAATAAAATAAAACCCCCCACCCACCCCCACCGCACCCCCCTACCCCCCCTACCCCCCCCCCCCCTTCTTCTTCCCCTTCTTCTTCCCCGATCTGACCTGCAACTTTAAAAAAAAAAAAATTACAATTGAATATTGCACACAAATGCTATACTATCTCGGATCATCAAATCAAGAGATACGAAGAAACCTTAAATGCACAAAATCTACCAATACAATGACTATAGATCAAAATTCATAATTACACAAAATCTTGTATACAAAAAAAAATTAACTCGGGCTACTTGCCTAAGAAGCCCAACACTTGCAACAACCTTAATTGTCAAAAATCGATAAACTTGTTCACCTTCATATACTTTTATTTGTATGACTAGAGCTTTGAATGGTTACTTTTAACAAACATGTTAAATACGTAACAAACTATTTTCATTATATAATTTTTTTGTTCTTTCTTGTTTTTCTTCAATGGTGAGAGACCCCATTTTTGGCTTTTTTGGAGGTGACATATTGCTCATTTTGTGTTTTCTTCTTGTTTAGTATCCCTCAGTTTCTTGGTTTGCTATATTTGTAACGGAGGCTTTTTGATATGATTTAGATTCAATGAGTTGAGTGATTTATACTTTTGTAATGTTTTTGGATAACTGGGTTGGGTCATGGGTGTACAATGTATCTTATCTATTGGTTGTGTGTCAAGTTTTATGTGCTTTCGTTCTATCATAAGTCTGACAATTATAATTTTTTTTTTTTTAAGTTGCAGGTCAGATCGGGGAAGAAGAAGGGGGGGGGGGGTAGGGGGGGTAGGGGGGGGGGGTGCGGTGGGGGGTTTTATTTTATTTTTTAAATGTTATATAAAAACTATTTATAAAATACCTTTTCTACCCTTAGCTTAAGTTAATTAATTACTTAATTAACACCTGGAATTTAAAAAAAAAAAATGTGACATGGCAATGCCACGTCACTTTTAACGGCGAAAATGGACGGAACACGCAGTCGGGGGGGTAACGAGTCAAAAAATTAAAATGTAGGGGGCAAAGAGTCCTGTTTTAAAGGTTAGGGGGCAAACCTGTCAAACGGGTACAAACGCTGGGGGCAAAAGTGATATTTACTCTTATAATAATGATAAATAGTGAAAATTATGGAGTTTTTGAAGATGGTGGCAGTGGGGATAGTGAGGAGATGGAGACACATGAAAGGTAGTGGGGGCTTGGGGCTCGGTTAGATGGACCGTTACATGATTGTATGGGTATCTTGCATAGATACGAGTATTTTGTGCTTTGTCATTTCTACAGGGAGGACAATACATATGTTGACAAAGTTAGGAGCATATTTGATGATATAATCGACTAGGGATGATGATCCACCTGAAGATCTTTGCAGCAAAATCACAAAGAACAAGTGTGGCTGTTTAGGTAACACCGAGGTTGTATTTTGAGCAATCTAAACAAGGGTTTACTAGGATTTATCTTTCGGTCCTTTAGACCTCCAATGTATGAAAAAGAAAAATAGTGAAAAGAAATCTAAAGAGGAGATAAAAGTAAGGTACTATTCTAGTAATTACATCATGATAGTGTTGAAAACAAAAAATGAACTTCATAATAGTAACTTTTTTCTAATAAATCCGAGTAATTCGATTTCGGTAAAATTTGATTCCATAGATATTCTTTTCTATAGGTATCCTAACCACTAAAGCGAATATCAATCTTCATAATATCAGTTTAGTATCACCTTATCAATGAAGCGCCCTATTGAATCAAAAGAAGACCCGCCATGAGTCCCTGCTTTCCTGCTATTGTCTTTCATTTCTTGTACTCTTTTTCTCACAGGATTCTCTTTATCCATTACACTTCTTAAAGCCTTCTCAATCTCATTTGCTTCCACAATTACTGGATTACTAATGCGATAATCCAATTTCAACTCCACTCCTAGTCCTAATTCTTTAACCATTTCAAACGCATTAATTTGTTGTTCAGCATATAAAGGCCATGTCACAATTGGCACACCACACCAAATGCTCTCAAGAATTGAGTTCCATCCACAGTGTGACACAAAGCTTCCAATTGCTTCATGTGCCAGAATGTCAGTTTGTGGTGCCCACTCACATATCATCCCTAGATTTTTGGTCCTTACCAAGAACCCTTCTGGTAATATCTCACTAAGATCTACTTGCCCCGTAGCATGATCACCAGCTACTATTTTGTGAGGGCGACGAACAGACCATACAAACCTGTACCCACTTTTCTCGAGCGCAATTGCTATTTCCTTCAGCTGTGGTGGCTCAAAACCTCCAGCACTTCCAAAACACAAAAAAACGACTGAAGAAACAGGTTGTTCATCAAGCCAATTCATGATCTTTTCATGATCTAAACGTGAGCTTTTATGACCACTCGTTAGGTCTAGTAACGGTCCAACCGTGTAGATCGGTGGGGTTTCCTCATCCGCTACTAACGATTTAACCGCATAAGGTTCTAATTCGGAAAATGTGTTTATGATAATCCCTTTTGTCTCTTTAAACCTTGACCCATGATTTGAAAAACAAGCGTACCCGCCCATATTTAACACGGCTGGTAAAAGACTAGTGGGTACCGGGTTCTCATAGGAGGGTATAATCGAATCAGGATCTGATATATCAAAACACTTATCGACCTTTTTCTTGTGTATCGAAAGGTAAAGCATGAAACCAAGAAAAGCTGCACTAGATGTAAAGAAAATATACGAAGGAACGTTGAGATCATTCGCGACATCTATCATTGATGTGCAAAAGAAATCAAGAACTAATCCTGCTAGTGGCCTTGAACATGATATCACATGTTCGATAATCGCTTCTTTGACATGGAATTTATATCTTTCTATGAGAAGAGAAAAATAGTTCTCGGGACATTTCATGAGCTCAACCGGTGGTGGTTCTAGAAGAGGGAGAACAATGTACCGGATTCGAGCATCTGAAGTAGCAAGTGATTCAGCGTATGCGAGGAGCTCTTTAGAATGTGATGTTCTTATGATTAGAACTGTGACTGATAGCCTTTCATTTCTGTCAAGCAAGCTACTCGCGAACTGAACCGTGGACACGAGGTGCCCCATGCCAGGTGCTGGTACAAAAACTAGCTCTTGCTCTTGCTTTTGCATTTTGCTGAATTTGGAAGGCATAGAAAGAGAAAATATATAAAATCAATTACAATGTAAATGGAGCGGTTACAAATATCATGGGATACCGCATGCATATATATAGTGCCATAAGTGGTTAGGGTGTAATTGACCCAAGGTGGACTTAAAATGCTCGATCCACATTTTCTTCTAATTAAGTCACCTCGCCCCATTATTGGTGGTTAACACGTAACATAGCAAGTGGTTTTGTAAAAGAAAACAAAAGATAATGCACACAATACGTGATGTAGAATCTTTCATCTAGAAGATTGTCAGTATTGGGCCAGTTTTTCTGTGGTGTCAAAACAGCTTCTTACCAACTGAAGGCCATTTACTCTATAATCCATCTAGAAGCTTATCATTGTGTTGGTGAACAATATTGCTTTTTCTTTTTAGGAATAAGTTGGTCCATCTGAATCTTTAATTTTTTTGGAAATAATCAATCCGAATCAAAAGAGTACATGTGCCGTGCATATCCTTATACAGTAATAGATTTGTTTAACTAATAAGCAGATTCGTCATATTCATAATAAATTAATTAGGTTAACCTAGGAATATCGGAAGTTCCAAAAAAAAAAAAAAAAATCATTCTGTGGCTAACAAACAAACCATAAAAGAATCGTTTTATGACTCAATTACAAACAAATTTTTTAGTTAGTATAACAATACAAATCCTATCGGTAATGGAATGAGCAATAGAATCTGATTCCTTATTAAATATTAGGATTATCATACATATTGCAATTCCACAAATATAGTAATATTTATTCCAATATATCCTATATATTAATTCATTTCATTTAGATTAGGATCAAATTTTTTGATTTAGACAGTTTCATGGATCCCTCTCAAATCTACCTATATACTTCTTTTATTTATTAGCTTTTTTATTTTTTCTATCCATCTTGCTAGCTACTTTATTATATCATTTTTCTTGTCATCAAAAAATAAACATCTATATCTTTGACACTAAAAATTGTTTAGGGTTAATGTTTAATCTGAAGTTTTTTCACTAGAATTTGGGCTTTTATGTGTATTTAATATATAGATAATTAGTTAAAAAAAATATAAAATCTAGGCTGGAGTATTTTAGTAATGGTCATTTTATTCAATTTGTACAAAAATTAAGTTAGATTTTGAGAAGTAACTTATGTATGGATAATAGATTGAGATGATATATTATGTAGGAGTAGGTTCTTGTAAATGTATATAATTACTGAATATTTCTTTGCGAAATTATTTAATATTTACTGAGTAATTCTTTGCGGATTTATTTAGGACTGCCCATCTCAAGTTGTTCTCTATTTCGGTCATCTTTAAACGATCATAATTGACATCAAGATTTAATTTACCCATAGAATTATCGAGTTCTCCTTTTATTTGTACAATCATGTAGGCTATTTGTAGAACTACCAGATGTAAGTGCTCCTGATGGTACTCACATAAAATTTTGTGTATCTTTAGCAGTCAAGTCAAGATATCAAACACCAAAAAAATGAAATTACAGTCAATGTATTAATCGTATGTAATTTATATACGTTTTAACGTGATGAAAAAGGTACATTGCTGTTAGCAAAGTATTGTGAGCTACACTAAATTAGGAAAACGGATTAGTGGTTCCTAGTGATAAGAATTTGTAGTCATATCTATTTTTTTAATATGAAAAAAATTTATACAAGTAACAATTAAAAAATTTCCATATCTAGAGGTTTATTATTTCGTTAATGCTAGATATACGAAGGGAAATGGGTTTTTTGTTCCATATCGAGACCAAAAATATCATTTAAATGAATGGAGAATTGGTAATAAACCTGTCAAGGCTAAGTAGTATATTAACAATGCTAAAGAAGTGTTTTAATATGAAGCATTATAAGTAGTATATTAACAATGCTAAGAAATGTAATAGAAAGGTGTCTCGGCATTACAAAAAACGTTGAGCGATTATTTGGGGTCCACCATTCTATACTACTAAAATTCATTCTCGTATAATAAAAATAATGGCATTTTGTTTGTTACATAATTTTATAATATAAAGAGATGAGCATCGATCTATTTGAGAATTTTGACGAGATGAA
Source organism: Nemophila menziesii (assembly GCA_029959085.1). Taxonomy (NCBI): domain Eukaryota; kingdom Viridiplantae; phylum Streptophyta; class Magnoliopsida; order Boraginales; family Hydrophyllaceae; genus Nemophila; species Nemophila menziesii. The sequence goes on from JARWIR010000008.1 coordinate 28,178,159, forward strand.
GGATGAAGAATAATTCAATTAGAGTAATGAAATCGATGTAGTAACATCTATTTTACATCCGAAGAGTGGGTAACTTTTAGATAAAAATTTGCTATACACATGTTTAATACTTGGGAGGCTCATAGAAATAATGCATAAGTTGTCATTTAAATTACGATTTTAGGTTATAGTTAACTTTGGTACTTATTTCATGTGTTATGTTAATTAAAAATATGTATTAGTTTGACTTTATACCTTATTCCTTATATTATAATTTGGCGAGAATGCTAGTTTTTTTATTTTATTTTCGTGTATGGTTTAATTATGATTATAATGTGATATAGGTTCTTTAATGGATACCAATTCTAAATATTGAAGGGGGACTCGTAATAACGAATAGAAGTTGGTGTGTTAATGAGGATTTGGCACTTAATAATGCACTCGTGAATATTGGCTTATACAAGGACGAATATAATTTTAAACCGGGCTATTTAAAAGTTGAAAGTTTATTTATATACTATAGTTTAAAAGATAAACCACACATTGAGTCACGAATCGAGACTTTGGTAATGTGGGTGACATTTTATGTGTCCCACATACTAGTGGATTCGTCTTTGACCCAATGCCGAAATGCCTAATTGTTTACAATGCATTTTGAAATACATATTTGCAGGTATATTTATTTTTGTTCTTTCTCAAGTGTAAACTTAACTTTAGACATGATTTTGATAATTAAGTGTGCCTCAATCTCCTTAAATAGTGTTATCCAAAAGATGGAATTTGAAAAACCAAACAATTTCCTTTTGGGGACGAGTTACTTTATGTTTTTGGGGAAAGATCGAGCCAGATAAGAACATCATCGAGAACCCAACGAGATGATGAAAAAATATACTTAGCGAGGAGGTTGAAAACCAATAAAATTATTCGAAAGTATGAAAAACAGTGGACCCACTAATATGACGTTTCACAAATATTTATGGGGATGAATTCTCCAACAAGTGATGACCTTCGACCTAAAAGAAGAAGAAACAAAGAAAAACATAAGATAACGTGGCAAGTATGAAGAATGGAATTGGAAATGTTGCTCCTGTAATTAGGAGAGAGATAACTAAAATGACAAACATATTTAGAAAATTAGTTGGGGTTGAAGCCATGATTTCAAACAAAAGACAACAAATTACTACGGATTCATGACTGATGCCAGGTCTAGCTACTTGTGGTTTTGTTATAGTGGGATATCATATTGCTCGAGATCACGATTTAACTGCACCTTGAACAAGGATGAGCGACATGTTTTGGTTACCTCAATTTGAGAAGGAAAAATTTGAAAGATAAGAATATTACATTTTTTTCTATTTTGAAACATGTTTGATTTTGAAGAATGTTATCACTTGAGTTCATTATCACAAATAAACAAATGTTTTTTATTGCTAGACTAATTTTAATCTATTCTTGTCGAATTTAATTTGTGTGCTTGACTAGTGTGTGATGATATAGTATTAATAGGAGAAGATGGAAGCTTTGTAGCTCAAAGTGTAGATGGAGGGATATAACTTAAATGTTTATTGATGATCCCAATACCCTGAATGATATTGGAGGTGGTAGATTTATGACAACCTTGATCTTTGCATGGTAAAGCTCCATAACCTTTCTCAAAACCTTGTGTCCTAACACAATCCCTCTAACCATAAAGTGGTATTTCTCCCAATTTGACACAAGGTCTGCCTCCTTGCACCGAATTAGCACCTTCTCAAGGTTATTGAGAAAATCATCGAAGCTATCACCAATATTGAGATATAATTCATGGAAACTTCTAATAATTTGTCTCTCATGTCCCATAGATCTCTATCATACATCTCTAAACTGTAGCCGATGCATTACACAACCCAAACAAAATCCTTAGGAAAGTAAAGGTTCCAAACATGCATGTAAACATAGTCTTATATTCATCGATAAAATTCATACAAATCTAATTATACCCCAAATATCCATAAAGGAAGCAATGATTTTCTCTTCCCACTAGCTTGTCTAACGTTTGATTGACGAACGACAAAGGAAGTTGATCCTTCTTTGTCACCTTGTTGAGCTTATGATATTCCATACAAACTCTACACCCACAACCGTTCTAGACATAATAACTTCATTATCTTCGTTGAGGATGGTTGTAACTACTTAATTCTTCGACACACATTGAACGTGACTCACCCATTTACTATTCAAAATTGAGAAGATGATCCCTCCACCAAACAATCTAATCACCTCCTTCCTTACCACTTCCTTCATGACCACCATAAGTTCCCGTTGACACTCAATAGGCCGTGAAACCTCGTATTCAAGAATGATCTAATGTCAGAAAATGGTTGGACTAATGCCTTTGATGTCTTCAGCAGTCCATCCAATCGCCTCTTTGTTAGCTCAAAGGACTCTCAACAACTTATCTTCTTAGGACCTGTCAAGTTAGTGGAGCAAATAACAAGTAATGTATTATTGGTACCTAAATAAGCATACCTCAAGTGGGATGTAAGTGTTTTTTCCTCAAATTCAAGAGGAGATTCAAAGGATGGTTCTATCATTGGCTCCATATCATGCGAACCTCAAACAAGTTCATAACCTTTTGATCTCAGTCTTCCACTTTCAGAATTTAGAGTCGCCACAACTTCGGCTAGCCCTTTGTATGACTCGCGTAACTCAAATGTTAAGGCAGCTTGCAAAATATTTTGTTAAAATTTGTCTCACCATATAACTCTTGCATGGTGTGATCAATGAAACTCACATGGAAACCATCATCCTGAGTATCATGGAGTTTCATCGTCTTAAACACATTGAATTTGACCTCTTCGTCTTGCACTAGCATGGTTAATTCACCATTCTTTACATAAATTAATGTATGTCCTGAAAGTCCTAGAGGGGGGGTGAATAGGATTACTAATAAGATTAATGCCTAATTAAAAATCTTTTGGACAATAATAAGTTTAAGAGAAAAACTTCTAAGTCAACTAATATATCAAACACTCATGGGATTATGCAAAGGACAAGTTAGAGGTTCGATATATAAGTTAAACAAGTAAATCGATTATCTATTCTCTTACTAATTTAGAAGACCAAAGTTTGATTAGCTAGAAAAACATAATCACGATATTCATACTAGTAAGCATATAATCAAAACTAAATAGTCATGAATTAGATAATCCTAAAAGACAATATTATCAAATTATTCATATAAGCATTTTATCAAGTAAAACGAGTTTCTAATCTCTTACTACTCTAGATGACAATATGTTAGATAAACTAGATAATCAATATCACAATATTCATACTAGCATATTATCAAACATATAAAGTGCGGAAAGTAAATAGAGTAGGGATAGAAAGATACACACGATTTATAGTGGTTCGGTTTCCCTACATCCACTACCTAAGGAAGCCTCCTTAGGATTTCAAGCTTTTCACTAAGCTCCCGTGTCTCTCTTAACCGGGTCGAGAACACAATAACCCTTACAACCTCTTCGATACCACGAAGGACAAACACTTGTGCTATCGCAACACAAGGACACCGAGTATACTCCCGATACTCAAACACTTGTGCTATCTCAACACAAGGACACCGAGTATACTACCGATACTCAAATTCTCTCTTAATCTATCTATTACAAGAACTAGACTTAAGAGGATAAATACAAAGTGTTTAAGGGTTGAAACTACTTTGCTAATGAACTCCTAAAGAGATGATATAACTATAATCTTAATACTTCTCTTGAGTTGATAATAACTTTGAAGCTCCTTGGATTAACTCCTTAATTGAGTGGATATGACAATTATAGCTCTTGACACCTTCTTGGATGATAACAATTAAGCCCCTAAGTGTATATGGGTTGAAGGTGTAGTTGTAGCCTTGAAAGACCTTCAATTTATAGCTGCAAAATGCTCCCAACGGTCATAAGACTTGTCTCCAACGGATATATTAATATCCCCAACGGATCTATTCCTTTTGTCTTCATTTTGCTGCAGGAAACCCTAATCTGCGGTGCACCGCGGGGTTGGTGAGGTGCACCGCGCCAAGCTTGCTAAATTCACTTGCTCTCTGACGGGCTAGCCCCCTGGTCCGTGCCCTGGTCCGCACATCTGCGGTGTACCGTGCCCATAGTGCGGTGTACCGCACCAAAGGTCTAAAACACCTTTTAATGAGTATATCTTTCACTACGATGCTCGGATCAGAAAACCTTCTTCACGAGAATTGTTGGAAACATCATTCTAAGAAACTTTGTAGTTGATCACTAAAGCTAATTCTCAATGTACACAAAGATACAGGTTAAAAGTATTTGTATGAGAATTAGTTTCATAAGATATAACAATAAAGCTTTGATCTAAATGATAAAGATGTGCTTTTTGATGAATTAGAGTGCAAGATAGAATATGTATAACAAGAGTAATTAGCACACTAAACACAAGAGGATTTGTCACATTAAAACAACCTATTAAGGGAGGCTATATGCCAACAATCTCCCCCTTTTTGATGATGACAAATCCTTCACTAAAACACCTTAGGAAAGATATGAAAGTTTAAGCTCTAATACAATTAAGCTCCCCCTCACAATAAGCATTTAAGTAAAAATGAATATAAGATATGAAATGCATTTGTGAGTATTAAAAAGTGCAATTTTGAAAGTTTTAGTGCACATATTTCTCCCCCTTTGTCTTCATCAAAAAGACGGGATAATAAAAATAATATCAAGCAACTAAACATAGAAGAGCAAGAACTCAAGTGAATAGATTTTAAACAATGATAAAAAGAGTCCAAGAGTTTAAAGCAATTAAAACATTTTAACAAAATGAAATGCACAAGGATTAGTAAAGCATGAATCAATATGAAATAATGAGATAAGGGATAGAGATATTTTACCAACTTCTTGATTGAAAGGTTTTCATCTTTATAAGCTTTCTAACAACACAAACGATTAGTGCAATTATAAGATAAACGAGTAGTGCAAACGATTAACCAAGCATTTGAGTTTTTAAAGATAATTTAAGAAAAACTTCCCCTCACAAAATGCATAGAAAGTTTGTTTCAATTTTGAAAAAGTTTGACCAATAATTTCTCCCCTTTTTACCAATAAGAATATTTGAACCGATTTTAAGAGATCAAGGGGTAAAATTTTAATCTTTGAAAAGTATAGGGGTCAATATGCATTTTTCAAAAGTTTAGGGACTAAATGCAATTTTGAAAAATTTCAAGGACCTAAGTATAACTTTCTCAAGATAATAGGGACCTAGGTGTAATTTTCAAGCATAAGAAAGCTAAATGCAACTTGTTCAAACTATAGGGACCTCAAATCAATATTTTCCAACCTATAGGGATCACAATGCAATATTTTCAACCATTAGGGACCACAATGCAAAATAAAACAAGATCAAGGATAAATGATGCAATAGTACCTATATCATCAAGGAAAGAGTTAGCAACATCAACACAACAATATAAAATCCGAAGCATATAATTAAAGCATCTAAAACATCAAATATCCGAAATTAAAACATAGCATACTAAACCAATTATCCAAATCATACCAAATATAGCAATAAAGTCCTAAATATCCAAAACATGGATCCAGGCGAAACCCTATTCCGCGGTGTACCGCGATTACTGTGCGGTGTACCGCACTGTAGAATATGTTTGCGACTAAACTGGGCGAAAGATAAAGAAAAATAACAAAGACAGAAACCCTGGATCGCGGTGTACCGCGGAGTGGTCCGGTGCACCGCAAAAACGTTCGTCGAAGACACTAAGAAGGAATTTTTTGGTTATTTTAAAAACACCTGAAACACATTCGAAACTTCCCCAAAAGATCTGGAATGGTATAAAACTCACAAGATAATTTTTGTTTTGAAAAGATACAACAAGGAAAACCCGAAATCACATAGAACGATTTATTTCACAAATACCCCTATATATTCTAAAAATTACGAAAAGACCCAAAATCAAAGTTAAGCAATTTTAAGTATGAAAAGGTCAAGTCATACAAGATATTTGCACAATAGGGGATAAACCATATAAGCACATAATGAAGCACAACATATAGATAGTAAGGCTAAACAATTTCATGTAAATGAGTTAATGACCAATAATGGATTAATTTCTCATAATTCTATGCATAAAAATATTTTTGAAATGCTATGGGAAATGCAAAAGATTATCGGAAAAATATTTTGAAAAGCAATTTCTTTAAAACTCACCCTTACTAAAAGACGCATGAAAATGCAAATTTGTGTTCAAAGATAAATTGAGATTTGAAAGTGAAAACTAGTATCTTTGATCTTTCTTCCCTTTTTGTCAACGATAAAAAGAATCAATAGACACTTTTGAAAGATATAAAAACTTGTGAGAAAAAAAAGTGCAATTTATAATCGTTGAAGGACTAAAAAGCAATTTCACATAGTAGGGACTAAAAATGCAATTTTTCAAAAATATGAACTAAAATGGCAAATTTTACATGTGAAAGATTATGAAGTCCAAACTATGACACTTTGGAGAATTTAATAACTATAAGGGTCAAAGTGCAATTTTGAAAATTTTGGGGACTAAGATGCAATTATCAAAATTCTAAGAGCTAAAGTGCAAAAACATCATTCATGAGAATTAGATGCAATAACACTAATAACATTAAAACAATGATAAGAATCACAAGATAATATCCAAAGATAAAACATGATAACAACAAACACAACTAATCAAATCACAACCCAAAACATAATTAAAAACGCAAGCCATAAGGAGGAAATGCAATATAATATACGAGATAAAGAAAAGAAATCACCGGATTTTCCTTTTTCGAGATTTGAGCGTTCTTTCGTATATTAATTCTTCCATTTGTTTCCTCCAAGCAAAGTAACGATTACCTATAAAGAAATGGAGGTTGTGTAGAAAACAACACTTCCAAAAGATTAACTTCCAAATCGTTTACTCTACTACCGGTTAAGCTATTCACGTAGAGTTAGGCTCTGATACCAATTGAAAGTCCTAGAGGGGGGGTGAATAGGATTACTAATAAGATTAATGCCTAATTAAAAATCTTTTGGACAATAATAAGTTTAAGAGAAAAACTTCTAAGTCAACTAATATATCAAACACTCATGGGATCATGCAAAGGACAAGTTAGAGGTTCGATATATAAGTTAAACAAGTAAATCGATTATCTATTCTCTTACTAATTTAGAAGACCAAAGTTTGATTAGCTAGAAAAACATAATCACGATATTCATACTAGTAAGCATATAATCAAAACTAAATAGTCATGAATTAGATAATCCTAAAAGACAATATTATCAAATTATTCATATAAGCATTTTATCAAGTAAAACGAGTTTCTAATCTCTTACTACTCTAGATGACAATATGTTAGATAAACTAGATAATCAATATCACAATATTCATACTAGCATATTATCAAACATATAAAGTGCGGAAAGTAAATAGAGTAGGGATAGAAAGATACACACGATTTATAGTGGTTCGGTTTCCCTACATCCACTACCTAAGGAAGCCTCCTTAGGATTTCAAGCTTTTCACTAAGCTCCCGTGTCTCTCTTAACCGGGTCGAGAACACAATAACCCTTACAACCTCTTCGATACCACGAAGGACAAACACTTGTGCTATCGCAACACAAGGACACCGAGTATACTCCCGATACTCAAACACTTGTGCTATCTCAACACAAGGACACCGAGTATACTACCGATACTCAAATTCTCTCTTAATCTATCTATTACAAGAACTAGACTTAAGAGGATAAATACAAAGTGTTTAAGGGGTGAAACTACTTTGCTAATGAACTCCTAAAGAGATGATATAACTATAAGCTTAATACTTCTCTTGAGTTGATAATAACTTTGAAGCTCCTTGGATTAACTCCTTAATTGAGTGGATATGACAATTATAGCTCTTGACACCTTCTTGGATGATAACAATTAAGCCCCTAAGTGTATATGGGTTGAAGGTGTAGTTGTAGCCTTGAAAGACCTTCAATTTATAGCTGCAAAATGCTCCCAACGGTCATAAGACTTGTCTCCAACGGATATATTAATATCCCCAACGGATCTATTCCTTTTGTCTTCATTTTGCTGCAGGAAACCCTAATCTGCGGTGCACCGCGGGGTTGGTGAGGTGCACCGCGCCAAGCTTGCTAAATTCACTTGCTCTCTGACGGGCTAGCCCCCTGGTCCGTGCCCTGGTCCGCACATCTGCGGTGTACCGTGCCCATAGTGCGGTGTACCGCACCAAAGGTCTAAAACACCTTTTAATGAGTATATCTTTCACTACGATGCTCGGATCAGAAAACCTTCTTCACGAGAATTGTTGGAAACATCATTCTAAGAAACTCTGTAGTTGATCACTAAAGCTAATTCTCAATGTACACAAAGATACAGGTTAAAAGTATTTGTATGAGAATTAGTTTCATAAGATATAACAATAAAGCTTTGATCTAAATGATAAAGATGTGCTTTTTGATGAATTAGAGTGCAAGATAGAATATGTATAACAAGAGTAATTAGCACACTAAACACAAGAGGATTTGTCACATTAAAACAACCTATTAAGGGAGGCTATATGCCAACATGTCCGTTGTATAAGAATGGTCATCCTAAGATAATGGGCCCATTCTTATCCACGTCGTAGTCAAGAATAATATAATCATATGAAAATATAAAATTACCTATCTTGACGAGCATATATTCTATGTTTTCCTCGGGTGGAGAGAAGGCCTATCCACTATCTGCAAGGTCACAGTAGAAGTCTTGTTATCCCAATGTTCAACTTTTCAAACAATTACTTCGTCATGTGATTGATACTCGCGCCTAAGTCCCATAAAGCTTTCTCGGTCTATTCTTTACAAATGAAAATAGTAATATTAAATTCTCGGGATCTTTCAACTCTAGAGGTAACTTCTTTTGTAAAATAACACCACATTACTCCAATGAATCAACCATCTCACCCTCCAAGTTTTTGTGTTTGTTGGACTAAACATCCTTCACGAACTTAAGATATTTTGGCATAGGTTGGACGTCTTCCACAAACAAAAAAATTGATTTCCAATTTTCGAACCATGCCAACAAACTTCTTATTCATCATTCTTATTTTGCACACATGACAGGAACGGGGAGGGAGGGAGGTTTTCATTAACAACTAATTCTTTATTCTTTTGTTTCTTTGGTGCTTTCTCTTGATTCTCATCAAACACCACTAGCTCAACTACCTCTTCAACGACATCTTCAACTTCCTTTTGGAATGAAGGCAACTCTTTCTATTTCTCAACAGTTAAGGATGATTTAGTTGTTTCACACTCCTCAGGGAAATCGCTTTACAAGACACGTTACTCCCTAGATTTTCGTTAAAACCAGGGAGTTGACCTTGAGGACGGATATTCAAGGCATTTGAAATTTAATACATTTGGTTCTCAATCACTTTCAATGCTGTCGCAATTCAGCTTTTCCTCAGTCTTGATCAAAATTTCAATAGATGACAACATGAATTTACTCCTAGTAGTTGCTAACTCACTAGTAGTAATTTTGCCTTCTTGTGGATAGGAAGTGAGTGCCTTATGAATGAGATTCTCTGCATATGCATCATACACGGGCTTTTGAGGAGCTTGGACTCCATAGCCTGAACCTCCTTGATAGGGATTTTTAGGTCGTACCTTGATTCACGTCCCCATTAAGCTTAGACCATTGAAATCCGAGATGGTTTTGATTCTTTGACCGTAGCCTTGACCACCCGAATTGTGGTTTTCTCAATTAGACACCAAAAATAAGTACTCCAGATTACTCGAACAACAACCTTCTAAATCTTTAAGAACATTCATGTTTGCATGATTTTTTTGATTAATATTTAGAGACAATTATACTACCTTATTCTCTAAAGCGTTAAAATTTGAACTCAAATTTTTTTGGCATCTCAACACAATGTATCGCCTTTCGATACATGAACCAGAGTTCTTGATGGTTTCCAACTAGTTTTATTCTTCACTACTCAGTCCGTGACGCCGAATGCATTATTAGACTAAACCATCATGAAACTTCATCCACATAGGATATCTACATTCTTCTTGGAACTTCTATCGAGACTTCTATAGAACATATAGCCAAATGCAATTATGGTGTATAGACATGAAGTAGACACTTCCTCAAGCAAGATTAGAACCTAGTAGGAATTTCTTCTAATATATTATCTTGTCCTTGACAGAATCCCACCAAGTTTAGTTGAGCAATCAACCGTACACTTTGAGGATGTTACTTAGTGAAAAATGTCATTTTCAATTGATCAGATATAGTGATTAGCTCTCATAATTGCTGATCATTCCACTCACTTTCTCCTCCAGTTAGAAATAATGGGAACATGATGAGATACATATTTTTCTGAGTGACACCTTGGGTGATGTATGCATCACTGATGTCTCCCTATTTGTTCTAATTCTTAGCCCTCTGGAGACATCCTTTTAGGTGAATAAATGACTTATTTGATAGACTTTTAGGCTTATTTGATCATATTGCACTTCCTCCCCTTGGAAATTAACTATTTGCAGAATCTGAGCTTTTGTGCCTAAATTCGACTATTTTTAATGCAAAGTTAATTGGTTCTTGAAATCTCATGAAAGACCAATCCAAGGAGAGAAAGTGGGAATAGAGTCTTAGTGTATTTTAGAGTGTTAGGAAATGATTTCTAGTCGAGTTTCTATTTTTAGAGTACACTTTCCTATTTTGATTTCTTGATTTATTGATTTATTCTTTTTAAGCATATGCGGTTTAATTATTTATTTAATGTGAAGCTTTAAAGAGATAAATGGTAATTACTTAGAGGCCAAGTCAAGATAAAGATGAAAGGAAAGAAGATTTATATGGAAATAAGAAGATTTGGTAAAGATTTATTCAAAGGAGGAAAAGATAAAGCTGCCTTTTGAAATCTGAAATCCAGCCACGTTTTAGGAATTAAATCATAATAAAATATTGGCATGGATTCTGGACGAATGGTCTGCACCAATAGAAAGAGCTTTCCAAGACAAGCAGTTTCATATATTGGAACTTCTCAAACGGATAAGTATTGAAAAAGATATGACCAAATCAAATCAGCAGAATCTTATCTTTTAGAGCTACGAATTTAAGAGTCTTTGCCTTGTCTTCCACTCCAAGTAATTCGACCTAGGGCTTGCTAACACCTATAAATACACCCCTTAGACCTCATAATTCAGTACCTCTCACAATTTATTCAATATCCTTAGGGAGAGAGAGTCAAAGACCTCTCATAATTCATTCATTATATACATCCTTAGAGAGAGCGTCAAAGAGGCAGAAGCAAGAGCAGAAGCTGGAGACTGTCTATATCTCCAACAACAGTTCAAGCCAATTCCTCTACCTAGGTTCTTAATTTATTTCTGTTATTAGGAACATGTATATTATTAATTTCTTTTCTGTTTTTATTTTCAATATGAGCTAAACCTTAAATACTTGAGAATCGTTATGGGATGAACCCTAATTTGTTTAATTCATGTATTTCAATTTGGGATTAGTTTCTAGTTTAATTTGAATTAGGTATTTCATATTGTTTCTTATTTTATTTTAATTTCACTATCAATGAATTAGCTAATCGGAGATAGGTCATAGTAATTAAGCTATTCACTTTGGTGGGGAAGTGATCGCCTTGACGGGGGGTTTAATTACTGAACTAGATAATAAACGTAAGGTAGAAATTATTGATCCTGGCGGACTTAGTTAACCTTATAGCCAATTGGGTAAAATAGTATTCATTCGAAGGTGGATTATGATCGCCCTGACGGGGTTTGTAACATCTAAGAATAGCTCCTAGGTCCACCCTGACGGGGGCTAGGAGATTATAGAGTCCCGACTAATATAGAAATATCAGTTCTGCCCTTAACGAAAGCATTAATTAGGTAAGTTCAGGTGATTCCCTAGCGAGACTCAAGTATAGTTCATATCTGCGTCTTAGTCCTTTAGTATTTATTTTCAGTAATTTATTTTCTTGCATTCTTAGGATTAATATAAAAACCAAACAAATATCTTTCATCTTTTATTTTCTGTATTTGCAATTATTACTATTTATCTGTTGAACACTTGGGTTATACTAGTCCAATCCCTGAGAACGAATCCGACTTATCGGAGTATTACTTGGACAACCGTACACTTGCGGTATTGTGGTTCCTTTTATTTATCGCATTAATTTTATAACACACAAGGTCCCACCAAGTTTTTGGCGCCGCTGCCGGGGATTGCAGCGTGTGACCCCGGTGTTTAATCTTTAAGTAGTTTTAATTGTTTATTTTTCAGTTTTACGCTTGGTTTTTGTTTTTGTTTTGTTCTTTATTTAGGCAATGTTCAAGAGATTTGATTGAAAGATGTATAGAGGACATTACCCAGATCCCGATCCATATGACTATTGGGAAGACTCTTCGGGACAACAGCAATGGGGTAGTAACTTCTACCAACAACCTTATCAACACCCGCAAGAGCAGAATTGGAACAACCGATGGATCGGGAATAATCAGCAACAACCATCATATCACTATCAGCAAGAGCAAGCATGGAACAGCCAATGGGTTGGAAACATTCAACAACCTCCACCTCATCACTATCAGCAAGAAATTGACAATGAGATACATTCTAAACTCCGGCGCTTAGTAGAAGAAACAAACGCCATCCAAGCACGCATGCAACAGATGGTCGAATGGGGTAATATGTCTTATGAAGATTCCACCCCCCCGAGGGATGGAAGAAATCAACTGGTAGTTGAGGAGGAGGTGTTGAAGGGAGATACTATTGATAGTGATATGACCACCATGCCGGTTATAAATGAAGACCACCATGTGGTTAACAATCCTATTAGCATGGTGGAAGAAGGAGTAGCAACAAAAATCCTAGAAATAGAAGCTAAGATTGCTATTCCTATGGTGCGTGCACATGATCCAGATACTGAACGCGAACAAGAAGAAGAGGTGATCGAGATTCAGATTCATCAAGAATATGATGAAGTAATAGTGGAAGATTGGGTTGAAAGCGAAGACGAATGTGAAGTGGTTGAGAAATCAATTGAAGAGTTAAAGCTTCATAATAAAAGAGAAATCGAATTCCCACCACAAAAAGTTCACCAATCACTATCTCCACCACAAATCATCATTAGAGATAGAATATCGGAATCACCTCTATCACTACAAATGATCAATAGATGCTACGCAAGAAAGGTGCTACACCGCGAGAGTAAAGCGGCAAGGAGGAGCACCTACCCACCACACTTTAAAGAGGAACGCGAGATTAAAGAAGATACAAATGAGCTTATACCGTTGAGGACGGTTATCTACTATCGTGTGGTGAAGAATACGTTTCGCCATGAAAGTAAGAAGGCGAAACGGAGATACTACCCTCCCCCTTTCAGAGATCGATTGAATAAAATTTTAAGGGGGGAGGTTCTAAAACTTACATACCAAGGACGAGGCGAATTCAAGCGGAGGAGAACCGCAAGGGCCTCAATACCATCTTCAAGGAAGGTAACGCGTCGAACTTAAAGACGTAATAAACAAAAGTGCTTCTTGGGAGACAACCCATGTTTTAATTACTTTAAGTTTTTGTCGAGTTTTAGTGTTTACTTTTAAAAGAAATGAGAAAGGTAGTGTGTTATTGGTGCAGGAATTGAGTTTGGGGTGCTAGGAAACGAAAAAAGGAATCACTTGGAAAAATTCGCAGGTCGGTCCGGTGCACCGCACCAGACCCCCGGTATACCGCGCCTGAAAAACCCGTACCACGGGGTGGCCCCCACGGGTTTTATACAGAAAGGAGAAAAAAATTTTGATGCGCGGTCCGGTATACCGCGTGAGATGTCCGGTATACCGCAGGAGGGAAAAACCCGTACCACGGGTTAGGTACTGCGGGTTTTTTGACGGAGTTGGTGCGGACTACCCCATGCACCGCACCCCTGCACCGCAGGGCAAAAACCCGTACCACGGGGTGCTAGCACGGGGTCAAGACAGGAGCGAGAAAAAACGAAACAACAGAAGCTGCGGTACACCGCGGCTTAGGTCCGGTGCACCGCGCTATGGCGGTTTGTGAGGAGTTTGAGGCCCATTCAACTTCTTACCTTGTCAAGATAAAACCCTAGCCTTCCCCAATACGAATTTTCCAGATCCTAACCCTTATATACCTGCACAAAGACCACTACAACACCAAAGAACATTAAATCCTTCCTCCTAATCCATTCCAAACACACATCTAACACCACAATCCTCAAGAACATCAAGAAATCTTCTACTTCAAGCTTAAGCCTCTTCATCAAAGCTTCGATCCTATTCATTAAACCTTCCCCAAGCCATTACATATCCATTACCCATCTCATATGACTCCATAATACTTCATTACAAATCCTCAAAACATCAAATTTCAAAACTCATCTCTAGTTTTTGATTATTTGAAGTTTTGAGTTTGGGGTCCATTGAGATGTCAAAGATTGGGAGGTCAAGAATACCATGAAGAGAAAAGAGAAGTTGGAGAAGCTTGTATTACTTTTGGGTGTTGAAAGATGTAGTTGAAAGAAATTTTGGGAGGATAATCATGAAGAGGTGTTGAACCAATAGGAAAATCACAAAAGAGTTGGAGCTTATGCAAATCATATTACGTGGAGTGAGCAATGTTCAACATGCCACCTACGCAACACAAGGAGCTCAACCTACACGCAACCATGGAAACCAGCTTCGTGCTGGTTCAGATACGTTTTCCTATCCCTTTCTTATTTGTTTTATTTGTTTATTTGCTTTCTTGAGTCTTTTTCGAGTCGTGGGGACACGACTCATTTTTGAGTTTGGGGTGGGGTTCGTTGCCTCATCCCAATTTTATGTGTTTTACAGTTTTTTTTTAATTTTTAGTTTGAGGAATGTTTTGACTGTAGAGATGTAGAGTGTTTTAAATGCCCCCATCAAGCATGCTTTTTATAAATTTATGATAGAAAATAGTTGACTTTAGGAGTTAGTGTAAAACGCACTTTGATTGCATGCAAGTATGAGGTAATTGATAGGAAGAATTAATGAACAATGCAAAAGAAGTAAACTTGTGCTTAAGGATAATAGGTGGTTTGTAGAACGTGAGATCTAAATGAGTAGAGAACCCACTTAGGTATGAACTAGGGACAAATTGCGTAGATAGGAAGATGATAGAGGCAGTTCTTTTGTTAGCCCTTTGAATCCTTTTTGGCCTTCTAACCCTGAATTAATTTTATCCTTCTTAGACAAATTTTTAGCCTTTAAGCCTTTCTTTTGTCGCCACATTATAAGCCAATTTCCCTTTAGATTATTAGGCATGACCATATGACCCGCACTTGAATCACGATCCTGAGACTTCCTGTCTTGAGCTTGAGTTTGGGGTGGTGGGTCCACTATATGGGAATTTACATTGGGATTGGGAGTTTTGAGCTTATCAATGATGCTTTGTGCTATATATGATGATGATTCACAAGTTTATCATATTGTAACCCTTTGCCGGGGTAATAGTGAATGGAAAAGAAGCTATAAAGCTAAAATCATGAATAGGCATGAAGAAAAATAGCATGATATCTCAACATTAAAGAGAGAGTCATAGCTATACAAAAGAAAAAATATATATATAAACGAAAAGTTATATGAAAAGAATATATATTTGGACCGGCAAAGTGGAAAATTTTAGGTGAATCATCCTTAGTGCTTATTGGGTTAATTTGGGGACGCTAATTAAGCGCGTCAATTGGGTTGAGTGAGAACGTAATTCGAGTGTAAACTCAAGCTCTTGGACAGTTGTTGATGGTAAGTGAGGAGAGAGCCACAAGCTCACTTCAAATTTACCAAATATACATACCATACCGTCCTTCAGCCTATGCTAAAACCGTAAAGTCCTCGTGATTCCTAGATGCACGGTGAGTTAATAGGGATTATTCTAAGTGGAACATTCAACACAAGTAAAGATCGAGGAACACCCTATAGCCACCATCTTGAGATAAGTAATAAGCGTAACCTTCTAGCATTGTGAAATTAATTTTGGTTTGATATTGTTTTGTATTTGATTTTGCATGATAAGTATATGTGTATATTAATTCCTAGGTTAGACTATATGAGATTTGTTTTAAGTTGTGCTTTGGGATTATTTTCTAGATTCTACCTTCTGCATTCACCTAAAAGATCCTTTGTTTTTATTTTACTTTGTCGGGACGACAAAGGTTTGAGTTTGGGGTCTTGATGTCTCCCTATTTGTTCTAATTCTTAGCCCTCTGGAGACATCCTTTTAGGTGAATAAATGACTTATTTGATAGACTTTTAGGCTTATTTGATCATATTGCACTTCCTCCCCTTGGAAATTAACTATTTGCAGAATCTGAGCTTTTGTGCCTAAATTCGACTATTTTTAATGCAAAGTTAATTGGTTCTTGAAATCTCATGAAAGACCAATCCAAGGAGAGAAAGTGGGAATAGAGTCTTAGTGTATTTTAGAGTGTTAGGAAATGATTTCTAGTCGAGTTTCTATTTTTAGAGTACACTTTCCTATTTTGATTTCTTGATTTATTGATTTATTCTTTTTAAGCATATGCGGTTTAATTATTTATTTAATGTGAAGCTTTAAAGAGATAAATGGTAATTACTTAGAGGCCAAGTCAAGATAAAGATGAAAGGAAAGAAGATTTATATGGAAATAAGAAGATTTGGTAAAGATTTATTCAAAGGAGGAAAAGATAAAGCTGCCTTTTGAAATCTGAAATCCAGCCACGTTTTAGGAATTAAATCATAATAAAATATTGGCATGGATTCTGGACGAATGGTCTGCACCAATAGAAAGAGCTTTCCAAGACAAGCAGTTTCATATATTGGAACTTCTCAAACGGATAAGTATTGAAAAAGATATGACCAAATCAAATCAGCAGAATCTTATCTTTTAGAGCTACGAATTTAAGAGTCTTTGCCTTGTCTTCCACTCCAAGTAATTCGACCTAGGGCTTGCTAACACCTATAAATACACCCCTTAGACCTCATAATTCAGTACCTCTCACAATTTATTCAATATCCTTAGGGAGAGAGAGTCAAAGACCTCTCATAATTCATTCATTATATACATCCTTAGAGAGAGCGTCAAAGAGGCAGAAGCAAGAGCAGAAGCTGGAGACTGTCTATATCTCCAACAACAGTTCAAGCCAATTCCTCTACCTAGGTTCTTAATTTATTTCTGTTATTAGGAACATGTATATTATTAATTTCTTTTCTGTTTTTATTTTCAATATGAGCTAAACCTTAAATACTTGAGAATCGTTATGGGATGAACCCTAATTTGTTTAATTCATGTATTTCAATTTGGGATTAGTTTCTAGTTTAATTTGAATTAGGTATTTCATATTGTTTCTTATTTTATTTTAATTTCACTATCAATGAATTAGCTAATCGGAGATAGGTCATAGTAATTAAGCTATTCACTTTGGTGGGGAAGTGATCGCCTTGACGGGGGGTTTAATTACTGAACTAGATAATAAACGTAAGGTAGAAATTATTGATCCTGGCGGACTTAGTTAACCTTATAGCCAATTGGGTAAAATAGTATTCATTCGAAGGTGGATTATGATCGCCCTGACGGGGTTTGTAACATCTAAGAATAGCTCCTAGGTCCACCCTGACGGGGGCTAGGAGATTATAGAGTCCCGACTAATATAGAAATATCAGTTCTGCCCTTAACGAAAGCATTAATTAGGTAAGTTCAGGTGATTCCCTAGCGAGACTCAAGTATAGTTCATATCTGCGTCTTAGTCCTTTAGTATTTATTTTCAGTAATTTATTTTCTTGCATTCTTAGGATTAATATAAAAACCAAACAAATATCTTTCATCTTTTATTTTCTGTATTTGCAATTATTACTATTTATCTGTTGAACACTTGGGTTATACTAGTCCAATCCCTGAGAACGAATCCGACTTATCGGAGTATTACTTGGACAACCGTACACTTGCGGTATTGTGGTTCCTTTTATTTATCGCATTAATTTTATAACACACAAGGTCCCACCAATCACAAATTTGTATTTCTTTTGCATGGCTGTCACAAGGCCTTCACGAGCGGCTCTTCTATAAGTACCATAGTTTGCAAAAGTTAGTTATCCACTATCTCAGGTTAATTTTATATTGAGATGTCATTTAGGTGCATCGACATACATTATTAGATTGAGGTTCATCCCATCTTATTTGAGTTGGATAATTTTAGAATTAGATAAGACTGGGCGCTAATGTTAGTTATATATTAGTGAAAATAATATTTCTTTAATTTTTCAGAAAGGAAACCATTGTTAGGCCTATTATTACTTAAGTCTGTTATTCGTCATTCCAAGTGCATGTATGAAAAATATAAAAATATCATAGAAGAGAACATATAATTTTCCACTCATGGAATTATTTTTGATATTTCAGTTAAAAAATTTATATATCGGTATCATAACTTGTAGATATATTAATTTATTGGCATCAACTGGCAAGACAATTCAATGTTTATGGTGCAAAAGGTTAACCAAGCCCGTCTCTTTTAATTGTTACACTCAATTATAAAGTTTTGTGCTTAATGTATTCAAGGCTTTTAATTGGTCTGCCAGTATTTTTGCTTGGATAAAAATGTATATAGCTATCATCATGTTTTCAATGAAGATTAATATGAAAATGGTAGGGTATTTCAAAGGCAGGAGGGGATTGAGACAGTGGGATTCCCAGTCTCCTTATATATCTAAAATATGTTTGTAATGTTTCACTAAAATCATGTAGATAGTTGCTTCAAATAAAGCTTTCTCTTATAATATTTTGTGCAAAAGCGTAAAGTTAAATCACTTGGCATTTGTTGATGATGTGATCATGTTCTCAAAGTTTGATGTGGACTCTGTAAAAGTCAAAAGGAAGGGCTAGATCTATTTTCTATACTTTTTGGCTTGCATATAAATAAGTCCAAGACTGGGGCTTATTTTGGAGGAAGTTTTAAATTGCTTAAAAAGGAAATATGTAGAGTGTTTTAGGTGAAAGAGGGTATGATGTCAGTCAGGTATTTAGGAGTACCTTTGCATCAAAAAAATATAGCAAGGACTGAATGTGAAGTACTAGCTGATAAAATATGTAAAAGCATTAACGAGAGATGATCTAAATTGTCATTTTCAGGAAGATTTGAGCTTAAATTGAATATTTTGAATAATAAGGTTCTATTTTGGCACCTGTTATATCTCTTACCTAAGAATGTTATATATAAGATAAATCAAAATATTTATATTTTCTTATGGAAATGAGATATTATAAATGGGAAAAAGTCTCTTGCAAGACTATGTGTACAAAGTAAAGAGAAAATAGGGTGGGTAAGGGAGGGGAGAGGGTGTTTTTCTTAAAAGAGTCTAATTTTTTTTACTTATATACAAAGTCTACTTAATGAAAAGTTTTTGGAGAATGTTTTGTGTATTGCAGAGGATTAGCATATGGAATCTGAGATCAAAGTAAAATTCATCATGGTTATGGAAGAAGTTAATAAATACTAGAGAAGATGATTGGAATTATATTAGTCATGGTACCATAAATAATAGTCACACTTAATATATCTGAGGAAATATCGCGTGCATTTGAATAAAATTGTAGCCTCTTGTTCAAGGCATGGAAGATGGTATTATCTTGTTGGCTTGAGTAAAGCTAGATTTATTGTTGAACCCCCACCCCTCTCAAGTGAAGCTGGTATTATTAATTGTAGTTATTGTTTGAGTGGAAAATCCTTAGATTTGACTATTCATCAAGCTATAAAAAATATAACTCTTGAAGTAGATTAGTATAAAATAGTTTGGTACAAAGCCAATGTAAGGAAATTAGACCTAAATAAATATACACGAGGTTTATTCAGAATACATCTTGATGTAATAGAAATCGAACAATGGAAAGATATTATAGAGAAAATAGGGTGGGTAAGGGAGGGGAGAGGGTGTTTTTCTTAAAAGAGTCTAATTTTTTTACTTATATACAAAGTCTACTTAATGAAAAGTTTTTGGAGAATGTTTTGTGTATTGCAGAGGATTAGCATATGGAATCTGAGATCAAAGTAAAATTCATCATGGTTATGGAAGAAGTTAATAAATACTAGAGAAGATGATTGGAATTATATTAGTCATGGTACCATAAATAATAGTCATACTTAATATATCTGAGGAAATATCGCGTGCATTTGAATAAAATTGTAGCCTCTTGTTCAAGGCATGGAAGATGGTATTATCTTGTTGGCTTGAGTAAAGCTAGATTTATTGTTGAACCCTCACCCCTCTCAAGTGAAGCTGGTATTATTAATTGTAGTTATTGTTTGAATGGAAAATCCTTAGATTTGACTATTCATCAAGCTATAAAAAA
The DNA here is from genome assembly GCA_029959085.1 of Nemophila menziesii. Lineage (NCBI taxonomy): Eukaryota > Viridiplantae > Streptophyta > Magnoliopsida > Boraginales > Hydrophyllaceae > Nemophila > Nemophila menziesii. The sequence continues at coordinate 28,198,539 of JARWIR010000008.1, forward strand.
TATAACTCTTGAAGTAGATTAGTATAAAATAGTTTGATACAAAGCCAATGTAAGGAAATTAGACCTAAATAAATATACACGAGGTTTATTCAGAATACATCTTGATGTAATAGAAATCGAACAATGGAAAGATATTCTTGCAACCGTTGATCTTCTTACTAGAAAAACAACCCTTTGTTTACACCACCTAAATGACTCTGATTCTTTTGATAGTTGTATATTCAATGATGAAGAAGAAGAAGAAGAAGAAGAAGAGAAGAAGAAGAAGAAGAAGAAGAAGAAGAAGAAGAAGAAGAAGAAGAAGAAGAAGAAGAAGAAGATAGGGAGCATAGAGAATAGGACGTTGTATTCAAATATTTCACTTCCCTTTTCTTATATAAGGGAAATTACCAAGTGGTTATTAGATAACCCACTAATAGAGGTTATGTGATAAAACTCAAACTACTCATCTAAATTTATAAGATAACTACCATCATGGGGATAAATATGTATATATAAATATTTATTTCTTTCGGTCAATATTCCCATGCATATCTTTTTTTTACTTAGTTAGTTTGTCTGCATTGACTAACTACCAAAGACAAAATTAATAAGCTTGGAGATCATGAGTGATGATAAATGCGAACTATGCAAAAATGAGGATGTAGATAGAGATCATATCTTTGTAAATTTGTCCATTTTCTACATAAATTCTTAAAGTATTCTTGCATAGGCGTGTGGAATAAGCATAATTATAAAGATTGAAAGACCTTGACTGACATCATTATGTTGTTTGATATGAATGCTAAACTTGTAGAATTTAATTATTGACGTTGGATATATACTTATGTATACATCATATGGAAGGAGGAGAAAACAAGACTAAAAGATAAATTTTCTAAATATATTTAATTTTCTATAAAACTGTAGCAGATTGGAAAGAAAATTATAGTAAAAAGCTTTGAAGACAATGTTTGAATGACTGCTATGAATCATGACTAGTGACCACCATGTAGGAATCCAGTTGTCTTTAAAGTGGCCCCTAAAGGTTATTTTCACCTTTAGAAACTGTAGTGGTCACTAAAGGGTACTCATTATTGGATGGTCTTAAGATGTACCCTTTTATTGAGAGACCAACTTTGTGGTTGCTAAATATGTTGCCTTTACTGAACACTTATGTCCTCACTAGTGATAATGTCCTTAGCTACCACCTACGGTTACCTGAATATATTCTGTTAGTAGGCACGTAGTGGTTGTCAATTCTTTGTGCCTCTTGCGACTATAGTCGTTCGCTAGTATTTTTTTCCTTTTGCGACTACCAGTCGGTCGCTAGTAGTTCGACTCCTTTTGCAGACACTTAGATTAGGATTGGTACGCGGTAATGAATTTCGTTAGGAATGGAATATATTAAGTAATGAAATTACTGTGGGAATAAAATTACTTTAGTAATTATTATACCATGCTTGGTAGGTCATGGAAGTAGAAGTAAGGAAAACTTAAGTGATTTTATCTATACTTGATAAATTATGATATTGTATTAGAATTCAAAATAGCTTATATAAGATTACGAAATTACCCTTATAAATAAAACCATATGATCATAAAATATAAAAAATCAAGGAAAAAAAGTATTACAAAGTTCAAAAATTTCACAAGTAATCAAATGATTCTTAAATTTATATATAAAAGTGAATCCAATTAAATATCATATCAAATTTATTCTTTTACAAAGCAAAATTATGAGAAGAAATCAAATAAAGTGTAGATTCTCATAAAAAAGAACTACATCATAATGCGACAATTGTGAGATTTTATTATGCTATTCTTTTTGAAATCAATCACAATATTAGTTCTCAAACACGATACGAAACCATCGGGAAACTTTTGAGCTTTCAACCATGCAAGATAAGCCTCTCAATTATCCGGACTCATCACATACTATAATTTTGGTTGCATCACCCAACCCCTTGCATTTGTAGACAACCACAGTTCCTCTCGAATGCTCATATCCTTCAAATCCAAACTTGCATTACGTTGTATTTATCAAATTTTTCATCAAGATTCATAACTGTACCGAGTAAGGTATCACAAACATTCTTCTCACAATTCATAACATCAATGATGTGTTTTAATTAGTTTTCCATCTAATAAGGTAAACCGTTAAATAATCTCTTCTTCTTCTAGTTATTTTGTTGAATACTCATTTTCTTGATTACCTTACCACCAAAATCCTTGTGCTTTCCCAGAAACAAAAAGGTCAAACGGTCGAGTTGTGTTTGGATATTGGCTGGACTATACTTCCTAGGAGGACATATATAATCACTTTTCAGATACAAAGTCGTGTTTTTTCAAAACGGATATGAGAGTGGTAACCATCATCTTTGATCTAAATACACTATCCCTTTTTTAACTCGAAAGGAATGTGTAGAATCGATGCACTCCGGAAATGCCCTGTAACCTCGTCCAGACCAACCCGATACGTACAATCTCGCTGGATAATCATGTTTTATATACACTACGCAACCATGCAACCCAACACTTCCTACTTATGTGCATCAAAATTAGGTATGTATGGACCCCACAAGACATTCAACTCGTTTATCATAGGCTGAAGGAATACGTCCAAATATTTTACATGATAACGTGGACCATGAATCTATAACGTTAGCATGAGCATCGACCTTTCATGCACAACTACGATGGTAGGTTGAAAACAGTCAAAATAACTGATCACATGCTATATAAATTGATTTTTCCGAAGAATGGAAAAAATCCATCAAGTGTCAAGCACAAACGAACGTTACGAGCCTCTGTAACAAACTCTAGGTGACGCTTATCAAACATTTTCCAACTAAGACCATCAACTGGATGAGTATAACATCCTTGTCTGTAGATTTCCTAGTCTTGTATATATCACTTTCTTAAATGTATTGCCTCGATGGGTACAATCGCTAGAATCTCAGGGTAATAGGAAAATAACGTAATTTTTTATGTGATAGTCTTTTCCCTTCTTAGGGTCCCACCTAGATACGTTACAAATCTGACATGTCTCTAATGAGTTATAAACAGCTCGATACAAAAACTAGTCATGCAAACATACATCCATTGTTTTCTAACCTAATCCCAAACTCTTTGACTTGTTGTTTGAGACTTTATACGATCACGGTGAGGAATCTCCATCCGGGAAAGTCTGACTTGACAACTATAGGAGCTCCGTGAATAAAGTATTTGTCCACTTAATTTTCACCTTTATATGCATCAATTTCGTTATAAAATGCAACGATCATATTTTTGTAAAAATCGAGATACAACTTGATATTCGTTTCGATACTTCATGGAATATTGTCGTCTACCATTTTTGTGCCCATTTCATTAGAAATGCACCTAAAATCGTTCACATTCATCATCTTCTCATCTACAATAATAGGAATAATATTCTAACGATCATGTTCAACTTCACCATGCGAATTCTAAATTTCTTATGTCGATACAAACCCATTTCTCAAAATATCCGTCCTAGTCTCTAGAATATTTCTTTCATGTCTATTCATGCACCAGTTACATAGATATTGAATCGTATTGAAACTATCCATGTGTGAAGATCCAGAGTTAGTGAAACTTTTAACACCCTTTACAAAAGGTAAATTAGTCTTACCTTTATCCCTCGACACGCCCATTTGGACAAACAAGATGTTCTAGATAAATAATAATTTAGTAAAAAATTGTGTAAATTATATTGACATTCAATCTCATTCATACATGAATTAAACAAAAACAAAATTATATTGACATTCAATCTAATATATACATGAATCAAGCAATCTAATATAATCATAAGTCGCACTCCTATTTTTGAACTCCACATTTATAAACCCTATTCTTTTTCTTATAATCCACACAAATATATTAAATTGTAGTAAATAATCAAATATAATTACACATATTACGCACTACATCACTTAACATACTAAACAACATAACATAAAATATAAAAAAATCAAAAAATAAATTTAAATGAATAAAAAGCTAGAAGAGATAGCTCAAAAACATTGGAGGATTTGATAGTGGAAATAGGTCCCAATGAGTTGGTCTAACCTACATGGTGTCCGATAGCGAAATTGGAGGTGGCGGCGGCAATCGGTATCTCAATCTTGGGAATTTTCAGAGAGGGTTTTTTGGTTCTTTGGGGAAGACTATAATGAAAGTGGAGAGTGGAGATTGGGTAAGTTCCCGTCCAATCTGTTGTGTATATATTACGCAACCATTTAGCGACTGTCAGTAGTGGTGATTGCTAAAGAGTTTTTTAAATTTTTGTCAGAAAATTCTTTGAAGACCGCGTCATTAATGTAACTATATACTTTAGCGACTACAACGGCGGTCTGTAAAGAATTTTTATTTAATTAATTTTTGATCTATACCTATACAGACCACATTCATGGTCGCGAATGAGTTCGGATTACTAACGATCACTTGATAGCCGATATTGAGTTTTTTTATTAAAACATTAGCGACCAATGAAGTGGCAGTTAATATGGGCAGATTTCTAGCAATCGATTCGGCACTCATCAAGAAACTTAATTTATTTATAGGTATTTATTTACGATTGTGGTAACCGTTATTGGTTTCCAAAACACCTATGACTAGAGATCACACACTGGTTGTCGTTAATGGTCTGGGGGCAAAATAAAGCAACGGGAGCCGTGAATAGCTAACCGAAACTTGCGTTAGCTGATTATAAGTTGTCTTGGATGTGTCTACTTTTAGAATATGTGGCTAGCAAACTGGTTTAAGTTCTCTGTGTAGCTGTTACTGAACAGTGAAATGTAGTAGCCACTTTGATACAATTCTACATGTGTAAGTTCATTTTGTTTTTGTTGTGCTAATAAATAAGTCTTAACAAGCTAATAAAAATCCAATCCTATAAATTATCTCACTCATCTTTCTATTGATTTCTCTGTTCTTGTTGTGGGGTCTCTCGGTGTCTACATATCTATTTTATTCTTGATCTTTTATCACTCTAACCGTAATAATAACGTGTCAGGTATCTAGCTTTTCAAGATTTCGACTTCTTGGCTAAGAACTCAAAGTAAAATACCTTTACTTTGTACTCTAATTTTGTTTTACTTTTAATAATTATTGTTCCTAAAAATTTCTACATTTCCTATGCTACTAAAAACAAAAATTCACCAATTTAAAAAATGATAAATAGTGGAAATTATGGTGTTGTTGAAGACGGTGGCGGTGGCGATTGGGGAGGAGATGGAGACATTTGAAAGGTAGTGGGGGCTTGGGTCTCGGTTAGATGGACCCTAGCAGGATTAAATGGATATCTTGCATAGATTTGAGTATTTTGTGCTTTGCCAATCTATAGGGAAGACAATACATATGCTGACAAAGTTAGGAGCATCTTTGATGATATAATCAACTAAGTATGACGATCCACCCGAAGATCATTGTAGCAAAATCACAAAGAACAAGTGTGGCTATAAGAAACACCAAGGTTGTATATTGAGCAACCCAAACAAGGGTTTCCTAGGACGTATTTTACTAGTCGTTTAGACCTCCAATGTATGAAAAAACAGTGAGAAGAAATTTAAAGAGGAGATAAAAGTGAGGTACTATTCTAGTAATTACTTCATGATAGTGTTTCAAACACAAAAAAAAACTTCATAATAGTAAATTTTATCATAATAAATCCGAATCATTTGATTCTGGTAAAATTTGATCTGAAACACATATTCTTTTCTATGAGTACCCTAACCACTAAACCAAGTATCAATTTTTCATAATATCATTTTAGCATCACCTTATCAATGAAACGCCCTATTGAATCAAAAGAAGACCCGCCATGAGTCCCTGCCTTCCTGCTTTTGTCTTTCATTTCTTGTACTCTTTTCCTCACAGGATTCTCTTTATCCATTACACTTCTTATAGCCTTCTCAATCTCATTTGCTTCCACAATTACTGGATTACTAATGCGATAATCCAATTTCAACTCCACTCCAAGTCCCAATTCTTTAACCATCTCAAACGCATTAATTTGTTGTTCAGCATATAAAGGCCATGTCACAATTGGCACACCACACCAAATGCTCTCAAGAATTGAGTTCCACCCACAGTGTGATACAAAGCTTCCAATTGCTACATGTGCCAGGATCTCAGTTTGTGGTGCCCATTCACATATCATCCCTCGATTTTTGGTCCTTTCCAAGAACCCTTCTGGTAATATCTCACCAAGATCTACTTTCCTTGTAGCACGTTCACCAGCTATTATTATTTGAGGGCGACGCACAGACCACACAAACCTGTACCCACTTTTCTCAAGCGCAGTCGCTATTTCCTTCAGTTGTGGTGGCTCGAACCCTCCCATGCTTCCGAAACACAGAAACACGACTGAAGAAACAGGCTGTTCATCAAGCCAATTCATTATCTTTTCATGATCTAAACGTGAGCTTTTATGACCACTCGTTAGGTCTAGTAACGGTCCAACCGTGTATATCGGTGGGGTTTCTTCATCCGCTCCTAACGACTTAGCCGCATAAGGTTCTAATTCCGAAAATGTGTTTATGATAATCCCTTTTGTCTCTTTAAACCTCGACCCGTGATTTGAAAAACAATCGTACCCGCCCACATTTAACACGGCTGGTAATAGACTAGTGGGTACCGGGTTTTCATAGGTGGGTATAATCGGATCAGTATCTGATATATCAAAACACTTACCGACCTTTTTCTTGTGTATCGAAAGGTAAAGCATGAAACCAAGAAAAGATGCACTAGATGTAAAGAAAATATAGGACTGAACGTTGAGATCATTCGCGACATCTATCATTGATGTGCAAAAGAAATCAAGAACTAATCCTGCTAGTGGCCTTGAACATGATATTACATGTTCGATAATCGCTTCTTTAACATGTGATTTATAATTCTCTATGAGGAGAGAAAAGTAATTCTCGGGGCATTTCATAAGCTCAATCGATGGTGGTTCTAGAAGAGGGAGAACAATGTATCTAATTCGAGCATTGGAAGTAGCAAGTGATTCAGCGTATGCGAGGATCTCTTTGGAAAGTGAGGTTCTTATGATTAGAACTGTGATTGATAGCCTTTCATTTCTGTCGAGCAAGCGACTCGCGAATTGAACCGTGGACACTAGGTGCCCCATGCCAGGTGCTGGTACAAAAACTAGCTCTAGCTCTTGCTTTTTCATTTTTGCTGAATTTGGAAGGTATTGAAAGAGAAAATATATAAAACCAATTGAATTCTTACAATGTAAATGGATTGGTTGAAATGTCTTGAAATACTCCATACATATATAGTGTCCAATATTGTCAGAGTGGTAAGGGTATACTTGAGCAAGGGTGGACTTAAAACGCTCGATTCACACAGTTTTTTGTTTGATCTCGTGCATGGGATGGTTGTGTTGTTCGTTTTTTTTGTGGTTAAAATGTTCTTTAGAAAGTGGTGCTGCAAAAGAAAACAAGTCATCATGCTCAATAAGTGTGAGGCTGTATCTTTCATCTAGAAGCTTATCATTATTGGGTAAGAAATTATGTGGTGTCATACTGTCATAACTCCCTTTATTCCATCTAGAAGCTTATTATTGTGTTATTGAATAAGACAGTTTTACTCGACCTTTTAGAATAAATTATTCCATCTGAATCATTAACTTCAGTCTTAATCAAAATATGATAATTAAACTTACTAAATAGAGTAAATTTATTCATCTAGTAATTATATTTATTTAACATGCTTTTTTTAATCAAATTTAACATGTTAGCCACACATATTTTCTCTACTAAAAAACAGATACATCATATTCATACAGAAATGAATCAGATCAATTTAACAAGTTCACATAAAAAGAAACCAAGAATTAGGGATTGCAGGATGGATCGAGATATTGTGCATTTACTGTGATACCCAGGTTCATATTTAAAGGTTATTTTAATAAACTAGTGGGCTTTATTATAATAATTTTTATGAACTTAAGGGTCATATATGAAGTTAATTAATATTAAGGACTAATGTGTAATGTATTAATAGATAGCTAATATGTTAACCGCCTTTGCTATCAGATAAAAAAAAAAGGAAAAAAAGAAAAGGAAAAAAAAAAAAAAGACCTGGAACAATTCGATCACAAAAAGGAAAAAAAAGAACATAGAAAAAAACAAAAGAAGCAGCATCATACAGTGAAACTCAAACTCATCCTCATTAACAAACAGGTAATTAAAACTTCATTGGAGTCTCACTCCTATTATCTAAGAGATCATGGATTAACATCTTTCCACTTTGGAAAGTCTCATACATCAATAGAGAACATAACGGGATTGCGGATGCTTTTGACTAAATGTACTAGAAAAAATGTGAACTTATCAGGATGGAAAGACTGTTCAGTTAGCTCGTTTAACTTTTTTACTAAATGTTATAATGATAGGACCATATAATTTTTTTTTCTGTCAAAAGAAAAAGAAAAACTCATCCTCCTTAGTTGTTGTATATCAAAGGTATATTTTATATATACCTTGAGTACAAGTGATTGTTTTGCACAAATATGTTATATATATATATGTGTTGTATATGTATGTATGTGTTGTATATCTATTTGTAAATAATGTAATAGTGTATATAGATTTGAGAGTTAGAAGAGAGATGGGAGAAGTATTAGCTAAGCCTAGTCAAGTTATATTTCGGGTAGGTATTATGTATATAAAAACTAAAAATGAACTAGATTGAAATTTAATATATAATGGGTTAATGTTTAATAAACTTTTATAGTTTTGTCCACTATCTCGTAAAAAACACTGTATTTTCCCTCTCCTCTTAAGATATCTTGAGTTTTCTCCGAAACTCAAAATATGAATTTTGAAAATTTTCTCACACCTCAAAATTTGAGTTTTGGGAAACTTTACATAACTTAAATTGCTATTTTTATGGTAAAAAAAGAAAAAAAGAAATGTATGGTGCCTTTTATGAGGAAAAAAATAATGGTTGTGATAAGGGAAAATTAATTCTTACTTGAGGGGGTTTTTGGATATTAATCCTTTAATAATAGTAATATAAATGTATAAGAAATAAAGCAAATGGTTTCTACTGGTAGAGAAAAGGATAGAGTAGATTAGGACAAATCATTAAAAGGAAGGGATATTTAAGTAGTTAGAGAAAATGTTAAATTAAATAAAGATACTTTTTTCTGGGTATATATAGGTGATCTGGGCCAGCTTTCGTGCACCACGATTAATTTCACGGTGATATATATGCCTCCTTGTGTATATTTCCAAGTAAATCAGAACTAGGTTACCCATGTTCAGGGAGGAGTTCGAGCTTTGTACCTCTCACTTTACACCCGTAAGGGAGATAATTTGAACCATGTACCTCTCCTTTTAGTGATTAAGAAATAGCAAGACTCTGACCAGTTAAAAAGATATATTTATTAGAGTAATGATATTTATCACCCCTTTTTTGTCACCCGTGTATCACCTTTATGTGTCACATTATGTGTTATTAAATAAAAGAGAGATAAAATAAGTAATTGGGAAAGAAAAACACTCTGATTGGTGTTTAAAACCTCCACATAAGAGGTGATATAATAGTGAACCAAAAATGGGTGATAAATATCTTTATTCTATTTGTTATATCCTTATTTATGACATGTGTACGTATTTAAGAAAATAATTGTTATAAATTATAATATATTTCTAAATTACAAAGAATCAATTGGGAAGTTATATTTTAGGAGGATCGAGAATTTATTTAAAAGCAAGGTAGTGGTAAGCCGAACTCCTATCTTTTTATCGGTTTAACTATTAATATTGAATTAGGCTATATTTAATTACAAATTGTTAAATATGAGATGTGGTGATATCTGAGGTAAAGAGATATTATGATATATGAGTTAGTCGGAATGTATATAGATGAGTCTTTCATGTCTATATAATTTCTTGTGATCCTTAGAACTACGACACTTAGCCGTCAGGTAAACTTGTCAATATGTAAGATTGGTGGATATGTCCACTATAGGTAAGGAGTATATTGTACCATAGGTGGATCGGTCCACTATTAGTATGGAGTACTTGTATCATAGGTAGACCGGTCCATTATGGGTACGAGGTATAATATACAATAGGTGGACTGGTCCACTATTGGTATTTAGTATACGTTGACGTATGTGGATTAGTCCACAATGGGTATTGAGTAGATTATTGTATTACAACTCTAAGTTATGTGGGTGCATGATAATTTATTGAGTTAGGAAAAATTGGGAAGGGAACTGTCGTATTGTTTCATGTTGAATTCGGTCATATGTTTATGATACAATTTGGCTTAGACTGTTTTGTATAGATTCTTTGTCTTAGGAGACGTTACAACTTATTGAGTTTTTTAAACTCACTCTATGTATTTACTGTGTCCAGAGGGAGGTGGGTAAGATCTTAGGGGGAGAACCAGGTGGTGTCGCCTAGGGTGTGATAAAAATATGATAAATAAAGATTGGAAACAATGCACTAATCACCCTAGACAAGCACGGTAGTGCAAGTATTACAGGACGTATGCAAGTTTTAATGATAAGAAGATTCGTTCCTCAGGGACTTAAATATGGTAGATGAATGGGCAGATAAATCAGAGTAGCAATTACTAATTAAAAGACAAAAACTAAATAAGATGATCGAGAGATATGATTAAACTAAATAAAAGTAAAGACAAGTAATTAAATATGAGAAATACGAGATGAGAGAATATAACTTAGGTTTTGCTAGTATGCACTACTCCTTCTAATCCTTTCTATCAATTTCAGTTTATAAGGGAGATAATAGCTCTTACATATTTAGTCAGGATTCTAAATTCCACCCTATCCTCGGAGAGCGAACTAGGGAGGCTACGACACAATCAAGAGGTGACCTCAAATAGGGTTGTCCTACGCTACTAGGTTCCTAAGCAGATATTTCCTTCAATTAATTATATGGTGATTAAAACAAACCATAATGACTATCTAGTTAGGCAGGTGTTGTCAGGACCAATTCCTTATTCTAGACGTTTATGTGGTGTTTCAATAATTAGACACCCCTTCCGGGTGAACATCTAACTACTATTAAGAAAGCCTAAAGTGATTAGGTTTAGGACAGACAATAAATCAAATATATGGTTAAGCAGCTATAATCAAATTAAAACATATAATTCCCAAAGAAAATTAGATAGAAAGAAAATAGAATTCATAGATTATACATAATGCAAAACCCAAGCTATGGGAAAATTAGTTTATACTTGAAAGAAATAAACTAAAAGAATGATACAAAGAATTCATCTTGCTCACTTAAATAACTCTAATAATGACTGAAACTTAATGACTAGTTTATGGGAGGCAAGGATTAAATTTACAATAAAAGGTGTATTTATAGGTATCTAGAAGCCCTGCTTCGTTTTCTTGGAGTGGAAGACAAGTAACTTGGACTCCAAGCCCAACTCAAATTTGTACCCTAAAATATAGAAAATGTAAGATTCTATCCTGGTTTTTTTAACCGTAACTCCTTCAATACTTATCCAAATGACACGTTCTTTATGTCAAAATCGATCATCTCGGAAAGCTATAAAAATTTGGTTCATACCATTCTTCCAAATTCCTAGCCAATCTTGAGTTATGATCACTTCTTTGAACGTGGCTGGTGAATGTCAGATTTACTTGGCAGCTTTATCTTTCCATATCTATCTTTTCTTACCTTTATCTCTAATTTCCATGCAAATCTTCTTTACCTTATCTCTTATTCTTGACTTGGCATATAATTACTCACCATATATATCTTTAAAGCTTCACAATTAATAAACAATTAAACCCAATATGCTTTAAAAATAATAAATCATTGAATCAAGACAAGAAATAGGAAAGTGCACTATTGCATATGAATTTCGACCAAATAGAATTCTAAAACATAAAAAATGACTTCTCCAACTAATATTAAATCATCACAAATGGGGAGACATCACCAGGCTTAGCAACCCTCTATAGATAGATTTACGTATTCCATCTGGATTATATTGTAGTGTGATTTAGATAGACTTTTGATGTAATCATAGTTTGATTTGTATCACATAAACAAAATTCACTATAACACTTTTGACATATTATATATAGGCGGCCTATAGTGTTATGTTTAACTTATTACGTTAAAAGCCTTGTAGGCTTAGGTTGTTAATTGAAGTTTGCGGTATGATTGATTATTTTAGATCTTACTTGAAATCATGTGAAAATGTGGATCATATCATTGCATAGGTAATAACATATGGGGGTTGAACATAATGGAGTTGGACCTTTAAATATGGGAATGGCTAAAGGATTGAAATCGAAAAAAGAAGAAGATTGATTAATTATACATCAACACAATTAATTCGAGATATTATTTAGGAGATGATGATTTTTGTTAACCTTGTTTCCCAAAGTGTTGGGTTCATGTTAAAAAAATATCGTGAATATTACAATTTGTTTACCAAGACGATTGTTGTTCCTTTGATCCCTGGTTTCAATATTGTGTTTTTGGATGGTACTCCTCAATATAGTTTCAGTTACTTATGTTTCAAAAAATGGACCCCACTAAATTTTCTAATTGTTTGATGGTCATATCCAGAGTTACAATGGATCATAGGGGGTAAAACGTTCATTTCCTGTTTGGAAAGTCAAATTATCTGAGATTAATGATGATGGAGTTGTTATCCTTTTGTGTCAAGCATTCTTCTCATACCCTACTTTGTTACTATAAGAACTTACAATCGATTAGTAGGACAGTTTGGGGGATAAATAGTAGTAGTGGAGCTAAACCTTCATGGATCGTCATTTGCGATTGGGGACAATTTTTTTTTAACTTTTGTCTTAGTTGTTCATTTTTTTGTGTGTTTTTTAGTTATTCATTCTTTTTGTGTTTTTTTATTAGGATAGTAACTTTGTAATATTTTTATCAAATAGAGAAACTAAGGACCATATACACATAATAGACTATATATTAATGGGTCTTTTAATAAATTATCCTTATAATACTAAAGAAATAATAAAGAAACTCAATCATTACTTCACTAATAGGAAAGACACGATTAAGATCGATAGTTGGTCTAGTGGTTAGACTACTCCGTAGAGACCAAGAGGTTATAAATTTTATTGGAGTCAAAATAACTTCGAATCCAAAATGACTCTCATATGTAAAAAAACACGAATTTACTAAAAAGAATTCCTTATAAATTATCTATAAAAAAATCCACATAAATCATCTTTACTCTAAGGAAGAAAGTTTGTGGAAGATTTGAATCGCTACTATTAAATTTTGAGAAAATCGAGTAAGCATTAAATATAACATTGTAATATTATTGATTCGTGGAGATATTCACATAGCTCATAAGACTTTATATTGATTCGTGGAGATATTCACATAGCTCATAAAAAAAGTCTTAGTAGTATTTTGGGATAATTCTCAATTAATTACAATTCCATACTTTGCATTCCCAAAAAGAAGGAAGGAATAAATTATTTCCTACTTACTCATAAATTATCAACTTAATTTCCAATTAAACACATTGTCATATTTACCTTTCATTATTGTCCTTGTATAATTTTTTTATTTTTTTAAATTTTTAATTAAAAAAAAAATTAAATTCCGGTTTATGTGTTGCTATATACACAAATATAAATTTATGTATTCATGTAACACACAAAATCATAAAATCGATCTAAAGGATTCTCTTCTTTAACAAAATTATTTTTTTCTCTTTATTAATCGCATATACCCTATTTTTGCTCGTTTTTAACTATCTTGATATATTATCATTTTTTCCAACACTTCTTTGTTATTTTTGTGTATATGTTTAGGGTTTTGTGTGTTTCAGATCACACAAAACTTGATTTTGTTTATTCTAATTTTGTGTATTACAGATTTGTGTATTCATGGAACACACAAAACTCAAATTTGTGTATTCATGGAACACATAAAATTCGAATTTATGTATTCCTGGAATACGAAAAACTTGTTTTCGTTTGTACCAATTCTGTGAATTCATTGACCACACAAGACTCAGAATTGTGTATTCTTAGAACGCATAAATCTCAGATTTGTGTATTCATGGAACACATAAAACTCACATTTGTGTATTCATGGAACACATAAAACTCGAATTTATGTATTCCTGGAATATACAAAACTTGATTTTGTTTGTTCCAATTCCGTGTATTTCTGGAATACACAAATCTCAGATTTGTGTATTCTTAGAACGCACAAATATCAGATTTGTGTATTTATGGAACACATAAAACTCAAATTTATATATTCATGGAACACATAAAAGTCAAATTTATGTATTTCTGGATACACAAAACTTGATTTTGTTTGTTCCAATTTGTGTATTCTTGGGACTCACAAATCTTATATTTGTGTATTCATTGAACACATTAAACTCAAATTTGTGTATTAATGGAACACATAAAACTCGAATTTATGTATTCCTGAAATACACAAAACTTGTTTTTGGTTGTTCCAATTATGTGTATTCTTACAACACACAAATCTTAGAATTGCGTATTCATGGAACGAATAACAAAAATCGGGAAAAAAAATCGATTTTTTACAAAAAACAAAATTAAAAAAGAAAATAAATAAATAAATATCATCTTAATAAATAGTACAGATTTAAAAATTAAATGGTCTATATAATTAAAGTACTTAATTAATAGGCCTATGAATATTTTTGTTGTAATTAATTGAGAATTCTTACGTTTTTCGTTTAATTAAGTGGACATTGTCCCTAATATTTTTATTGATGAAAAAAATTCTCTAAAAGTTCAATAAATTAAGAAAATACCATAATTATCATTAAATTTGTGTAATAGAATATGAAACAAATAACAACATCCACAAAAATATTTAAATAATGGATTTTTTTAAAATAACATTTTAAAATATAAGTAAATTCCTCATAACTCATTCTATTTTCTTTATACAAAAGAAAGTTGAGTTTGAATTTTTTTTTTTTTAAATCTTTAAGAAAACAACTTTGTCATTTTACGAATATATATAATTGAACTAGTTGAGATTAGTTCATTGGTCAGGATTTTAGCCATCCAATCTAGTTGTGTAAATTCGATCTGAGTTAATGACTCCGAATCCAAAGGCTTTTCTATGTAACAAAAAATATATATAACTGAGTATTCAATATTTTACAAAAATTTATGCACTAATATGTCTCAAAAATATTTAAAACTAGACCAAGTTTGAATTGTTGTGAGAGGTCACTAAACAAAAATGAGAAGAGATCGATCGCTTTTTCCCATTTAATTAAAAATTTCGTTCGATAAAAGAAATATTAAAAGAAAGAATAGGGAGAAGGAATCTAAACGGAGATAAAAATGATAAAAATGAGGAGTAATGATATATTCTCACAATATATCTTGATGATAGATATGTTTCATTCTTAGAACAGAAAAAAAGGTTTCATTCAACTAGAAAAAAAGACTTCATGATAATCAGTTTAGCATCATAACGCTATCAATGAAGCTCCCTATTGAAACAAAAGATGATCCCCCATCGACCCCTGCCTTCCTGCTTTTGTCTTTCATTTCTTGTACTCTTTTTCTCACAGGATTCTCTTTATCCATTACACTTATTATAGCATTCTCAATCTCATTTGCTTCCACAATTACTGGATTACTAATGCGATAATCCAATTTCAACTCCACTCCAAGTCCTAATTCTTTAACCATCTCAAACGCATTGATTTGCTGTTCAGCATATAAAGGCCATGTCACGATTGGTACACCAGACCAAATGCTCTCAAGAATTGAGTTCCATCCACAGTGTGATACAAAACTTCCAATTGCTTCATGTGCCAGAATGTCAGTTTGTGGGGCCCAATCACATATCATCCCTTGTTTTTTGGTCCTTTCTAAGAACCCTTCTGGTAATATCTCACCAAGATCTACTTGCTTCGTAGCATCATCATCAGCTATTAACTTAGGAGGGCGACGAACAGACCATACAAACCTGTACCCACTTTTCTCAAGCGCAGTCGCTATTTCCTTCAGCTGTGGTGGCTCGAACCCTCCCATGCTTCCAAAACACAGAAACACGACCGAAGAAACAGGCTGTTCATCAAGCCAATTCATGATCTTTTCATGATCTAAACGTGAGCTTTTATGACCACTCGTTAGGTCTAGTAACGGTCCAACCGTGTAGATCTGTGGGGTTTCCTCATCCGCTACTAACGATTTAACAGCATAAGGTTCTAATTCGGAAAATGTGTTTATGATAATCCCTTTTGTCTCTTTAAACCTCGACCCGTGATTTGAAAAACAATCGTACCCAACCATATTTAACACTGCTGGTAAAAGACTAGTGGGTACCGGGTTTTCATAGGTGGGTATAATCGAATCAGGATCTGATATTTCAAAGTACTTCCCGACCTTTTTCTTGTGGATCGAAAGGTAAAGCATGAAACCAAGAAAAGCTGCACTAGATGTAAAGAAAATATACGAAGGAACATTGAGCTCATTAGCGACATCTATCATTGGTGTGCAAAAGAAATCAAGAACTAATCCTGCTAGTGGCCTTGAACATGATATTACATGTTCGATAATCGCTTCTTTGACATGTGATTTATAATTCTCTATGAGGAGAGAAAAGTAATTCTCAGGGCATTTTATGAGCTCGATCGGTGGTGGTTCTAGAAGAGGGAGAACAATGTACCGGATTCGAGCATCTGAAGTAGCAAGTGATTCAGCGTATGTGAGGAGCTCTTTAGAAAGTGATGTTCTTATGATTAGAACTGTTATTGATAACGTTGCATTTCTGTCAATCAAGTGATTCGCGAACTGAACCGTGGACACGAGGTGCCCCATGCCAGGTGCTGGTACAAAAACTAGCTCTTGCTTTTTCATTTTTGCTGAATTTGAAAGGTATAGAAAGAGTATAGATATAAGCAATTGAATTCTTACAATGTAAAAGGATTGGTTACAAACATCATGGGATACCCCATACATATATAGTGTCCAATATTTTCAAATAGTGGTAAGGGTGGACTTATGCAAGTACAAAAGTTAATGCCAAATAGAGAATGGAATGTGCGTGGTAATTTTTGGATTGGGATTGATTATTTGCCAAAAAAGTATAACCAATACTGATCTTGTTCACCACCACAGATAAGCTTCTGGATGAATGAAAAGATTCTATTATTTTTATCAATAGGAAATAAAGCAAATTCCATTTTAGGCCATTATATTTTTAGACTTTACATTTTAAAAATATATTTTTTAAACCAAACATATTAAGGATACCATTTTTAAATAATTTTACTAGTTTAATGAGATATTTTAGACATTTTAAATAAATTATATCTTTATTTAACCATATCAAAATATAATTTTATTTAAAATATCTAAATTATCTCTAATGTTTATAAAATATCTCAAAAAATTAATAAAATCACCTAGAAATGATATTCTTGAATATATCTGGCCTAAAAATAGTATTTTTAAATTATTTAGCCTAAAAATAGAAATTAATTTAATTAATTATTGTTTGATATATAATGGTATAAAAATAAGAATAAATTTTTATTTATATTATACTATTTTTTCTTTTCTTTTTCTTTATTGGGTTTTAACAATTCAAACAATCATATTCTTTCTTTTCCTTTTCGTTACTATGTTATCATAATCTTAACAATTCACTCGTATGTTTATTATTCAGATAACTAGAATTCCGATAACTATAAAAAGAACTTTCTAGTTCACTCAGAAAAGAAAGGTCGTTGTCAATTTCAAAAATCTAATTTTCAATATCAAAATATATGGAATAACTGTCTCCATTACTATCCCTAACTAAATCTTGTCATCTTTTGCTTTCCCTTGTATATAATATCTCTATTCCTAATTTTGTTCTATCTTACCCTTTTATTAGGATTTATAATGTTATGCTCACTAGAAATTTTGTTTAATTAGATCAAGGACATAGTCAATAATTTTTTTCAAAGGTACATAGATGATCGGAGCTAGCTTGCACACATACCACGACTAATCTTATGGCTCTGAGGATATACACGTCTCTTTATGTATATTTACAGATAAATCAGAACAAGGTTACCCATGATAAAGAAAAGACATAGTCAATAATTTCTTTTAGGAGACTAAAAAAGTTGGGGGAAATTTCCCTTGAATTTTTTTTTGGCTTATTTACCTTATAAATTCATATAATTATGCAAAAATTGGAAATAAGTAATTATATTATGCAAAATTGCACTAAAAGTTTTATGTTGTGTAAAAATTGTAATATAAGTTTTAATATAATTATTTTATTAAGTATTTTATGTATTATACAAAATAACATAAAATTTATTAAAAATAAATAAATGTTTATATAAATAAAATAATTATAAAATTAATAAAATAAATTTTGGGTGAATTATCTATAGGGCCTTAGGAGCACTATTTTTTCTCTATAGAGTAGTGTCTTGAAAGTTGTTATTCTTAGGGACCTCATTTTTTACAATAGTCTTTCCTACCCTTACTAACACTAAAAGACAAAATAGTATGATGTCACTGTTTCTCTCTCCTCTATCACTACCCACCTACCACCTACCACCCATCTCCGACCTCCGACCATCTACCACCGACATCCGACCACCGACCACCGACCACCGACCACCTCAGGCCACCAGTCACCGGAAAAAACATAGAGTATCTGAAAAAACTAAGAGTACTCTCAGTTTTTCCCGACACCAGTCACCGGAAAAAACATAGAGTATCGGAAAAAACTGAGAGTACTCTATGAAAAAGAGAGAGTACTCTCAGTTTTTCCCGATACTCTATGAAAAAAGAGAGAGTACTCCGAGAATTAAAAGAATACTCTAACAATTTAACCGAATACTCTGTAAAAAAGTCGGAGTACTCTTAGAAATTACATAAATACTCTATAAAAACAAAAACAAGGCATAAATGGTAAAAAAAAGCTTTTATTCACATTTATTACACTTTTTTAAACAATTACAAAAGGATATACAATTAAAAAATAAAAAAAACTAAAAACATTAAGTGGTTTGACCAGATCTAGATCTGGTCAACCATTTCAAACTAAAAAAAAAAAAAAAAAAGAATAAGGCTTCACGCGTGAAACCATCTCGGCGCACCACCACCACCACCTCCAGCTGCCTCTTCTCCAACAAGCACCACCACCGACACCACCCATGGCCACAACCACCGCCGATAAGCACCACCACCATAACACCACTGCATCTCTCCTCACGTTTTAACACATGCTGTCTTCTTCGCGTTGATAATATGGTGGTTCGAAAAGCTATTTTACGGTCTAATAACACTACGGGGCTTCGTTCGTGAATCCTGCTGTGTTGGCTCGCCGGAGAGAGCTCGCGAAATGGAGCGTTATGGTTGTCTTCGAGCTCGCGAAATGGAGCGTTATGGTTGTCTTCGAGCTTGCGAAATGGAGCTCGCGAAATGCAGAGGCGGTGGTGCTAGGGTTCCGCCATGGATCTGTTCGAAGCTTCAAGAACACCACCGATTTGCAGAAACGAATCCAGTCGAAGCCATGGCTGCACAAGGCTAGATTTGTTCGAACCTGCTCACTGCTCACTGCTCGGCTAAGTCCATGGCAGCACCACCAAGATAGAGAGGCGGCGGAGCTCTAGATAGATAGGTGGGTTTACTGGAAAACAGCTGTTGGTGGTGGAGCTTGGTTGAGTTTTATGAGGGAGGAGGGAGGAGGGAGGAGGGAGGTGGTGGTGTAGATCGGCGGTGGTGGTCATTTAGGTAGTGTGGTGGTGGTTGAGAGGAGAGAGAAGTAATGAGGTGAGGAATTGTATTTACAACGTGAATGAAAATAGAAATGGGATAATTAGTATATATAGGTGTAGAGAAAACAAAAGAAGGGTAGTCTAGTAATTGGGATTTTGGGGTTCATGTGTTAAAAAGTTCCAGAGGTCTTTAGTAAGAAGAGGCTCTAGGTGGGGGTGCTAACTCGAAGAGGTGTGTGTCTTCAAGACCCCTAGTGTAATTATCTCATAAATTTTATAAACTAGAAGGGCCAAATAAAGATTTTGGGGATTTAAGAAACCAAATGAAGACTCTAGAAATTTAGAATGATAAAATAGATTATAATTAATTTATTGGGGCAACACCTAATTAATTACACGAAAAGTGAAATTATTTTAATTAACAACAATTACAAGTTAATTCCAAATTAAGAACAAAAAGCTGAAAGATTTAAACAATACCCATAAGCCTATTAATTAATAATTTAATTATATATATATATATATATATATATCATTTTAATTCTTATTATTTCACCGTTTATTATAGTATTTATTTATTTATTTTCTTCAGCACGTCCTCCACCACACCCCCCACCACCACCACCACCACACCCATGCACACCACCCCCACCACCCCACCACCATCCTTACCACCACCACCCCCACACCACCCCCACACCACCCCCACACCACCCCCACACCACCCCCACAACCACCACCATACTAGTGTGATATGGTTTGTCATACTGTGTGTTACAGAACTACACAAAACTAATTTTTGTGTATACTTGTAACACATAAAATCACAGATTATTATAGAAAATGACTAATATGATGTGTCATTTGATGTGTTACATAAATACAAAAAATAAATAATACATATAATCATTTATATATAC
This sequence comes from Nemophila menziesii, assembly GCA_029959085.1. Classification (NCBI taxonomy): domain Eukaryota; kingdom Viridiplantae; phylum Streptophyta; class Magnoliopsida; order Boraginales; family Hydrophyllaceae; genus Nemophila; species Nemophila menziesii. Next base: position 28,219,199 of record JARWIR010000008.1, read on the forward strand.
ATTCTTTTTTTTTTTTGTATATTATATCATTGCAAAAAACAGTCAATTTGTGTGTTAATGTAATACACAAATTTTTGTTTTATGTATTACAACAACACACAAAATAACAAAAAATGGTTGGACAAAAAGAAAATACATCAAAAAAGTTTAAAACAAGTAAAAAATATGGTATATGCGATTAATAAGGAGAAAAGAATAATTTTGCTAAAGAAGGGAATTCTTTAGACTGATTTTATGATTTTGTGTGTTACATGAATACATAAATATATTTTTATGTATTGTAGGAAGACATAAAAGTGATTGTCGAAATTTTTAAAAAAACTCTAATATAGATAAGAAATTACCCCGTAAAAAAATATAATTTTTTAATTCTTCTTAATTTTTTGGAATTAATTATAAATATTTTTAAAAAACATTATGGGCACGCGTGTCTAATGGAATTGAAAATTTATTTTTGTGTGCTATAGAAACACATAATACATAATATTAAAATTGAAAAATCAAAAAAAAATCATAGACGTAAATATTAATTTATCTCGTAAAAAATGCGACTTTTTTATTTTCTGATTTTTTAAGAATTAGATATGAATTTCTTTTAAAAAAATTCACGGATGCGAGCGTGTGATTGAATTAGTTAGTGGTGATTAGTGGTGGTGGCGGCGGTGGCAGAACTAGTTGGTCGTGGTTATGGGCGAAAGTTGTGGTGGTCGGCAGAAAATAATAGAGATGGTGGTGGATGCATGAGATGGTGGTGGTGGATGCATGAGGTGGTGTTGGTTGTAGTGGTGGTGACAGATGCATGAGGCGGTGGTGGTCGACGGAGAATAATGGAGATGGTGGTTGTGGTGGAAGCATGTGGTTGTGGTGGTGATGGATGCATGAGGTGGTAGTGGTGGATGCATGAGGTAGTGGTGGTAGTGATGGATGCATGAGGTAGTGGTGGCGGTCTTGGATGTATGAAGTGGTGGTGGTGATGATGGTGGTGTGGATGCATGTGATTGTGGTGGTAGTGGATGCATAAGGTGGTAGTGGCGGTTGTGGTAGTGGCGGTGGTGGATGCATGAGACAGTGGTGGTTATGGACGAAGGTTGTGGTAGTGGTGGTGGTGGTGGTGGTGGTCGATGGAGAATGTATTAGGTGGTGGTGATAATGGTAAATGCATGATGGTGGTCAGTGGCGGTAGCTGAAGTTTAGAATAAAAATAAAATAAAATAAAATAAATGATATATTATGAATATTATATAATAAAATTAAAAATGAAATAATTAAAATAACATAAAAGATAATAGTGGAAGATCAATATAACAAAGTGTTTAATTAAGAATTAATTTTTTAAACTATAAATAAGTAAAAATGTTTTTTCTCCTTCATTTTTTTTTTCAAAATAAAATTTAAGAATTCATGATTGATTAAAAATTATTTTTTATTTATTTTAATTTTTTGTTTAAATCAAGAAAGTCATTGCACCCCTCATATCTCATACTAACGTGCTTTGTTAGTGAATTAGGTCGTTAAACAAATTTTTTATGGTGTATTTATTAGCTGCATATTTAAATATTCTTTTTTACGTAGAACTTACTTGGTTAACTGATTTATTTTTATACAATTTTTACCTACTAGTTTTAAAGTCGTGGATATGTGCAACAAATGCGATTGCATAGGGCCTGAATTTTTTTTTTTTTTTTGCACGAAGAGCCTAAAACTTTTAGAGGTCTATATTTTTATCTTTTTCTTTAGATACATTATATACCTACTAATTATTTAGAAGCCCATATGTTTATGTTATGTTCATCCAACTAGTCTTTCTTAATTAAACCATAAGGCATACATTCAATTACAAATTTTTTTCTTTTATGTTTATTAAAATAATTATTTATATCATTAAATTCTGTAAAAATTTGGATATATATGAAGATAAAGATGTTTTGATTCAAAAACATTTACTATGTTCATTTTTCAAGTAAGTTTGTTTTTAATTTAAAATATTTATTATTTTATATATTTTTATAAATTTAATTTTGTTCAACTGTTAAAAACTCTTATTTTCTATTTTTTATTTTTTAATTTATATGAGTCTACCTGTGATCTTGTATAAAATTTATTAAAATAAATTATCCGACAGTTAAATTATTATTTTTATATATTACTCAAAAAGTGTGTTAATGGTTTTAAATTTTTAGTTTAGAGAATAAAGTTCTAATTTTAGAATTTTTACGGGCTCTGGTATGATTAAATCGATCGTCTCTCAGTTCTGATCATCCTTGCGTTGGTTCATGAGTTGATCTACCGTATCCAGGTTTGTATCCTGCGGTCTATCCTTGATTAATCCGGACGGTAACCATCTGTGTTTCCATATATGCGTCGATTCCCCATTTCCAATTTGAATAAAACCTTGCTGTATAAGAAAGTCTCGCCCTTCTATAATGTTTGCCCAGGACTAGGTTCTACTCTATCTTAATTTGACGTCAAGAAAATTATTGTTAGGGAAATAAATACCTTTAAGTACCCTAATCGCCAATGAATTAGGGTTGTTAAGGATACGCCACGCTTGGGCGCCTAAAAGAGCCGTATTGGCCCTTTTAATGTCCCCGAAACCCATCCCTCCTATAACTTTCTCTACCGTCATCTTTTTTCTCATTCCAGCCAGTGAATTTTCCTTTTTTGAAGTGAATTCCACCAAAATCGAGTAATAATAGATGTAAGTTTTCTGCAAAAGCCTAATGGGAAGGAGAAAATAGAAATGGAATAAGTTGGACTGGCATGTAATACTGCTTTTATAAGAGTTTCCTTTCCCCCTTTGGATAAAAGTTTCACAATCCATCCTTGTGCTTTTTTGAAGACTCTGTCGGCTATCCATGCTAATGTTGTAATTTTTTACCAGCTTATGACAAAGTGGTATTCCAAGGAATTTTCCTAACTCATTTGTTTCCTGAATCTGCAAGATCATTGCAATTTGCCTTCTCATAGACTCTGGCGTTTGTCTACTAAAGCAGATTGCCGATTTGTTATAGTTAACTTTCTTCCTAGAGCATCGACAGTACGTCTCAATACATTCCTGGAATTCCTTCATATCTTGACCGTCAAGTGATACAAAGAAATGGAGTCATTCGCAAAGAGGAGGTGTGATATAACCGGGCAGTTACGAGTTATTTGTATACCTTTAATTAGCCCGTCCAACACCTTAGTTTCCATAAGAGAGATGAGGGATTCTATGAGTAGTGAAAATAGAAGAGGTGATAGGGGGTCTCCTTGTCTGAGACCTTGTCCCGGTTGAAAAGGCAGTTGTCATTCTCCGTTAACAGTTTTATGAATAGTGACCGTTGTAATACAGTCTTAATCAAAGTATGATGAACTTACTAAATAGAGTAAATTTATTTAGATAAAATATATTTGTTTGACATGTTTGCCATGCATATTCTTATACGACAAATATTTTTTTACTAAAGAACTTATACATCATATTCATAAATAAATAATTTAGAATAATCAAACAAGTACGCATAAAAGGAAACCAAAATTGTAGGATTATAGAATGGATTGAGATATTATAGGTTTACAAGCCTTTATTTCTTCCAAGTTTAGTTTTGTCCACTTTCAGGACCCAAGATTGATTTTTATCTTGATTATTTGAGATACATCTTACTTGAAATCATGTTAAAATGTGGATCATATCATTGCATAGGTAATAACATATGGGGGTTGAACATAATGGTGTTGGACCCTTATATCTGGGAATGGCTAAAGGATAGAAATAGAAAACCAAGAAGATTGATTATTTATACATCAACACAATTAATTTGAGATATTATTTAGGAGATGATGATTCTTTGTTACCCCTGTTTCCCAAAGTGTTGGGTTCATGTTAGAAAAATATCGTGAAAATTACAATTTGTTTACCAAGACAATTGTTGTTCCTTTGATCCCTGGTTTCATTATCGTGTTTTTGGATGGTAATGCTAAATATAGTTTCGGTTACTGAGTATCAAAAAATGGATCCCACTTAATTTTTTAATTTTTTGAATATCATATCCAGAGTTACAATGGATCATAGGGGGTAAAACGTTTATTTCCTGTTTGGAAAATCAAATTATCTGAGATTAATGATGATGGAGTTGTTATCCTTTTGTGTCAAGCATTCTTCTTATACCCTACTTTGTTACTATGAGAACTTACAATCGATGAGTAGGACGGATTGAGGGATAAATAGTAGTAATGGAGCTAAACCTTCAAGGATCGTCATTTGTGATTGGTGGCAAATTTTTTTGAAACTTTGTCTTAGGTTTGTGTTTTTCTTAGTTATAGTTTTTTGTGTGTTGTTTAGTTATTCATTCTTTTTGTGTTTTTTATTAGAATAGTAACTTTGTAATAGTTTTATCAAATAGTGAAAGAAGGGACCATATACACGTAACAGACTATATATTAATGGGTCTTTTAATTAAATTATCCTAATATTAAAGAAATAATAAAGAAACTTAATCATTGCTTCACTAATAGGGAATACAGGAAAGACTTGAAAGGCATGGTTAAGATCGAGAGTCAGTCTAATGGTTAGACTACCCCGTAGAGACCAAGAGGTTTCGAATCTTATTGAAGTCAAAATAACTCCAAATCCAAAGTGACTCTCAAATGTAAAAAAAAAGATACGATTTAACTAACAAACTTTTCCTTATAAATTTTCTATAAAAAAATCCACACAAATCATCTCTATATTTTATGAAAAATTATTTAGAGAAGTACCGACTAATAATAATATTATGGAAGAAGCCACAAAATATATTTTTCCCAAAGTAGACGATTTAATGAACTCTGAACTTACAAGAACTCCAAATATGGATGAAGTGGAAATGGCAGTATGGGAACTATCAGAATCAAAAGCACGTGGTCCTGATGGGCTAAACAGTAAATTTTACAGAGAATTCTGGGATATCATTAAACAGGATATCTTCAAATTAGTAAGTGATTTTTTTGAAAATAACTATATCTTTGAAAGACTTAATGATACTCTTATAACTCTTATACCTAAAGGCGATACTCAAGAAGGTCTTGGGGACTTTAGACCAATTTCATGTGTCAACTTCATTTATAAAATTATTTCTAAAATACTTGCTAACAGATTACAGGTAATCATGAATACGATAGTTTCTCAAACACAATCAGGTTTCATTAAAGGAAGAGCAATACAGGACAACATACTTATAGCACAGGAAATCTCTTTCTTCATGAGCAGGAAAAGGAACAATAAAAAACATATGGCGGCAATAAAAATTGATATGGCTAAGGCATATGATCAAGTGAATTGGGACTTTTTACTACTTGTTCTAAAAAAATTAGGTTTTTGTGGAATTTGGACTAATTGGATAAGGAATTGCATTTAATAGGTATCCTTTAGTATTAACCTTAATGGGGAGAGGCTTCCGAGATTACAACCACATAGAGGGCTGAGACAAGGTGACCCCTTAACTCCTTTTCTTTTCTCCATCATGACTGGATCCCTTATTAGCAATATGGAGCACTCCACGAATAACGAATACGTCAAAGGTATACAAATTAATAGAAACTGCCCAGAAATCTCTCACCTTCTCTTTGCATATGACTCCCTGTTCTTTATAACTATAGATGAGACCGACTTACGGAAATTTAATGAATGTTTGGATATATATTGCAAAGGATCAGGTCAAAGAATTAATTTTAACAAATCAGCAATGATATTCAATAAAGAAACCTCTCAATATGTAAGAGAAATGGTAATCATTCAAATATGCATTAAAGGAACTTGTGACCTGGGTAATTACCTAGGAATTCCTCTATGTCACAAGAGGTCGATGGTAGAATCTCTGGAGTGGATAGCGAAGAAGATATATAAATATATATAAAAGGATGGAAAGCAAAACTATTATCAGAAGGAGGGAAATAAGTTCTCATTAAGGCCATCCTACAGGCTATTCCGAATTATTATATGTCAGTTTTTCCGTTTCCAATCTCCTTTTGTAAGAAGCTTAAATCTGCTAATTCTAACTTCTGGTGGAATTCAGGGGAGAGAAATAGAATACATTGGATTGCATTGGAAAGGTTAGCTATGGGAAAATTGATAGGAGGCCTTGTCTTCAAAGATCTAAAGAAGATGAACACATCGTTACAGGCAGCACAAGCCTAGAGAATTTGGGAAAATCTGGACACATTAGCATCAAGATTACTTAAAGGGATATATTTTCACAATAAGAATTTTTTACATATCAAAGTAAGACAGAGTAGAACGTGGAGATGGGCGAGTATAATGGAAGTAAGAGATTTTTAAAGAAGTATGGAATTTATCAAATAGGCAATAGAGAGGACACTGACATATAGATGGATAAATGGATTGATTTTCAATGGGAAATAGAAAACCAATAAACTGCAAACTTAATAAGGTATCACAACTCTTCATACTAACATTTGGAACAGAGAAATCATTGATGATATTTTTCCTGCTCCTATTATACCGTCTATTATTAGAATTCATGTAATAGATAAAAGTAATAAAGATAGATTTGTCTGGCCTTTAACCAAGGATGGGACCTATAATACAAAAACTGGATACAAAAAACTAGTAGAGTAAATTGAAATATATGGGCCCCAAAACTCAGATAAACCTAACAAGTATGATTCAAAGATATGGAAATCTAATATACCCAAGAAGATTAAGTTGTTTATATGGAAAGTATGTAATAATGCTATCCCTACTAAACAATTTATATAGGAGAAAATGTGCAGATACTAATAAATGCATTTGGGGTTGTAATGATACGGATACGGTGGTACTTTTGTTATTAAATTGTGAAATAAGCAAACAAATCTGGGCTGGTACATCGCTACAAATAAGAATTACAGAAGATGGTAAATTATTAATAACAGACTGGATAATAAAAATAGTGGAAGATTTTACGATAGAGAAATGGGAAGAGAAGACAGTAATAGATTACTTAATGATAACAATGTGGTACATCTGGAAAGGAAAAATGAAGTCTCTGCATGAGGATGAAATGATAGACGGAGATGGGATTATAATTGCTTCAAATAAACTTATGAAAGAAGTTCATGGCATTTATTGGAGGAAAGTATACAAATCTTCGAGGAATGACCAAAGGAATATACATCAGGAAACGGAAGAGCCAAATTATGAAAGTGCGGATATTATAATAAGTTGTGATGCATGATTTAAAGCTAAAAATGTGCCTACAGGAATAGGAGTGAGGAAGATAAATAAACGCACAGGAACATCCCAAGATATAACGATGGACATCATGTGTGATACGACACTAGAAGGCGAGGCAAACACTATCCTTAAAGAAGTCCAGGAATGTGAAGGCTACACTAAGAAAACTTGTTCTGCCAGATAACTTTGAATGCATTCAAGGTATAAGGCGGATGTCAGCAGCAAGTTGGAAGATCCAACCTATTATTAGGAAGGTCATTCAAAAGGCGTAGGAATTACAACCTATTGAGTTTTATTAAATCAATAGGAAATTCAACTGTCATGCGGATACACTTGCAAAAAATACTAGGCATGGAGCTTAGGAGGTTTCTAGAGCATCTATCTCAGTTGATCGACTTATTTCTCTTTCTCTAGATCAGGAATAGGTTAAGAGTCTCCTTTTAGTTTGTTTTTTTGTTTGCTTTGTATTTTATTGGTGTTGTGGCACCTTTGTTAGTCAAAAAAATCATCTCTATTTTGAAGGAAGGAAGTTTGTGGAAGATTTGAATCGATGCTTTGTTAAATTTTGAAAAAAACGAGTAAGTATTAAATATAACATTGTAATATTATTGATTCGTGGAGATATTCACATAGCTCATGACTTTATATTGATTCGTGGAAATATTCACATAGCTCATAAAAAAAATCTTAGTAGTATGTTTGTTGATGAAAAAAATTCTCTAATTCAATAAAAGTTCAAAAAAATAAAAAAATACTTATTTTCATTTAATTTGTGTAATAGAATATGAAACAAATAACAACATCTACAAAAATATTAAATAGACTAGTATATTAAAAAAATGGACTTTTTTTAAAATAACATTTTGAATTATGAATAAATTTCTAATAACTCATTATGTTTTTTATAGGGTAAAATCCTCGTATGGCCCCTTAACTTTGGCCAAAGTGCACGGGCCGCCCCCGATCTTCATTTTTACCCTTTTACGCCCCTTATCTTCACCTTTTGTGACACCGTTAGCTTTTTTTTCATTTTTCTGTTAGTTGACCGTTAGTCAACGTCACATGACGCCATGTCACCGCCACCTCAGCACCAACCGTCTTCATCAGCATTGTCCCTAACTTAAAAAAAAAACTTTGAAGGTTTGAATTAGGGGTGGAAATCAGATCCGAAATTTCAGATTTCCGATTTTTCCGATCAGAAAATTCCGATTTCGAAACAACTTTTTACGGTTCCGAAATTCTGAATTTCCAATTTCCGATTTTTCCGAAAAAATAGGATCGGACTTGGAACTACATATAAATTTCCGAAATTTCCGGGTTTTCCGATCTGATTTTATTTCTGATTTTTATTTCCAGTTTTTATTTTCGAATTGTATTTCCGATTTTACATTTCTTATATTAAATTTATAATAATTATTAATATAAAGAAAAAAGTATACAATCAGAAATGCTGAAATTTTTCATAACAAAACAAGAAAAAAAAATTTAAGCGTTGAAAAATTGAAACACAATGATACATTTTTTTATATCAGGAAATTAAAGAAAAACAATAAACCTGATAAAACCTAAAGGATAAGGCTAACCCATGTTTTCATATTTACATTACCTTCCCACGAAACCCAATATCTGTTTTTTATGTAATTCAGAAAGTAATTTGAAAAGTAATTCACAGTCATTGTTTTTTACTTTTTGTTACTTATGTTACTTCTATTACTGTTCTTTTAACTTTTGTTACTTATGTTAGTTCTGTTACTGTTCATGAACTTTCTAGTTAAGCTTTTTAACTACTGTTACATGAAAAGTTTTATAAGTTTTGTTTTTAACTATCTTCGTGTAAGTGATAAACTATTTCTCCGATTTTCAACCCTTAGTCCCTTAATTTTCGAAACAAAAGTTCCGAAATTCCGAAATTTCCGAACAAAAATTTTCGAAATTTCCGTGCCAAAATTTTCGGCAAATTTCGAAATTCCGAATTCGGAATTTTATTTTCCAGTTCTGAAAAATTGGATAGGAATTGGAACAGAAAAAAATCTATTCAGAAAAAAATAGGAATTCGAAAGATCCTTTTTCCGATCCGTTCTTTCCGATTTCCACTCTTAGTTTGAATGCTTCAAACCTTTAAAGAGGAAAAATCAAAAAAGAAAGTTGAGTTAGGATTTTTTTTAAGTCCTTAAGAAAACATTATTTTTGTCATCATACGAATATATATAACTTGAGTATTTAACATATCACAAAAACTTATATACTAATATGTCTCAAAAATATTTAAAACTAGACCGTTTATGTTTGAATTGTTGTGAGAGGTCACTAAAGAAAATGAGAAGAGTTCGATCGCTCTTTGCCTCTTTCCCATTTAATTAACAATTTCATTCGATAAAAGAAATATTAAAAGAAAGAATAGGGAGATCGGAATCTAAACGGAGATAAAAATGAGGTACTATATATTCTCGCAAATATTATTTGATGATAATAGATAGGTTTCATTCTTGGAACAGAAAAATGTCTCATTGAACTAAAAAACGACTTCATGATAATAAATTTAGCATAACGCTATCAATGAAGCTCCCTATTGAAGCAAAAGATGATCCCCCATCGATCACTGCCTTCCTGCTTTTGTCTTTCATTTCTTGTACTCTTTTCCTCACAGGATTCTCTTTATCCATTACACTTCTTATAGCCTTCTCAATCTCATTTGCTTCCACAATTACTGGATTACTAATGCGATAATCCAATTTCAACTCCACTCCAAGTCCCAATTCTTTAACCATCTCAAACGCATTAATTTGTTGTTCAGCATATAAAGGCCATGTCACAATTGGCACACCACACCAAATGCTCTCAAGAATTGAGTTCCACCCACAATGTGATACGAAGCTTCCGATTGATTCATGTGCCAGAACGTCAGTTTGTGGGGCCCAATCACATATCATCCCTTGTTTTTTAGTCCTTTCCAAGAACCCTTCTGGAAAAATCTCACCAAGATCTACTTTCCTTGTAGCACGTTCACCAGCTATTATTTTTTGAGGACGACGCACAGACCATACAAACCTGTACCCACTTTTCTCAAGCGCAGTCGCTATTTCCTTCAGCTGTGGTGGCTCGAACCCTCCCATGCTTCCAAAACACAGAAACACGACCGAAGAAACAGGCTGTTCATCAAGCCAATTCATGATCTTTTCATGATCTAAACGTGAGCTTTTATGACCACTCGTTAGGTCTAGTAACGGTCCAACCGTGTAGATCGGTGGGGTTTCCTCATCCGCTACTAAAGATTTAACCGCATAAGGTTCTAATTCGGAAAACGTGTTTATGATAATACCTTTCGTCTCTTTAAACCTCGACCCGTGCTTTGCATAGCAGGCATAACCTTCCATACTAGATACTGCTGTAGGTAACACACTAGAGGGTACAGGGTTTTCATACACGGGTACAATCAAATCAGAATCCGATAGTTCGAAAAATTTACCGTCTTCTTTTTTGAGGATGGAAAGGTTAAGCATGAAACCAAGGAAAGCTGCATTAGATGTAAAGAAAATATACGAAGGAACATTGAGATCATTCGCGACATCTATCATTGATGTGCAAAAGAAATTAAGAATTAATCCTGCTAGTGGCCTTGAACATGATATTACATGTTCGATAATTGCTTCTTTGACAAGTGATTTATAATTCTCTATGAGGAGAGAAATGTAATTCCCAAAGCAACTCATGAGCTCAATCGATGGTGGTTCTAGAAGAGGGAGAACAATGTAGCGGATTCGAGCATCTGAAGTAGCAAGTGATTCAGCGTATGCAAGCATCTCTTTGGAAAAAGATGCCTGTATGATTAGAACTGTTATTGATAACGTTTCGTTTCTATCAATCAAGTGATTCGCGAACTCAACTGTGGACACGAGATGCCCCATTCCAGGTGTTGGTACAAAATCTAGCTCTTGCTTTATCATTTTTGCTGAATTTGAAGATATAGAAAGAGAAAATATATAAATATATATAAGCAATCGATTCTAATAATGTAAAAAAGTGGGCTACAAACATCACGAGATACCCCATACATACGTACAATGCTCGAGTAACCCCATTTTTAGCCGTTAACACCTGATCTTGCAAAAAGTAGAAAAGATAATGCCAAATAAAAGAACGTGCATGGGCACATGGTAATCTTTTGATGGGATTTGATTATTTGCCAAAAAAGTATAAATTTGAAGTAATACGGGTCTTGGACTCTTGTTCACCAAAACAGAAAGATTCTATTATTTTTATCAATAAAAATTAAAGCAAATTCTATTTTTAGGATCATTTTACTAATTTGATGAGATATTTTTAAATTATATTTTTTTAACTATATCAAAATAAAAAATTTATTTAAAATATCTCAAAAAGATTAATAAAATTATCTAAAAATGATATTTTTTAATATGTTTAGCTTAAAAATAATATTTTTGAATTATTTAGCTTAAAAATAGAAATTAAGTAAAAAATTATCATTGTTTGATAATGGTATAAAAACAAAACAAAAATTATTTATATTATACTACTTTTTCTTTTCTTTTTCCAAACCAAACAAGAAATAATTATTTCTTTTTTTCCTTTATTGATTTTTAACAATTCCAAAAATCATATTCTTTCTTTTTTTTTTCTTTAATATGTTTTCATATTCTTGTTATCTTTTCTTTTCGGGGCAATGCCTAATTAATTACACGTAGAGTGTAAAAATTCCCAATTAATTACAAATTCATCTTAATTCCTACTTAAAAAAAAAAAATGGAAAATTACAAAAATACCCATAGACAATTAATTAATTACTTTAATTATAATAATTTTTTTTAATATATTTTTAATTATTTAGCCTAAAAATAGAAATTAATTTTTTTTTCGAAATTTTTTTTTAAATTTTTTTTTTTTTCGAATTTTCTTTTTTTTTTCGAAATTTATTTTCCCCGAAAATTTGTTTTTTCTCCCGGAATTTTTTTTAATGTGTTCCATAAATACACAATTCTGAAATTTGTGTGTTGCATGAACACACAAAATTGGAACAACCAAAATCAAGTTTTTTGTATACCAAGAATACACAAATTTGAGTTTTATGTGTTCCATGAACACACAATTCTATTTCGGACAAAAAAAAAGAACACACAATTCTGAGATTTGTGTGTTGCAGGAACACACAAAATTGGAACAACCAAAATCAAGTTTTTTGTATTCCAAGAATACACAAATTTGAGTTTTATGTGTTCCATGAATACACAAATCTGAGATTTGTGTGTTCCTGTAATACACAATTTTCCGATTTGTGTGTTCAGGAATACACAAAATTGGAACAAACAAAATCAAGTTTTGTGTATTACATGAATACACAAATTTGATTTATATGTGCTCCATGGTACACAAATCTGAGATTTGTGTGGTCCATGAATACACAAGTCAGAGATTTTTGTGTTCAAGGAATGCACAAACCTAAGACTTGTGTGTTCCAGGAATACACAGAATTGGAACAAACAAAATCAAGTTTTGTGTATTCTAGGAATACATAAATTCGATTTTTATGTGTTCTATGTATACAGAAATTTGAGATTTATGTGTTCCATGAATACACAAATTTGAGATTTATGTGTTCCATGAATACACAAATCTTATATTTGTGCGTTCTAAGAATACACAATTTTGAGATTTGTGTGTTCCAAGAATACACAGAATTGGAATAAACAAAATCAAGTTTTGTATGGCCTGGGCCACACAATACCCTAAAACATAAACACACAAAAATAGCAAAAAAGTGTTGGACAAAAAGATAATATATTAAGATTGTTAAAGACGAATAAAAATTAGGGATGACAACGGATCGGATATCCTCGAAAAATTGCATAACCACATCCACATCCATTAAGAAAAACGATAACCAAATCCGCATCCATTAACCATCGGATTTTAGAATTATTTACCAAATCCGCATCTGCGACGGATGCGGTTTATCCGCGGTTAATCCGTATCCGCAATCATTTAGAATGATTTTAATATAATAAATTATTAACTTTTTTTTTAAAATTCTAAAGTTAGCTACAAAATTATTGGAAGACCATAAAATTATATTAGTCAATATAATAATAAAATAGATAATAATCAATTATCTAGTTTATGTATGGAATAATTATATTTAATAGATATTATGTATGAAATTTGCATATACAGAATATCTTTTTATATAGTATATATTTTAGTATTTTATTTTTTATATTTTTATTCGGATTTCGGATTATCCGTCGGATTATTGTAAAAGACCAAATCCTAACGGATAATCACCGGTTACCTTTTGTGAAAACCAAACCCTCATGGATAATCCATCAGTTCCACTAACGAAATTTTTATCGGATTGGATATCCATCGGTTACGGTTAATATTTGAACCATTGACATTCCTAATAAAAATAGGGTATATGCGGTTAATAAATAGAAAAAACAATTTTGTTAAAGAAGTGAATCATTTAGATCGATTTTATGACTTTGTGTGTTACATGAACACATAAATCTATATTTGTGTGTTACAGCAACACATAACCCGAAATTTCGATTTAAAAAAATAGGGAAAAAAATTTTAAAAAAAAATCGAAAAAAAAATTTAAAAGAAAATGCGAAAAAAAATTTAAAAATTTTCAAAAAACAAATTTGTAAAAAAAATTTAAAAAAAATTGAAAAAAAAATCTAAAAATAATTTAAAAAATAAATATTTAAGAAAATAAAAAATAAAATAAAAAACAATAAAAAAAAATCACATAAAGGTAACATTGGAAGGTAAATATGACAGTGTGTTTAAATGGAAATTAAGTTGGAAATTTGTGAATAAATTAGAATTAATTTCCTCCTTTTTTTTTGGAATGAAAAATATGAAAATATAATTAATTAGGATTATCTCTTTCCTTTCTCTTGTCTAATCAGACAATATCTCTATTTCTAAATTTGTTCTACCTTATCCTTTTATTAGGATTCATAATGTTATGATCACTAAAATTATTTTTAAATTGGATCTGGACATAGTTAATAATTTTTTTAGGAAACTAAAAAAGTTGGGGATAATTTCTATTAAAAAAATATTAGTTTTTTTTAATTGACAAATCAAAATTTTATTAATAAGCTCAACCTACAAAGTCATTACAAACAACCCAAGTAAAGACAAATTACATCTAGGATAATAGGCCTAAAAACAAAATGGCTCGTTCATTACATTAAATCAATATTACAAAAGCTCATTAACTACACAAATCCAACTACAAGGTCGGTAGTTTTTGTACTTCTCAGCCTTCTACTTCTCATTCTTATTCCAACAAGCAACTCAATGTGACTAGTCAAGGATTCTTCATTTCTAACTGCACCATCATAAGTTCTCTCATTTCTTTCATTCAACACACAATGAATATATGTGGTAATAACCAGAATTGCTAAGAGGAGAATCTCTTTGTTGGGGCATGTCTAAGTAACTTTTTTAAATAAATCCATCAAATCAGAAGGAATACAATTAATCTTACATTTAAGCAGTGTTCTAAAACAAGGCCGCCTAGCCGCCTAGGCGCTCCGACTAGGCGTTCCAAGGTGCGTTCCGCCTAAAATTTCTCTCGAAGGTGGCTCGAAGGTTCGTCGACGAATAATCTAATTAATAAACTACACAATTAAATTAATGGGTCCCTCAAACCGAATACTACCTAGAATGCTAGCCAATAAATTACTAATTCAATCTAATCCAACTCAACACATAAGAAAATACAAAGAAAATACTACTTAGGTTCGAGATTTTACGCGCGAGGAAAAATGAAGGTATGATTTTTCAAATTTAAGTCTAGATTTCTCGAATTGCTAATTTTTTAGGTTAATTATAATAATAATAATATTTTATTACTGTTATATAGTTAAATATATACTACTTTTGTTAAATTGATCTACTTTAAGTATATTAGGATGTATATAATAGTCAATTCAATGTATTAGTAATGTATATTTAATGTAAATTAATATAAAATACGCCTAGGGAGAAACCGCCTAAATTCCGATTAATAGGCCGCCTAGCCATCTAGGCGCTCGAAGGTGGTCGACCGCCCTAGTAGCGCCTAGCGCCTTTTAGAACCATGCATTTAAGCAAAAATTTGTTGAATATTCGCTTTGTAAACAAGCAATTTATTAGTAAATGCTCTATATATCCTCGCTGAACCGACTGTAGAAAACACATGTCAAATTTACCTGTAATCCCCATTAACTCATCCTCTGTTTCGTGGCTAGGAGATTGTGAATTGGAAGCCATGCTATAAAGGAGCATCGTGGAATGCAACTTTTAGCCCAAATTATGTTGCTCCATTCAAGAAGTTCCTTTTCATCTGTGATTCTCATCAATGTCTTCTTGAGGGAGAACCTGCCCTTAATATTTTCACTCCAAGGTATCTGATCTTTTCCATTTGATAGTGAGAAAGAGTTCAGAATAGGAAGTAATTTTCCTATGCAAGGGGTAGCCTCCATATGTTATTACCAAAACTTAATGCAACTGTTCTATTACAGTCTAGATTGTATTTATCTACTTCAACCTCAAGAATAGTACCTACATCTTTTTTGTCTATCCACTTATCCCACATGATATATGTATCCTCACCATTCTTATCAGTATGACGAATAAACTCATAAGCAGTCTTCCTAACTTTCAAATTTTGTTTCCAAATCCAAGTATACACTTGTTTATCATCCAAACTCCACACAATGTTGTACTTAATGATATTGCAGTGTACCTAGCTACTCCACAAGTTATTTACCCTAGCATACATCCTCCAGAAAATATATAAGAGACGACCCTTATTAATATTCTAAATATTAAGGATGCCTAATCCCCCTGATTCTTTGCTTGTACAAATATTAAACCATGATAATTTAGCACCCTTAGCTCCACTAAGGCCACCCTTCCACAAGAAACTAGCAAGCTTTTGGTTTAATTTATATATAACCTACTTTGTTAGCATAAAGACTTTGCACTAGAAAAGTATTTTGTTCATCAATACAGTTTTAATCAGCTCCACCCTTCTTGCATAGAATATAGCTTTGATCCCCAATGATTGGTTGCATTACCATCAGAGATGCTGAGTTTTTTGGAGTTTAAGAGCACTCCTAGATATCTTACTGGCATTTTGCCAATTTTTACCTACAGAATCTCAGATATTTCAACTGTTTATCAAGATCAGTACCACCAAAATATACTTAACTCTTGTAAAGATTTATGCCCAATCCAGTAAGTCTAGTGAAGAGATTAAGGGCCTTCTTTATGACTTTGGCTGAGCTCTCATCGCCTTTGGAGAATATAAGCAAATCATCTGCAAAGACGATGTGGTTGAGCTGTATTTCTCTGCACTTAGGATGAAAATTAAATGTTTTATTCATTTCAACTTGATGAAACATTCTTGTGAATATCTCCATACAGATAGCAAATAAGTAGGGGGAGAGGGTGTCCTTGTTTGAGCCCTCTCTTGCCCTTGAAATACCCACATACTTCCCCATTGTTGTAGATAGAATAGCTAGTTGAACATACACACATTTTAATCCATTAAATAAATATGTTTGGGAATCCAAAAGCATGAAGAGAGTTGATGAGAAAAACCCAATTCACACTGTCATAATCCTTCTGCAGATAAATATTTAAAGTGAATATAGGAGTAATCCCACTCTTTTCATATCCTAAGACTATGTCCTGAGCGACCATGATGTTGTCACTTATAAATCTTCCTTTGACATAGGCGGCTTGATTGATAGATATAATATGACTGAGAATTTTTGTAAGTCTATTTGATATCACCTTGGCCAGTGTTTTATAAGTAACATTCACACATGATATGGGCCTAAATTTCTTCACACTGTGAGCATTCTTCTCCTTTGGAATAAGAACTATATTTGTGGCATTGACTTGAGCAAGCATCTCTCCTGATTCCAAACATTGCCTAACTGCATTACAAAAATCAGTTTGTATGATGTCCCAAGAATTCTTATTAAAGTGAGCATTAAATCCATCTGGACCAAGGCTTTTATTATCATCAATTGAGAAGAGAGCTATCTTGATTTCCTCATTAGATATAGGAGCTATGAGATCATTAATAAGTTCATTAGGAATAGTATTCTTCACCAACCTCTTTAATGTGTCTGTTGAACAAATTTCCTTATCAACAACTTCTGAACCAAGTAATTCCATGTGATAGTTGGTGAATTCTTTTTTAATCAGGGAACGATCTGTAATAGTATCTCCAGCATCATTAATAATAGTAGAGATGTTGTTTTTTGCCATTCTACATTTGATCTTTTTATAAAAATATAAAGAGAAAGTATCACTATCATTTGTGGAACCTACTCTTGCTTTTAGCCTTAGCACACCATGATGGATTAATGTACCCTCTTCAAAACTTTTTAGTAATATCTTCTCTTCGAAAGTATAGCTACATCATTTGCACCCTTCATAATTTGCATCTGTATATTTTCAACTTGTTTTTTAATATTATTTATCTTCTCAGTGCTCCTTTTGAAGAGCTTATTGTTGAAATTCTTTAGCTCAGCCTTAACCACTTTCAGCTTTATACATAACTGGAACATGTATTTCCCATTAAACTTTGTTTTCCAAGCCTTCTTGATAATGTCTGGATAATCCTCATGATGTGTCAATATATTAAAAGACCTGAAAGAGCTAGTAAACAACATTTTAATATTACCAGTTATCATTTTTAACGCACAATGGTTTGATGTAGCAGGTGGACATATAATAGCACTTAAATGTAACTTAAGCCACTGATCATTAATGGAAATCCAATCTATCTTGCTCGCCCTTAGTTTTCCCACTTCACTTATTAGTCCATGTGAAATATTTCCCTCCATAATGGTGTTCATATAAATTAGCACCATCTATACAGGCAACAAATTCAAGGGAACTTTTTTGCAAACAGCCACACTTCAACCTAACTTCAATTTTTAATATCTCATTAAAGTCACCAAGTGCACACAGCTTCGCTTTGTCAAATTCCATGCTCCACTTAATAATATCATTCCATAGAAGTCTCCTCTCATCCTCATCATTGCTTGCATAAATGTAACATGCAATAAAAGTAAGATTCTCTTCTTTAACCATAATCTTTATGATCATAGTTTGAAAAGATTCATATAGTAGTTTGACTTCACAATAACTATTATCCCATAATATCCATATCCTCCTTGAGTTGTCTTTATTGTAATTATGTAACATCTCCATATGAGGGAAATGATTATTTATAATTTTTGCTGAATTGTCTACTCTGACTTTAGTTTCTAGAAACCCTATGAGTTTGACTTTATTGATAAAAATGATATCCTTAACATCTATTTGTCTAAGAAGACTACTGAATCCTCTTAGATTCCAAGCTGCAACTATCATAAATTAAGGGGTTGAGTGATCTCTTGATCACGAATATCCTTAGTGAACTCGATTACATCATGTTCAATACTACCTTTTTGCAGCTGATCAAATGAATTCACACATACAATAGATGTTCCCGTCTCCTTATTTTTCTTATTTTTAGAATAAGTCACCATTTTCCAATCATCTATAACCTCTTTACCCTTACTTTCCCTATCTTTCTCTTTAGGAGTAGTGATGTCTCCCTAATTGTTCTTATTTTCGACCCTTGGGAGACATCATTTTTGGTGTTTATTTGCTTAAATTGATAGACTTTTGGACTTAATATGCAATAATCCGGAATTACCTTTTTATTTCTAGCATTTTTAATTTATTAAACTTTTGCGCGTAATATTGGTATTTTTAGTGTAAAGTTTACAGGTTTTAGATGTTAGCTAGGAGAGGAATCCGAGGAGAAAGTAAAAGATCGTGAATTAAGAGTCAAGACTTGAAGATAAATCCCGAAGATATTATTTTTAGAGCTGAAAATCCATTTTCCAGGCCATAGATTGCTGATTTCGAGGTGCTTAAGCGATGATTTAGCTGTTGATCTTTGAAGAGAAATCATTCCTTATTGAGTTACGGAACTTTAGCAACTGGAATGAGGTCAATCGGAGTTGTAACGCATCGGGAAAAGCCGTTTTAGTGAAGGTGTATCAGCAGTTACGGGATTTTGGGCTTGGAAATTGGGCTTGGACATTTAATTAGGCTTTTATTTTCTGGTCCAAGCCCTAGTCCGAATTTGCACTTATAAAAGGAGGTCTGGACTTCTATTTTTCACACAATTCACATTCCACAAGATTAAACACCAGAGAGAAGCAACAGAAGGAAGAAAGAAGAAGCTACAAGAGCTGGAGTGGGTCTATAGCTCCGTTCGTAGTCATTCCAATTCCGGAAATTAGGTTCTTTCAATTTTAATTTTGTAATCAAATATGAATTCCATTTCTTTTAATTTAGTTTTTAATTTTAATATGAGCTAAACAATTCATAGTGCTTGAGAACAAACAATGGGTGAATCCCAATTTTATTAATTAACGAATGTTGAATTTGGGTTTTTATTGAATTAAACTAAATTAGGGCTTTTACTCTTTTCAATAAATTGAGTTTATTTTACTGTTTTTGGAGTA
The DNA here is from genome assembly GCA_029959085.1 of Nemophila menziesii. NCBI lineage: Eukaryota > Viridiplantae > Streptophyta > Magnoliopsida > Boraginales > Hydrophyllaceae > Nemophila > Nemophila menziesii. The sequence goes on from JARWIR010000008.1 coordinate 28,238,948, forward strand.
GCTAACTAAGAACAGGTGTTAGTATCTAGGCTATTCCAATTAGTGGCGATTGGATCATCCTGACGGAGGGTTTAGGTACGGAAATATTTATTGAATCTAGGATAGAAGTTAATGATTCTGACGAGCTTAGCTAATCCTAGGGCCAATGAGGTAATAACACTTAAACATCCAACGGTGGATCATATTTACCCTGACGGGACTAGTGACACTTTAGGATCGCCTTATAGTCCACCCTGACGGGGGTATAAGGAATTTAGAATCCCGACCATTGTAATTGACCAATTTAACCCTTAAACAACATAAGTTAAGAAATAGGATAGGGAGGATCCTTGCGTTCTCAAGTGCTACATCTCATATTGCGTTTTACATCATTCTACTTGCGTCTTAGCTTCTACTTGCATTTTAATATTTGTCTTTCATTCATTAGCTTTAATCAACAAAACCAAACAAATATTTTATAATCTTTTATTTTCATAAGTGCATCAATCACTACTTGCTAAACATTGTGATCAACCATCCGTCCTTGGAACGAATCTGTATTATCATACATACTACTTGGGACAACCGTACACTTGCGGTTGTGGTTCGATTAGCATTTGCATTTATTTTTAGAACACACAAAGGACCACCAAGTTTTTGGCGCCGCTGCCGGGGACGGTAGCGTGTGACCACGGTGTTTATCCTTTAGTGATAGTGCATTTATTTTTATTTTTTGTTTTTATCAGTTTTACGCTTTTTGCTTGTTTAGTTTTCTCAGGTTTTTAGGTTTTGTGTATGCGAAGGAGACTCTTTAAGGATCTAGAGCCAACACCTCCGATCCTTAATAATCCAGAATCATTAATCAGACTTGCTAACAAGAGAAGGAAAGAACAAGAATCCTTAGAAGTAGAAGAAGTAATTCACCAAATGGAGAACGTTAATATTCAGAACAATAACGGACAAGCTCAAATCGTGATGAATCAAGATCCTTGGTTTACTAATGGCCCACCAGAAGTCCCATTCCGTGCCCCTGCTTAGTGAACTCGATTACATCATGTTCAATACTACCTTTTTGCAGCTGATCAAATGAATTCACACATACAATAGATGTTCCCGTCTCCTTATTTTTCTTATTTTTAGAATAAGTCACCATTTTCCAATCATCTATAACCTCTTTACCCTTACTTTCCCTATCTTTCTCTTTAGGAGTAGCTGCTGATTTTGGAACCCACTTCTTCTGAGTGTTTCTACATTTCTTTTCAATGTGCCCTATTTGATTGCATTTAAGACAGGCAGTTGGCTTCCAATCATACTCCACTACTACTTCTTGCATTTTGCTCTTCCCCATGTCCATATATACTTTATCTGGCAATTCTTCTTTTGTATTAATTTCTACACACACCCTCGCGTATCCCTAGCGTGACTTTGATTCAGTCATTGAGTCCATTTGAATTGGAACTCCGACCCCACTTGCTATGTAACTGAGTCCTGCTTGTGTCCACATTGCCATAGGAATATTTTGAGGCTTTACCCATATCGTAATTTTCGTTAAGTCCACCTTCTCGAACTGCATTTCTTCATCCCACGACCTTAATAGTAGCGACCTACCATTTATGTGACACATTTGTTCTAAGGCTCTACTACAAAATTGCGTATTCTCAAATTTGAAGATGAAATTCCCTTGACTATTGGATCTCATATCAATTTTACCTAATTTACTCCATTGAAACCTTACAAAATTGATTATATTGTAAAAAGGGGGAGGATTATCAATATATTGCCCGATTAAGCAGTTCTCCCACTATTTAGCACCTTATTCTAACACTTGGAGTGGGGTTTTATGATGCGCTTACCTTCGTGTTTCACTGATTCATGATAATCCAGTTTAAGGTTCTGTTCTGCACAACCTTCTAATAGCTTTGACCACATTTGAGGTTTCTTAACAACTTCATCTTCCTCTTTCTTATCATCAACCACTGCAATCAGACTTTGTACGACTGTTTTCTGCAACGTTTCTTCATCACTAACATTATTGACTTCAGATCTAAGATTTGGTGTCGGAGTATTAACCTTAACTTCTAAATCTGGTGATATCATCATTCTTGTGATATCTGTAAACTTTTTCCTAGCCCTCGGAGCCTTTTGACCAATGTTACTCGCGTCGTATACCTTAGCTAAACTAAAAAACTTCGTCATATTGATGGTGGGAGTGTAGCGTGAGGCGGTTGAAATGAAAAAAAAGAAGACGGTGTTCGGAAATGGTGAGTGAGGAAGCGAAAGAAAAATAATTTGTTGTTAGATCCCAAAAGTCTATGAACTAACACCAAATCAAAGAAAAAATGAAGCAAAAAGTAAGCAAAGACTAAAGTCAAAGCTAATAAAAGAAAAAAAGAAATTGGAATGAGGTTGGTGACAGAAGAATGAGTTGAGAGGGTCTTTTGGGTGGGTTGACTCTCATTTACCTAATTTTTTTGAATCGTAATTATATCTAAAAAGAATCGGCTTTTTTTCCTATGAATTCATATATTATGCAAAAATTGCAAATAAGTAATTATATTATGCAAAATTGCATTATGTAAAATTGCACTATAAGTTTTATATTATGTAAATAAAACTTGTAATATAAGTTTTAACATAATTATTTCATTAATTGTTCTATGTATAATACAAAATAAAATATAATTTATTAGAAATAAAATAAAATATTAATATAAATAAAATAATTACTAATTTAATAGAATAAATTTTATTAACTAGAAGGGTCAAATAGAGATTTTGGGAATTTAAGAAACCAAATGAGAAATATGAAAATTTAGAATGATAAAATAGCTTATGTAAATTTTTTGAGTAATACTGGATATCACCTTAAATTAGATCACCTTTTTATCGTTCTTTATGTGGACCAATTATAAAAGAGAGAGAAAATGATAACTCATGAAAAAAAATCATATGATTGGTCCATTTAAAATTCACATATGAGGTGATAAAAGGGTGATGTGATTTGAGATTATATCCTGCATTACCCTAATTTTTTTAAAGTAATTTTTTTAAATCAAGAGAGTCATGGCTCATACTAACGTGCTTTTTCAGTGAATTTGGTCGTAAAACAATTATTTTATGGTGTATTTGTTAGTTGCGGATTTAAATGTTCTTTTTTATGTAGAACTTGCTTGGGTAATTGATTTATTTTTGTATGATTCTTACGTACCAATTTTAAAGCTGCGGGTATGTGCAATAAATACAATCGCATAGACCTAAAAATTTTAGAGGTTTATATGTTTGGGGGGGGGGGGGGGGGGGGGGGTGTGTATTCAATTGAGAGTTTATAAGATTTTTTTAGATTTTAAAAGTTGAGAGGTATTCAATTAATCATCTATAGAGTCTTTTAAAATACCGGTGTATTCAATTATGACCGTAAAGAGTCTTTTATAATGGTGTATTCAATCTGGATTTTAAACAATCTTTTAAAAATCTTATGGTATTCAAAACTTTATGGATTTTTTTTTGGGATTTCATTAACTATTAAATTCTATTGGATTTTTAAGAACAAAATTATTATTTTGAAATCTATCATTTTACCTAGAGATTTTGCTAGGTTTCTTCTTTAAACTATCTTCTAACAAATTGGAAAAGATAATTAAAAATAACTGAAGTTATATTTTTCATGGGCGACTTCAATTAAAAAAAACTTCATAAAAATTAGTCGTAACATTATTGTTTCAGTTAAAAAATTCATTCATGTTATTAATATTTTTAATGTAAAACCTCAATTAAAAAATTACATCAAAAAAATTATACGTAAGACATTTATTCAGTAAAAAAACTCATGAGATTTTGTTTAATTAAAACAATTTTATGGAGAGCTACAATATATGATATGAACCAGCTAAGTACATAATGAACTTAAAATAATGACTTGTGATTAATTTTTTTTTTGTCATTGAGACAGTTTTAAAAGAATCATGTGGTTACATCGTGTAACATATTATGTTTGATATATTCTACTACTTTGATAATTCCAAGTAGTAAGTTGGTTCCATTCGACAAAATTAACATTAAAGAATATTGTTGAAGTCGCTAACACATTGGTAAAGATCCTGGTCTAACATAAGACCAGTCAGATGAGTAAATAACTTATTTGGTTCCTTATTTTTATATACTTTGATAGCTTAAATTATTGATTTAATATATAGAGTCTACAATAATATGTATGTTAAAATATGGGTCTGATATTCAATTCGTTTAAGAGTAGTATTTTTAATTGTTGTAAAAGAATAAAAAAAGGTGATTAATCCAATAGGTTCATAGCCCAACAAACGTTTTTCATAAGGTCCAACCTACTTTACTAACAATTCAGGTTTATAATACCCTTCACTGGGGTGTGCGACACAATTCACTGGATTATGCAACACAATTCATTGGGTTATGTAACCATCTTCACCAGTTGCGTCAAATAAGTATATATTGCAAAACAATTCAAAAGATGTAGTATAACCAAGCATTCAAAAAATAGTGGAGAACAATCACTACAGCGCGACCTATCTTTAGCGAGGATTGCGTTCGTCATTAAAGACAAGAAAAGTCCTCGCTAAAGACCCCTCGCTAAATATTCGTCGCGATAGACTCCCCAATCGCGACGATTTCACGTGTCGTAGCGTGACCCACCTATCTTTAGCGAGAACTCCAAGTCGTCGCTAATGATAAGGTCTTTTACGACGACTATGTCCTCGCAAAAGACCCAGTCAAATGTGACGACTTAGTCGTCGCCTTTACTGGTCAACTCTTTAGCGAGGACATTGACTTTATTATTTGCGACGACAATGTCTCGCTAAAGACAATTTTTTTTAAATTTTTTTTAAAATTTATTTAATTTAATTTCAACTATAATACTTATTTATTTTTTGTTTTTTTATTTGTATTTGAATTTATTTATATATTTCTATATATGAAACGAAAAAAATAATACAATACGAAAACTAAATTAACTGATAGTCAAAGTCATACATATGAAAGTCTAAACTAGTAAAAACCATAAGAAATCAATAATTACAAACCGAAAGTCAAAAAATAGTAAAAGTCATAAAAAGTCAACACAAAGTCTAAATAACATAAATAGTCAACCAACTAACACACCAACTAAGGATTAGATAAATCTTCGTCTTCATCTTCTTCACCCTGGTCCATAAGATGGAGGCGCGAGTTTAACGGAGTAGAGGTATTGGGTCGGGATCGGGATCGGGCTCAGGATCGGGAAGGACCAGCAGGATCAGCAGATGGATTGCCGGATGGAGGGACAAGTGCTTCCTCGTGTCCACGTTCTTCTCGGCACCTATTGAGAAAGGTGATGACAGTACTCATCATGAGTCCATCACCTCCTTCGTCGGTCGTGTACTAGCAGTGGAAGTCGGGGATCGTGAAATATTACCCGATCTTGAAGAAAAACCTTTTTATTTTTGGTAGAGGATTCGCTTCCGTGTCATCCAAGACCACTTGAGGGGTTGACTACTCCCCTCTCCCTATAAAAGTCAAACATTCAAATAAAGATATTTAAATAAATATTTTAAAAGAAGATATCTAACCCAGAATGACTGGCTACAAGAGTACTTGTTAAACTGCGACAAAGTCGCACTTGGTCCTGGGTGAGTATCATCGAAAAGCGTGACATGCTAGTCCAATATGGTATTATCCAAATAGGCAATGCGGAATCAACTAATATTTGGAAGCACAACTGGTTACCTTTTGATATTATCAAAGATAGACCAATTGACACACCATTGGAAACAGTCGACCAATTGATGACTCCGGATAGGAAGGGCTGGAATTGGGAGATGACTCCGTTTTACCCGATCCGATGAAAGGTGAAATCAGGTAAATACCCCTACTTAATACTAACGATCAAGATATATTTACTTGGACACACTCTCGGTCGGGCAAATATACTACTAAATCGGGATATCGAACTCTTACATAACAAGCAGAGGTCAACAGTGCTCAAACCTCGAGTCAAGAAAAAAATCAATGACCCAAAGCTATGGAATACGGTGTGGAAATCCAACGTTCCTAACAGAGTTCGTGCCTTTGCGTGGCGAGCATGTAGCAACATCATTCCACCAAACAAAATATTTACAACAGGAAGTTCAGTGACAACAAATGTTGCATTTGGCGTGAAAATGTGACAGATACAGTGGTACACCTATTATTATCTTTTGATTTTAGCAAAAAGGTTTGGGCAGGTACTACTATGTAGATACGAATACCGGAGGCGAATCCTGAATCACTCGAACAATGGTTGATCAATATAAGTGACAATATGGAGGACTCTTTATGGGAAAAAAATAAAGTTATTGCTTATATTTTTTTGACATTGTGGAACATCTGGAAATCAAAAATGAAAATGGTACATGAAAATCACACCATTGAACCACAATCTATTATCTTCTCTATTCATGCAGGTATGAAGGACTTGTTTGGCCAACAATGGGATTCGCTCCCTCGTAGTGTTCCCAGGAGTCAGCAACCCCATGTGGATAATCCTTGGGACCTATCGGAGCTTAGGGGAACTAAAACTATTTTTACCTGTGATGCATCTTTTATTGACAAAACTCGGCAGAGTGGTATACGAATTATTCAACAGGATACGAGTACATGACAAAGAAGATTTTTCTAAAGCCATTTGGACGGATTCAGTGGCTAAAGGAGAAGCAATGGCTGTCCTGTAACCCGCGAAGATGGCCCTTCAAAGGCCAGGAGAGAAAACCATTATTTTCTCGGACAACCTTGAGATTATTCAAGTTTTCATATCGTTTCCAACTGCACGGTGGAAGGTTAGACCGTACGTCAAGTGGATCTCACAGATCGCTGAAGAACACCAGAATTTGGTTTTCAAACATTTGTCGCAAAGACTAAACAAAAAGGCTGACACTGCTGCGAAGAAAGCTACGCAAACGATAGTTTCGGGAAAAGGGTAGGCGACCCCACCTTTGAACTTTTCAAAACTGAGGATTGGCTAATTACTGGCGAATTCTATTGTTTCGTTTGTACGTCCGTAAAAAAAATAACATACTAAACAACATAATATAAAATATAAAACATAAAAACTGAAAAAGAAAAAAAAGTAAGTTTTTATGAAAAAAAGTTAAGAGAAATACCTCAAAAATATTGGAGGATTTGATGGTGGAAATGAGTCCTAATAAGTTGGGCTAACCTAGGTGGTGTCCGATAGCGAAATAGAAGGTAGTAGCGGCAATCAGTATCTCAATTATGGGAATTTTCAGAGAGGGTTTTTTGGTTTTTTGTGGAAGGCTATAATGAAAGTGTGGAGGTGGGTATTGGGCAGTTTTTCACCCGTTTCATTGTGTATTTATTACGCAACCCTTTAGCGGTCGTCAGTGGTGATCGCTAAAGGGTTTTTAAAATTTTCGCCAGAAAATTCTTTATCGACCGCGTCACTAATGCATTATATACTTTAGCGACTACAACGACGGACAATAAAGAATTTTTATTTTTTAATTAGTTTTTGATTTGTGGCTTACCGACCACATTGGTGGTCGCGAATGAGTTTAGATTACTAACGATCACTTGATGGTCGGTATTGAGTTTCTTTTATTTTGTAAAACACATTAGCGACCAATGTAGTGATCGTTAATATGGGTAGATCTCTAGCAATCAACTCCGCGCTCGTCAAATACTTTATTTATTTATTTATTTAAAGTTGCGGTCACCATTATTGGTCGCCAAAACACTTGGGACTAGCTATCACACTGTCCGTCGTTAAAGATGTAGTCGCTAAATAAAGCAACTGAAGCCGTGAATAGCTAGTTGAAACTTACGTTAGATGATTAGAAGTTGTCTTGGATGTGTCTACTCCTAGAATATGTTGCTAGCAAACTAGTTTAAATTGTTTTATCTGAAGTTCTCTGTTTAGCTGTTACTGAACAGTGTAATGTGGTAACCACTTTGACACAATTCTACATGTGTAAGTTCATTTTGTTTTGTTGTGCTAATAAATAAGTCTTAACAAGCTAAAATAAAAAATCACTCCTATAAATATCTCACTCATCTTTCGGTTCATTTCTCTGTTCTAGTGGGTACAAGTTTTCGACTTTTTGGCTCAGAACTCAAGGTAAAATACCTTTACTTTTACTTTGTACTCTAATTTTGTTTCACTTTTAATAACTATCGTTCCTAAAAATTTCTACATTTCCTACGCTACTAAAAACAAAATTCACCAATTTAAATAATGATAAATGAGGAAATTATGGTGTTGTTGAATATGGCGGCGGTGGCAATGGGAAGGAGATGGAGACATATGAAAGGTAGTGGGGGCTTGGCGTCTCGGTTAGATGGACGTCCTTACAGGTGTATGGATATTTTGCATAGATTTGAGTATTTTGTGCTTTGTCATTTCTACAGAGAGGACAATACATATGTTAACAAAGTTAGGAGCATATTTGATGATACAATCGACTAGGTATGACCACCTGAAGATCTTTGCAGCAAAATCTTAAAGAACAAATGCGGCTATGGAAAACACCAAGGTTGTATTTTGAGCAATCCAAACAAAGGTTTACTAGGATTTATCTTACTAGTTGTTTAGAGCTCCAATGTATGAAAAAAAATTGAAAAAATAGTGAAAAGAAATCTAAAAAGGAGATAAAAGTGAGGTACTATTCTTGCTTCATGATAGTGATTCAAACAAAAGAGAACTTCATAATAGTAAATTGATTCTAAGAAATCCGAGTCATTTGATTTCGGTAAAATTTGATCCCAGAGATATTCTTTTCTATAGGGTACTAACCACTAACGCAAATATCAATCTTCATAATATCAGTTTAGTATCACCTTATCAATGAAGCGCCCTATTGAATCAAAAGAAGACCCGCCATGAGTCACTGCCTTCCTGCTTTTGTCTCTCATTTCTTGCACTCTTTTCCTCACAGGATTCTCTTTATCCATTACACTTCTTATAGCCTTCTCAATCTCATTTGCTTCCACAATCACTGGGTTAATAATACGATAATCCAATTTCAACTCCACTCCTAGTCCTAATTCTTTGACCATCTCAAACGCATTGATTTGCTGTTCAGCATATAAAGGCCATGTCACGATTGGTACACCAGACCAAATGCTCTCAAGAATTGAGTTCCATCCACAGTGTGATACAAAGCTTCCGATTGCTTCATGTGCCAGAATGTCAGTTTGTGGGGCCCAATCACATATCATCCCTTGTTTTTCAGTCCTTTCCAAGAACCCTTCTGGTAATATCTCACCAAGATCTACTTGCTTCGTAGCATCATCACCAGCTATTAACTTAGGAGGGCGACGAACAGACCATACAAACCTGAACCCACTTTTCTCAAGCGCAGTCGCTATTTCCTTCAGCTGTGGTGGCTCAAAACCTCCGGCACTTCCGAAACACAAAAACACGACCGAAGAAGCAGGTTGATCATCAAGCCAATTCATAATCTTTGCGTGATCTACATGTGTGCTTTTATGACCACTAGTTAAGTCTAGTAACGGTCCCACCGTGTAGACCGGTGGGGTTTCTTCATCTGCTACTAAAGATTTAACAGCATAAGGTTCTAATTCGGAAAACGTGTTTATGATAATACCTTTCGTCTCTTTAAACCTCGACCCGTGCTTTGCATAGCAGGCATATCCGTCCATACTAGTTACGGATGTAGGTAACACATTAGAGGGTATAGGGTTTTCATAGGCTGGTACAATCAAATCAGGATCCGATAGTTCGAAAAACTTTCCGCCTTCTTTTTTGTGGATGGAAAGGTTAAGCATGAAACCAAGGAAAGCTGCATTAGATGTAAAGAAAATATACGAAGGAACATTGAGCTCATTCGCAACATCTATCATTGGTGTGCAAAAGAAATCAAGAATTAATCCAGCTAGTGGCCTTGAACATGATATTACATGTTCCATAATCGCTTCTTTGACAAGTGATTTATAATTCTCTATGAGGAGAGTAAAGTAATTCACAAAGGATTTCATGAGCTCAATCGGTGGTGGTTCTATAAGAGGGAGAACAATGTAGCGGATTCGAGCATCTGAAGTTGCAAGTGAATCAGCGTATGCAAGAAGCTCTTCGGAAAATGATGCTCGTATGATTAGAACTGTTATTGATAACGTTGGATTTCTGTCAATCAAGTGATTCGCGAACTGAACCGTGGACACAAGGTGCCCCATTCCAGGTGCTGGTACAAAAACTAGCTCTTGCTTTTTCATTTTTGGTGAATATGGAAGGTATAGAAAGAGAAAATATATAAAACCAATTGAATTCTTACAATGTAAATGGACTGGTTGAAATATCTTGAAATACCCCATATACATATATAGTGTCCAATATTGTCAAATAGTGGTATGGGTAGACTTGAGCAAGGGTGAACTTGAAATTAATGCTTGATTCATACACTTTTTTGTTTGTCATTCCTTTTTTGTGGTTAAAACGTTCTTTAGCAAGTGGTTCTGCAAACGAAAACAAGTCATGCCCAATAAGCGTGAGGCCGTTTCTTCATCTAGAAGCTTATCATTATTGGAAAAGATTTTTTTGGTGTCAAAACACGGAGTTATTTTTAGTATAACATTATTTATTTAAAAAAATCCTCAAATAAGCACCCCTATCAAAGTAATCAAGATTTTTTTTTTAATTGTAATTGCCTATTAAATGTATTTCTATATATAATTATAAATTTCTATAATAATAAATAAATTTCTTTATATATAATATATATTATTCCATTCCTGTTATATAACTTTGCAAGTTCAGCTGCCGTTAATTTGGCCTTTTTGTTGGTGATTCTAAATCAGATTCTATATCAAATCACTAAATTTGATCTAAATTATTGCTGTAGATAACTATCTCTTTTTTTTTTTTTTTCAAACTTTTAATAACTATCCATAGAAGCAGGAAGAAGTAAAAGAAAAAGCATTAGTACAGTAAAAGGTAAAGTTTTAATTATCCTTGACCTTTTCCGTCCAAAAAAAATTATATATATATCCTTGACCTTTAACTGAAGAATGAAATGTATTTAATATTTGAGTAATAATATTTGTTACCTTTTTTTATCACCTTTTTTATCACCTTTTTATCATCTTCTATGTGTATACCTATATGTACCAATAAATTGATTTCTCTATCTTAATTAATTTTTCTCTATCTTTTATTTAAGGAAATCAAAACATATATATAAAAGAGTAATAAAAGAATGATATGAAAAAGAATGACATATATCATTACTTTTAATATTTATAGTGAAATGGAGTGCAGATGCAAATAAAAAGAAAGAATTTGCTGGCAAAAAGGTCAAATTAGCGGCATTGCAAAATTATATACCAGAAAAATGAAAATGAATTAATATATATAAAAAGAATAAATTAATTATATATAGAAACTAAATTAAATTTAGAAATCAAAAGGAGAGAATTTGTTGAGACAAAAACCAAATAAATGACAGCTGCCTGAACTTGTAAAACTATATAGAAAGAATAAAATATAGAAATGAATTAATTTATATTACATATGAAAAAATAAATTAATTATATAGAAAATACAATTAAATAAGTAAAGATGGCCATTGACCAACCTTTTTGCTTTCAAACGAATTAATGAGCCGTTTGAGATTGATTATTAAAACAATCATTTTAAGTAGAAAACCACTTTTAGTAAAAAAAAATACTAGATATGTAAATTATAATCATTTTAAGTAAAAAATCACTTTTAGTAAAAAAATACTAGATATGCAAATTATTAGAAAAATTATTTAAAGTAATTTTAGATGTTAAAATATTTTTAAATAATTTTTATAAATATTAAATTGTTAATTCAAATTTTTTTTTTTACTTTAAAATGATCAATCTCAAATAAGCTCTGAGTGAAAGGCGGTAATCGAATACATGTCTTTTTTGCGTTAATTTATTATTAAGGAAAAACGGTCATTCAATGACCGTATTTTAAATAGACGGTGGTCAAATTACGGATATAATGCTGAAATCTAGATTACTTTGATAAAGGTATTGACTAATTTTTTATATAAATTAATGGAGTAATACATCGTTTACCCCCTGAACTTTACACGTTGTGACAAATTGCCCTCCAAAGAAATTTTTGCGACTGGATGGTCCTTAAACTATGTTTTTGTGACTCGATGCCCGTCGTTAGCGGAAACCGTTAGTTTTCGTCGTTAGTGGGTCACGTGCGCAAATTGTCGTGACATTTTACCCCCTATACTAAGTTTTTGTGACATTTTACCCCCTGTTACTTTCTCGGTTACATTTTTTGCACGTACTATGGTCATTACATCCATCTTAAACAGATATCGTCGAGTGCCTTAGCTTTATATGATCAAGGGTTAGTTACCTTTTCAGCCATTCAAGTATCGTCCTCGATTCTTAACCTTACAATTAGATCTTTAAGACTCGACTATTTGCGTTTGTGCATGAGGTAGTTCTTGAAATCTTTATACAACGGGGGTACCTTTTTAACAAGAGCACCAACTTGGAAAGGCTCTACCAGATTCATACCCCCAGCACTCAATTCATGAAGAATCAACTTCTCATGTTGTACTTGAGACATTAATGGTCTTAAATCCACTATTTTGAAATCAAGGAACCGACTGATCACGAATTTCTTTGTGCCAGCATCTTTAGTCTTGTATTTCTTCTCAAGAGAATCCCATAATTGCTTGGAAATTGTCATGGTGTTTGCACATTACATAAGGAATTCTCCAAATAGTTTAGAATGTCTCATTCTTTGGATTGGATCCCATTTTTGGTGGATCTTCCTTTAAAAACTTTGTCAAGCTTATAGCGGTCATGTAAAACAACATCTTTTTCTACCACCTCTTAAAGTCAGAGCCATTAAACTTTTCTGGCCTATCGGGTGGTCCAATAGGTGTTGGTGCGGGTACATGAACTTCTGTTCTTGAGTTGTTACTTGTCTCATGTTGCTTATTACTATGTTTAGTATATTTCTCTATATTTTTACATGAATTAAAAATCTAACGTTAGTAATCTAGTAATTTTCTAGTATGTATACACAAGCCTAGAAATCATAATAAGATAAAAAATAGAATATAATATTTTTGTTCTGTATACACATACCCAGAAATAAAGTAAAGTTATACAACGTGAATCATAAATACCTTAAATTGTTGTGTTTTATTTGTATAAATCAGTAAAAAAATATAAAAACTAATGCAGAAATAAAATAAAAGTAAATAAATAACTTTACTTGTTGAGGCTCGTATTGGATCCGATGTCTTAAAGGTATTTAGGTTACGTACTGGTGTCTTACGTTTGTTGGCATCAACCTCCAGGTTACAACGACAAAACTATTCAAAAGAAACTGACATGCAAATTCTTAAGAATTCAACGAACTTAATAATGATGCTTCTTTCTATCTCTCCCTTATAGGTTTAATGCTTAATGTTTTGAAAAACTGAATGAATATAATGATTGAGTTGACCAACTGTTTATAGAAGATGAAAAGGTGGCTTGCCAAAGAATTTTAATATTTCATTTGGAGACACGTTGTATTAATATAAGATACAACGTTTACTTAATAAAAACAAAATCTTGGGTTGGTCCAGATGGTATGAACTATGAACCTAAGGACTAAAAGCCCAACAAGGCTAATGATCAAGTGAATATATTACGTTAATCTTTATAACTTGAATAAACGTATCAATATCTAAATAAACATGGTAAATACTTGGATAGAATTATATCTGTCCAACATGAGTGTTTACCTATTCGTGTCAAGTATGTCGACTTTATCAATATTACGGTAATAGTGATAAAGTCAACATACTTGACACAAATAGGTAATTCCCAAAGCATTTCATGAGCTCAATCGGTGGTTGTTCTAGAAGAGGGAGAACAATATAGCGGATTCGAGCATCTGCAGTTGCAAGTGAATCAACGTATGCAAGAAGCTCTTTGGAAAAAGATTCCCGTAGAACTGTTATTGATAACGTTTCATTTCTATCAATCAAGTGATTAGCGAACTGAATTGTGCACACGAGGTGCCCCATTCCAGGTTTTGGTACAAAAACTAGCTCTTGCTTTATCATTTTTGCTGAATATGGAAAGTTTAGAAAGAGAAAATATATATATATATATATATATATATATATATATATATATATAAGCAATCGAATTCTGATAATGTAAAAGAATTGGTTACAAACATCATCGGATACCCCATACATATATAGTGTCCAATATTTTCAAATAGTGGTAAGGGTGGACTTATGCAAGGTACAATGCTCGAGTAACCCCATTTTTAGCCGTTAAGAATGTGCATGGGCACATGGTAATCTTTGGATTGGGACTGGTTGTTCTTTTTTTTTCTATAAAGGGATTGGTTATTCGCCAAAAAAGAATAAATTTGAGTGAGCAATACCGGTCTTGTTCACCAACACAGATAAGCTTCTGGATAGATTAAAAGATTCTATTATTTTTATCAATATAAATTAAAGCAAATTCCATTTTAGGCCACTATATTTTTAGACATAACATTTCAAAAATATCATTTTTAAATTAAACATATTAAAAAACTATTTTTAGGTAATTTTACTAATTTATGGAGAAATTTTAAACATTTTAAATATATTATATCTTTTTTTAACCATATCAAATTAGAAAGTTTATTTAAAATATCTAAATTATCTTAAAATTTATAAAATATCTCAAAAAATTAATGAAATTACCTAAAAATGATATTTTTGAATATATTTAGCCTAAAAATGATATTTTTGAATATTATTAACCTAAAAATAGAAATTAGTTTAAAAATTATCATGGTTTGATAATGGTATAAAAACAAAAATATTTTTTATTTATATTATACTATTTTTTCTTTTCTTTTTCCAAACCAAACAAGAAATAATGTAAATATTTCTTTTCTTTTCTTTCATTGGTTTTTAACAATTCAAAAATTATATTCTTTTTTTCCTTCTCTTTAATATGTTTCATCTTCTTGTTATCTTTTCCTTTCCCTTGTCTAATCAATATCTCTAATTCTAAATTTGTTCTACCTTATCCTTTTATTAGGATTTATAATGTTATGCTCACTAGAATTTTTTTTAATTGGACCAAAGACATAGTCAATAATTTCATTTAGGAGACTAAGAAAGTTGGGGATACTTTTCATGAAAAAAAACCAGCTTTTTTCCCCTATAAATTCATATATTATGCCAAAAATTGCAAATAAGTAATTATATTATGCAAAACTGCATTACGTAAAATCGCACTATAAGTTTTTATATTATGTAAATAATTGTAAATATAAGTTTTAACATAATTATTTCATTAATTGTTCTATGTCTTATACAAAATAACATATAACTTATTAGAAATAAAATAAAATATTCATATAAATAAAATAATTATAAATTAAATAGAATAAACTTTATTAACCAGAAGGGCAAAATAAAGGTTTTGGGAATTTATAATAGAATGATAAAATAGCTTATAATTAATTTTTTGAGTAATGATGGATATCACCCCAAATCATATCACCCTTTTATCGTCACTTATGTGGGCCAATTATAAAAGAGAGAAAAAATGATAACTCGTGAAAGAGAAATCATATGATTGGTCCATTATAATCCACATAGGAGGTGATAAAAGGATGATGTGATTTAAGATTATATCCAGCATTACCCTAATTTTTTCAAAAGTAATTGTTTTTAAAATCAAGAGAGTCATGGTACCCCTCATGGGTCATACTAACGTGCTTTTTCAGTAAATTGGATCGTAAAACAATTATTTTATGGTGTATTTGTTAGCTGCGAATTGAAATGTTCTTTTTTACGTAGATATTGCGTGGTTAACTAATTTGTTTTTGTATGATTCTTGCGTAACAATTTTAAAGTTGCGGGTATGTGCAATAAATACGATCGCACATGACCCAAAAATTTAGAGGTTTATATGTTTGGGGGTGTATTCAATTGAGAGTTTATAGGATTTTTTGGATTTTGAAAGTTGAGAGGTATTCAATTAAGCATCTAAAGCGTCTTTTAAAATATTGGTGTATTCAATTAAGACTCTAAAGAAACTTTTAAAATAATGGTGTATTCAGTTTGGATTATAAACAATCTTTTAAAATCTTATTATATTCAAAAGTTTATGGTTTTTTTTTTGGATTTCATTAACTATAGGATTTTAAAGAACAAATTTTTTTATTTTGAAATCTATCATTTTACCTAGAGATTTTGATGGATTTCTTCTTTAGACTTATTTCTAACAAATTGGAAAGATAATTAAAATTAACTCATGTTATATTTTTCATGTGCGACTTCAATTAAAAAAACTTCATGAAAAAATTAGCCGTAACATTATTGTTTCAGTTAAAAAACTCATTCATGCTACTAATATTTTTATTGTAAAACCTCAAATAAAAAAATTACATGAAAAAATTATACGTAAGACATTAATTCAGTCAAAAAAACTCATGAGATTTTGTTCAATTAAAACAATTACTTGGAGAGCTACAATATATGATATGAATCTAGCTAAGTAAATAATGAACCTAAAATAATATTTCGTGATTAATTTTTTTTGTCATTGAGAACTAAAGTTTCAAAAAAAACATGTGGTTACATTGTGTAACATATTATGTATGATATATTCTACTACTTTGACAATTCCAAGTAGTAAGTTGGTTTCATTTGACAAAATTAACATTAAAAAATATTGTTAAAGCCGCTAACACATTGGTAAGGATCCTAGTCTAACGGGTTTCTTATTTTTATATACTTTGATAACTTAAATTATTGATTAATATACAGAGTCTACAATAATATGTATGTGAAAATATGGGTATGATATTCAATTCGTTTAAAAGTAGAGCATTTTTAATTCTTGCAAAAGAATAAAAAAAAAAGGTGATAAATCTAAAAGATCCATAGCCCAACAAACTTTCTTCATAAGATCCAACTCACTTTACTAACAATTTTTAGGTCCATAACACCATTCATTGGGTTGCGCTACACAATTCACTAAACCATGCAACAAAATTCATTGGGTTATGTAACCATCTTCACCAGTTGTGTCAAATAAATATATATTGCAAAACAATTCAAAAAATGTAGTATAACCAAGCGTTCAAAAAATAGTGGAGAACAATCCACGAGTATGGTGAGCCCAGTTGGCGTTCTAGACGACCGCGGCGAGCCCATTAACCAATTCCGATAAAATCTAAAGATGGCACGTGAAGACGAAGAAGAAACAATTAGACTATTCTCAACGCATCACTTCCTATACAGTAAAAGGCTTCCAACTGTCATAATATGGCCATTCAAGGATTTGCATAAGAGGGTAATAAATAACACACTGTAATTATACTTAAATCAGATAATTCTGAAAATTTGTAAAATTAATGAAATTAGATTGATAATTAAATTATTTTTTAAAGTTTCAATAGAAAAAATTAATTTTTTACCTTAACTTCGGCTCTTCATTGTTGATGATGATGGTGGAGAATGATTCATGGCGGTGAGTGTCTTGTTCATGAGGCTTGGTGGGAAGGCGAGTGTGCAGAGATTACTTTTTTGTTTTTTGTTCGCTATGAAGTGATGATTTTTAGGGTTCGATTCTCATTGTTATTCAACCTTTACTTTTTAATTTCATTTTTTGTTCTGACATTTTTTAACGTTTTTCTTAAGTTTATTATTTTAGTTTATAAGGTTATATTAAGTATATCATAAGTCTAAAATAATATTTTTGATCTTATTTATCCAAATTTTTGGATTGGATTTCTTAAAATATGAATTGTTGGATTATGGACTAATTAGCAATTATCTATTAAAAAAATTGTATGTCAAATTCCGTCAAAATCAATAAAGAATTTACAAAAATCCATTCAACTTTATACAAGATTTAAAAAGATTCTGGCAGAATTCATTTGGATTTAAAACTATCAATGAAATCTGCAAAGTCTATAGACTTTTTATAGTTCAAAAAATCCACCAGATTATCAATGAATACAACACACTTTATCTTCTTCTATAAATACAATATATACCTATTAAACATTTTAGAAGCCTATAAAATATGTTCATCTTTTAATATAAATTATAAGTCCTAAATCCATATATATACACCCAACTAGTCTTTATTAATTAAACCATAAGGAATACATTTTTTACTTTTAAATGACTCCGAGTCCAAAATAACTTTCATATGTATAATGAAAGGTTAACATATCTCTGCAAGAAAAATAAAACTCTTAATGTTCTTACATTTTTCAGTTAAATAATTGGTAATAAAACACTCATAGTAAAGTAATTAGTACTCTAACACTTTGGTCGCAGTTCGACCAAACACTTTTAATGAAAGACGTTCGAATTACTGGCTATTTAGGTCTAGTGACGGTCCAACCGTGTAGATCGGTGGGGTTTCCTCATCTGCTACTAAAGATTTGACTGCATAAGGTTCTAATTCGGAAAACGTGTTTATGATAATCCCTTTCGTCTCTTTGAACCTCGACCCGTGCTTTGCAAAGCAGGCATAACCTTCCATACTAGATACGGCTGTAGGTAACATATTAAAGGGTACATGGTTTTCATACGCGGGTATAATCAAATCAGGATCCGATAATTCAAAAAACTTTCCGCCTTCTCTTTTGTGGATGGAAAGGTTTAGCATGAAACCAAGGAAATCTGCATTAGATGTAAAGAAAATATACGAAGGAACATTGAGCTCATTCGTGACATCTATCATTGGTGTGCAAAAGAAATCAAGAATTAATCCTGCTAGTGGCCTTGAACATGATATTACATGTTCGATAATCGCTTCTTTGACATGTGATTTATAATTCTCTATGAGGAGAGAAAAGTATTTCTCAGGGCATTTTATGAGCTCGATCGGTGGTGGTTCTAGAAGAGGGAGAACAATGTAGCAGATTCAAGCATCTGATCAAGTAGCAAGTGAATCGGCGTATGCAAGAAGCTCTTCGGAAAATGATGCTCGTATGATTAGAAATGTTATTGATAACGTTTCATTTCTATCAATCAAGTGATTCGCGAACTGAACTATGGACACGAGGTGCCCCATTCCAGGAGCTGGTACAAAAACTAGCTCTTGCTTTTTCATTTTTGCTGAATTTGGAAGGTATAGAAAGAGAAAATATGTAAAATCAATTGAATTCTTACAATGTAAACGGATTGGTTACAAATATCATGGGATACCCCATACATATATAGTGTCCAATATTGTCATATATTAGTAAGTGGACTTGAGCAATGTGGACTTGAAATGCTCGATTACCCCATTTATGGGCAGTTAAGACGTCCTGTAGTGACAAATTCGGGGAAAAAATAAAAGATCATGCCAAATAGAATAATATGCATGGAACATGGTAATCTTTTGATTGGGATTGATATTCTAGCCAAAAAACTAAGGGTATGTTTGGATGGAGGGATTGGGAGGGAGGGGATTGTATTAAAGGATAATGATAATCCCATCCGTTGTTTGTTTTGGAAATAAGTAGAAGGGATAGTTTATTAAAGGATACTTGCAATCCCTTACGAACCCATATATTCAATCCCTCCAATTCGGTGGGATTAGGAAGGAAGGATTCTTTTATTACGTTGTAATGTCTAAATTACCCTTATTATTTTTTTATAAAATATTTTAATAGGGGTATATGAGACATTTAGTTATAAAAAGAATCCCTTCCTCCCATTATTCTTCTAATCCAAACACCGGATAAATGTTATCCTTTAATAAAATTCCCCCTTCTCTTTTTATTCAATCCAAACAAGATCAAATACTCTCCTTTCCATTCCCTTGTTATACTCTCCTTTCCTATCCTTTAATAAATTATCCCTCCTTAATCCAAACATACCCTAAGGGTTTGTTTGGATGGAGGGATTTGGAGGGATGGGATTGTATTAAAGGATAATGACAATCCCATCCCTTGTTTGTTTTAGAAATAAGTAGAGGGGATAGTTGATTAAAGGATACTTACAATCCCTTACGAACCCATATATTCAATTCCTTCAATTCGGTGGGATTGGGAAGGAAGGATTCTTTTATTACATTGTAATGTCAAAATTACCCTTATTCTTTCTTATTAAAATATTTTAATAAGGGTATATGAGTCATTTAGTTATAAAAAGAATCACTTCCTCCTATTATTCTTCTAATCCAAACACCGGATACATGTTATCCTTTAATAAAATCCTCCCTTCTTTTTTTTTTCAATCCAAACAAGATTAAATACTCTACTTTCTTTTCCCTTACTACACTCTCCCTTCCTATCCATTACTAAATAATCCCTCATTAATCCAAACATACCCTAAAGATTCCGATGGATATGTATGGAACAAATGTGTTTTTTTCAAAAATAATATTCATTCAACTTTTTAGACAGATAAAGAAACACAATTATTATGTTTATTATTACTAAAGAGTAATGATATATATCATCTAAAATCATACCACTCAATAACGTGGCATGAATTAGTTGACTATAAATCATTAATCTATTTATTTTCTTGATCTAATTAACGATTTGTTACCAACCAATTCACGCCACGTCATTGGGTGTTATTTGGGTGGTATGATTTTTAATGGTATATATCCTTACTCAATACTAAAATACTTTTCATAAAGTGTTTTGAAATTTTAATATTTATTGGAAATATAAATTTAATATTTTAATAAAATTAATAGTATTCTAAAAATGAAATAAAATGTTTTGAAATATTAAGTATATATATTTTTAGAATACTATTTTAAATAAGTACATTATTTTTAAGATGGAGAGAATAATTTTTTTTTAATTTTATTCCCAAATATGGAAAAATGAAAGATTCAAGGGAGCAATTTATTCCAAAGGAGTAATATATACATTCTTGTTCACCTATATGATGATGGATTTGGATTCTCTACTAAGTTGATCCCTATACTAACTATATAAACTCTAATCACAATTAAGTAATTGATTTTTAGCATTATTTTTATTTAAAATTTATTTCTCTTTCTTCCAATTATATCTCACATAGTAATTCAATTATAAATAAAGATAATCCTAAAAAACCAATTACTTAATTGTAATTGGAGTTATTATAGTTAGTATAGGATCCAAATCCTACAAGAATGAGCTTCTAAATGAATTATAGAATAGACCAACTTACCCAAAAAAAAGATAATTACAGTAATAGCCTTCAGTTGCGGTAAGAAGCTGCTTTTACACTACATAAATACTGTGGCCCATTAATAATAATCTACTATTTTGCGTTCAGATAATAATAATCTTCTAGATGAAGGAACAATTATATATAAAAAAGTGTCAAATAAATATTAATAATTATATACACCTTTATCAGATAAACTTTATTTGATAAAATTTAATTTTTCGTAAGATATTTATCTTTTAATAAAAAAATTAAAACATACATGATATATATAATATAAAACTAAAAAAGTAATTATTTCACTCTCTTTATTAAGTAATATTTTAATATTTTTCAAAGATAATTCATTTATTATTCTTTATATTAATATGTAATTTGCTTTTTAAAATTTGTTGTTCTTGTAATATGTTAATTTTCTAGACATTAATAGAAATTGAATTATTATTTATCGTAATTTGTTATTTAGGGTTGATTGGATTTTACCTATCATGAACATATATATTTGAATGTTGATGAAATCTTACGTGTTATAGGAATTTATGTTTTAAAAATAAAAAAAAGTATTATTGGAAAAACTGGCCATGTATTGATTAAACTTGTATATGATATTCTTTGAGAGAAGAAATATACTATAACTAGGTATAGCCGTGCCTGAAGTCACTTGAGTAAATTTATTTTTTTATCCCAAAATAATTAAAGTAAACGATCTAAGTGTATTATTTGATTTAAGGTTTTCATTTAATGTTTTATGATTCAGGTTTAAGGTTCATGATCAACAATTCAAGTTCAAGGTTTAATGAATCAAAATCAAATGTTCAAGTATCAAGTTTCCCCTTCTTGATTCATCATTCAATGATAAAGTTTCCGTGATGAGCTTGGGATTTTACGCTACGTAACTTTAATCCATAAATATATAGCAAGATATTATAGACACTTATGTTACAACTAAAAATTCCCGTTTCTTTGGACACTATGCAAATTAAGCTTCATAAATTTACATTTTGTTATGATTCGCATAAAATATATTTATTCATTTGGAAAGGAATTTTTAAATACAAGGACAAAATAAGAAAATGAGTACATTTAGTAGTAATCATTATATGAAATAAGTCTCATAATATTATTATCATACAAAATGTTAAAACCTAAAATAATAAAAATTGATATAAGTATAAAATTTTGCATGGAAATTAATATATATCATAGCTTATAGTATCTTCATTAAGGTTAGGCCAGACTCTCAGGTGGAGCATCAAATGCATAGATCAAAACAAATATGACATCAAAATATATCGATGGTCCAAAAATTTAAGTAATTGTCCACAACATGCCAAACCTATCATGATTTAAAACAATATATAGTGGTCTTTTCCAGCACTGATCTTACCAAGATGATAGAAGGCGTGGTGTGTTAAGCACAATTTCACTCTGGAAAAGTTTCTACGACATCTTGAATTTTTTTTGTCACATACTATCTAGCCTGATTTCATCAAATATCGAGTACATGGTTGATCTTTTACCAACTATGGTCTTCCATAAAACCATGATTATTCAAGAAATATTTGAAGGTTCTTCACCGAAGGCCTAAAAAAATATCACATGGCCTATTGATGTAATAAAATGCTAAAAGAAAGTGAGAGTGAAACATCGTAAATGAAGATCAAAACTGACGACAACCATGAGATGACTCCAAAACTCATCACCCGGAATTAAGAAACAAAAAAACCAAGTTTACAAAATTCAGAAACAACCAACAACTATAAAAGCAAACAAAATACTCAATAAATGAGAAAAGCAAAATAAAATTACAAACTCAAATCACATAGACTAAAACATAAAGTTAACCGAGTAGCTTTGTCTTTCAAGTCAATTAAATTTATAGTATCACCACTAAAATAAATAATTAATGGAAAAGTAAATAAACTATAAATTAAAATTTTCATAAGCTTACACGATTTGGTCTAACAAATTGCGTGCACCATATCATTAAAACTACGAAAATATTCACAATATGATGTTTTGTGTCTAATAACATATTCCAATATCAACAAAATGCTTGTTTTAAGCAAAAATAAAACAAATCTTACATTTACTTAAGCTTACATAGCTCTTCTATATCAGGTCTATAGGTGTCACATCCACAATTTCACGGATAATATGTAATGTAATATGATGAAGGATAATACGTAACTATTATACTAACAGTTTTGTCGTCTTTTTGAGGTTTAACTTTGATTGATGAAGGACAAATGAGGCTTGAACTGACGTTAATAAGTCCACTTTTTGTTTGTGAGATAGATTTTTGAGGTTTTTTTCCTAACAACCTGATAAATATAAAAAAAATCAGAAAAAATTAGAGGAATTATTATATATATAATTTTAAATGAAAAAAATCAAGATATGTGTATTTATTCACATACGTGTCTTTCTTTTCCATAGTCTAGTTTTTTACTTTTTATCACTTAGTTATCTGGGATACATATGGTGTGGGTGCAATATTTTTATCATGTACATCCCTGTATAATTTTTATCTCATGGTTTAATTAGATCAGAAAAGGTAGATTAAGATTTAATTACAATAATAGAGTCCTTATATTATGAAAAAGATAGTGTACCGATCTTTTTACACTGGCAAATCTTCTAATCTTTTCCTAAGATTGTTGTAGGTTTTCCTTTGATCTTAAAGAAGAAGGGTTTTTTAGAAAAAGCTATACTCTTTGGATCCTAATGTTTTTTGGAACCTGTCCTCAAAATTGTGACATGGATTGGAGTGCGAATCTTTCTTCTGGTAAAGATTTAAGTTAAATATCGATAAATCAAAGTAAATTAATGAAATCAAAGAGAAAAAAATTAACCAGAGACATTGAAGCAAGTAAATTCATTGAAATCTCCATTCCACTGTAAAGTATATAGCAAAAGAGACATTTATGAAACTTATTGATCATAGATTAAATTATCTAATGTGTAATGCAGAGGGTAAATTTTTCATGAAATAATGAAATACAGTTAGCCAAATCTTGCAAGAATTTGATAGTTAAGACAATACATGGACCAATGATGCAATAACCCAAAAATAATAAGATTCTGTAAAAAGATACTAGTGGGTCCTGGGGTGTGATAAAATTAAACAATAAATAATAGGGTCTACTGATAGCAAGTGTACGGGTCGTTCCAAGTAATAATTAGATAAACAGGATTTCGTGCTCAAGGATTGCGTTGGTACAACCAAAGTGTTCAAGAGATAAGTAGTAATAATTGCAAATACAAAAAAATGAAAGATAAAATATATATTTATTTGGTTTTTAATATGAAAAGACTAGACGCAACAAACTAAGTTAAAGACTAAAAAGATTAAGACACATATATGAGCTATACTTGAGTCTCACTAGGGAATCACCTAAGTTAATATATTTAGTGCTTTAATTTAAGGTCAAAATTGGTATTTTATATTAGTCAGGACTCTACAGTCTCCTAACCCCCTCATGGGTGGACTAACCTACAGTACTACAAATCCCTCCCGGGTGATTGTATCTACTTTCGGGTGTTGAAGTCTTTTACCCAATTGGCTACGCGGTTAGTCAAGCCTGTCAGTCATTGACGAATACCACGCGTCTAATACCTAAGTCCGTAATTAAGCCCCCCCCCCCCTGTCGGATGATCACTTGCCACTTAGTGAATAGCCTAATTACTCAAACATGTTCCTAATTAGCTAAGTCAGAAATAGTAAATAATTGCAAGATAATAGTCAATATGAAAATACCCAATTCAAATAAAATTAGAAACTAATCCCAAATCAGAAAATACTAAAATAAAAACTAGGGTTCTTCCCTAAAATACGAATCTCAGGAATGTAAGGTTCAACTCATATTAAAAGTAAAAACAGAAAAGAAATTAGAAATATACATTTTCCTAATAGCAGAAATAAAATAAAGAAGAACCTAATTACATGAGTGAAAAGAACTGTTGTTGGAGGAAGAAGGACTTCTCCAGCTTCTGCTCTTGCCTCTTCCTTTTGATGATCTCTCTCTAAAAGATGATTTAATTTGAAAAATAATTGAGAGGTGCTGAATAATGAGGTCTTAAAGGAGCTTACATAGAGAGTAAAAACTTGTTAGGTCTAATCTTGGGCTTAATAAGTAATTAAGGCCCAAGTCCAATTAGTAAATCCCGTAACTGTTGTACACACTCCACTAAACCTGCCGTAACCTTTGCGTTTTAAGTCCAAATCACCTGATTCCTGTCCTCAATTCGAGCTAACTCATAGGCGCAACTTTATCCTTTGAATCACTTGACCTAAATAAGTACCGTTTTGTCTCACAGTTAGCAAGAAGTAATAGATATCCAGATTCTTATGCTTTTCTTCAACTCTTTGAGTGGTACTTTCTCTCTTTTGACCTCTCCTCTTGATCTAAGACTCCAAACTTCACTTTTCCTCCTCATCTTGGTGCTCCATAGCATCCATGTACCTAATAACTTCATGCTAAAACAAACAAATTAACACACAAAAGGTCTAAAAATGCAAATATCATAATTCCGAGGGGAGAAAGTGCGATATGACAAAATAAGCTCAAAAGTCTATCTAATAAGTCCTATTTATACCTAAAATGATGTATTTTAAGGGCATATATTTATCACAAACAGGGAGACATCAGCTACAAAACCTAAAAAGAAAACCTAATTTCTTCTGGTTGATGGTGCAACAGTGTTGGTAATGGAACCAAATTTCCTCTTCTCGGAAATGGTGCCTTGTAATCACCCTTTGTACTAGCTTTGAATTGCTCTAATACTTGTACATTCAGAAGATAATGTTAGACATTCTGAAAGTATTATGATTTATTTCACTTAACACATGATCAATGTGAAATTAAAACCCGGTGATGCTTCTTTATCAATTTGATGTAATTCAAATATCAAATTATGGAAAAACATCCATAGTGAATTAATTTCTCACCCTCCAAAATCAGACATAAAAGTAGAAACTCATTTGGAATTTTAATGGTAAAAAATAATTTTTGTACCTTAATTTGGGTTCTTCGATTGTTGACCGTGTTGATGATGGTGGAGAATGGTCCCCCAGCGACGGTTTTCTTGTGCAAGAGTGAGGATTGGTGCGAAGGTGAGTATGAAGAGACCATATTGCTCAATTTACAAATCGCTATTCTCAGCGCATCACTTCTCATACTGTAAAAGGCTTACAACGATCATCAAATGGCCATCGTAGGATTTTTATAAAAATATAATAAACACCACAACTATAATAATACTTAAATAGATAATCCTAAAAAATAAAATTGTAAAAGAAGATTAGGTTAATAATAATACAATTTTTTTAGAGTTTTGATCGTAAAATTAATCTTATACAATTGATCTTATACAATTAATCATATAGCACATTCTTAAAGTTCCATCCAATATAAAGACAAAATAAGGATTGAAATTGCCTTAGTAATATAAGCATTTCAAGCGGACAACTTTTTTTTCGAGTTGAAACCACAATTATGTATAAAAGAGTTATTCTGTTCTAGCAAGATGCATAGATTCCAAAGTGATTCGAATGCACATAAACAGGGTAAAAGATCATTAGGTTAAAAATAATTCCATTTTACCTTTAATTTGGGTTCTTCGCCAAGTCGGGTTGATGAAGGTGGCAAATGGTCCCCGAGTGGCGGTGGTTTTCTTGTGTCGGGGAAGGTGAGTGTGAAATTATGAGAAATATAAAGACTGATTTAAGGTTTTTTGTTTTAAAATATAAATTTTTTTGTTAAGTAAATAAGGATTAATTAATGGTATTAATGATAAGTGGAGCCATAAATGATCATAGCCACCATTTATGTAGAAGATTTGGCCCGTTAAAAAACTCTGTAATATAATATAGATAAATATATTATAAATATATGTTAAAGTAAGGGAGTGATTTAAGGTTTTTTGTTTTAAAATATAAATTTATTTATTAAGTAAATAAGGATTAACTAATGGTATTAATGATAAGTGGGGCCAGAAATGATCCCGGCCACCACTTATGTAGAAGATCTGGCCGTTAAAAAAACTCTGTAATATAATATAGATAGTACAAGATTTTGTTGATGAGGACCACCATTATTAACTTAACTATTAATTCCAGCATATGAGAGAAGTGTGTTACTCCATTGTGATATACTTGAGCATATATTTTCAATTAACTTATCTGCATTTGGTGATGCAATTTTTTGAGTTTAGGGGTACAACAAGGTACCTAATAGGTTAAGAGCCTTCTTTGATCGTAACTATACTTGATATTACCTCTTTAGTAACTTCATAAAATCCTCCAATATATACCTTACTCATTTGTATGTTGATTTGTAATCTGGATGATCTAGAGAATATATCAATCCTTCTTTAACCACTTTAGCTGTAGTAGAATTAGCTTTTAAAAACAAAAAAAGATCATCAAAAAATATTACATGATTAAACTTCATTAGACTACATATTATAAGTGAAAGCCTTATGCTCTCTAGTTTTGTGAAAGACTATCGTGAAAACTTTCATACAAAGGACAAAAAGATATGGAGACAAGGGGTCACCTTTATAAGTCCTCTCTTACCTTTAAAATATCCAATTTTCTCACCATTAACAATGACTGAATAAGAAGAATGAGTTAAGGCACACATCTTGATCAATTCGACAATTTTCTAAGAGAGGCCAAAAGCATGAAATACTGTAAATAGGAATTTCCAATTCACACTATCATATGCCTTTTGTAAGTCAATGTTTATAGTTCATCTAGGAGTGGTTGATTTTTTCTCATTACCATGCACTACATATTAAGCTACTAGAATATTATCACAAATGAATCTCCTAACAACATATGCAGATTGATTGCTAGAGATGATAAAGTAAAGTACCTTTTTTAGTCTATTAGAAATCAACTTGGACATAGCTTTATAATCAATGTTTACACAAGATATAGGCCTGAATTGTTGGACACGTGTAGGCACTTTAACTTCAGGTATAAGCACTACATTGGTAGCAATGATCTTCTTCAGAATTTTCCCTAATTCAAGTGTATGTGAGATAGCTTTATAGAAGTCTTCTCCTATGACACTCCACGATGATTTGTAAAAACATGAAGTAAGACCATCTGGTCTAGGACATTTATTCTCAACAATAGAGAAAAGAGTTTATTATATTTTACCATTAGTACCGAGTCTTACTAAAGAATGAGTAAATACAACTGTAAGTATGGCCCATTGACTACTTACCCCCTACTGTTTAAAACACAACTGTTTACCCCCTATACTAAGTTTTCGTGACTCATTACCCCACGTTTGCCCCACATAACGGGATCCATGCACGTTTTTGTGACTATTCACCCCCTATACAAAAATATATGAAAACTTAGTATAGGGGGTAAATAGTCACAATAATGTACATGGATTCTGTTATGTGGTGGTAGCAAGTCAAGGAAATTTAGTATAGGTGGTAAACAGTCGTGTTTTAAATAGTAGGGGGGGTAAGTAGTCAATCGGCCCATAGTACATGGGGTAAATGGGTATTTACTCTTAAAGAATTTATATCTCTATCTTCAACCTTCTTATTTAGTAATTCACTCATGGTGCTTACAAATCAAACTTCTTGATGATCGTCACATTTACCTATCAAATTTTCATGGAACTTGAGGAATTCACACTTGATTTCTTCAGCTAAAGTTAAAATATTACCATCCTCCGTAACTAAAATAGTAGCCTTATTTCTAGAAATTCTTTTCTTGATAATATTATAGTAATAAGCACTACTATAGTCAATCTATTTATCCCATTTTATCCTTACTTTTTGTTTCAGGACTTCATGTTCAATAGGCACAACCTGTGTCTAATTTGTCAAGTAAAAAAAATTCTTCTGGTAAGTCAATAGCACTAAATTTTCCATTCATGATCAAATCTTGAGAGATTTCAAGTCTCCTTAGTCCTTATGATGTCCATAATTCCTTTGACCTCCTTATTAAAATAATTTTGATTGAATCTCTTTAATCTTTTTGTGACTTATTTTTGCTTCTTCTAAATTTGAAACATGAGCCTTCAATCTTCAAATCCCATGCCTTCTTCACAATCTCATGAAACTCCGAAGTTAAGGTCCATATGTTTAAAAAATTTAAAGGCCCTAGCATTATTTTTATAAATCCTCCAATAGTGACTTTCAACACACAATGTTCAGAGGTAGAAAATGACATACACAATACATTGCACTGAACATTCAAGACAATAATTGTCTATGATAACTCTATTGATTTTACTAGTAATGAGTTTAATAGCTTTTATTTGTCCATGTAAAAAAGTTACCTATATTTTGATGTTCAAATAAGTTTGTCCATCTAAGTCTGCAATGAAGCTTTGAGCACCCATATCCAATGTATCATAGTTAAACCGCTCTTTAATGCATAATATTTTTCTGAAGTCTCCTATACACCCAAAATTCTCATTACTATAAAATTTACTCCATATAATTATATCATCCCATACATTTAATCTCTCTTTATAGTCATTATTGTCATATATTAAGCATATTTATTCCTTTGTACCACTGATAAGATCAATAATTTCACAAATCATGGTCTAAAAAAACTCTCTATGACGACAACTTGAACTTTATCTTCATATCATAAGATCTACACCCTATATTGTCATCATGAGCAGAATAAGTGTTTATGATGGCACTCGCCTTGATATTTTGACCTTATACTCTCTAACAAGCACATAAGATCAATGTTATTATTATGCATAAAATTAACTACATCTACATGTCTTAGAAGTTTGTTGAAACCTCTCACATTTATATGGCTATTAACATTGATCAAGAGGTCTATCAATCCCACATAACTTAGCTTGACTTTCATGATTGAGGCTCAGCACATCTTTATCCAAAGTTATAGTAGTTGCCTAAAGAAAGCTAAAGTATTTGGTCATATCAATTAGACTACTACTAGCAATATTAGATGCTCTGTCTATTTATCTTTGTAACAAATTTCCATGAGTTATCTTCTTCATGTGTGTTTGTTTGTACATCTTTTTTCACCCAAATTTGTTTGTATTTAGCTTTACTTTTCTCCTTTTCTTGACCTTCAACTGAACACTTGTTTGTAGTATGTCCATATTTTCTACATGATTTGCATAGTTAAGGTTTCCAATCATATATAACTGTAACCTCATGCAATTTTTGTGAACCTATATCTACAATTACATTGTCTGGTAGTTCATCTTCCATATTGACTTCAAAACAAATACTTAGATAGCCTAGTTTTGATCTAGATTTGGTGTTGGAGTCAATTTGGAGTGGATTTCCAATACTAGTAGCTACATAACTTAATGTCTACCATGTTATCGTTGTAATTTACCAGCTCATCAATTTTGATAGGTTTGAAGGTTCCAAAACTGGATGATTTTGATGGGTTAGGGCTTTGTACGAGAGTCTTTGACACTTTATAATCCGATCTCTCAATATTAGTCAACGAATGACAATTATTTAAAAAAATTTGTGAGTAATATTTCTAATTTTTCTTGGAGTCATTGAAACAAAATAGTGAAAAAAGACGAAACAAGTAAGCAATGAATTCGCAGGTGAAATAAGTTAAAAATAAGTGAAAAAAGAAAAGAAGAAAATTAATTTAGAAAGATTTATGTTTTTTTTTGGAAAAAGATGAAAGGAAAAAGTGTTAATTCTTTTTTTTGGTACATGGGTGATCCGGGATTACTTGCGCGCACCACGACTAATCCCACTAGGATATACATGCCTCCCCATGTATATTCCCAGGTAAATCAGAACTAAGTTACTCATGTTCAGGGAGGGGTTCGAGTCTTGTACCTCTTACTTAAAAGTGTTAATTCTTATGTACAAACATCCTTCGTTCAATAGAAATTGTCCATTTATTTAAAAAAAAAATCAAATATATTGTTCATTTAAGATTTTAAGACATTTTTTTCTTACTTTTTTCATTATTATCTTTATTAAAATATTGAAAATTATATTTTTAATTCACATTTCAAATATCAAGATATTTTATTAAAGATAATTTTGTAACGATGAATGTAATTATTATATATTATTATGTGTGAAAAGTTAAGTGAACAAATTTTGTAGGATAAAAAAATAAAAAACTAATGATTTTTCAAAAAATAAAAACAAGATAGTTTGAAAAGGAAAAAAATGTAGAAAAAAAGAAAAAGAAATTTATTATTTAGAAAGAACAAAAAATTGACAAGATCATTATTTCGATTTTAATAAAATTTGATTTCAAAATCGTTTGTTTTCTTATGTAATAGTTTAACCACTAGATCAACTATCAATCTCATACTCTCATTTTTTATATTTCTCATTTTTGTTTTCCCGGTTATTACCTTTTTATTTTCAATAGAATCAACTCAAGTAAAAAGAAGGGCGTTATATAGTTCTTACAAGGGGTGGAAATCGGATACGAAATTTCCGATTTCCGATCCGAAAATTCCGATTTCGGAACAGATTTTTAAGATTCCGAAATTCCGATTTTCGATTTTTCTGAAAAAATCGGGTTGGAATTGGAACTACATATAAATTTCCGAAATTTCTGGGTTTTCCGATCCGATTTTATTTCCGAATTATATTTCCGATACGATTTTATTTTCGAATTATATTACCGAATTATATATTATATTTTAAAATAATATTGCATGGAGTATTTGAAACATGAAGATCAATAACCTGTTTCTTTAGTCCTTGAAACATGTAATATTGCAGGATTATTTTTCAAGATATTTTTGCAATATTTGTTTTTTCATGTAATTGAAAAAAATAACAGTGGTTTAGTTTTTAATTACTGTTACTATTCGTGTAAGTTTTATAAATTTAGTTTTTTACTACGGTTACCTTTGGGTAAGTATTAAACTACTGTTCCGATTAATAACCCTTAATTCCGTATTTTCCTAACCAAAAGTTCCAAAATTTCCGTGCCGAAATTTCCGAATTTCCGGTAAATTCCGAAATTCCGAATTAGGAATTGTTTTTTCCAGTTCCGAAAAATTGGATAGGAATTGGAATGGAAAAAATCTATTCCGAAAAAATTTAGAATTTTTCCGAAATACCTTTTTCCGACCCGTTCCTTTTGATTTCCACCATGTTCTTAGTCGCTCTTTTATTAGAAGTTTTGCGCAGCAACCTTTGTGGTAAAAATCTTTGGATGACACCCCACCACACAACTCAACACAAGAAAGCGAGTGGTCATTTCACAACAATAATTGAAACCTCTAGACGAAACAGACCTGTCCCATACTGCTGATGAATGATGATATAGACCTCCAACTAATTCTCTTGATGTACGTAATCCAATCTTTTAATTGTCTAACCATCCTATTTTCTATGTTCAAGTAGAACTCAAATAGATTGATAGATAGTTCATCTTTCAAGTTCACCAAAAATGAAGAAACAAGAGCTAGTTTTCATACCGGCACCCGGAATGGGCCACCTTGTGTCAGCCGCTGAGTTCATGAAACGCTTGATCGACAGAGATGAAAGGTTATCAATTACTGTTCTAATCATTAGGTCATCAATTAACCATGAGGTACTTGCATATGCTGAATCACTTGCTGCTTCAGATGCGCGAACCCGATACGTTGTTCTCCCTGTAATAGATCCACCATCAACAGACCTCCTTAAATGCCCCGAAAATTATTCTTCTATCTTCATAGAAAGCTACAAATCTCATGTCAAAGATGCAATTATCGAACATGTAGTGTCGTGTTCAAGGCCATTAGCAGGGTTAGTTCTTGATTTCTTTTGCACACCAATGATAGATGTAGCGAATGAGCTTAACGTTCCTTCGTATATATTCTTTACATCTCCAGCAGGGTTTCTTGGTTTCTTGTTTTACTGTTCAGTTCATAAAAAAAGAATCGGAAAGTCTTTGAGTCCATTAGATCCTTATTCAATTATACCCGTGTATGAAAACCCTGTACCCTCTAGTGTGTTACCTACAGCTGTATTTAGTATGGAAGGTTATTCTTGTTTTTCTAAGCACGGGTTGAGGATTAAGGAGACAAAAGGGATTATCATAAACACATTCGATGACTTAGAACCTTATGCGATTAACGCTTTAAAAGCCGATAAAGAAACGCCACCACTTTACACTGTTGGGCCATTACTAGACCTGAAAAATATGAAAAAGGGTTCGGTTTCTGAACGTGAAAAGCTAATGAATTGGCTTGATGTTCAGCCTGCTTCATCAGTCGTGTTTCTGTGCTTCGGAAGCATGGGAGCTTTCGAGAAACCCCAGCTGATGGAAATGGCGATTGCGCTTGAAAGAAGCGGGTATAAATTCTTATGGTCTATACGACAACATGGATGGTCAGTAGGTAGGGAGACAAAAGGGCAAATTAGTCTTAATGAGATACTCCCTGAAGGGTTCTTGGAAAGGATCGAAAATAGGGGTATGATCTGTGATTGGGCACCACAAGTGGATGTTCTGGCCCATGAAGCAATCGGAGGCTTTGTATCTCATTGTGGATGGAATTCAACTTTAGAAAGCCTTTGGTTTGGTGTGCCAATTGTGACGTGGCCTATGTATGGTGAACAACAAATCAATGCGTTTGAGATTGTCAAAGAATTGGGACTAGCCGAGGAGCTGAAATTGGATTATCGAGTCAATGGTCAAGTAATTGTGGAAGCAAATGAGATTGAGAAGGCTATAAGAAGTGTTATGAATAAAGAGAATCCTCTGAGGAAAAGAGTACAAGAAATGAAAGACAAAAGCAGGAAGGCAGTGAGTGAAGGTGGATCTTCTTTTGCTTCAATGGGGTGCTTCATAGATGAAGTTATAAGGAGCAAACAAAATTAACTCTCCTAATGTTAAAGAGCCATGATATTAGCAATTTATTTTCTTATATTACTGTTTATAATGGCAATTGTTACTACCCGTTAGTGTTTCCCGTTCATAGTTCCTATGTCCTCCTTATGATATTTTTCTTGCAAAAACTGTTTATAGTAGAAAGGAAACGATAGTACAATCCAGCAATTATAATTCTAGAAAAGGACACTATGATAAGTAATGATAATCCGACCAAAAAAAAAAAAAAAAAAATAAGTAATGATAAATAAAAGAGAAAGTCCCACCAATCTCATGGATAAATGAAAAAACATATATCTTACGATAACAACAAGACCATTCACAAAAACCGGAAGCGAATTATAACGAAGGAAGATTTGATCAATATTATTTAACTTCATTTTATGATCGGAAGCATTTCAGTACAGAATTAGAGATAATGCTAGATAAAACATTAACGTCATTATGTAAATAAACAATATATAAATCATCATCATGAAAGAGTCTACATATATAAAGATAAAATAAAAATAAGCATTGCCTAAATAGAAAGAAATACTCCCAACTACATGTTTCCAGTTTTTTTTTTTTTCTTAAAACAGATTTCCTTTTCCTCTTTTTCCGCACTTTCTTTCCTTTTTCAAACTTTTTGTCAGATTTTTTTATTAATTCTTATCCTCATATGAATTAACAGTTTTTTCACCTCTTTCCAAAAATTATTTAAATCTTCATATTTTTCAACTTATTTTTCACTCAAACTTTCTCTTGAACTCATCTGCATTTATTATTTTATTTTTTTGTCTTTTTTTTGTTACTCTATTTCAATGGCTTCAAAATTCTAGAGACAACACTCACAAAATTTTCGATAATAGTCCTCCTTTGACTATCGAAAAATCTATTTCTAAAGTGTCTAAAACTCCCATACAAAATCCTACTCCATCTTAATCACCCATCTCTGGAACTTTCAAACCTAACGAAACTGAATAACTGGTAAAGTACGGTGATAACATATTAGATATCTCTCGATATGTTATGTATAATGCTAAAGATGCTGAAAAATATTAATGGAAACGTTTATTTGAGCTGAAAATCAAACAAAGCCTTCAACTAAACTATCACGAACCGGTAAAACATCAAGGTAAAACAATAATTAAACCTCCACTACACATTTTTGGAGAAGGGGGAAAATTATAGGAGAATTGCTTGATAGGTAAATTTATCGACTTTGCTCCACTATTTTACATGGTGAGTAATTTTGTTAAATAACAATGGAGTGAGTATGCAAGTATTAAGGTTTAATCAGATGAATAAATGTTTGTGTTTAAATTTGCTGAAGAAAACACTGCGCAAAAACTCTTAGGCAAATGTGATATTTAAATAGCAAATCGCTATTTCTTAAACCACGAAAATTACGTATGCAATTTGAATCTATCGATTTCTCTAAAATATTATTATAGATAAAGCTTAAGCATATACATATGGCTCTTAGGACATAAAATGGATCAAACTATGTAGCTAGTGGTATAGGAAATCCACTACAAATGGACTTCATCATTAAATCTAGATCAAGGCTAGGCTATGTCTGGATTTGTGTTGAAGTCAAAATGGAAGATGGAATACCATATGATGTATTTGTGGATGTAGCATCACAATAGTTGTAGGAGATCAAGGTTATATATGACTGAAAGCATAACTCTGAAAATTTTGTAGAAAATATGGGCATACTGCAAACAAGTTTTTAGTTGAAGTTAAAGAGAAAGATAAGTGGTAAGCTAAAAACAAACATATTTGGGTGCAAAAG
Source organism: Nemophila menziesii (assembly GCA_029959085.1). Lineage (NCBI taxonomy): Eukaryota > Viridiplantae > Streptophyta > Magnoliopsida > Boraginales > Hydrophyllaceae > Nemophila > Nemophila menziesii. The sequence continues at coordinate 28,274,706 of JARWIR010000008.1, forward strand.
GATGTGCAAACAAACAAACAAGAAGAAGATAACTCATGAAAATTTGTTACACAAAGATCAAAAGACAGAGCATTAAATATTGCTAGTAGTAGTCTAATTTCTTTTTCAGAACTCTTGAGGCATCTACTACAACTTTAGATGAAGATGTGCTAAATCTCATTCATGAAAGTCTAGCCAAGGTCAGTGAGTAGATAGACCTCCTAATCAATGTTAATAGCTTCATGGAATGTAAGATGTTTTAACAAACAAACTTCTTAGACAAGTAGATGTAGTTAAATTCATGCACAATAGTAATATTAACCTTATGTTCTTGCTAGAGACTAAGGTTAAAAAACAAGGTGATTGCAATCATAAACACTCATTTTGCTCATCTCAGATTTCTGAATAACTATGATAAGACTAACAATGGTAGGGTGTGGATTTTGTGGAATGAAGATAAAGTTCAAGATACAGTTATGGAGAGTTCTTTTTAGGCCATGATTTGTGAGGTTATTTATCTTATCAGTGGTACAAATGTATATATATGTCAGTAATGACCATAAAGAAATATATACTTTGTGGGATGATATAACTAGATGGAGCAAAGTTTATAGTTTGAGAATTTTGGGTATAAGGATTTTCAATGATATTATGCATCAAAGAGGAGCTAAAGTATGATACAATAGATATAGGTGCTCAAATATTCATTGAATGCTTAGATGAAGCAAATTTATTTGAACATCAAACTGCAGGAAACTTTTATACATGAACAAAAGTGCTATTGAACTTAGTGCTAGCAGAATTGACATAATTATCATCAATAGTTATTGGCTTGATCATGTTCAGTCTACCATGATGTGTATGTCACCTTCGACCACGGACCACTATGTGTTGAAAGTCACTATTGGGGGAGAAATAAAGAGAAGTCTTAGTGCCTTTAAATTTTTAACATATGGACCTTGCATCACGAGTTTCATGAAGAAGGCATGAGACTTAAAGATTGAAGGCTAATTCACGTTTAAAATTGCAAGAAACAAAAAAAAGTCAAAAAAGTATTGAAGATATATAATCAAAAGTACTTCAATAGAGAGTTTTAAAGGTATTATGGACATCCGAAAGAGACTTGAAATTGGGTACCCAACTTTTAGAACATTCCATAAGTAAAACTCAAATTCTTACTAATCACCAAAATATTACATATTGAGAATTGAGTAATGATATATACCACCCAATATACCACCCATGACGTGGCGTGATTTTGTTGGAAGTTAATCGTTAATCAAATCGAGAAAATAAACAGATTAACGATTTACTTATATTCAAATTACGCCACGTCATGGGTGGTATATTGGGTAGTATAAATTTGGGTGGTATATATCATTACTCTTGAGAATTACAATGACATACTAAATTAACTAAAAATTAGTAATCTTACATAAATCTTTGAATTATCCAAATAAATTATTTTGCATCACCATGCATAATTTAAAGTGAAACTTTATAATCAATCATGAATTGTCTTCTCTTTTGATTTTGAGCATTTAATTTTTCACTTGATGACTTTGCAATATGGAATAGGAAATATTATACTGAACAGGATTCTATATGTAATTGTGATTATTTTAAAAAAAATCTAGGTATATTGTATCGAATGTATAATTATATAGGTAATTTTCGTGCAACTAGAGATTTATGTGTTTTATACAGAGATATTCTTGCACATATAACACTTTTTCGCGTTTCCTATGTCCCGATATACTTTATTTATTCTAATATTTTATCACACAATGTGGGCCTTTAGGCCAACCATATGTGAAATTGGTGATTGAACAACCATAGTATAAAGGCATAGTACACTATAGAGTGATCCAAATCCTAGACATTATACACAATCTCTATAAATCTATCAACGTATAATTGAAAGCTTTCATTTTCCTCTTGGAATATATCCAATAAGGATGAGTTTGTCTAACCATAGGCTTTGTTCGGAAACCTGCATCGCAAACCATCGACTAATTGTGAGAAATTATTTATCGACTTGGGCTCTAACCTGGAGAACCACTTTTGGACAATTCTAACGAAGGTATAAGGAAAGGCTCGAAAAATAATCTACATCAGTCTTTGCAATAAACTCCATATGTCTTTGGTACGCATACACGTGAGCTTCGGGATTGGTAGTTCCATCAAATATATACAGTAGGGTTATAAGCTTACTTTATTAAAAAAGAGGAAAGAAGGGGGAGTTACATCAACGAGATTAGATGGTGGCAGACTATCGATGGTGACCTGAAGGGGGAAAGAGATGCGTAGAAAATCGTTGGGGGTTGGAAAAATTGGAAAGAAGACTAAACCTGCTTCTAAGTTTTATAATGTTATAAATCTCTAGCGATCGCCATGTGATTGGTAAAGCCACATATTATAAGTGGGTGGGTAAATTTGAACCGTCAAATAATTAGGTGGGTATTTACCGACCATGCAAGTGGTAGGTAAAGGTTGACACCTCTAGCGACCAACTGGTGGTTGCTAGTGATTAAGTAATTGGTTGCCAAAGATCATTATTAAACTGGACAGACTAATTTGAACTGTTAATATTTTGGATGGGTATTTTACGGGTCATATAAGTGGTCGGTAAAGGTTTAAACCTCTGGCACCAAATGGATGGTCCGTAGAGACCACAGGTGGTCATTAATGTATACGTTCTAGCGGCCACTATATACGATCACGGGATAAACCTAATTATTTCTTTTGTTTTAACGTATACACATTACTACAGAGCGCTTCATTAACGACTACTTCATTAGTGACCACATGCGAGTAGTCGCCAATGATTATGTTTTAGCGACTAAAACATATTGCCGACTACAACAGTAGTCGCTAATATTTTTCTAAATAGCGACTACAACAGTAGTCGCTAATATTTTTTCTAAATAGCGACTACTGTAAGTAGTCTCGAATGTTATACTAGTAGTCGTTATTGTTATTAATTTATTATTTTTTTTAACACGGTTAAATGTAGTCGTTGTTGACCAAAGTTATTGGCGAGTCGCGTTTAAATTGTAATAGCGACTACTTGCCCATCATTAATGACTACATAATATAGTCGCTAATTAAAGAGACGTTTAATGCAGTGGGTAGATTTTCTAAAACGAATTTACCCCAATCGTCGAGGGATACGTTGTGGAAGAAACATTGGCATTCATATTGCGTTATCTTCAAGAAGAAAAAACGAATTTCAACGATCTGGGTAGATACAATGAGACGGTACCTAAACCTAAAAATCCGTCTGTTTTAGGAGCCAGTGTAATCCAATGGGTTAAAAAGAGTTTGGTGCTTTGCCATATATAGAGAAAGAGCAAATCAACTGATACATTCTATTTAATTGCGACGAGATCCAACATTTCACAACGTGAGTAAATCACTTGGATTTATTGTTTTTGTATTCATAATGAAAAAAATCTTTACTTTAGTCTTAAATTGTAGTGAACACAAAGCCACACTATCGATCCCTGAAGGTGATAAACAGAGGATTCACCGATAGAATTTTCGGGAGTGGTTTATGCTTAAGGTATATTTTCATTTGTATTTTAAAATTCAAAAAAACATTGTTAGTCAATGTTATAATTTTCTCGTTGGTAGGTTTACGCAATGAAAAATGTTGGTGATACATTTGCTACCCCTGAGACGATTTCGTTGGCTAGTATGTCTCATGGTCCAATTTATAGATACGATTCATGTGTTTTGAACGGTGTCAAATGGATTACAGAAATTTAGGGTTAATTAGCCGTTTTTAAAATTGTAAGGATTTTATTGTAAAAGATAATAGTTTAAGGACTAAAATCTAATTTAAGAAATTTATAAGGACTTTTTTGCAATTACAGAAATATAAGGTTTTTTAAGTATCCAATAATCTTTTAGGGTTAATTAGCAATTTTCAAAATTATAAGGATTTTTTTGTAAATTTTTAATCATTAGATAATTATTTACCAGAATGAGTAATTATTTATTTTTTCAATAATGATTCTAATTGGATTTAGAATATTTTTAAATATATTTGATTGAATTTATTTTATATTCATTATTTGGTGATGTAATATTTTTTAATTTATTCATTGGTTGTAATAATTAGTTGTACAGTTATATAAATGTTATATATGCTTATAGTTTTAGGGCCTTAATTATCAATACTTGTCATTAGATGATAGGTTCACCACGGTTACCCGACACTCATACAATGGTACGTAATAGGGGTGAAGTTACCGAGAGATATGATAATCATCTACCAAACCATGGTTTACGAACATGTAGAATTTGTTTGGAAAAAATACTTATCACTACCACCAAGGTGGGTATGAACTCGAAGCACATAATTTTTTGTTCCACGAACTCAATCGACTTTCCGTATTCAAAGACGCTATTTAAAAAAAAAAAGACACCACTTAGTATATCAATTTAGGATTTGTATGCATTATATAGATCATGATCGTGAATATGTTGATTTTTGGGTGAGAGAACATCTCACGGACTTGATTATTAGTTAAAATTTAAATTTAATGTTTTTTTCAAAGTAATGTAAAAATTTAATTTTAATCTTGTTATTCTTTTCCATTATATTTAATTATAATTTCAGATTGCTAGTATAGATGGATGATGTAATGGCTAGTCACATGGGGGGACGACGGTGGTCGTGATCCAACACGTAACCCGAATCTCAATTCGGCCGACTGTAACGCCCCACCGGGTATACAGTATATATTACTTTATTATTTTGTATAAATTGGGTCCTAATTAATTGTAATTAAAAACAAAAAAATTATAGAGAAAGCTCAGGGGGTCGGCATCACTAAAAACTGGCCTTAAGGGCAGTAGGTTATCGAATGCACGTGAATTTTTGTATTTTGGATGACACGTGGAAATGAGCGAATATGGAAAGCACGTAACTCATGTGATCGGAATCACAGTTAGGGAGAGAATCACACCATGTTTTAAATCTTGGCAAGATGAGCCAACAGATTTGAAGGAGGTCCTTATTCGTCGTCTATCTGTAATATTTAAAATCATATTAAATTGTAAAATTCTGGATAATTTATTTGAATGATCTAACTTGGTTTTGTTGATTATAGGAGTTTTTTGACATAGAGAGTTGGAGGAAAAGATCTGATTGGGGAGAGATTGTCGGTAACCTTGATTCAAGCATGTGATACAGATATAAATACTATATACACAATGTCAAGAAGCACTACTACTTGAAAGGAAAGAAACCGAGTGATGTGACAGATGCATATTAGGATAAAAGTTGTTAGCTTTGGGACTCGGCTACTAGTAAGGTAATAAAATAGTACGTTATAATACATGATTTTATTACTATATGATATTAATCTTCTTATAAAAATGAAATAGTATCAAGCTATGGCAAATAAGAAAAACCGGATGAAGCTGAAGAAGCCTAGTGGGGCAGGATCCAGGAACTATTCCCAAACTCGGGATATCTTTTATGAGGTACATAATATCTTTTACGTAAATATATCATTAAGTATTAAAATTACTTAGAATAATAACTGAGTTATTACATGGAACAAGGAAAGTTAAAAACCACCGTCGATGGCTCGTTGGTGGTGACTGATGAATTAACTCATGAACAAGTCTCATTTCCACAAATAGGTGGCTTCTTCGATGTAGTAGGTCGGGATAAGAAGACGAGAGAGTGGCGGTCCAAGAAGTACGAATTGGCCGATGTAAACATATCTTTATTAGAACTTAGTATTTAAAATAATAAATTTTTAAATTATATGTCTTTAATGAAACAAAAAAATTTGAAGAAAAAGTTGAAACAGAAAGTGACCCAAACTCAATATGGGCCATCTGAAGGTCCATCCACCTCTCGTGATTTGACACTTAAGGAGTAGGTAGACGTGGTGAAGGAGATGGCCAAGGAGGTTATGGGACTGGCAAAGAGGAGTTGGGCACCATGTTTGGATCTACCAAGTAAGAAAAGACGTGTTTCTGGAGTCGATCCTTCATCTACCCCAACCCAAGACGATTAGTATTGTCATATGATGGCAGCCGTGAATGAGTTTCGGGTAGCACATGGTCTTCCCCTATATGTTCCTCCAACTTCTCAAATCTACTCCTTCCACTACTAGCACCCGTCTCCCAGATTTCTCTATGGTCGATATGATTGAAGCGATGGAGTTTGTTAATCAGATGAGGTAACCGTAGGGTTTGCCCCCTTTCACTCCGATGCCACAAAACCCTCCGACAACTCAATCTACAACTGGTACATCTAATGCCCGAATAGTCCTGAATGATGATGAAGATGATGATGATGAAGGTGATTCGAAAGAAAGTGAGGGAGGAGAAGAAATCTGTTTATATTGTCATTGTGTTGTGGATGTTTAGTGTTTATTTTGGTTGTTTACTAGTTATTTACCGGATTATCGATGTATTTTAATTTTCGTTTGACTTTTGTTTTAATTGACAATGATTTCCTTTTAATATATTATTGGTATTTTCTTTTTAAATGTTCTTTATGAATTATTTATATCAATTATAATTAAACTTAAATAAAAAACAAAATTTGTTACTTTTAAAAAAAATATCATTTGCGACTACAATATAGTCGCTTATGATATAGTCAGTATAGTCGCCAGTTAATTATCTCTAACGACTACAGAAATAGTCCTAGATATTAAATCATTACCAACTACTTTGTAGTCGACAATGAGAGAAAGTTAACAACTATAAAGTAGTCGGTAGTGTAGTCGTTAATAATTATCAATAACGACTATCTTTGTAGATCGTATATTAGTCGCCAAAGAGTAATTTTAACGACCAATTACTCGCGACTAAATATGAGCGACGACATGTAGTTGTTATTATGAAAATTTGTCTTTCGTGATTGGTTCTTTTACCACTAGCAATTACAAATGTAATCGCGAGTGGTGAAGACGGGTGTAGTGACATTTGTTAAATGACAATAGATGATTTTCTATAAAAATGTTGATTCTTATAGATATTCTTTTTCGGTCTTAATCCTTACAACACCAAAAAGAAAAAAATTAACTAAAGTTGACACTATAGTATATATTATCTTTTCATATCTAGGAAAAGAAATAGTATATTATGAACGGGATCCAAATATATTGGATCTCGACAACATCTCTGAATGTAAAGATGGCCTTGAATACAATGAGGCCGAGGCCTCATAGATTTACTCCCACACATCCCTAATCTGGTAAGAGTAAATTATATGGGATGGTGTGTGATTAAAATAATCACCGGTTTAACAAAAGAAATGGTTTCCAAAGGAAAAACAAATGAAGTAAAAAACAATTTTAGTGTAAACTAACTATTACAAGAAAATTGAATTACGATTACAAGAAAAATTGAGTTACAATTACACGGAAATATGAAATACACTTACACAGAAATGAAAGGAAAACAAAAACAGTCACCGACGGTTGTCAAAAAGATATTCCGGCGTACCAGTATCTCTAACGAAAAAACGTAATATAACTATAGTGTTTTTAGAGAGAAGGTGAGGCAGAGTGTTTGTTTCTTTCTGGTGTATTTCGTAACTGGAATGGTTGGAGTGAGAGCTCTTTATATAGGGGAGAGGTGAGGAATCAAACCAATTCAGAAACGTCCCCATTAAGTCCCTTGATTACCTCCCGTAATTAACTTGATTTGGTTGACGGTTTTGATTGGCTTTTAATCTCCACGTAACCCGAAAGGTCTTCTTTGTGGTGATAATACCAAAATATCAAGTTGGCTCAGTCGTCTTTATATGTTGATCCTTACGGGCCTCTTGAATCCTCTCTTTCCCTATCCTAGAGTCAATTTTATCAGTCTTTATTGGCTCGACGCTCTTGGTTTTTTTATCTATAAGAAGATTCATTCAATTAGATTATAGATGAATCAGTAGCGATGCTTTATTACACTGCCTTTTATGAGATGCCTCATAGACCTTACATATTGGAATTATATATCATTGATATTATTTTTCTCTATTTCTCTCATACTTCCATTTATCCATATCTTTTTCTCCATTTTTCTTTCCAATTTGGAATCAGATTCATTTTTTTGTTTATGCAAAAAAAGTTCAGTTGCTACAAAGATATGATCAATATATCATATCTTGACTTGCTGGAATATTCTTCTTCTTTAACGCGTGCGTGATTGGTGGAGACTTATCTCTACGTTTGAGTTTGAATTGTCAACGGCTACTATAAGACCTGGTAGGAAAATCCATTTCATTTTTCATTTTTTGACTCCCCAAACTCCCCAAACTCCCCCACGACCCACGCCCACGCCGACTCCGGGCCGGGAGGGTGGTGGTGCGCGCGTGTGGGGGCTTTCTTGTTCTCTTTTAGCTTCCATAGTGACTAGCTATTGTGATAGGAATACATAGGTGAGTTAATTTATATAGATAAACTTTTTTACTCACCTTCTATGTGGAACAAAATCCTTCACAAAAGTTGTTTTTTCCACTTCTCAAAGGGAATGGGAAGAGTCTTAGTTAGTCCTCTATATTAATCTAAGTCTCTTCCGTTTCTCCTAAAAGAACATGATCGGATTAACGTTTATACACTTAAATTAATAAATGTATAATCATTAATCCAACATGGTGAACATGGTGTAAGGTTAGAAAAATTTGCCGGGTGGCAGAATGATTTTTGTGTTTATACATTAAGATATTTAAACGTGCTCTTGGTTAGCGTATATTGTCCGCAGTTTCTGTGGGTAGAATCTTTCCATGACGCCACACAATACGATATTACACGACAGTGAGTACGTTACACAAAAATAATTAAAGCTTCCAGTGAAAAAGACCTTGCACATGGTGTCTGATGTATGATATAATGATACCTCCAACCAATGCTTTTTCTGTGAATGAATCTTTTCATTTTCTTATAATTCACTCTTTCATATTCAGATAGATAGATCAATCATCTTCCAAACTCAACAAAAATGAAGAAACAAGAGCTAGTTTTCATACCAGCACCAGGAATGGGCCATCTTGTGTCCGCTGCTGAGTTCACAAAACGCTTAATTGCCCGAGATGAAAGGTTATCAATAACAGTCCTAGTCATCAGGTCATCACTAACCCCAGAAGTGGCTGCATATGCTGAATCACTTGCTGCTTCAGACGCGCAAATCCGTTACATTGTTCTCCCAGAAGTGGAACCACCATCTATAGACCTCCTTAAATGCCCCGAGCATTATGTTTCTCTCTTCATTGAGAGCCACAAAACACAAGTCAAAGATGCAATTACTGAACATATATTGTCATGTTCAAGGCCACTAGCAGGGTTAGTTCTTGATTTCTTTTGCACATCGATGATTGATGTAGCGAATGAGCTTAACGTTCCTTCGTATATGTTCTTTACATCTTCTGCAGCATTTCTTGGTTTCTTGTTTTATTGTTCAGATCATAATAAAAGAATTGGAAAGTTTTTCACCTCATCAGATCCTGATTCAATTATACCTGTCTATGAAAACCCTGTACCCTCTTCTGTGTTACCTACAGCTGTATTTTGTATGGAAGGTTATGCCTGCTTCGCAAATCACGGAGCGAGGTGTAAAGAGGCAAAAGGGATTATAATCAATACAGTAGCTGAGCTAGAACCTTATGCGATTAAGTCTTTAATATCCGATGAAGAAACACCACCAATCTACACTGTTGGGCCAGTATTAGACCTGAAAAATATTAAAAAGGGCTCGGTTTCTGAACGTGAAAAGCTCATGAATTGGCTTGATGTTCAACCTGCTTCATCAGTTGTGTTTCTGTGCTTCGGAAGCATGGGAGCTTTCGAGGCACCCCAGCTGATGAAAATGGCGATTGCACTTGAAAGCAGCGGGTACAGGTTCCTATGGTCTATACGACAACATGGAAGGATAGTAGGTAGGGAAAATAAGGGGCAAATTAGTGTTGATAAGATATTCCCAGAAGGGTTTTTGGAAAGGATCGCAAATACAGGGATGATCTGTGATTGGACACCACAAGTGGATGTTCTTGCTCATGAAGCAATAGGAGGTTTTGTATCTCATTGTGGATGGAACTCAACACTCGAAAGCCTTTGGTTTGGTGTGCCAATTGTGACATGGCCGATATATGCTGAACAGCAAATTAATGCGTTCCAAATGGTTAAAGAATTGGGACTAGCAGAGGAGCTGACATTGGATTATCGAGCCAATGGTCAAGTAATTGTTGGTGCAAATGAGATTGAGAAGGCTATAAGAAGTGTGATGGACAAAGAGAATCCTGTGAGGAAGAGAGTACAAGAAATGAGAGATAAAAGCAGGAAGGCATTGAGTGAAGGTGGATCATCTTTTGCTTCTATCGGGTGCTTCATTGATGATGTTATAGGAAGCAAACTGAATTAAGTTACATATAATTGTCTAGTATAATTTGTACTATTCCCCAACTTCCTCGTTATGCTATGTTTTTTTGTTTTCCATCCTCGATGTTCTCTGGGTGATATTAATTTTTGTTGGTATATGTACGAGATCTATTTTTAACACTTTTCTTATTCAATATTATAATGACAGAAGTCAGCCGGGTTACCGGACCTACGGACCAGACCGGGAACGAAAGTCAACAGACACGAACTGGACCGGACCGGTCCACATGATATCAGACCGGTTCTTCAGTTTTTAAAAAATCAATGGTAACGGATCGAACTGGACCGTTAATTTTTTTTTTAATATTTCATTGTTTGTAACCCAAATATAATGCCCACCCCATTATCAGCCCACCCCATTATTAGACCCACCCCATTTATTAGCCCAACCCCCTTACCCATTTTCCATAAAGCGTATAATTCAAACAAGATTGAAAATAACAAATAAAAGAAGATTATAATTCAAGAAGATTATAATTTAAATTATTTAATTTAAAGAACAAATAAAATATTTAAAAAAAACGGTTTGGAACCGCTAGGTACCAGACCGGAACCGGAACTGGTATAGGCGGTTCCTTTAACGGTTCGGTTTCCTCTTTCTTCTATCCTAGAACCGGACCGAACCGGAACCGGTAACGGGGAGTCAGTAAGCCGGACCGGACCGATAAGGCTCAGGTCCGCTAGGAATCGGTCCGAACCAGACCGATAGCCAGGTTGAGACATAAGTCTAACTATTATGAATATCACGTTATAAAAAAAACCAACCATACTTTATTTTATTTTTTTATATAAATGATATAATTGTTCCATGAATTTACAATAAATAAATATGGAAATTATTGAGTGAGAAAGTGACAACAAGAAGTAAAGAGAGCGGCGACAAGAAGTAATCTTTCAATCTTTCGTGAATCAACATCCCTAACATCCAAATGGACAACCCGCATGAGGGAAAAGAGGCTGGCGGCTAAAGATGCGACTGAGACTTTACAAACAGACGAAGAAAGAAAGGCACTCTCATGATGACATGACCAGAGAGAAAATGATTGGCTTTGAATCCATATTCATTATGAAGTTTTTTAAGATTAAGATCTAAATAGGCGTTTCGATGAACTATGATTTCTTTGTCACAATTAGAGGAATGGACATGGAATTCTGAACTACTGTCTAATACACTTTGAATAGAAGGCGGAGTGGAACTCCTAGTTCTTACCACGTTGAAGAGGATTTAAAAGGTTGAATAGGTTTTTTTTAGTGAGAGATGAATGTAATGAGAAGAGAGTAGATTATCACATTTAAGAATTTGTTCAAATTTTTAGAGTAAGAGTTTGTCAGGAATCTGAGCAGACACCTTTTTTTTGGAAAGTTGGTGCATGAATGATCGATAAATGTAAGAATTTGATCTTTTGAAGTTGCTTAATTACTCCTCAATATATGTTATTTTTTTGAGTTTTTAATCATTCGGCTCATCCTTCTTCTTGACGATCCTTGGTTTTTGCTGACCCGGGATGCTCGTACTTACCACTAAGTATAATTTGGATTTATTAGTAGTTTAAGGGTGAAACTGAGAATTATATGTTGACCCGAGATTCTAAGGTCACCCTAAATCTCTTCCGGGTAATTAGGGTATACCGTTCAATACTAGAGCGATCTTAAGGTAATATATCGAGACTAAGGCCATAACCCTATAAGGATTGTCTAACTAAATTTGACCTCTCGGTTCTAAACTAATTGGACGTTCGCTCTTCTAGTTTCGTAAAAAAATCCCTCTCCCAGGTGTAATTAAAGTACTAACTAAACTCAATTATATGGATAACACAATCAAGTCATGAATTTATATCAATAATAAGAACAACAACAATTATCTACGATTCATTGAAATGTAAATATTTGCAATATCATAAGTTAGGGTTCATATCCAGGCATCTCAAGCTATAAAATGGTTTAGTTCATAGAAAATTTCATAAATACAATGATGACCATTTTCATATTAAGATGATAATTGAAAAGAGATAAATATTTACACTAAAAACAATGATCAAATGATGTAAATATGAATGATCGGGTGTTATTGACCTCGCTCCTTATTTTTTCTTCTCTTTAGGCGCTCTTGTATGTGTCTCCAGCCGAAAGTAACCTATTACCTCTTTCAAAACTGATATGTCAAGGTTGTCCCACTTAGGTGGGTCAAATGTGCCCCAAAATATTTTTAGATTTCTATACATGTGCGCGTCATCATGGAAACCCCCACATAACTTTATCAATTCAACTTCAATTCATTAACCATTTCTTCTCACACGATCTAAATCCAAGACCTACCTTGAGCTTAATGGGCTTGATTAGAAACTTCACCAATAATTTATAGTGGATTTTCAAAGTTGACGATTACGTTTTGTCGGCACGTGTACTTGACCTTCTAGTGAGACTTTTAGTTTTCCTTCCGACTTGACTTGGGGTTTTCCTTAGCTCTTTGACGTCTTAACTTCGTTTCGGGGTCTCGTATCATCCATGTGACTATGAGTACACACTTAACACACAAATCATCCTAAATTTCTCTAAACCTCACACATATATAATCAAGAGTAGACAATAATTTAAATGATACCACATAAAGGAGTAATACAACGTTAATGTTCAACCACCCTGCCTAAATAATGTCTCGTGAGCCTCTAAATATATCAAAAAATACGAGACAACACTATACATATTAGGCTATTCCTCTAGGGTATTGAGATCATTAAGAGCAATAGGGCTCAATTTCATCATGTGTGGGTGAATTCATCAAGTCCTTATCAATAGGAACACCACTAATGGCTATGAATTCATTAAAAGTTATAAATCATCTGTAAGATCTTCAAGATTGTATATCAAATGTAGACTACCCATTAGGTCCTTGAGATCATTGAGAGAAACATATCTCAACATCGACGGTGAATTCATCAAGTCCTTCTCCATAGGACCGCCACTAATGGCTATATATTCATTAAGAGTTTATTAGCTCACTGTTATATGCTCTGTCTATCACATAAGGATGAGGAGATAGTACGTCATGTGGGCTCATCTACCTTATGTTTCTTAATTATGGGCTTTAGCCCCATCCCTCTCGATGGTTCCAGGACTACTCTTCTAGTTAAACCTTTAGTAAATGGAACAGTCGTATTCTTCTCTGATTGTACATACTCCAAGGATTTCACACCGTTCTTCGTAATTGTTTTAGTGGACCATGTTTGATGCAAATATGTCTCATTTTCCCATTGTTGACGCTATTATGAGTGATGCAAATTGTTGCTTACCCGTGTGTGGAATTTCCTTCCCTTAAGCACATCCACTAGAAGACTTCTCAACCACTCAGATTCTTGCCCTACCAACTCTAGCGCCTTTACCTCAGACTCCATGGTAGACTGTTCTATACAACTCTGTTTAGAGGACTTCCACGATATAACATCTCCTTATAAATAATACTCATAACAACGGGTAAAGCTTACTTCATCATTGTCTGAAATCCAGTTCGCATCACAAAACTCCTCAAGAACTGGAAGTAACTTGTTATAGTGCAAACCTAGATCAATAGTACATCTCGACTACTTTAATGATTGGCAAAGAGTATTCCAGTGATCACTACTTGGGATGTGTATATAGAAACTAAGTCTACTCACGACATAGCAATATCTGGTCAAGTATAGCTTATTAAGAACAACAACTGCCAATAATTTTAGCATATTTATCCTTGGATACAAGATGACCATAATTTTTACACAAATGAATGCTAGAATCATAGGGTGTCTTAAAGGGCATAACATCAAATGAGACAAAAAAATTTAACATCTTTTCTACATAATGAGACTGACTAAGGGAAATCCATTATTATGTATAATATTTTTTACCCTCAGAATCACATAATTTCACCCATAAATTTCATATCAGCTTTAGAAGACAAGAAGTGTTTAGTATCATTTATAGTATGAATACAAGTAACAAAGAAAAGCAGGTCATATCCATATAGAGACAACTAATAACACAATCTAATCCGATTACTTTAAAGTAAACACAAAAGTAATAGGTGTTAACTATGAAGCCATATTTTATTAAGGTACTGTCTAATTTTTATACCATTATTTAGGTGCCTTTTTAAGCCATACAACGACTTCTCAAGCTTACATAATGTATCCCCTTGACCCGGAACCATATGCCCTCAGGTAGCACCATATAGATCTCTTCATCCAGATCTTCATTAAAAATGTGGCTTAAGATCCATCTAATGTATAATATGTCATTAATGACATCTAGTGCAATAAGGGTTCTAATAGTGACTATCTTAGTTACATGTGAGTCAGTTTTAAAGTAATCTCGGTATTTCTTTTGGGTGAACCCTCTAATAACAAATCTAGCTTTTGATTTATCTATTAAACCACCATGTTTTTCTTAAAAATCCACTTTTTACTGATTGGTTTACTACTCATGGGTAAGTCAGATATATGGTTGATTTAATATATTCAACTTTACTATTAATTGTCTCCTTAAAAAAACTAGTACCTACTAATTTTATAGCCTAATTATAAGTTTTAGGATCTTACTCAATAAGATATCAAGTTACTACCTCTTCACTTAACATGTCTATGTGAAAACCCATAGTCATAAAAGTAATTATAAAGTCAAGTCCAAATATTGACTCGATCCTACGCCTTGACTTCAATAATTTATTTTATAAAAAAATACCTAATAGAATAATTATTTATAGAAAACATCCCTTTTATATTTTCTATACCTTTACTACCCTTATTATTAAATATATATTATTTTATTTTTAATACAATATTTATTTTTAAATATTAAACAAATAATAGGTACTTCCACCCCCAACACCCCCAACCCCACCGCCCCTACCACCACCACCACTACTACCACTACCATGTATTTAACCACTACTACAGCCACCACAACCATAACCACAACCACCACCACCTACTACTAATTCCACCACATACGCGCGTGTCTGTGATTTTTTTTTTAAAATCGTCATAACTAATTTTAAAAAGATCCTAAAAATAAAAAATTTGCATTTTTGGATAAAGCAATTACGTCTATGATTTTTTTGGTTGTTATTATTTTTTTTGCAGACACGGAATTTCATGTTAAAAACATGAAATTCACTATTTGAAATAGTGAATTATTTTACGCAAACATGAAATTCATTGTTCAAAACATGAAATTCACTGTTCAAAAACATGAAATTCCGTGTATGCGAAAATAAATTCAAAAAAAATTCCAAAAAAAATCATAGAGGTTTATATTAATTTGTTTTATCCAAATATATAATTTTTTTATTTTTCTGATTTTTTTTAAATTAGTTATGATGATTTTAAAAAAAATTCACGGACACGTATGTGTGTATTAGTTTTTGTTTCGTTTTTTTTCTAATTTCTTTTTGTTAATTACTATTTGTAGGAGTATTTTGGGTTGAACTGTTTTTTATAAAAAATCGTATTCTAGACACCTTTTATTAATAGTTTTTTTATAGGCATTTTTTGATTATTGGCTTTTTTGCTCATTCTGAATTTCAACTTTTTAAAAAAAGAATCAATTATAATTTTTAATTTAATAAATTTATAATATTACGTTAAATATTTGAATGTAAATATTTGATCATCATTATGTTTTATTTGAAATCACATATATTTAAAATAGATATTTTTGGACAAGAATTCAATCATAATTAAAAATATTTACCTTAGTTTTTTTTTTGGACAGTGGAAGGTGTCGAGACACCAAAATTAAAACATAGAGGCTTTAATCAGCCAATACCTAGTTTAAAAAATACAAGAGCGGGTTCAAAGACACTAATAGCCTTCAGCTTATTTTCTATTGCCATGTGCCTAGCTTCCTTCGCAACTTTATCAACTTCTCTGTTGAGATACATTTTAATGAAACAAAAGGAAATCGGCCCGTTCTCAATATATTCGCTAACAATTCTCCGCATGATGTGTTGAATATTTCACCTTTCTGCTAACACTTGCTTAATACCTTGGATGGTTCCAAGGTTATCAGTGATGATAGTCTTTCGCCTACCAGGAAAGCTTTTACATAGCTTCACAATTTTTAGAACAGCGTGTGCCTCTTCTCCAGCCGCAGAATCACAATATCTAGTGAACGAGTTGGTTGTAATCCCTCCAGATTCTTTATGGCAGTAAACGATTCCCAGCCTGGTAGGTTCGAACCTATTTATAAAAGATGTATCACAGGTAAATGTGATTTCTCCTAATTCTTCCTCTGTTAGATCAATATTTTCTCTAGCTTCGTTCCTCCCGAAGCTATATTTTTGTTGATATTCCCCAATTCTATACCATGAAGCTCTAACATAAGTTTATTTAAGGAGGTAATTATGTTTGTTGCTTCGATATTATTTCCTTCATGTAAGGCTTTTATTTTTGCTTTCCAGATATTCCATAAATTAATCATAATGAAATCTCTGACCTTATCTTCTTCCCACCCTCTTTTCTTGAAGTTATGTATGACTTCCATAAACCATTGCTCTGTATTATGTCCCATATTCTACTCAATTCTTATTTGTAAAGGTGTTCCTACCCATATTTCTTTGCACATCTTACACTTAAGTAATAAATGTTCAACAAACTCTTCTTGTTTATCGCACCATATGCAGATATTAGAATCCGCGTATTTCCTTTTATAGAGATTAGATCTTGTAGGTAACGCATTATTTAAGACCCTCCACATAAAGAGTTTAATCTTTTTTGGAACATTAGATTTCCAAATAATTTTGCATACTAGAGATTGATGACTAAGACCATCCGCTGTTGTAGTTGGTTTATTAATAAGTTGTTCTTCTGTAAGAATTTTGTACCCTGTTTTAGTATTATATATTCCATATGTTGAGAAAGGCCAGATGTATTTATCTTTTTTATTGGGATCTAGAATCTGTATTCTTGTGGTCAGTGAAATGATAGGTTCTGAAAAAAAGGTTATCTATAGTTTCCATTTTCCATTCTTTAATTCCTTGCTGCAGAAGTTTGCTTACCTTAGTTAATTTATAGTTTATAGGTTTTTCTACTTTCCAATCCGTTTGTATCCATTTATCTTTCCATATATCCGTATCTTGACCATTCCCAAGTCTAATAATACCATATTTTTTATAAAATCCCTGCCTTCCATGATACTTGCGCAACTCCATGTCCTGCTTTGTCTCAATGTAGTGTCAAGTAAATTACTCTTGTTAAAATAGATACCTTTAAGGAGTCTGGCTGCTAAATTTCTGGGGTTGTGCATCAATCTCCAAGCTTGTGCTGCTAACAAAGCCGTATTCATTCTCTTGAAGTCTTCAAATTTTAGCCCTCCAATCTATCAAACTACAAAGAGAAGATGCGGCGGAAACTCCTAACTTCCCTATTGCTAATTTTTCCCATGCTTACCAGTGAATTCTTTTTTCTCCCCTGAATTCCACCAAATATTAGAAATAACTGAAATAAGTTTGTTACAAAAGGATATCGGAAAAGAAAAAATAGACATATAGTAATTAGGGTTAGCTTGTAATATAGCCTTGATGAGTACTTCTTTCCCGCCCTCTGATAGTAATTTGTCTTTCCATCCTTCTGTATTTTTAAATAGTTTCTTAGCAATCCACTCTAACTAGTCTACTTTTGATCGTTTATGGCATAAAGGTATCCCCAAATAGCTTCCCAAATCCTTTGTTTATTTAATATATAATATGTGTGTTGTTTGATCCCTTATATTCTGAGGTGTTTCTTTACTAAAAAGGATAGCCGACTTGTGAAGATTAATCCTTTGTCCCGAGCCCTGGAAATAAGTGTTAAGACTATTTGAATGATTCTAAATTAGTATTATCTAGGTCAAGAAAGGATCATAGGACAATTACGATTAATTTGAATGTCGTTTATATAATTTCCTGAAACATTATTATCAATTATAGTAATAAGAGATTCTGTCATTAAAGAAAACAAGAACGGCGAGAGAGGGTCTCCCTGTCTAAGACCTCTTCCGGATTTAAAATTCTCCAACCTTTCTCCATTCATGTTAATATTAAAAGAGACTGTAGTAATACAATTTTTAATCCATTGTATCCACGTATCACAAAAACCAAGTTTTTAAAGTATGTTTAGTATAAAATCCCATCGAACTTGATCATAAGCTTTTGTCATATCGATTTTTATTGCTGCCATGTTCTTCTTATTCTTTCTTTTCCTACTCATAAAGAAATAGATTTCTTGGACGATTAAGATATTGTCTTGAATAGCCCTACCTTTAATAAAGCTACTTGTGTTGGGGATATAATAATGTTCATGAAATCACGTAATCTATTAGATAAGATCTTAGCGATAATTTTATAGATAAAATTTACACAAGAAATGGGTATGAAGTTATCTAGATTTTCTTGAACGTCACATTTAGGGATAAACGTAATAAGAGTATCATTAATCTTATCTATTGAGTTGTACGTCAATTTTCGTGGTACGTGCTTTCTCTTTCTTCTTTGCATGATTGAGTTGTGGATTTTTAGGGTATGGAGGAGCTTTAATTGGTGGTTTCTTTCGTAGCTCTTTCTCCTCCACCCCTAAAGTGTCCACAACATTGATTGGCTCTTTTCTTACCGGTTCCATTACATCTACACGAAAACATTCTTCCTTGGAATCCGGAAACTTCATAGGTCTAAACACATTAAACTTCATCTCCTCGTCTTGGATTCTCATAATCATTTCGCCATTTTCTACATCAATCAAAGTACGCCCCGTGGCTAGGAATGGTCTTCCCAAAATGATGGGGACATTCCTATCCGCGTCGTAATCAAGTATAACGAAATCAGCGGGAAAAATTAACGTACCTACCTTAACGAGGACATCTTCAATTCGGCCTTCCGGATGTGCAAGAGATCAATCCGCCATTTGCAAGACCATAGAAGTGGGTCTTGCTTCGATATTAAGCTTATCAAAGATCGATTTGGGCATTAGATTTATGCTTGCACCCAAATCGCATAGCGCTTTTCCCTTCCACTCATTACCAATAGATATCGGAATCGTAAAGCTTCCAGGATCAACTAACTTTGGAGGTAATTTGCCTTGACAAATAGCACTACATTCCTCAGGGAGACCAATCATCTCATTATCACAATACGGCCTTTTTTTGGTGAGGGCTCTTTTTAGAAACTTAGCATACTTGGGCACATCTCGAATAGCTTCTAACAACGGAATATTTATGCTAAGTCCTCTTACCTTGTTAAAGAATTTTTGATAATCAGCCATGTCACCCTTCTTTTGAACTCTCGATGGAAATGGTGGAGGAGGACGGTTTATTATAGTATCATCTTTCTTTTTCGGAACTTCACTCGACTTCTCCACTTCTTCTACTTCAACTTCTTTATCTTCATTCACCACCTCTTTTTCTTTTCTAACTTCTTTTTCTTTCATAACTGGAAAAGGAGGTGGAGGAAGGTTCTTACCACTTCTGAGAGTAATAGCTTTACAGTCTTCGATTTGGATTGGATTCTCAGTATCGCTAGGGAGTTGCCCTTGTGGACGCTGATTCAGTTGTTTATTAATTTGGCTTAGTTGATTCTGGAACAAATTCATATTAGCTTTGATTGCATTTTGACGTTCCATAGCTTGTGTCTGAAGAGCGATTAAGCTTTCAACTGTTTTCTGAAGAGTAACTCCTTCTTGCGGATGGGCGGGTAAGGCCTTCTGATTCATTGTGTCATCATAATTGTCTTGAGGAGCTTGTCTCTGAACATAATTTTGATTCTGTTCTCCTTGGTAATTGTTGTGTGGTCTTGGATTGTAGTTGTTACCTTGGGGACGCGGCTGATACGCATAAGTAGGATTTGCTGCCCCATCAGGATTTGAGTATTGAAACCCCGGATGGTTTCTGTTAGGCTGATATCCATTACCACTTGAATTAAAGTTACCTCTATTGGACACAAACATCACGGATTCTTGATTATTTTGACAATTTTCCCAACTATGATCATTGACACCGCAATACTCACATCCATATACCTCTTGTGCAACCTTTACCTCACCTCTTTTATTCGAGAAACCTTCTTTCACGGCTAGAGTAAGTTGTCTCAATTGTTGTTCTAGTGTGGTCTGAAGCTTTGTCTCTAGCGTAGCAAACTTTTCTTCCATATCAACATTATTCACTCTTTTAACTGGTGTTCTTACTGAACTCCACCCAACTTCATTCTTGACTGTTCTCTCTAAGATGATCTTTGCATGAGCGGGTTGAACTTGAAGAAAACCTGCACCACATAGCATATCCAATTTCTCTCTTGAAGTCCCATCAAGGCCTCTATAAAATATTTTTAATTGTTGTTGTTCTGAAAAGCCATGATTGGGGACTCTACGTAAGCACATCTGAAATCTTGTCCAACTCCTACCCAAAGTTTCATCATATTCTTGACGGAAATGCGTCAACTCTAATTCAGCATCTAACCTCATGTTACTTGGGTAATACCTGTCAAAGAAAGCAATCTCTAATTGGTCCCAATTAGTAATCTTCGTCGGATCTTGCGTATCGTGCCATTCACTTGCTCCATCAATAACAAAAAATTTAAACACAGCGTAGTACATCTGTTCTTTTGAAACTCCTTGTGTGATGTAAGAATCACATATCTGTTTGAATTTCTGTATCGCTCTAAGAGGATCTTCTCCAACTCTACCACGAAAATTTCCAAAGTTTTGGAATTGAGCTATCATACCCGGATCTGGACGAAACTTCGGAACATTAATATCTGGAGCACCTACTCCTATAGCAGGAGCACGGAATGGAACTTCTGGTGGACCATTAGTAAACCATGGATCTTGAATATTCGCCATTTCTTTTTCCTCTTGTTCTCTTCTTTTCTTATTTGCAAGTCTGATTAACGAATCCGGATTATCAAGGATTTGAACTGGTGGTTCAAATCTGAGCCTTCTTCGCATACACCAAACCTAAAAACCTGAAAAGACTAAACAAGCAAAAAGCGTAAAACTGATAAAAACAAAAATAAAAATAAATGCAACTATCACTAAAGGATAAACACCGTGGTCACACGCTACCGTCCCCGGCAGCGGCGCCAAAAACTTGGTGGTCCTTTGTGTGTTCTAAAAATAATGCAATAAATAATCGAACCACAACCGCAAGTGTACGGTTGTCCCAAGTAGTATAACTGATAAATCAGATTCGTTCCAAGGACGGAATGGTTGATCACAATGCTTACCTATTAATGATTGATGCACTTATGTAAACAAATAAAAGTAAAATGTTTGTTTGGTTTTGTTATTAGAACTAATGGATGGAAGACAAATATTAAAATGCAAGTAAAAGCTAAGACGCAAGTAAAATAAGTGAAAACGCAATATGAGATGTAGTACTTGAGAGACGCAAGGGTTTTCCTAACTATCATTCATTTCATACATTGTTTAAGGGACAAATCGGTAAATTTGTATTGGTCGGGATTCAATACTCTCCTTACCCCCGTCAGGGTGGACTAAGGAGCAACTCTCAAATGCTACAAACCCCGTCAGGGTGATTATAGTCCACTCTCAAGTGCTTAAATTCAATTTACCCAAAAGGCCATAGGTTTAATTAAGCTCGTCAGAGTCAAATAATTTCTAACCTACATTCATTAACTAGTTCGGTACCTAAACCCCCCGTCAAGGTGATCCAATCGCCACTAATTGGAATAGCTTAGATACTAAGTCCTATCATTGATTGATCAGGCCAAAAATAGTAATTAAAGTGCAAATTAAAGAATTATACAATTTACCCAATTTGATTTAAATAATAATAATCCCAAATCCAAATGTATAAAACGAAATCAAATTGGGATTAACCCATTATGCGTTCTCAAGCACTATGTAAAGTTTAGCTCATATTAAATGCAAAAACTAAATTAATAGAAATGGAATTCATATTTGATTACAAAATTAAAATTGAAAGAACCTAATTTCCGAAATTGGAATGACTACGAACGGAGCTATAGACCCACTCCAGCTCTTGTAGCTTCTTCTTTCTTCCTTCTGTTGCTTCTCTCTGGTGTTTAATCTTGTAGAATATGAATTGTGTGAAAAATAGAAGTCCAGACCTCCTTTTATAAGCATAAATTCGGACTAGGGCTTGGACCAGAAAATAAAAGACTAATTAAATGTCCAAGCCCAATTTCCAAGCCCAAAATCCCGTAACTGCTGATACACCTTCACTAAAACGCTTTTTCCCGATGCGTTACAACTCCGATTGACCTCATTCCAGTTGCTAAAGTTCCGTAACTCGATAAGGAATGATTTCTCTTCAAAGGGCAACAGCTAAATCATCGCTTAAGCACCTCGAAATCAGCAATCTATGGCCTGGAAAATGGATTTTCAGCTCTAAAAATACTATCTTCGGGATTTATCTTCAAGTCTTGACTCTTAATTCACGATCTTTGACTTTCTCCTCGGATTCCTCTCCTAGCTAACATCTAAAACCTGTAAACTTTACACTAAAAATACCAATATTACGCGCAAAAGTTTAATAAATTAAAAATGCTAGAAATAAAAAGGTAATTCCGGGACATAAGATAAAACAAAATGAGAGTCAACCCACCCAAAAACCCTCTCTAGCCATTCATATCACCTAAATTTTATTCCATAGAATCTTTTTAGTTTTCCAACACTTAATCACCTTTTTCCCACCTTTTAGCTTTTTCTCTTAGCTGATTTGGTGTTTATCCCAAAATCTGGGATCTATCACCAAATCATCTTCAAAAATTCAACCATTCTTATCCAAACTTTTAACCGACAAATCATTACAAAAACACTACCAACCCATAACCTTCACAATAAACTCTCTGAAAATGACGAAAGTGATAAAATCAAACAAAGAAAACAAATCTAACAGCTCAAATCCAAAATCAAAGACGAAATATACGAATATCACAAAACTAATGTTCTCTCCTCCTAGTTCTGAACCTGGCGAAGAGAGCAGCGTAGCTCGTGAGTCAATTAAAGATGTTGAGTCGGTAGAAGAAGATGTTAATCAAACGCCGATGACTACTCCGATTCAAACTGTAAAGGAGAAACCGGAAGATCCGGTTGAGAAAGAACAACTGAAAGGAGTTTCGTGGTCAAAATTGTTTGGATGTGCGAAAGGCTCAGCAAAACTTGAACATCATGAGCCAGTAAAAATTCAAGGTAAAAGAGTTGTCAAACCACCTCCAGATGTTTTAGAAGAAGGAGCCGAGCAGTGGGTGAACTGTCTTATAGGACAATTCATTGATAATCCACCTCCATTCTATGCTATTACCAACTTTGTGAGGTATCAATGGAACAAAATGGGCAAAGTAGAAATAAAGTCGAATCAGATGGGAAGTATTGTCTTCAAATTTGAGAATCAACAGTTTTACAACAAAGCTTTGGAGCAACTATGGCATATTAATGGTAAGCCGTTACTTCTTCGTCCATGGGTAGCTGGTATGCAATTCGATAAACTTGACATAGCTAAGATTCCTATATGGGTGAAATTAATCAATGTACCTATGGAGTTATGGACACAAAGAGGATTAGGCTATGTAGCTAGTGGTGTTGGTATACCAATTCAGATGGACAGTGTTACTGAGACTAAAACCAGACTTGGATATGCCAGGGTGTGTGTAGAGATTGATATAAAAGATGAGTTGCCTGAGAATGTTTTAGTGGATATAGGTGCAGATGAATTTCAGGAAGTTAAGGTTGAGTATGAGTGGATACCTTTGGTGTGTAAGAAGTGTAATAAGTTAGGGCATGTGGAAGCAAAGTGTAAGAATATACAAAAAATCTGGATGCCAAAACAAGTTAGCACTAATGGAAGTGATAAAGGTAAAGCAGTTGTTAATGAATGGCAAGTTGTTAAGAGTAATAAAAACTCAGCAAACAATATTGGATCAACCTCAATTGCCTTAAGCAACTCATATAGTAGATTACAGAATGGTGATAAGAGTCAAATTGATAAAGATATTCTGACATTTATTGATCATGAAGGTGGAGAAGAGATTCCTAAACCACCAAATATATGATTGTAGCATCTTGGAATGTGAGGGGGTTTAATAGTCTCCTCAGGCAATTAGATGTTAAAAGTTTTATTGAGATTAATAAAGTTGGGGTAATTGGACTTTTGGAGACAAAAGTTAAGTAT
Source organism: Nemophila menziesii (assembly GCA_029959085.1). Classification (NCBI taxonomy): domain Eukaryota; kingdom Viridiplantae; phylum Streptophyta; class Magnoliopsida; order Boraginales; family Hydrophyllaceae; genus Nemophila; species Nemophila menziesii. The sequence goes on from JARWIR010000008.1 coordinate 28,299,236, forward strand.
AACAATTATCCTGGAATAATTAGTGCACATTTCTCTCATCTTGAGATGTTGCACAACTATAGTAAAGATGATAGTGGAAGGATATGGGTGTTATGGGATAAGAAACAGGTAGAAATTAATTTGATTGATCAAACATCTCAAGCTATGATTATTCAGATTAAAGAGAAGGAAAGTGGTGAAATAATTTATGTTGGAATGGTTTATGCTAGTAACTCGGATGAGGATAGAAGACTATTGTGGAGTGATATGGTAAAATGGAGTAAAGTATATGAGAAAGATAGGTTGTGTTTTACGGGTGATTTCAATGAAATTTTAAAAATAGAAGATAGGTTGAATTGTACTGACTTAGAGAAAGGAGCTTATGAGTTCATAGATTGTATTGATGAATCAAGTTTATATGAGCACAACTGTGGAGGTCAATACTATACATGGACCAATAAGAACACAAGTGATCAATTTAGAGCTAGCAAAATTGATAGGGTGTTTATTAATAATAGATGGATGGATTCTTTAAAGTCTAATGTGATTATTCATCCACCATCTTCCTCAGATCATTGCGCAATTAAGATAAAAATTGGTGGTGAGAAGAGGTTCATTCCTAGTCAGTTTAGGTTCTTCAATATCTGGGCTAAACATGACAAATATATAGATATTGTGAAGGAAGCTTGGAATATCAGAGTGGATGGTAATGGTATGTATAAAGTGTGTGCTAAGCAGAAAAATGTAAAAGCTGCTCTCAAGAAGTTTAATAATATATACTTCAAAAAGAACAGCTTAGAAATTGAACAAATGAAAACTCAACTAGATGATATTCAAATGAAGATTATGAATGGTAACACCAACTCCATTGTTCTACAAGAGGAGAAAATATTAAATACTAAACTGCAGGATGCTATTAATATACAATATAGTGTTATGAAGCAAAAAGCAAAAGGGGTTGCGATTAATGAAATGGATGGGAACTCAGCTTATTTTTATAAGGTTGTTAAAGGAAGAATAGTGAGAAACACTATATCAACTATAATCACTGAAACAGGAGAAGTAATAGATGATCCTAATCTTATTAAGCAAGAATTCATTCAATTCTATACTCAGCTGCTGGGAACAGAAGATATAAATGAAGAATTCTGCTCTAGTGAGACTATTCAAAGATTAATCAATACTCAAGTTACTAAGGAACAGAGTGATGAGCTTATAGCCCCAATCACAGATGCAGAAATCAAAGAAGCAGTTTTCTCTATAGGTGAAAACAGAAGCCCTGGACCTGATGGTCTTAATTCCACCTTTTATAAGTCTTCTTGGAGTGTTATTGGACAGGAATTTACTCAAGCTGTTAAGGAATCACTAAATAATTGCAAGATACTATCTCAAATTAATGCAACTAATATTGTGCTCATACCAAAAGAAAAAGATGCTACAAGTGTTAAAAAGTTCAGGCCTATCTCCTGTACTAACATATCATACAAAACTATCTCAAGAGTGATTTGCAAGAGATTGAAAAAGGTAATGAACTCTATAATATCATTAAATCAAGCTGCTTATGTGAGTAATAGATATATAGGTGACAACATCCTTGTTGCTCAAGAGATTGTATTGGGATATGATAAGAAAAATTCGGCTCCTAAGTGTACAATCAATTTGGACCTTCAAAAGGCATATGATAGTGTCAACTGGAGATTTTTACTAAGTGTATTAAAAGCTTTTAATTTACCTGACAAGTTTATAAGATGGGTTAAAATGTGTGTATGCACAACATCTTATTCTGTGTGTATTAATGGTGAGAGTTGTGGGCATTTTAAAGGGAAGAGAGGCTTGAGGCAGGGTGATCCTCTCTCACCCTACCTGTTTGCCATGTGTATGGAAGTCTTTACAGGTTTATTTAATGAAATTGGCAATAAAAGCAGCTTTAACTATCATCAGAAATGTGAGAGGATGAAATTAAACCACATCATATTTGCAGATGACTTGTTAATCTTCTTGAAAGCTGATATTGAATCTGCTAAAGAAGTTAAAAAAGGACTTGAATTATTCTCCAGGATGTCAGGATTAAATATTAACTATAATAAGAGTGAAATTTATTATGGTGGTGTTAATCATGATTTAAGGATTAAAATTTCAGAGGTGTTGGAGATTAAGATGGGATGCTTGCCAGTTAGATACCTTGGAGTTCCCTTATTATCAAAAAAGTTGAGTGTTGAAGAGGGTAACAAGCTTGTGCACAAGATTTATTGTAGTATAAATCAATGGTCTTCTAAGCTCCTCTCCTACTCGGGTAGAGTGGAACTAATTAAGAGTGTTTTAATTAGTAAAATCTTGTATTGGTGTCGAGTTTTCTTGTTGCCAAAACAGGTTATATATAAATTAAATCAGTTAATGAAAAGATTTCTATGGAATGGTAATAATGAAGGGGCTCATGGAGCAAAGATAGCTTGGGATAAAGTTTGTACTAGTAAGCAAGAGGGTGGATTAGGAATTCCGAGAATTGAAAATATAAATTTAGTTTGTCTATTATTCACCTTTTGGAGAATGTATGCTCAAAAAGACAATTTGTGGAGTAAATGGGTTAAATGCAATATAGTCAAAAATAAGTGCATTTGGGCCATTGAGGAAAAGCAGGCTCATTCTTGGATATGGAAGAAACTTCTCAAAGTCAGGAAAGTAGCTTACAACTTCATCTATCATAAAGTTAACAATGGGAAAGAGACCTATATTATATGGGACAGGTGGATTGATATGAAGAGTGCTCAAGAGAGTATTGGAATTGAGCTTAATAAGATTGATATTAACAGTGATAAAACTGTCTCAAGTTGCTATGGAGGTAGAAGATGGAGACTTCCACCTGCTATAGGTAAGATTTTGCCTCTCATTAGTAAAATTCAGCTAAATAATAAAGAAGATGTTAAAGTTTGGACTGAAAATGTCAAAATGAAGTTCTCGTTTAAGAAAACTCTTGCTAAGATCAATCTTAATGAAGACTCAGATCAAGTGTTCTGGTATAATCTTGTATGGTGTAAAAGCAACATTCCGAGGTGTGCTTTCATAACATGGATAGCAGTGATGGATAGATTAAGCACCAAAGAAAGAATGATGCAGTGGGGAAGCAATATTAACCCTCTGTGCTCTCTATGCAAGGCTGCAGTGGAAACAAGCTCTCATCTTTTCTTTGAATGTTCCTTTAGTAAGAGAGTTTTGAAGAACATTTTAAATAAATGCAATGTGAGATATATACCAAAAGATTTTGAAGAGATATGCAAGGAGGTGAACAAGTTTAATAGCAAAGAACTTAAAATCCTGGTTAGCAACTTTGTCACTTCTTATATATATAATTTGTGGTGGTTGAGGAATGAGATAGAACATGGAGGAAGAGCTATAAATGAAGATCAGTTATGTAAAAAGATTGAAAGTATGGTTAAAATGAAGTTGATGGTGAGAAAGATAAAGAATAGAGAGATTAAACAAATGATTGATAGATTAGACTAATGGATATCGGTTTCTTATTCTTGTAATTAGGCCCAATTACTTTATGTTATCTTTATATGTAGTGGGCTTTTAATTAGATAAAGTTGTAATAGTGTTTATGTTTAAATGGTAGTAAAGGTAGGCAATTGGGCCGATAAGTAATAGGGTTCTTTTGGACCTTATTAGTTTTGTAGGTTTCAATTGTAAAGACATTGGAAGTTGATTCATTATTAATATAGTTTGATTTGATGATCAAAAAAAAAAAAAAAAAAAAAAAAAAAAAAAGGTAATTCCGGATTATTGCATATTAAGTCCAAAAGTCTATCAATTTAAGTAAATAAACACCAAAAATGATGTCTCCCAAGGGTCGAAAATAAGAACAATTAGGGAGACATCAAGACCCCCAACTCAAACCTTTGTCGTCCCGACAAAGTAAAACAAAACAAAGGGGTAGAAGTAAGCGTATAAACAAGTAGAAGCTAGCAAATAAACCCTAAAGCAATTCTCAAAATAAATCTCATATAGCAAACTCTAGAAACTAATATACACATACACTAATCATGCAACATCAAACATAAATAATCTCAATCATTAAAGTCGCAATGCTTGAAGGTTACACTTGTACTCATCTCTGTATGATGGCTATAGGGTGGTCATTAATCCTAACTCGCTTTGAAGGCTCCACCTAGTATATTCCCTATTAACAGAATCATAAATTCACTATGCACTTAGGAATCACGAGGTCTTCGGTTATACTATTGGCTTAAGGACGGGTGTGGATGTATATTTGGTAAATTTGAAGTGAGCTTGTGGCTCTCTCCTCACTTACCATCAACAATGTCCTCGAGCTTGAGTTAACGCTCAAAAGATGTTCTCACTCACCCATATACGCAACAATTTAGCGTCCCATGTCTACCCACTATAATCAAGATGATTTTCAGAAAAAATTCCACTTTGCCGGATGTTTTATTCATATGTATTTTTCTTTTCTTTTTCTCTTTTTTTTCTTCTTTTTTTTTGTACAGAAGCAAACCGGGTTCCCGGTTTTGACGAATCCGGGTTCCCGGTTCCTACTGTATGATTTTTCAAAATTTTTCATTTTTTCTTTCTTTTTCATTTTTCTTCAATCCCGGCAAAGGGTTACAAGTATATATCATCTGCAATTGTGCTACAATACAAAGCACATCGATCCCTACCCATTTAATTCCCCATATGTGGTCCCACCACCCCAAACTCAAGCTCGAGACATGTCTCAGGATTGTGATTCAAGTGCGGGTCATATGGTCATGCCTAATAATCTAAGGGATAATGGCTTATATCGTGGCTACAAAGAAAAGGCTAAAGGCTCAAAGTGGGCTAAGACGGATAATAATTAATACAGGGGATAGAAGGCTAAAAGGGCACAAATGGCTAACAAAGAACTGCCCCTATCATTTTCCTAAGTACATAGCTTGTCTTTAATTCATATCTAGGTGGGTTCTCTACTAATTAGGATTTCACGTTCTACACACCAAACATATTCCTTGAGTACAAGCTTACTTCATTTGCATTGTTCATTAATTTTTCCTATCAATTACCTATGTTCGCATGCAATTGTAAGTGCGTTTTATATTAATCCCTAAAGTCCACTATTTACTATCATAGATTCATCAAAAGTATGCTTAAAGGGACATTTAAAATCTTCTATAGTCAAACGCAACTCCGAAAATTATTTTATTGAAAGCAAATAAAACATATAACACATAAAAACTGGGATGAGGCAACGAACCCCACCCCAAACTCAAAAATGAGTCGTGTCCCCACGACTCGAAAAGACTCAAAGCAATAAAATAATCTACACTAAATGAGAGGGGATAGAAAACGTATCTTAACCAGCGCGAGGCTGGTTGTCGGTGTTGCGTCCCTGAACTTTATCTCGCATCTAGACATCGTAAGTTGTGATTTGAATATATAAAGTTCAACTTGTTCGTAACGTTTCCCAAAATAGCACACCTCGTATCCTGATTCTCTTCCAACACCTTGATTTTCGATTCCAACCCATCATCGGATCATTTGCCTCCTCACTTTCAGGTTCCTCAATCACTTCCCTCTTCTTAGGATTAGCCTTAATTTGAACCTCTTAAGTCTTGTGAAATAGGAATCTCAATAGCTTGTTCTTGAATAGCACCAAAAGCGTTTCTGTTTCTTGGAGAATTCCTTCGATAAGCACACATGAAAACGGTTTTGATAGGCATCTCTTTCCACCCCAAACTCAAAACTTCAAATAGTGAGAAGCTAAGGCTTAGAACTTTGATGTTTTGAGGCTTAAGACTTGATAATTATGGTGGAATATGAGATGGGTAAAGGCTAATTGATGTGTGGGAAGAGGGAATTGGATTTAAGTTGAAGATTGGATAAAGAACAATCGGAGGAAAGTGGGAATTTTATCGTATTTTGGATGGGAGATGAGTTGATTTCATGTTTTTGTGGTGAAAGAGAGTAAGATTTGAGGATTGTGTGGTTGTTGATGATGATGTTCAGGAAATTCTGGGTTTTGGGAGTGTTTTTGGAGGCTGGGTTGAAGAAGGAGGTAAAAATCTAGGGCTAAAAAGCTTCAAAACGGCCCTGTCACAGATGAAACCGGGTACCCGCATTTGCAAATGCGGGGCCCCAGTTTCGCGTCGCTGTGTCGACGCGAAAAAAATAATTTTTTTTTTTTTAACCTCAAAACGCAGCCAGAACGCGGGACCCAAAACGCGGGGTCAGAGAATTGCCCTTCGAAACCGGGTTTCCGCATTTGCAAATGCGGGTACCCGCATTCTCGTCGATGGCGCGAGCCAAGACGCACCAAAACGCAACCTCCCAAGACGCCGGGTCAGAGAATTTGGAAAAGTACAGCTCCGAAACCGGGTACCCGCATTTGCAAATGCGGGGACCCGGTTTGTGTCGATGGCGCGAATCCAAAACGCAGCAAAACGCAGTGGTGACGCAGCAAAACGCGGGACCCTAGACGCTGGGTCAGAACGTTAGAATTTTTAGTTTTCGAAACCGGGTACCCGCATTTGCAAATGCGGGGACCCGGTTTGGCCCCTGGAACACCACAAATTTTTCTCCTATTTTCGCCTTTTCGACCCCAAACTCATGACCTTTTTATCCCTGAAATCATCAAAAACAACTACCCTTCCTCATTTCTTAATAATAAACACTAAAATTACGAAAATCAAACTAATCTAAATTGCAAAAATTTAAAAACTCAGCTAATATACAAAGAATTGGCTTTTGTTTAACGTCGTTAAGCTCGACGGGTTACCTCATTCATTAGTCATTGACATAACCTCCCCAGCAGTGAGTAAGGTTGTCAATATTTGCAACTCGAAATTTGCATCCTTTAGCTTTTATTCCCACTAGTGTGACTGAGATAACCTTCGTGACCCTGAACGGTCCTAGCCAAGAACATTTGGATTCACGTACCTTTGGATGGGGGTTCGGTTTCTTCATAGCTACTTCTTCACCTACTTTGAACCCCTTTTTCTTTCTTTCTTTCTTAGGTTCCTTCGGAACCTTCGTGGTACGTGCTTTCTCTTTCTTCTTTGCATGATTGAGTTGTGGATTTTTAGGGTATGGAGGAGCTTTAATTGGTGGTTTCTTTCGTAGCTCTTTCTCCTCCACCCCTAAAGTGTCCACAACATTGATTGGCTCTTTTCTTACCGGTTCCATTACATCTACACGAAAACATTCTTCCTTGGAATCCGGAAACTTCATAGGTCTAAACACATTAAACTTCATCTCCTCGTCTTGGATTCTCATAATCATTTCGCCATTTTCTACATCAATCAAAGTACGCCCCGTGGCTAGGAATGGTCTTCCCAAAATGATGGGGACATTCCTATCCGCGTCGTAATCAAGTATAACGAAATCAGCGGGAAAAATTAACGTACCTACCTTAACGAGGACATCTTCAATTCGGCCTTCCGGATGTGCAAGAGATCAATCCGCCATTTGCAAGACCATAGAAGTGGGTCTTGCTTCGATATTAAGCTTATCAAAGATCGATTTGGGCATTAGATTTATGCTTGCACCCAAATCGCATAGCGCTTTTCCCTTCCACTCATTACCAATAGATATCGGAATCGTAAAGCTTCCAGGATCAACTAACTTTGGAGGTAATTTGCCTTGACAAATAGCACTACATTCCTCAGGGAGACCAATCATCTCATTATCACAATACGGCCTTTTGTTGGTGAGGGCTCTTTTTAGAAACTTAGCATACTTGGGCACATCTCGAATAGCTTCTAACAACGGAATATTTATGCTAAGTCCTCTTACCTTGTTAAAGAATTTTTGATAATCAGCCATGTCACCCTTCTTTTGAACTCTCGATGGAAATGGTGGAGGAGGACGGTTTATTATAGTATCATCTTTCTTTTTCGGAACTTCACTCGACTTCTCCACTTCTTCTACTTCAACTTCTTTATCTTCATTCACCACCTCTTTTTCTTTTCTAACTTCTTTTTCTTTCATAACTGGAAAAGGAGGTGGAGGAAGGTTCTTACCACTTCTGAGAGTAATAGCTTTACAGTCTTCGATTTGGATTGGATTCTCAGTATCGCTAGGGAGTTGCCCTTGTGGACGCTGATTCAGTTGTTTATTAATTTGGCTTAGTTGATTCTGGAACAAATTCATATTAGCTTTGATTGCATTTTGACGTTCCATAGCTTGTGTCTGAAGAGCGATTAAGCTTTCAACTGTTTTCTGAAGAGTAACTCCTTCTTGCGGATGGGCAGGTAAGGCCTTCTGATTCATTGTGTCATCATAATTGTCTTGAGGAGCTTGTCTCTGAACATAATTTTGATTCTGTCCTCCTTGGTAATTGTTGTGTGGTCTTGGATTGTAGTTGTTACCTTGGGGACGCGGCTGATACGCATAAGTAGGATTTGCTGCCCCATCAGGATTTGAGTATTGAAACCCCGGATGGTTTCTGTTAGGCTGATATCCATTACCACTTGAATTAAAGTTACCTCTATTGGACACAAACATCACGGATTCTTGATTATTTTGACAATTTTCCCAACTATGATCATTGACACCGCAATACTCACATCCATATACCTCTTGTGCAACCTTTACCTCACCTCTTTTATTCGAGAAACCTTCTTTCACGGCTAGAGTAAGTTGTCTCAATTGTTGTTCTAGTGTGGTCTGAAGCTTTGTCTCTAGCGTAGCAAACTTTTCTTCCATATCAACATTATTCACTCTTTTAACTGGTGTTCTTACTGAACTCCACCCAACTTCATTCTTGACTGTTCTCTCTAAGATGATCTTTGCATGAGCGGGTTGAACTTGAAGAAAACCTGCACCACATAGCATATCCAATTTCTCTCTTGAAGTCCCATCAAGGCCTCTATAAAATATTTTTAATTGTTGTTGTTCTGAAAAGCCATGATTGGGGACTCTACGTAAGCACATCTGAAATCTTGTCCAACTCCTACCCAAAGTTTCATCATATTCTTGACGGAAATGCGTCAACTCTAATTCAGCATCTAACCTCATGTTACTTGGGTAATACCTGTCAAAGAAAGCAATCTCTAATTGGTCCCAATTAGTAATCTTCGTCGGATCTTGCGTATCGTGCCATTCACTTGCTCCATCAATAACAAAAAATTTAAACACAGCGTAGTACATCTGTTCTTTTGAAACTCCTTGTGTGATGTAAGAATCACATATCTGTTTGAATTTCTGTATCGCTCTAAGAGGATCTTCTCCAACTCTACCACGAAAATTTCCAAAGTTTTGGAATTGAGCTATCATACCCGGATCTGGACGAAACTTCGGAACATTAATATCTGGAGCACCTACTCCTATAGCAGGAGCACGGAATGGAACTTCTGGTGGACCATTAGTAAACCATGGATCTTGAATATTCGCCATTTCTTTTTCCTCTTGTTCTCTTCTTTTCTTATTTGCAAGTCTGATTAACGAATCCGGATTATCAAGGATTTGAACTGGTGGTTCAAATCTGAGCCTTCTTCGCATACACCAAACCTAAAAACCTGAAAAGACTAAACAAGCAAAAAGCGTAAAACTGATAAAAACAAAAATAAAAATAAATGCAACTATCACTAAAGGATAAACACCGTGGTCACACGCTACCGTCCCCGGCAGCGGCGCCAAAAACTTGGTGGTCCTTTGTGTGTTCTAAAAATAATGCAATAAATAATCGAACCACAACCGCAAGTGTACGGTTGTCCCAAGTAGTATAACTGATAAATCAGATTCGTTCCAAGGACGGAATGGTTGATCACAATGCTTACCTATTAATGATTGATGCACTTATGTAAACAAATAAAAGTAAAATGTTTGTTTGGTTTTGTTATTAGAACTAATGGATGGAAGACAAATATTAAAATGCAAGTAAAAGCTAAGACGCAAGTAAAATAAGTGAAAACGCAATATGAGATGTAGTACTTGAGAGACGCAAGGGTTTTCCTAACTATCATTCATTTCATACATTGTTTAAGGGACAAATCGGTAAATTTGTATTGGTCGGGATTCAATACTCTCCTTACCCCCGTCAGGGTGGACTAAGGAGCAACTCTCAAATGCTACAAACCCCGTCAGGGTGATTATAGTCCACTCTCAAGTGCTTAAATTCAATTTACCCAAAAGGCCATAGGTTTAATTAAGCTCGTCAGAGTCAAATAATTTCTAACCTACATTCATTAACTAGTTCGGTACCTAAACCCCCCGTCAAGGTGATCCAATCGCCACTAATTGGAATAGCTTAGATACTAAGTCCTATCATTGATTGATCAGGTCAAAAATAGTAATTAAAGTGCAAATTAAAGAAAAATAAAATTTATCCAATTTGATTTAAATAATAATAATCCCAAATCCAAATGTATAAAACGAAATCAAATTGGGATTAACCCATTATGCGTTCTCAAGCACTATGTAAAGTTTAGCTCATATTAAATGCAAAAACTAAATTAAAAGAAATGGAATTCATATTTGATTACAAAATTAAAATTGAAAGAACCTAATTTCCGGAATTGGAATGACTACGAACGGAGCTATAGACCCACTCCAGCTCTTGTAGCTTCTTCTTTCTTCCTTCTGTTGCTTCTCTCTGGTGTTTAATCTTATAGAATGTGAATTGTGTGAAAAATAGAAGTCCAGACCTCCTTTTATAAGCATAAATTCGGACTAGGGCTTGGACCAGAAAATAAAAGACTAATTAAATGTCCAAGCCCAATTTCCAAGCCCAAAATCCCGTAACTGCTGATACACCTTCACTAAAACGGCTTTTCCCGATGCGTTACAACTCCGATTGACCTCATTCCAGTTGCTAAAGTTCCGTAACTCGATAAGGAATGATTTCTCTTCAAAGGTCAACAGCTAAATCATCGCTTAAGCACCTCGAAATCAGCAATCTATGGCCTGAAAAATGGATTTTCAGCTCTAAAAATACTATCTTCGGGATTTATCTTCAAGTCTTGACTCTTAATTCACGATCTTTGACTTTCTCCTCGGATTCCTCTCCTAGCTAACATCTAAAACCTGTAAACTTTACACTAAAAATACCAATATTACGCGCAAAAGTTTAATAAATTAAAAATGCTAGAAATAAAAAGGTAATTCCGGATTATTGCATATTATGTCCAAAAGTATATCAATTTAAGTAAATAAACACCAAAAATGATGTCTCCCAAGGGTCGAAAATAAGAACAATTAGGGAGACATCACATATCATCTACTGTGGTAGGATCATATTGAAATAAGGTTTTATATTACTCTGGATCTTCTTTCCAAACCCCGTTATTATCTTTAATTCTAGTAATCCTATTAAATTTTCTTCTTTGTATGGTAGCTAAATGATTTTTTTTTGGTATTTTTATTGCCATAAACGAGTCAATTAACTCTAGACCATCATACCAATATTTCTCCTCCTTTTGAAACTCTATTTTTATATTCTCTTTAAGTTCTTTGTCTTCTTTGGTAATATCTTTATTGCTTATGTTATTAGTTAATTTTATTAGCCGATCCTGTAAGGTTTTTATTTGTTTTTCATGATTCTTAAAAGTCTTTAAGCTCCATTTAGTTAATTCTTTGGTAGTATTACTTCTCTTATGAACATAATTAGTAATTGAGTTAATATGATTAGGGGTAGTCCAGCTTTCTTGTATTATATTTTTACATTCGTTATTGTCTAGCCAACGTGTCTCAAACTTGAAATATTTTTCCCCAATTTTCATATTAATATCAAAATGGAGGATTAAAGGGGAATGGTCCGACCCGATAGTAGGAGGCACAAAAACTTGTGATCTTGAAAAGTTGGTGATCCATTCGTATGTTGCTAAGCCCCGATCAATCTTTGTTTTCACGTGTTTGTTTCCTTCTTGCCTGTTAGACCAAGTAAAAAAACACACATTAGATTTTATCTCAACTCAAGAGTTAGTAGAAGCAAAGTTCATAAATTCATTTATATGATGTATGTTTGCTGGATTTTTGCTATACTTTACATTGAGGTTGAGGATATCATTAAAATCACCAATGAGATCCAAGGATCCTGGATATCTTTACTCCAGTATGAAATTAGGAGCCAACTATCTTTCCTATCATTAAAATCATTTGGGGCATGTATGAAAACAATATAATATGGAAATGAAAGTTCATTAATAAGCACAATAAAAAAATTACAACTACGGACCACCAAAAAAGGTACAAAAGAGTGCCATAGAAACAAAAAACCACCAGAGTGACTCGCACTCCCAGTGGGATCCACACAAAACGAGTTATTAAAACCAGATTTCCTGACTATGTCACGAGAGACCTCCTCTCTTAACATAGTCTCACACAGAACTGCTAAACCAGGGTGAAACCGAGCCAGAAGCGAGCTAAGGTTGGAGAGTGTCAAGGGAGCTCGAATACCCTGGACATTACAAAAAAGAGTAGTCATTTGAAACCTATGGCTTTCTTGGAGTTGCCGCCTCCTTTCCCTTCCTCCTCATGATAAGCTAACTCCTCCTATGCGTCTTCATATCGATTATTCATGTCATGGTCTTCTCCTCCACCCACAGAATCTTTGTCAAAGTAATTAACACTATTGCCAATGCTACCATCTACTTCCTCCTCTGGCTCTACCATCTACTTCCTCCTCTGGCTCTACCATCTACTTCCTCCTCTGGCTCAAATTGTGAATCATATTCGTCAATCATTTTTTAAAGCTTTTTCATGCTAGCCTTCCCTTTGGTCCTCTCCCGAGCCTCATCTTCCTCATCTTCATTTTCTTCCAAAATACTAAATTGATTATTATTAACAAAGTTCTCAATGTCATCATTCATTCTAAGTTTTTTAAAATTTCCCTCTATCTTTGAGCTGCCAACCTTGGTCCCTATCTCGATAGCACCACCTCTAACTTCTCTTCTTCTTTTAATTTTTTGTTGAGAAGACGAGGAATCATCCTGACTTGAAGATTGATTCTCGCTACTAGCAGCAATATATTTACCTTTAATCTTCTTCATCTCCTCTTCAAAAGCATAAGAGCTGCCTTAATGTTCCCCTCATTACTAGTCACCCCTTCTTCAGTAATTCCATGAGCTTCTTTGAAATCATTTATCTTTAAGGTGGACTCATTGAGTTCATTACGCAGATCATGGATCTGTTTCTGCCAACTATCCCAATCTCTTTCTTCGCTGTCTTGATCCTCCTCGGTCTTTCTAAGTGTAGCAGCTTTGCTAGAGCTCGCAATCTTAGTATAATTATACTTGTTAAGGACATTAGCTCCCCCCTCATCTATAGTGACACCTCTTAAAGGAATGGATTGTCTAGGGTCCTTGCATGTACTCCTAAAACTATTATCGATGTACTGGTAATTAATAAAATTTCCATCAACATTGAGATAAGGTCCATAAATGGGATTGAAAAGCGGGAACTTGGCTATGTTATAAATTCTCCATGTGACTTTCCTACGCTCTTCAATATCCTCCACTTGTTTAATATTTTTCACATGTAATTCTCCATATTGGTGACCTATCTTGCCACATCTAAAGCAGAGAGAACCAGTATTCTCATACTGAAAGACCACCAGACAACACCTTCTTCTTAGAGTAAATAAGTTCCAGGAGGTAGAGGGGATTTTGTATTGAACTTTACCCTAAACCTCAATATCTTGATGTCGCAGTTAAGGATAACTGGAAAATCGACAACTTCCACCTTGATAAAACACGCTCCAAAGCTTTGACAGTATCAATGTTGTTTTGTTTAAAAGCAAGACCCCTAACTTGCACCCATATAGAAAAGCAGTCAGTAGAAATATCATTGAAATCAATTACCTGGTGCTAGATGGCCATACTCATGTGCATCTTCTGAAAGATGCTTGGCCTCATCTCCCACACTCTTTTAAATTCTTTCTCATTAAAAAAATCAATTTTAAACAGGTTACTTTGATTCTTGATACTCTGAAGTATCCTTGAATACCCCCATCTATCCTCTATGAACTTGTGAAGTTGGACAGTGTAGACAGTAGATTCGCCAATAACTCTGAGGATGATGGCCTTTTCGTCCTTCATACTCTCAGCAAGTCTTGCCTTGGTTCCAATATTGATAACTCCTAATTTCCTAAACTTATGTTCAGTTAAAGGAATAATTGGGAATGCATGAAATTCTCTAGTAGCCATAGTTGAGATATTTCTAGACCACCTGAACAGAGTTGGAAGCACACAGACTAACAAAGAGATAGAGTAAGCTGGATTATTAGAAGACAAAAGAGAACTGAAAAAAGAGAAAATAAATATTCTGAGAGAAACTGACTAAGGAAAGGAGAAGAGGGTAGATAGATGGTTCCTTACTCTTCAGCAAGTTTAGATAGTTGGCCACTACCTGTTGTAGGAGAACTATGATGATCTTTAAGATGAAAGGGCATCTCGTTTTCCCGTGATAGCCGATAGATTGTTCAGATAAACAATATAAGTCATTATGATTCTTCTTGATCCTTGTAATGTCGTCTTTACTGTGAGAAAAGATCATTATTATTCTCTAAAATGAAGATTTATGATTTACATTAGAGCTCTTGTGGTAAAACTGTGCACGCCACCCCTGCTTCTTAATGATGTTTGTACTTCCCAATACCACCTCGCCTAAGCTACCCAATCTCCACCCGTCAGCAATGTTAGACAACAGTATAAGACAAAAGTAGGAGTTTAGACACCTTACCTCTTCGTAAAACTAAATAATTTTTTCCTAAAAATTAATATTAATTAAGTCTAGGTTAGGGTTAATGATTTTCCCTAAATCACTTGGATCAATCTTGACTTGTTTGAACCGATTTTCTCCCTTTCTTCCTTGATCTATTTTCATGATGATTGAGAATACTACACCAAATCTTAGATTAGTAGATCGATTGCTTCTAGGGTTATATTCCCCAAACCTTACTCTTAAGCCATAAATGATGGTCCCATATCCCGATCAGAGAGAGAGGAAGAGCGTATGTTACCCTCTGCAAGCGTGCTCGAAGGAAGTTCAGAAGTTGGAGAATACGAAGCGTCTTCTCCTTCCTCAAGAAAGAGACGAGAGATTTTTTTAGGAGAGAAACGAGAGAGCGTGAATCTAGAGAGAGAAACTAGAAACCATCAATTTTTTTTGAAATTTTACCTTAGTGTGAAATAACTTATTTTGTGTCGTTACTTCGGTAACTTTATTAAAAAAAAGTAAATTAACTATTAAATTTTTTAATCATAATAAAATAATAATTTAGTGGGTGTTTGTTTGCACTTAATGGGCTCTTAGTCTGATTGATTAAGACACTAGATAAATAAGACTGTTTGTTTTTTCTGGCCAATTTAGATCTAAATACCTCTTAACTAGCCTGTTTTATTAAAATCTCAAACCAAGTCTGATTTATTCAGACACTGTCTCTTAACATAATAAGTTATATTCAACTGTTATTCAACATTAAGTACTTATCACTTAAAAAACTCAAACGACACCTTAGTTTCCTTTTCTATTGATTAAGATAATATACTAATATTATTTTATTATGTATCATTAATCATAATTAATGAAATCTTCTTTTCAATAAGATTTAATATAAAAGCTGACATATCACAAAACTATTGGACTATAACCATATATGGGGAACTGAGTAGAGTCGGATTCTCCTAAGGTTCAAGGGGGGCTCAAGACTCGCCTGAACCCGTAAATTTTTAAATACGTCACTGTAGCACCGCTACCATCCTACAAAATTGTAACACCACCATCACCGTAATCACCACTATTGTAACCACCATCTCCGTAATCACCACTATTGTAACCATTAATATAATTATAAAAATCAGGGATCATTTACAATCAAATATAACCCCCACCTATTTAAAAACCAAGACATGTTTAAATAAAATTTGAGCTTTCTATGTCATCCCAAATATTTTGCACTGCTCGTGGTGAAAAAGTAGGTGAGAGGGAAGAGGTAGGGTAAAAAAGGAAAAGAAATGAAAACCCTATAATATCCTTCTAGTTTCTATTTTTTACGAAAATATCTACTAACACATGAATTTAATAGTAAAATCTGGATGGATATATAACCAGGGACTAACAACGACTAAAAAACAATATTGGCGTGATATTTGGATAACTTAGAAGTTCGAGACCTATTCAAGGGAATGACCTATAGGATAAAGACTAAAAAGGAAATTTCTTCTAATATATAAATTATACTTTCTTTTTTAATTATTTTGAATTCGAAATCATTTTAACTCTAATAAAATTCGATTTCATAACTTTCTGGTCTCTATAAAATAGTCTAATCATTAAACCACTACTGACCTTGTAGATATTTATTTAAGGAGGAAAATACAGTCAGAGTCCCGAAAATTTTAAACTCTCGTTTAAATCCTAGTTAGGAAAAATTCTTTTTTAAGTCCCAATTTTAACTTCCTGGTTTAATTTTTTTACTCTTTTACCCTCTTTCATACTAGGTACGGACCCATACTCGTTTTTGGTTTTCAATTTCCTGATTCAAGTGGTTTCGGGGTTTTCGATTTTTTCGATTTTTTCGTTTTTTATCCATGTAGGTACGGACCCATCAAGAATAAAAATAAAATGGGTTTGTACCCATACAGAACAAAACTATGCTTTGAACACAAAATAATTTTTACCCCATGTGGGTTGTACCCATGTAGAACAAAAACAACACAACAGAAATGGATAAACCCATACTGGGGCTGTACCTAGTAAAACAACACAATATAATCAAACACAACTTCAATAACACACACTTTTTGGAATCAAATGTACATTTGAAGTGATTACAGTACAAATAAAAAATCACCAACAACTGGGGTTGGCCCCTTCACTGCAGCAAAATAAAATTAAAAACCTAACATCTAACAACATCTACCGTATGGAGCTGGCCCCATAATGAATAAATACCAAATGGGGTTGGTCCCATAACGCCAATATACGTTCGACAGTAAAAAAAAACAGAACCCTTGAATTAACTAACAACTACAGTGTCAGTATGGGGCTGGCCCCGTATAGCAGCAGCAGCGAACCCATGTACAGCAGCACGTGGAGAATGGTTCTCGATGGCAGGAGCAGCAGGCGAAGATCCAGACAGCAAATCTGAAGGTCCACAAACAGCAGATCTCGATGGCAGCAACAGCAGGGCTGGATCTCACGGACTGGATCTCACGCGCGAATCAATGGGTGGAACGCCGCTGACTGACGGCGGTGTTTCTCCGGGGGTGGCAGTGAAGCAGCGACGCGATGAAGAGCCATGGCTGGCGGCAGTGTTGACGAGGACAGTAGATCGGGGTGGTGTTCTTCTGCAAATCAGTAGGTGCGTATCAAGGTGAGGGGTGATGCTCGGTGTTCTCTGCAATGGTGGTGATGGTGAGTTTGGTAGTGAACGGTCTGGGGTAGGGTAGAGAGAGAGAGGAGCAGAGAGAGGTGGGTTGGGTTCTGCAGAGGAAGAGTGAAGAGAGATTTATGGGTAATGGTTCGTATGCTTAATGGGGTTTGGGAATGGGTTTTGAGTATTTCACTGTGTTGATAAAGGAAAAGAAGGATAATTTTGGTCTTTTATTCTATTTTTAGCTAGTTAGCTTTCAGCTAGTCCAATTATAGTGAGATTTAAAAGAAAAACTGACCCCCCATTAAGTCTTAAAAGATAAGCTCACTTATTTAAGAGACCAAACAATCGTAAGTAAAACATTAAAATGATGCATCGTGTTTGGTCAAGCAAATTTCGCTAATATTAAGATACGATATAGGTCTAATTTCGCAAACTTGAGTAACGTTAATGTTCAGTACAGATTCAATACCTCGGGTATATGCCTTATGGAAGGGGTTTCCTCGAACCAAACACACGGACAATATAAACGGGCCATTTCCTAGTTGTTATTAGTACACGATAATTAACTAGGAAAAAAGAAGATTTTTTAACGGTGGATACGAATACAAGTAGGACCCGTCCTGTTGATTTATGGATTGTAGTGCTACAAAAGGCCTCGAGGTTCAGGTTCCTTTGGCGGCCAACGGTGAACAGTTGTCTAACGAACTCTGACTTTTTAGCCATTGATCACGTGCCACGTGACATAAAGAAATCAACTCTTCGAACTCCAGGTGCACAAAACGTTCCATGCATGGGAAAGAAATCATTCTCAATGAACTATCACGTGTCATCATACCCATATTCTATCCAACAATATCAAAGTTTTGGTGGAAAAGATACATGTGACATAGATATAACAATTATAACAAAATAAAACAAAAAATAAACATAAGTAAAAGAAAAATAATATTTTATTAAATTATTAAAGAGCTTATAGTGAAAGCACAACTCGTAAGATCGATAATAAATTTAGTGATTAGTCTAGATCGCAAAGACAAAAATGTTTCAAAATCCAATATTTTTTTGAAGTCAAAATAATTATAAATCCAAACTGTTGAAACAATATGTAAAAGAAACTAGTTGATGAGAGGATATATGGAGATAAAAAGAGTATATTATTATATATGGATTTTCATCTTACTTTGAGAGAATGTACAAGTCCTTTATATAGGTAATATGAGACTATCCAACTACCCTACTAATTACATAATAAGTAGGATGTTACAAGGGATAAATGTGAAGGTTACACCATCCCACTACTCTATAATAATAATAATATCCACTAAATAATATTTCATAACACTCCCCCTTGGATATTATTTCAAATACGCATATGATGTTGCCTCGTTAAAAACCTCGCTAGTAAAACCCAATGGGAAAAAAACTAGTCAAGGGAAAAAGAGTGCAACACGTATGAATCTTCCTCTGAATGTGTGGATAAAGCACATTGATCATTAGTATTATCGACTTGTCTCATGAAATGGAAGTATCTTTGCATAAAATTATCAAGTGCAGCCATAAATTATATTGACATGATATTCATCTTGAACTTTACATCTTGGGCTTTTCTTGTGAATTTAAATTTGACCAAGTCGAGTTGAATATCCACCAAATTCTTATTGATATGCCTCGTTAAAACCTTACTAGGAAAACCCTGTGGGACAAAAACCGAGTGAAGGAAAAAGAGTACATAATCGTTATCAATACGCTTTTAATTTTCCTCGTTAAAAACTTTGTCAGGAAAACCCTGTGGGAAAAAATCTTGACGAAGAAATAAAGAGTGCAATACGTGTTGGTCTACCCCTTATGTAAACGTATATGTGATGATCTTCAATTTCGAATATAATCTCGATATTCAGTATCTTACACATTTTTATAATAGTAACTATAATTTCAAATTAAACAATATATGAAGTCATATCGTCATATAACACTAGAATGATCCACAAACACAATCATGTGCAATTTAGAGTAATAAATATTCATGCACGTAATCATAAATAAACACATATTTTACTTATGAAATATAAAACAAATATATGGCAGATTACATGACAATATATAAGATAATTAAAGATTGTTAAAGACAACAAAAGTAATACAAATATCATTCTAATATTATCCCGAGATTTATGTATACGCGTTTTTAGTCTTCTCAAGACTTTCATGTAATTTTTCGTATCACACGATACATATTGGTAAATTTATTTTATCATAAGACGCACATGAAGTCCTATATGAAACTTTCAGGCAAATATTTTCTCCCAAAGGAGTACGTCATATATTCACATTGACTGTGTGAGTATGATTATGCCTGACTGCGTCTTATTATATTTGGCCAATTAATTTTTCTAGATGACATCATAGAATGGACTTCGATTTAAGATCCTCGTTTTCATTGATGCATGTACGTCTTTCGCGATGACATATGTCGTCGCCAAAGATAAAAAGATTTTTCCTCATTTTCCCTTAAAAATATATAACCCATTTATAACCCGTTTAATTACAATTACCAATAACAAAATATATAACAATATAATTTGAAAATAACATTATGTCAAAATTTCCAACATCATAATCATTCAAAAGTAATAATATCCTGAAATAATGAAATCATCACAAAAAGATAAAGACTTCTCGTAAGGTCTAGTCTGTCTCGTAACCAGAAATACTTTCAAATTCCTCATAACTATCAATGTATATAAAGTCCTCCAATGGATCATCTGCGTAGTCACCTAATGTGTCGTCATGAATTTCGTCATCATCTTCAATCAAGGACTTGGTTCCTAACAAAGTTGGATCAATCTCTATTTCTTCACTAGTAGTCAAACATAATAAGGAGTATTATGTGTCCAAGTACATCTCAAACAAAGGAATGATGACCGACTTTGTACCTATCGATATTGATTCTGCACCCTTTAAGTAGGGGCTCCATCTGTGCTGGTCGTTTACATTCCACACAACTTTCCACCTCTTTTGTGACTTCTTTGAATTAATTTCATCGATATAAGAGACTAATTTTGCTTGAATGACTAACATGTAGAGCTCTTCACCCCACCAAAAGAACTTGTATTAATAATGGTTGCCCCATTTCAGACTTCCTATTTTTCGTTCTCTCGTCAGTGTTATACAATTTACACTTGAACATCACAACTGAACAACCACCACCGAATTCCACCTTCACAATTTTGACTAATTCAACGTAATAAGTTATTCCATTTGTTATAGTACATACTCCGTGATATTGAGTCACTATCTTTTCTTCCTTGTTACGAGAAACCCATTTGACCCCGTTTATTTCACATGAATCAAATCTATGTATGGGACCATTATACATTTTGGACAATAAAATAATCTCATGTTAACAAAATGCATCATCAGCTTTGCGCAAAAATACACCTATCAACAACAACATTTATTAGTTGTAATAGAGTCGAGAAAACTTCTCTCATTGATTTGATTCTATATTAGGGAGTTATAGCGTGGAATTGTGTTCACTACACTTAAAAGAATAATGTTACTCCCTCAGTCCAGTTTTATTTGTCTAACTTTCTAAAAGAGCGTGACCAATATTATTTGTCCCTTTACATTAACAAGACACTTTTTCTTCAATTTTTCCAATATCACCTCTTTTTTAATTAATTAGTTAAAAGCAATGGTGCAATAAACGCCCTTATTTTTAATGAATAAGGGTAATATAGTAAAGATGGGTGTATTTAGTATTTTTAATTTTTGTGTCACAACAAGTAGGACAAATAAAAATAGACGGAGGAATTAATAATTTAAAAAAAGATAAAACAGTATTACTTACATCATATAGATTTGGATCTCGTCGCAATTATGTAGGATTACTAATTGATTTTTTTCTTCTCTTTGTGTGGTAAAGTACAAAACTCTGTTTAATAGACTAGCTGACATTGGCTTTTAAACATGGATAGTTGTTTGAGTTTAGGGAGCGTCTCACGATGTCTACCTGGAATGTTGATCATCGTTCTTTCTTCTTGAAAATAACGTGTAATAAATGTCAATGTTTCTTCCACAACGTACGCCTCGACGATTGAGGCGTAGCCAGATTTCTAGATGTACTCTTATAACTTCTTCAAATAACTTTCGAACGGGTACATCCAATGCATTTGATTTGGTCCACCTAAATGTGCTTTATCGTATAAGTGTATGACTACATGGACCATTATGTCAAAACATCGGTAGCAAAATTCATGTCAAGCTTGAACATTACTTTCGCTTTATCCGCTTCTAGTTCTTTCACTACTTATGTTATTTTAAAAACATTCATGAACATATTGCACAACCCAATTATCAGACCGCTAACTTTTTATTATCGATAAGTCCAAGGATACTAGCCACAAAAATAATCTGCATCATTATGTGACAGTCACGGGATTTCATACCGATGATCCTTCCCAAATAAATTTGAACGTGTTCCTTAAACTAGACGCAACGTCATCGAAAAAATTCTACCCCTTCAACCAATCCAGAAACATATGTTGCTTATCCAGGGGTATAACAGACTTAGCGCGCAGTAGTATCACTCTACCTCGGTTCCCGAACAACCACAACTCTTTCCTGATACCCTTGTCCAGTTGCAATATTAAATATGTGTACATCATTGGCGATGACAAAAAATCGTCACAAACGATCTCTATTTCATCGACAGAGTTCAAACCCAGTGAGAACATCATGTTACTAAAAAACTCATCAATAGCGACAACTATTTTTTATTTACTTTTTTGTTCTCATTACGCGTTTCATCGCCAATAATTTTACTAGCTACAAAGCATTTTCCTCGCAAATGACTAGTGCAACTAGCGACGACTTTTTCCATCTCGAACGAATTCTCGTTGCAAAACGACGCATATGTAGTAGTAATTTACGACACACTTGACGCGTCGATAGTTGTCTATCTTTAAAAATGACATGTAAGTCATCTCTAATAATCTTGTCGTGAATGCTACACGCTCTGGTGATATCTAATCAACCTAGGGGTGGAAATCGGAAGGAACGGATCGAAAAAAATGTATTTCTGAACATTTCAATTTTTTCGGAATAGATTTTTTTCATTCCAATTCCGATCCTATTTTTCGGAGCTAGAAAAAATTCCGAATTCGGAATTTCAGAATTTACTCGAAACTCGGAAATTTCAGAACTTTTGGTTTAAAAAATTTCAGATCTTTTGGTTCGGAATTTCAGAAATTTTGGTTCGAAGATTGCAAAATTTTATTGATGGCATAGCCAAACCGGGTTGATGATAATGGATAATGGTCCACAAGTGACTGCGGTTTTCTTGTGCAAGAGAGCGGCTTGGTGGGAAGGTGAGAATTGAGTTTGAAGAGATTTCTTTTTGTTTTTGTTACAATGCAAGTGTGAAGAGATGGGTGTTAGGTTTTATAACGTTTCATTGTCTTTTCTTTTCAAATATAAAAAAAAATGTTTTATTGTTTTTCAACATTTACTTTTGTTATGAATTTATTCAACGTTTTAGGTTGTATATTTTTTTCTTTTATCTTAATATTTATTATTTTTTTAATATACAGAATATAATCGAAAATAAAATCGGATAGGAAATTCCGAAAATTTCTGAAATTTATGTGTAGTTTCAACTCTGATCCTATTTTTTTTTGGAAAAACCAGAAACCGGAATTTCGAAATTTCGAAACTTTACAAATCTGTTTTGAAATCGGAATTTTCGAATCAAAAAAGTCGAAAATCTGAAATTTCAGATCCGATTTCTACCCCTAAATCCATCCATTTCTTGAGCAAAATTTGGATTAACACTAAGTTACATAAACGTATAAATAAAATGGGTTTCAACTTTACGGTCTTCATATTGCGGTCTCGATTAATTTTATATATTTTTAGAATATAAATTCATAGAAATTGGTTGGCCAAATATTCAAGATGAATCCGCAGGCATTTAGTATGGTAGAATAGTTATCTCCTATAACGACAAGGAGTTTGTTTCATAGTATATTGATACGTATAAATCACTTCTGCATATAGGCGTTTTAAAGTTATTTTTCTACTGATATATTCCACGAGAAAAAGGAAAATGATAAGGGATAACTTAAAGCGTTTAAATACGTATTATTTTTCTCTTTATAGAAAAATTTCATAAGTGGGTCTTCTATCAAAATAAGAAGAGGAAAAAAAAGGAATATCTTTCATCATCCAATATCACTTTAATAGGTTAGTGAAATATTTGAAAGGCCGAGGCATCTCGTAAATAAGTATTTAGTAGACAAACTATATAAGATTAGAGATTTAAAACATACTGAAATACAACTTCTTGTTACGACTCTTTAAGAGTACTAATCCTACTTCATAAAGGTGTAGAAATAAGAAATAAAAGAAAGACAGATTTTTGAAAATATCATTATAGAAATTATAAACCAACTTTTATTTCATCTAATAAGGTTGAGCCTAACATCCTAATATTCTCATAACAAATTTCAAACTCTTACAATTTTTTTAATAGGAATAGTTCGATTGTACGCATATACGAGCATAAAATTACCCTATATATGTTTTCAGATAAATATAATTAAGTTACTGATATTCATATTTAGGAATACCTCTCATTTAATATATTTAATATATAAAAAAATAACAATTACAAAAAATTGAAATCAAATAATGATTAGTAGATAATCAATGGTACATTTTTATATATGATAGTAATTAATTTATTAATAAATATATAATATTAAATTTATTACATGATTATTATAATAAATTTATATAAATTTAAAGCATAAAATATAGTATAATATAATTAGTTAATAATAATATTAATTTTTGAATAAAAGAAGGTTAATAATAATGTTAGATTATATATTAAATTTTTTTTTTATGTAATATTGAATCATCTAATATTAATGTGAAGAATTTTTCTAATCTTTAAAAGGTGGAATTACAAAATAATGTACTCTTCAAATCTGAAACAACCTTAGTATTATGAAAAAGTGTGGCATAAGAACCGTCACATCTAATATCCACATCAAACAAATAAATTCAACTCAAATTTTTGCCAAAAAAAGACACAACGGTTTGGTATCATCATCACCAAAGTAATATTGACTCATATGAGGACAAGGGAGTTTGTAATATAGCATATAGAACAAGAAATTAACAATATGACGCTTTTTTGGTACCATCAACCTTATAATCTGAGAGTAAAACTCATGATTTTTTTGGTCGAACGCAAATATTTGGAACTAGATCTTTGTACAAATACGTTTAAAAATCAACACGTAAGGAACAAACTAATCTATAGTTGTTTACAGTTAACTCCTAGTTCAGTTGGGAGTGTTTTCATTAAACATTAAGGTGTGGTTTAATTTTCTTAAAAGTATTTTTAGATGTTGTATTTGTTATAATTTTTAAAAATAATTTAATGATCGAACTTTGAACGATTAGTTATTATTTTTGATATGGAAAAATTTGGGGTCTTTGTTTGTTTTTTTATTGATGATGATGGTTGTGGTTTTTGAAATTAGTTTTTGAGATTCTATTGTATTTTGTGCATAATTGTGGCCAAAGTTATGGTTACGTAAGTACGGTGGCCCACAACTAACATATATATAAAAAACAAATTTGTAGTTTTGTATAACAGATTTGAATTCCTAGGTTTCACTATATATGTGACAATGTTGATAAAGGTTGTGAATATGAAAAAAAAAAATCATGTGATGAATATTGATTTTATAAGTTTAAACTGCAAAAAGGTGATTTTTTTTTTAATTTGTTAAAATTTCTTTTTTTGGATGAAAGAAGAATTATATTATCATATTGACTAAACTATTACAACACAAAACTGAAAAGAAAAATATAGATCTAACTGTAAAACTAAAATAATAATCCAACTTAAATTTTTACAGGTAAACCCTGGTAAAAATATTTTCTCTTCTTTGCCAAAAATGTTGATTAACAATGGGTATAGCCAATTCCCACACCAAATAAAAAATCTCAGTTAATAGTCTATTTAACGACATTCATAGCCCTCGATAAGACAAGCGACCACCACTCCTCCAAAATACCCACAATCAAAAGGGCATTAGACCCCACATGACAAGAGAAACAATAAATCATCTATGTAATAACAAACCAAGAAAAAATCTGACTTACAAAAAAAGCCAAGATTGTAGATTCAGCCTGAACAAGTATCGATCTAGACAAAAATATCCAAATCATTGTCGGTCATGGCGAAATCTAAAAAGAAAAAACTACACGAACTACACAAAATTAATCTTGCATCTAGCTACCGAAGAAGATACATGTTGTACTTTGCTAGTTTGCTTACTTTATTGTTGAGTTGAAGACACTTTTTGCAAAAAAAAAAGAAGAAGAAGAAAACCTTGAAACTAGCTTAGAGAGAGAAGCTTTCAGCGAATATGTTTGATTTTAGGGTCGGTCCTAACATATTTGGGGACCAAAGATAATATCATAATAGGACCCCCTAAATATATACATTAAAAATAATTATAAAAAAAATCAAGATTTTTTTTACTAAAATATTCATCTTGGAATAAAACCTGAATATTGAACCTCTCATAAGAAAACATATCATTTTACCAATGAACTAACTCATATTTCATGCTATTTTACTGAATCAGATATATAGCTATATAAATATAAATATTTAATTCTCCCGAAAAGGGGCCCTTTAAAATACCAAATTTTTAGGGACCCAAGGCGGATGATTCCTTGGCCTATACCCAGGATCGGCCCTGTTTGATTTGTTACAAATTTAAAAAGATACTGGTAGATAGTGGTGGCGAGAAATATCAACAAATATAGGTTTTATTTAGACTTAATTCAAATTTTTAGTTTTTAAAATTATCGAGGGGGAATATGATGACCTCGTAAAACATGTGTGTGTTGTAAACTTGTATTTTCATTTTTTTCCCTAGACATTGGCTTATACAATTAAATATTTTTTATATGTAAGGCGTTGGAGGATTAACGGGTGTTAAACGATTCGAGTCGAGTCAAATACTAGATGTGCAAGTTTGTTTAAATAATTTCACGAGTTGAGCTAAGTTGGACTCAAATTCAAATATGTTGAGTCAGAGATGTTAAAAATTGTTTGTTTAACTTATCAAACGAGCTTTTTACGAGTCAAACTTGAGTTTTTCACGAATAATTTAATTTTGTATGATGGTTGAAGCATATCTTCCATCAACGGTTGGAGTGTGTAGCATGAAGTATGGAACTTTATGCGATGGAAAAATAGAAGTCTAAAGTAATAAAAAAGTGTCAAAGATGATTTTTTAAGGGTTTAATAACATATTTTGAAATAAAATATATATTGTAAGTCCTATAAGGGAGTGAACGATGTTGATCAATTATACTATAAATTTAAAATATTTTGAAAGACAATATAACTTTAAAAATTAGTTGAAGTAATTTATCAAACACCTGTTGAGTAAGATATATATATATATATATATATATATATATATATATATATATATATATATATATATATATATATATGAAGATTACAAAACAAGGGTAATACTCTAGCACAAATCAAACAAAGTAGGGTTAGAGATCACACATTCAGTTTTAGTGGTCCAATTGCCCAACATTCACGACCTAGGTATCCCCCTTAAACTTTCAAGCTTATTTTCACTAAGCTCAAATAACTCTTAAAGGAGGGTTCTAACCCAATTACACATGATACTTTTTTTGGCTATATCACAAGCCAATGATGACACTTTTAACGGTAAAGTCACAACCCACCCTCAAACACCTCGAGCTAACTCTCTTGTGTAATCACATACACAAGTTAACACTTTCTAAAGGAAGGCTTCTCTTCTTCAAAGATACAACAACCATTTTCTCTTAACTCTGATGAAACTAAGCTCTATTTTTTATACCTAATTTACCCTTATATCGCGAATAGTCCTAATTTATGGTAGTGGTAAATACACAATCTTAAGTTATACTTCTCATCCATTATATATTTCTTATTTACTTTTTAGTCTTTTATCTCCATCTTAGTTAATTACTAAATCAAAAATAAAAAAAATCATTCTTCTTTTAGTTTTTAGCAAGGAATATCTATAATCGAACTCAAATTATGTGTTAACTTCTTATTCAATATGGAGAACAAACCTTGCTGACATTTTTATTACTTGTGAAGACTCGTACACTTGCGAGGTATCATACTACGAGTGTGATTTTTATATCACACCTTGGGGGACAACAAGTTTAAAAAATATGTATTTGTGCTCTATATTTTGTTGATGATTCAGTGTTTATTATATGTAACCCTTTGTCGGGGTAAAAGTAAATGAAAAAAAGTAATGAAAAGAAAAATATGTGATAAAAGTAGCATGACTTCTCACATCAAAATGAGAGTCATAGCTATATTACAAAAAAAATGATATGAAAAGATCGAATATGATTTGGACCAGCAAAGTGGAATTTTTATGTGATAATCTTAATGCTTTATATTAGTTTATTGGGGATGCTAATTAGTGCATCAATTCATTGGGTTGAGTGAGAATTTTTTATGAGAGTAACTCAAGCTCTAGGGTATTTCATTGATGGCTAGTGAGGAGAGAGCCAAAAGCTAACTCTAAATTATCCAAATATACGATCATACCATCCCTAAGCCTAACATTACAACCCTAAAGACCTTATGATTCTTTGCTATGTTATATAGAAATAATTGAACCATTAGAGAGTAGATAGATGGATCTTTGGATACTAGTGAATCTCGATGAACAATCTATAGCCTCCATGGTAAACTAAGTGAAGAACCTCTCCTTCGTGCATTGCGAAGCTAATCTAATCTTGCACTTAAACCGTGTTGATCGTTTGTATGACAAGTGTACAGGTAATATAGTTTTTAAATATTATTACATCTATATTCTGCTATCTTCTTCCCACTGTGCTTAATTGACATAGGTGTGTATTTAGAGACTTCCCTATGTTTTATCTTTATTGTATCAGGACGATACAACTTTGAGTTAGGGGTCTTTATGTCTCCCTATTTGTGATATATTAAAGTAGGGTTGAGACATAATTTTAGGTGTATTTGATTAAATGTTAAGGGATTTTCCCTGTTATTTGATAATTTCTTAATTCGTGTCTTGATCTGATGATTTAGTACTTTTAGAGCGTATTTGATTTAATTTCTGTGTTAATGTGAAGCTATTAAGGTTTATGAAATATAATTGGATGCCAAATCAATTCTAATGAGTTAATGAAAGAAGATATGGAAGGGATCAAGAGATCAAAGGAAGTAGAGTTGAATTAGGAAAGGAAAAACTGCTAAATAAATCTGAAATTCTGCAGCTACGTCCACTAAAATGAAAATAACTACAAATCAGATATGATTTTGGATTAGCCTCTAAAGAGTTAGATATATCTTTATGATGTGGTCGTTTTGATATAAAGTGGGCGAAGATTAGCCCAATAACGAAGGAGATATGACCAAAACAGTGAGCAGTGATTATCCTCTCCTATATTTTAGGAAACGAATTTGAATTGGAAAAGAATTCCATTTACTTTCCTTCTACTCCAAGATTTCAACCTAGGGTCAGCTAAACACCTATAAATACCACCTATTATCATTTTAAACATGTCCGTGCTCAGCCTTTAATTATTATTACTCTTAGAAGTCATCCATAACAGCAAGAAGACTTGTAGAGATGAAGACAAGAAGTTGGAAAGTAGTAAACTCCTCTTCTCCATCATCTCCCTCTATCATTAGGGTAATTTGTTTTAGATTCTTTAGCTTATCTTTGTTTCTAATTACTTTTATCCTTAGTTTATTTCTATGTCTTTAGATATGAACTAATTTTCCCATAGCTTGGGTTTGCATATGTATGATCTTTGATTTCTAATTCTTTATTTTCTTTTATATTATTTGGGATTAAATTTTAAATTGATTAAGCTTATTATACCATATATTTGTTTTATGTGCTTTGAGATGGTCACCCGGAAGTGGTGTTAAACTATTGAAACACCACATAAACGTCTAGTATGTGTGAGTGATCCAAAAGGGCTTGCCTAACTAGATACTCTCTAGGGTTTGAGATTAACCACCGATCATTGCGCAGGGTCCCCTTACCCAAGTCCTCTGGTAATTGTTTGGTCGCCACCTAAGTCCACCCGGAAGGGGGTTAGGAGGAATATAGATTCCTGGCTACTTACTCTAAGAGATTTTCTCACCCATATAACTAGAATATTGATTTAAAATGATAAGTGCATGCTAGCAACCTAATTATATTTTTCATCTCTATTCTTTTAGTATTTATATATTTAACTATTATCCTCCAAATCTGAAAACCAAATAATTGTTATTACCTTTATTGTCTTTTTATTTTAACAAGTAGATTCTCCTACACTTCTCTATATACACAAGTAGATCTAACGGATAAAATCCATGCAAACGAACTTTACTTACTAACTAAACTTGCAAACGATCTGTAATACTTGCAGTGAGTTTCTCGTGGTAGTCAAGGGTGTGTTCTTTATTATTAGCTTTATTTATCTGTTTATTCACATCTTTGCCCCCACCAGGTAATGATGAATATTCTGTGATCCACTGGATTAATTTGAATATGGTTTCATCCCCAATGATTAATGGAAGGTTAGGTATGAAAAATAGAAGCTTTTAATTTATCCCTTTTAGCCAAATAGGCTTGGTCTATTTTTAACAACCTTGTGTCCCTAGTGTTCCAAGTCCTAAAAGGGATATATTTCCAAAATGATGATTTTTTACATTCTCCCTTACTTAGGGGAGCCTCCTAGGTATGGAATGGAATAGTATTTCGAAAGGGCGTGAATTTCTTAAACAACATCTGATCAGACCTATTGGGGATGGCCACTACACTTTAATTTGGGAGGATAATTGGACAGGTAATTACCTGACTAAACCTCCCCATTATAGTGATGATCCTTCTTTTCCTATATACGTGGCAGACCTAATCCACACCACTACTAAAACTTGGAAGGTTGAGCTAATCCAATCCTTAGTCCCCCCCCCCCCCCCCCCCCCCCAAATATAGCCTCTGAGATCATCAAGCTCAATATTCCATGGGTTGAAGGACTAACTGAATATGTTTGGTCATATAACAAACATGGGCATATACTTGCAACTCAGGCTATTCATTTGCGGTAGAAACCTTTATCCTACCTCCAAGTTTTCCTACTCCCTATGTATTTCCTAATCAGGACATCCTTTCTCTGTGTTAGGCCTCTAAGGCCCCTCCCAAATTTATATTCTTTCTCTGGAGAGTTCTTCTAAAAGAAATAGATTTTTAAGAAGCTGTTCTAATTCCAATTTGTGCAATATTTGCCTCAAATGGGAGGAAAATATTGAGCACATGTACTTACACTATGAGTGGACTAGGAAATTGTGGTGCATGCCACGTATTCATGCAGTGTTGATCCCCTTTCTAAGGCAGATCTAAATAGTTGGATAGGGAATTTACTTGATAAAGTCCATACTAAGAAGGATAAAAATAATTTATTACTTACCATTATCTCTTGTTTATGGACTATCTGGATTGTGCGTAATAAGAAAGTCATTGAAGAGATCCCTATCAATTTTGATACTTTTTTAGCCCTAATGAATTCTACTTGAAGGGACATTTTTTGAAATGAAGGAGAAAGTTTGGAGAGTCCCCCATACACCCCTGTTGTTAAGACCCCCTCTTGGAAATCTTTATCCCCAGCATGGATTCCACCCCCAGCTTGAAGTTAAGATCAATGTGGATGCATCTTTTTTCTCAGAAAAAGTCTTTTCTGCCGCCGTGGCCCGTAATAGTAATGGCGAAGTTGTTTCTGGTTTTGCTATGAACTCCTCCGCCTGCTCTAGCTTTGAGGCTGAAGCAAAGGCACTTCATAGCACCTTACGACTTGCCATTGACAAAGTCCCAACATGCACCAGTATCGAGACTGATACAGAAGCAGTTTTTTATGCCGTGCACTCCTCCAGCGTGTTTTGTTCTTGGAAGAACAAGCCAACCCAGTAAGATATTAGAAGCATGACTAAAGCCCACCCAAATATATAGATTCGTGGGATTAAAAGAACTGCTAACATGGCTTCGGATTGGATAGTGAAGGTTTTTTCTAAATTTTCTCTACCTATTATTTCAATGTGTAAAATTTACCTTTTGATCTTGAAACTTCACTATGTAATGACGTTAATACTTTTGTTTTGGCTGGAGTAGGCTAACTACACTAGTTCTCCCTATCTATAAAAGTTTATTCTACCTAAAAAATGTATTATATTCAGCTTGTGACATTATTTTAGTAGTCTTGTTTTGGTTTAACTCGAAAAATACTTGTAAAACACTTCCGGGGGGTGGGTCAGGGCGTGGGGAGGAGCGACACATCCCTAGTTATGGGTGGTTGTCTACTAATGATAATGACTTGTTACTTATTATTACAGATCACATAACGATTAAAACTTATATTTTAATATTGATTTGAAAATATACGAATTCCAGTTACAAAATATTGTTATTGAAATTTATGGATAAAGATTATTGTTAATTTACAATCTCAATTTTATATGATGATAATAACACATATCAAGCGTGGATCATGTAGAAGAGAGAAACACTCAAATATAACGAGTAAATTTATTAAATTTAGATTAATTTTTGAAAAATTCGTATGTAGATCTTAATTAGGGAAAGAATTGGAAGATCGGGACACTTAAATATTATTATTTCGAATTTATTAGGTTATAACTGGTTAGACCTTAACCAATTGAGGTTAGTTTAACTGCACAAAACCTTGGTGTATTAAAAAAAACTAGTTAGACCATTTGGAGCTAACAAAGATCGACATCTAAGACTGTTTGACTTATTTTCCTAATAAAAAATTTCTAAATAAGTCCAAAAAAAAATCTCTAAATCCTTCAGTAAGATACTAATTAACCATGTAGCTCATAGAGCTTTTTAGAATATTCTCTACAAAACATTATTATTCTGGTGTGTGATGGAAAATAGTTCCTAAGTTGTCATTATTGCTGCAAATCCTACAGTAAGCTGGTAGTGATCTGATGTACTAAACTGCAATAAAGAATATAGTACAGCCATGGGGAATTTGGAATTTTATTTATTTCATACAAGAACCTTCATTTAAGTTATAATAATAGATAATATAAAATATTTATAGACATAAGCCCCCACAAAATATTTATTGAAGTCCCCACAAAGCAAATTTTAAATAGCAGAATTAATAAAGATAAGATAAGACCTTTCTAAAATATATTATTGATGTAAACCCATGAAAACTGAGTAGTTTTAAGGCATAAATCACATGAAAAAGATCTCTAAACCACCCAATTAATCTCCTATTACAATTATAATAATTTAAAATACTCTTAATTTACAAAACCATACTAAATTACCATCATCATGACAATTACCTAAAATAAAAAGCATAACATAATACTAAGTTAATTCCTTCCTCAGTCACTGCCTATTACATCAAGATTTTTCAGAAATTCCAAAGGCTATCAAGATCCTGCGGTACCATGGAAGTTGATGGAGCATCATGATCTTGAATTAACTTTTTTCCACGATCAAGATTCGACATTCCAGAAGAAGTTTCAGCGTTCATATCATTGCTGAGAACAGTTTCTTGTGAGATACTAAGCAACTCTTGCTCTCTTTTCAAGCATTGTTCCATGTTTGGACCATAGTTTCCTAATAGAGCACTCAGATTTGTATGATCTTGCATTTGAAATTGATAATTCCCAGGAATCTGTGCTTGTTGACCCCATTGAGATGGATTTGAAACAGAACTTTTACCAAACATGCCCACAGAAGTTAAAGAACCTGGAAAAGTCTGATTGTTGAAAGAAGTTATAGCATCTAGCTGATTTTTCTGGGCATTGATTGAGTTGGAGAAGCAGTGCACATGGCTTGATTCGGATAGAAATTGGTTCAAATTGCCACCATTAGTGGTGGCAGAATCCATTAATGGTGGAAGATTCAAAGGAGCTATTTCATTAGCGATGGAACTTATTTGCTCAAGCCCTGGAATCTGGACCTTTTTTCCACCTGAGTTTTTGCTAAACACCCTACATATCACCCAATCGTTCTGCAAAAAAATCAAAGTAAAAAAATCGTTACCATAAATGGACCTGGAATTAATTTTAACCACGTTTAATTGCACCATTGGTCATTGTGTGTCGAATATAGAAAATATACTACAACACTACCCTTTTACAAGGTATATTTGCTACTTTCTGAAAAGCAAAGTGGTATATTTCCTAGTTTTAGAAACAAATAAGGGACCAATGGTGCAATTAGAAAAATAAAAACAGAGGATTATTATATTAAACATGATCAATACCTTAGAGGATTTCGGCAGATTTTGAAGACAGAATTTTCCTTCTAATCGATATTCATGGCTTACCCAATTAGTTTTCTCACCTTTTGGAGCTCTTCCCTTATAGAAAACAAGGGTTTTCTTCATTCCAACTAAAGTTTTCTTCCTGTAAATCTCCTTATCTTTTCCTGTAGCTTTCCAGTAACCTGAAGCTGTTGCTCTGTTAGTCCTTAATCCTGTTGGATATTTCTTGTCCCTTACACAAAAAAAGTACCATTCCTTTTCCCCAATCTTAGCTCTCCCTGCAAGAAATCACAATCGAGATAAATTAAACAAACATAAACACGAGATATATAAATTAAATATCTTACATGGTAATTCCCATGGCTCAACTTTGTTCATATCAACCTCTCCTATAGCTCGAGCTGTGAAGTTGCCATCGAGAACTTTTTTTGAAAGATAATGGGTGATCAACTCCTCATCGGTCGGATGAAAGCGAAAACCAGGCGGTAATTCCATTTGTCGTTGTTCGGTAACATTAACAGCTCCAGAAAAGTTCTCCATGATCACCTAAAAAAAACTCTATATTGTGAGCAAACTATGAAAATGGAATATAGATTTCAATAAGGAAAGCTATGTTGATTTCAATGATCCTATTACGGTATATATCATTTGGTTTTGATGAAATCCAAGAAAGATTTAGTAATTAAAAAAATAAGATATGCACTAATTTATGAAAAAGCTAAGAAAAAGTCTGATAAAGATGAAGGAAAAGCTAAAAGATGAGATACTAGTAACTGAACCTGAAAGTTTGCAAATTGTTCAATGAAAAAGTAGTGTGGAGGAAAACATAAAGCCCATAAATAATGGTGTCTAAGGGAGGAAGATACGTGATATATAAGCAACTGGGGAGGAGGTTGTTTTTGGGTTTTTCCTATGTATGCTGTAATAATTCTATCTTGACCAAATACAGGTAATATCAAGTTCTTTTAGCTATGCATGTAGTAAAGAGGGGAATTCGTCAATATTTCATTAATTACCCATATAATTTAATGTGAAATTGACTTCTTAGTTATGTAAATTGCACATTTGTCCCTTATATTATGAAATATGTCAAATATGGAAAATGTTTAAATTATCTTTATATGAAGAGAACTAATTAAACCAATTTCAACCCCATATAAATCTTACTAGATCCACCCCTAATTGTAACACACAACCGTACTGATTTGGAGTACCATCGTCGATATTGCTTCGTTCTGGGATGTCCACTGTGGATCACCACCTCACGGTAGAGGTCGATGTGAGGTAACGCGGTTAGGATTTGACTAGTGTGGTGGATTGGGATGTTGGTGTGGTGGGAGAGGGGGGGGGGGAAGAAAAAACAAAACATATGTTAAAAACAACTCAGATATAAAGAAATTGAAATACAAAAATAAAAAAAGAGGTATAGTTTGACGTTTTCTGTAACGTGGTATATTTATGTTTTTTGCATAGCATAAGGACCCGGGATGCAATTTACTTTACTATTATTCATATTTAATTGTGCAAATATTACTTCAATTGTAACGTCATAGCGAGGAAAAAGTAAACGGTGTGTGATTTTAATAACTAGTTTAGTACACGTATGTGTAATTAAGAGGTGAATGCACCGTAATGGTAGATAAGGCAGAGTAAATGCACATAAAGGAAGGTGTGTGTGTGTGGTTTTAATAACTAGTTGAGTATACGTATGTGTAATTAAGAGGTGAATGCACCGTAATGGTAGATAAGGCAGAGTAAATGCACATAAAGGAAGGTGGGTAGGAGGATGGTCGAAAAAGAAAAAAAGAAAATTGAGTAGGACGGGAAAATAAATGATTGTGCCACGTTAGCCCTATGAAACTTCTTCAACGTCTATCAAGTATTGCAATTGCAACATGTGAAAAGGAAAGTGTATAAACACCACACGAGAACAAGTCTTTTGATGGCACTTCTAGACTCAAGTTAGTAAATGGTTAAGAAGGAGTCCCCCAGATAGAGCCTAGTGAGGATAAATTATAAGAAAGTTTAGTTGTTGTTAAAAGATAGATCACGACTGGATCGATTACCTCTATATCAAGGTCACATGCTTATATACCTCAACTGCTGTCTACAACCAAGACGATTCATAAAGAAATATGAAGGGGGACGTTGTATGACCACTTATAGTTGATCGTGGGTAACTAATTCCTAAGTAGTAAATTATAGGTTACTAGCCTCTTGGACTCATCGTCCTGGGTAAATAGCTACATGAAATGCATGAACCGTTTGCGTGATCTACGCTTGGTGGAATATGTGGGGAAAGCATGTATGATTGGTCACTTGAGTCAGATGAGTGGTCGATACAATTCAAAGTCATGACATGAAAAAGACAAGGGTGTATTTAAGTGTTATCAATTACCTCCTAAGTTTTATAGAATTTCTTTTGCATTAGGTTTCATTGGACACAATTAACATAACATCACTCAGAAATGTAAATGCATATCTTTTGATTTTCATAGGATTGCTTTATTAATATGACTCCATGTATCTGCGAGTATTGACGGAGAAAGATTGCACTGATAGAGGATGGAACATCACACTTGGGGGGGTTCCTAAAGTGGAATTATCATCGGAAGTCAAATCATCTAAAATGATGATTTTTAGACACTCTCTTTATACAATTGGTGTCGCCTAGGGTGTGATAAAAATAAGATCAATTTAAGTATGGAAAACTATGCACTCTCACCCTAGACAGGCACAGTACTGCAAGTATTACAGGACGTATGCAAGTTTTAATGATAAGTAGAGTTCGTTCTCAGGGACTTAAGTGTGTTAAACGCGTAGGAACAGATAACGAGTAAAAGTAAATAACTAGAAGACAGTAAATAAATATTTGGTTTTTCGAATTTATGAATTAAAACTAAATTAAAACTAAGAAAATAAAGACAATAAAGTAAAAGATTAAGAATATGAGATGAGAAGTATAGCTTAGGTTTTGCTAGTATGCACTAATCCTTCTAATTCTATCTATAGATCTAGTTCATAAGGGAGAATATTAGCTCTTGGTAATACTTAGTCAGGATTCTAAATTCCACTACCTTAGACCTTGAGAGCGACTAAGGGGGCTACGTCACAACCAAGAAGTGATTTAAAATAGGGTTATCAAACGCCACTAAGGCCCTAAGCAAATACTGCAAGTCTTGGTGATACTGTGGTTAAAACAAACCTTAATGACTATCTAATTAGAAGTATGTTTTGTCAGAACTGCTATCGACACTAGACATTATGTGGTGGTTCAATAGTTAAACACCCTGTCAAGGAGAACATCTAACTACTCTTAAAACAATCCTAAAGTGATCAATTCTAGGAAAGACATTAAATCAAAACACATAAGCAAATATAAAGTAAGTAGCTAATATCAGATTAAAACATATAATTCCCAAAGAAACTTAGATAGAAGAATTAGAATTCATAGATTATACATATGCAAAACCCAAGCTATGGGAGGTTTAGTTCATACCTGAAGGAAATAAACTAAAAGAAATAATAAAAGACATCATCTTGCTCTCTACAATAAACTGGAAGAATAAAACCTTAAGAACTAATTACTATGAGGCAAGGATGATTTACAAGTGATATAAGGGTGTATTTATAGGTGTTTAGAAGACCTAATTCGTTTTCTTGAGGAAGAGTTAAGGTAATGGACTTCTAGCCCAACTCAAATTCGTATGGAAATAAAGATAAACACTGCTGCGTTGTTTTGGTCATAACTTCTTTATTATTGGTCCGATTTTGCTCCACAAGATACCAAAAGAATCGCAACAGAATTTCCTACGCCCTTTAGGAGTAATCTACCAAATTCGGCCTCTTTATTAGGTAAAAACGCCTATCTTTGCAGAATCCCAGATTTAGGCAGCTTTTCCTTTTCCATCTTTTTAGCAATTCTTTCCTTATCTCCAATTACCATGCATATCTCTTTCCATAAGTTGTTGTCTTTGACTTGGACTCTAATTAAACTCCATAATTATCTTTAAAGCTACACACTAAATAAACAATTAAACCCAATATGCTCTAAAAACATTATTTCTACAAATCAAGACACAAAATAGGAAAGTGCACTAAAACTCAAGAAAATCGACATTATTGACTTCTAAAACACTAAAAATGATGTTTCATCTTAACATAAATCTATCACAAATGAGGAGACATCAAGACCCCCAACTCAAAGTTGTATCGTCCCGATACAATAAAAGATAAAACAAAGGGAAGTCTAGAAATACACTCTTATAAAATTCTCAACACAAGGGAAAAACATAGCAGAATATATAGAATAAACCTAAAGCACATAACTCAGAAAATTTCATGCAATAATATTCATAAACTACATACCTGTACACTTCTTATATCCACAGTCAACACGGCTTGATTTCAAGATCAGATTAGTTTCGCAATGTAAGAAGGATTGGGACTTTACTCAGTTCCCCTTGAGAGCTATAGATTGTTCATCAAACCTTACTAGTATCCAATAATCCACTTAACTAATCTCTAATGGCTCAATCACTTCTCAATTACATAACAAAGAATCACAAGGTCTTTAAGGTTGTAATGTAGGCTTAGGGACGGTATGATCATATATTTGGATAATTTGGAGTGAGCTTTTGGCTCTCTCCTCACTAGCCATCAACGAATCGCCCTAGAGCTTGAGTTACTCTCATAAACGTTTCTCACTCAACCCAATGAATTCCTTGATGCACAATTTAGCATCCCCAATAACCCAATTAAGCTTTAAGATGTTCACATAAAAATCCACTTTGCCGGTCCGAATATATATATTTTCTTTTCTTTTCAAATCAATTCTCTTTTCTATAGCTATGACTCTCTTTTAATGTTGAGATATCACGCTAATTTTCTCATATATATATATTTTTTCTTTTAATGCCCTTGTTGGCAAAATTAGCTCGAAGCTTCTTTTTCATTCACTATTACCCCGGCAAAGGGTTACAATACAATTCTGTAAAACATCCTCAATATAAAGCACAAAGCACAATTTATAAGCTCAAAAATCCCAACATAATAACAATTCCCAGAATGGTGGACCCACCACCCCAAACTCAAGCTCTAAAACAACTGTCTAAGCATCGCGATTCGAGTGCGGTCATATGGAAAAGTCCTAAAATCTAAAGGATATGGCTTATAATGTGTTTCAATAAAAAGGCTTTAGAAAGGCTAGAAGGGGCTAAGAAGGATATAACTTTTAAACTCAAAAATCACAAGGTGAGAAGGTATAAAAAGGCTTCAAAGGCTTAAAAATATGAAAGAACCGCCTTGATCACTTTCTACACTATGTAATTTAGAAAATTTCTTACCTTTAGCACTCTCATCAAATGGTTTTTCAACTAGCTTGGATCTCACGGCCTACACACTTTCAAGGTTCCCTGAGATCGAACATACTTTCTATCGCATTGCTCACTAATCTTTCTTTACTATCAACGTGTGTTTTCCTGCAAATACTCAAAGTATACAAATACATAGCTCATAAACATATCACTTACTATCATTAACCTACTGAGCTTATGCTTTCAAGCTATTAAACACACTCTACATCTAATTCCCATGCATCAAAAATTTTAATTT
Source organism: Nemophila menziesii (assembly GCA_029959085.1). Lineage (NCBI taxonomy): Eukaryota > Viridiplantae > Streptophyta > Magnoliopsida > Boraginales > Hydrophyllaceae > Nemophila > Nemophila menziesii. The sequence goes on from JARWIR010000008.1 coordinate 28,338,525, forward strand.
CACTCAAAAACTGAAAAATGGAGATGAGAGACAACGAATCCCCACACCCCCAACTCAAAAATGAGCCGTGTCCCCACGACTCGAAAAAGACTCGAAAACAGAAATTAAAATTAGCAGATAGACATATTTACAGAAATGGTAAGGAAGAAAGAAAACATACTCTCGAGGCTATTGCCTCGCATCATTGATATCCAAGATTGGAATTGCTGGATCTTTCGTTAATTGCTCAAGGAGTTTCATGATGTGCACTTGATTAGCATTGATTTGTGCCACATCATTGACTAAGGAAGTTTGAGCTGCTTCAAATTTCGTTAAACGCTCCTCCATCTTCTCTTGCCAATTTTGCTCCTTTTCTTCCTTCGAGGCTTGAGTAGAACCCGCTCTTCGAAGGCTTTCTCTGATCCAAGCATTATCAATATAACTCGTCTTAAACTCGAGTTTCTCTTCTTCACCCAATACTACATTCGCTTTTCGCACAAGACACGTGATCATAGTTGGAAATTTAACGTTATAAACCGATTTAGGAGAGACCGAGAATCGTATCACCTCCTCATAGATCAACTGTGCCACATCAACTTCTTCTCCTCTCAAAATACAGTCCAACAGTAGCGCGTTCTTCATAGTCACCTCCAAAGTTCGTGTGTTTCCAAAGACATTAGGGATAAGGAAATTATGCCAAATTCTAGCATCTGCTTGAAGATATTTGTAAGGCCAAGGTGCCTTCAATTCTCCCTTATGTAATTGCACTTTCTCCTTGTCTAACACATGCTCAAAAAGTAATTCCTTATCAAAGATTTTTCGTTTAGCAACTGCTTCCTCAAATTTGCAACAACCTTTCGGATTCTGAAACTTGAAGTGGTTCCTAATCTCCTCAACTGTGAAAGGAACTAACTTTCCTCTAATCGGAACACAATCACTATCTCGGCTAAAGAGGCCTAGATAGAACTCCAAAACTAATTCAGGACATAATTCAGAACGGCTTACCATGAACGTAGACCAACCCAACTTCTCACCAAGCTTAAAGAATCTCTTGTATTCTCCATCTCTAATTTCTTCCTTGAATACTTTCTCATAGGCAAAAGGTAGTTCTTCTAATTGTTTCTCCGCAGAAATCTTCAAGGCCTTTGAAGTATCCACTTTCTCTATAGGTATAGGATTTGTTTGAGGTAGTGTTCTTTCCTTTGCATAAAAATAAAGCTTTTTACCATTACTATCATACGAAGGTTTCCCACTCTTCAATTTATCTTTACCCTTTGATTTAGAACTAGCTCCTTTGTCAATTGATTTCTTCTTGTTTAAATCCAATCCCTTGTTACTCTTCACCTCCCTCTTGCTAGATAAGATTGATGTTCTATTAGTCATCTTCAATTAACCCCCAACTCAAAGCTTTAGCAACCCTTGAAAATTAAACTCTTGAATTAATGGATGAACAAGCTTGATTTGTCCTAGGATGGGTGAATTGGTGATGAATCTCTATGTGGGTGAGGATGATTTGTAATGGGTAGGCTTGGATTTTAGAAATTGTGTGATGAATTTGTGAAATTTGGCTCTTTGATTCTTCAATTTGAATGAATTTGGTGATGATTGGTAGCTTGATTCTCTCTTGTAATGATGTGGAGAGAAGGTTTGATGTGTTTTCCTTGATGATTGGGTAGTGTTTTGGTGATTGGTGAAGGTTTTGATGAGCTTCAATGGAGTTAGGAGAGTTGTGCAGTAGAAAGAGAGGGTTAAGGTTTAATAAATTCGGAATAATAGCTTCAATACCTCCTTTATAACTCAATCCCGTAACTTTCTCTCTCCTCTGGCGGCGCTGCGGACTACCCCTGCGGACCATGGGGTGCACCGCGGGGTAGTCCGTGACATCTGATGCTCGAAAATTTTTGCTTACTGACTTAAACCCGTGGTAGGACCCCGTGGTACGGGTTTTTTGGCTCGCGGACTAGGGTCCGGTGTACCGCGGGGTACACCGCGGCTTCTGTAGCTGCTCCGTCAAAATACCCGTGGTAGTCAACCCGTGGTACGGGTTTCTGGGGCGCGGACCATGGCACGGTGCACCGCGGGGTGGTCCGTGGAATTTTTTCGTGTTTCTGACCTAAACCCGCGGTAGCTACCCATGGTACGGGTTTTGACCTCGCGGACCATCCCTGCGGACCATGGGGTAGTCCGTGAGGGTAGTCCGCGGGGTGCTTTCTTGCGCTCCAAAAATTTTCCTCGCGTTCCCTAACTTGATTTCTCCGATTCCTACACACCAAAAACACTAATACCTTTCTCAAATATGCATTATCAACTAAAAACAACTAAAATAAACTTAAACTAAGAATGTAAAAGACATGAAAACATAAAAAAACTTCGGGTTGTCTCCCGAACAGCACTTTTGTTTAACGTCTTTCAAAGTTAGACGTGTTACCTCTGTCAAGATTTGCGAATATAGCCTCCCCAACAACGAGTAAGGCTATGAACGTCAACTAATCTGCGCTTGACCCCAGTTTTGGGGCGAATTTCTATCACCTTGGCTGAAACAACTTTAGTGACAATGAATGGTCCCATCCACGAGTCTTTGAAACTTCGTGGCCTGTTCTCGCGTTTGTGGGCTTTCCATAGGACTTCATGGCCAACCCCAAACTCAATGTTTGGCTCAGTATCCACAGGTTTTAAGTGGATCTCCTCAGGAGGGACTTTGTGATGTGAAAGGCTGTGGATGATAGGTACGGTGGGATCCAACTTCCTCGGTTTCTTACCCAAGACATAGAAGGTCTCGGATACATTTTTAGCATGAAGGGTGATGGTCCCATCTTGGAAGTTGATCACACTTTGACTTGTGGCCATGAAAGGCCGTCCAAGTATGATCGGAACCTGCTTATCTGCATCAAACTCAAGAATAACAAAGTCAGTAGGGATGGCGATATTACCTGCACGGACTAAGACGTCCTCCACTGTTCCCCACGTCCTCTTCACTGAGTTGTCAGCAAACTGCAACTTCACTGGAGTTTTCTCTGATTTTTGAAGTCCAAGTCTCTCGAACACGGACTTAGGCATAAGATTCACACCAGAACCCACATCGTACATTGCTTTCACTTTGAGCCTACCATGCAATTGAATAGGAAGGTTGAAACTTCCCGGATCTTTAAGCTTAGTGGGTAGCTCTTTCTCACTTCTTCTCGAAACCCTCAGGTTCTCTCTTGGGATCTCTACACTCGCCTCTTTCTCAGGAATAACTTGCGTAAAAACTTGTTGCGGTGTAAGTCCTCTCTTCGCAATCTCAAGCATTTGGGCGTTGATATTTTCAGGTTGGTACGCCTCTACAAATGTCTTGAGAATAGTGTCATCTTTAGGATTTGTATCAGGAATAGTTGATGACACTGGTTGAACACTAGGTGGCGATTCCACCTTCTCTTCTTCTTTCTCCTCTAGCACAGCAGGTGCCACTTCATCTTCTTTCGATTCTTCTTTTGAGGCTTCTTCCTCTTTCTCTCTTGCTAACTCCGCTGCATACTCTACCATTGATCGCATCTCCTCTTGCACCTTTTTCAGTAGCTCTATGAACTCGTCTCTCTCTTCATCGCTTTCCAGATGATAAACTTCTAGACAGTCGGACTCCTCGGGGTTAGACTCGGTTGGCTCTTCTTCAATACTGGGAACTTCCACGGCACTAATGGCAGCATGTGGTGCTTCCTCCTTTTCTTTTTCGATTTCAAGGCATATAGCCTTGCAAGCTTCGAACACAACATTGTTTTCACCTCCTTCGATTGCCTTTACTTCCTTTTGTTCTGTTAGATGCTTGTTTATTTGGGCTAATTGAGTATTTAGCATCTGAAGTATGGCATCGTGTCCTCTGACCTTTTCTTCTTGAGCGTTTACAGTGGTGTTCAAACGTTCTAGAGCTTGTACTATCTGTGTATTGTCCATAGACCCTTCTTGCGGATACTGAGGTAAAGCTTTTTGGTCTAAAGTATCGGTATAGGCGTCTTGAGCAGGTTGTTGTGGAGGAGTAGGTCGATTCTGATATTGGTTTTGGTACTGACCTCTCTGTTGGTAAGAGTTGTTCTGGGGTCGCGATTGATATTGACTAGGATTAGCGGCCCCTTGTGGATTTGAATACTGCATACCCGGATGGTTGCGGTTGCCCCATCGGTTAGATATGAAGTAAACAGATTGCGGATTTGATTCACACTCTTCCCATGAATGATCGTTAACTCCACATTGTTGACAACCTTGTGCCTCTTGAACTACCTTTGTAGCAGCTAAATTCTTCTCCATCGCGATTCTCAGCTCCTTGATTTGATTTTCTAACGAGGATATTTGAGCTGAGTTCGCGGTTTCTGCATCTAAACGAAGCGTTCCTCGGGTCTTTGCTGCAGAAGCTCGCGTTGAAGGCCAACTTCTTTCTTGTTCCATAATATTTTCTAACACCTCGGAAGCTTCATTGTGATTCATGGACACAAAATTACCCTTTCCAATGTTATCCACCTTGTCTCTACCCTTGTCATCAAGACCTTCATAGAATATAGCAAGTTGTAGAGCAGGTGTATAACCATGGAGCGGACATCTAGCTAATTTTTGTTGAAACCTTGTCCATGCTTCTCCCACTGTTTCTCCATCTTCTTGAGAAAATCTTGCAAGCTCGGTTTGATCTTTAAGTCTCATGCTCTTCGGATAAAATCGGTTAAAGAATGCGGCTTGAAGCTCTCTCCAAGAGTGAATGGTTCCATGTGGTTGTCTTTCTAGCCAATCGCTAGCTCTTCCGGTCAAGAAAAACGAAAACATATGACAATACAGTTGCTCGCGTGTAATGCCAGGAGTAATGTAGGCATCACAAATCTGCATAAACTTCTGAATCGCTTTTACCGGATCTTGAATTGCAGTACCAGTATAGAGTCCGAAACTTTGAAATTGACTAAGCATACCCGGATCGGGTCTAAATTTGATATTCGGAATCTCAGGAGGGCGGTAACCGATGGGTTGAACATGGAATGGTATGTTAAGGCCAGGTAGATCTTGTTCAACTCGGTTTTGTTGATTATTCTGCCCATTACCTTCTCCTACTGGCAGTTGTACACCAGGTGGAACAAACGCAGGAGGTCCTCCTGGTGCAAAGTAAACTAACTCCGGATCATTGTCTTGAATGTCTGCCATAGTTCTTCTTAAGGCTCTTTCCTTACGAATTCTTTTGTTATAAGCTCTGAAGCTCCTCTCAGGCTCCGGTAAGGGAGGCCAAGAATTAAACACTGTGAAAACCTGAAAAAGACTAAAGCAAACCACAAGCGTAAATCTGGAAAAATAAAAACTAAAACTAAACTAAAAACTGAAAAGTAAAAACTAATTAAAAACTAAAACTCGAAATAGATAACCCACACGCTAACGAGACACAAGTCCCCGGCAGCGGCGCCAAAAACTTGGTGTCGCCTAGGGTGTGATAAAAATAAGATCAATTTAAGTATGGAAAACTATGCACTCTCACCCTAGACAGGCACAGTACTGCAAGTATTACAGGACGTATGCAAGTTTTAATGATAAGTAGAGTTCGTTCTCAGGGACTTAAGTGTGTTAAACGCGTAGGAACAGATAACGAGTAAAAGTAAATAACTAGAAGACAGTAAATAAATATTTGGTTTTTCGAATTTATGAATTAAAACTAAATTAAAACTAAGAAAATAAAGACAATAAAGTAAAAGATTAAGAATATGAGATGAGAAGTATAGCTTAGGTTTTGCTAGTATGCACTAATCCTTCTAATTCTATCTATAGATCTAGTTCATAAGGGAGAATATTAGCTCTTGGTAATACTTAGTCAGGATTCTAAATTCCACTACCTTAGACCTTGAGAGCGACTAAGGGGGCTACGTCACAACCAAGAAGTGATTTAAAATAGGGTTATCAAACGCCACTAAGGCCCTAAGCAAATACTGCAAGTCTTGGTGATACTGTGGTTAAAACAAACCTTAATGACTATCTAATTAGAAGTATGTTTTGTCAGAACTGCTATCGACACTAGACATTATGTGGTGGTTCAATAGTTAAACACCCTGTCAAGGAGAACATCTAACTACTCTTAAAACAATCCTAAAGTGATCAATTCTAGGAAAGACATTAAATCAAAACACATAAGCAAATATAAAGTAAGTAGCTAATATCAGATTAAAACATATAATTCCCAAAGAAACTTAGATAGAAGAATTAGAATTCATAGATTATACATATGCAAAACCCAAGCTATGGGAGGTTTAGTTCATACCTGAAGGAAATAAACTAAAAGAAATAATAAAAGACATCATCTTGCTCTCTACAATAAACTGGAAGAATAAAACCTTAAGAACTAATTACTATGAGGCAAGGATGATTTACAAGTGATATAAGGGTGTATTTATAGGTGTTTAGAAGACCTAATTCGTTTTCTTGAGGAAGAGTTAAGGTAATGGACTTCTAGCCCAACTCAAATTCGTATGGAAATAAAGATAAACACTGCTGCGTTGTTTTGGTCATAACTTCTTTATTATTGGTCCGATTTTGCTCCACAAGATACCAAAAGAATCGCAACAGAATTTCCTACGCCCTTTAGGAGTAATCTACCAAATTCGGCCTCTTTATTAGGTAAAAACGCCTATCTTTGCAGAATCCCAGATTTAGGCAGCTTTTCCTTTTCCATCTTTTTAGCAATTCTTTCCTTATCTCCAATTACCATGCATATCTCTTTCCATAAGTTGTTGTCTTTGACTTGGACTCTAATTAAACTCCATAATTATCTTTAAAGCTACACACTAAATAAACAATTAAACCCAATATGCTCTAAAAACATTATTTCTACAAATCAAGACACAAAATAGGAAAGTGCACTAAAACTCAAGAAAATCGACATTATTGACTTCTAAAACACTAAAAATGATGTTTCATCTTAACATAAATCTATCACAAATGAGGAGACATCAACAATACACGGTAAAAAAATCCCCTTTTTCATCAAAGACAGAGTAGAAAATTAAAAAAGAATAGCAAAGGTTCTTTGAAGCAACACAAGTTGAATCAAGACTCGTTACTAAATTATGTATTTTTTTCAACGTCTTCCTAATTTCATAATTTTACACTTATTATGTAGTAATAATGATGAAGGAGATATTGTAAAATCTATAGGGAAACCTAAAGTACGATATAATTAGGAAGTGTTATCAGTGAGAAATAAAGTGTTAGGAGTTTGTTGGTTGTGAAACTCTAGATTTACATGTCATTACACTTGACCTTAGAAGAGACCAAAATGTTCAACCTGTTTTTTCTCCATTAACTAAGTTTGGTAGGGATAAACAATCTAGTGAAAATGTCTCCCTTCCTAGTAAGTGCTCTAAGCCTCACTAGTGCCTAGGAATCACAAAAATAGGACTCCATACAATGATATAGCATGTGTCTCACTAGGACATAGTGGCCTACGTATGCACACAATTTGCGAGTGTTCCAAGGATCATCTAGTAGAGACTTGTTAGTTAGACACTAGCGCATGGAAGTTACCCATCTTGATTCCATATCAGTAGGTGTTACCATCAACCTTGGATTGCATTAAGCTTGTTTTTTTAGTTGTTGAGGGGTGACACCTTCATATGACCGGTTTCTTAAAACTATCATCGTTAGTGCATAATCAAATGTGTTCCCTCCTCAAGGAACATGAGTTATGGAAGTGGATTGAAATGAAGTAGGAAGCCATAACATTGTTTTTGTCCCACAAATTCTCTGTTAACTTGACCAACAACAATATAGGAGTCGTATGTGACTTGAACATGAAGAGTCTAAAGGGATATGGAAGCCTAAAGACAAATATTAAGCTCTTCTTAATTGTTTGAGGCTTTGAAGTTGTGTCAGATTGGGAATAGAATATTTGTTTCTTCCGAGCTAGTAAGAGCATGTCCATACCTACTAATGGTTTTCCTTGATTCAGAATGACTAGAGGTACTTTCAACAATGAAATTTGCAAGAAATTGTCTTTTCTGGCGCTGCAAGATTTATATTGAAGATTGAACTAGTTAAGGTTCATGGATCTTTTGAGTAATTGTACTGGGACTTTGGGCTTAATGAATACTTATATTATTGGAATATTTGTGTAAACCATCAGCTTATGTGCTTTAAGGTAAGGCTTGATCTTTTTAGTGATGAACAAGATTAAGGGACATCCACTAAATCAGAGTGTATTGAGTCCTGCTCTCCATAAGCATTTAATAATTCATTAAACCATGAATTGAACCCCTCTCTCTCTCTCTCTCTCTCTCTCTCTCTCTCTCTCTCTCTCTCTCTCTCTCCATATCTTCCCCCCCTCTCTCCCTCTCTCTCTCCCTCCCTCTATCAAACAAGGACCGATATCACAACATTTTGTATAGAGATACATATAAAGCTTCTTAGTTGGTTTGGGATTATCTAACAGCAATGGAGAAGCTAGGTACATATTCAGAGCCTTGAGTGATTATTGACATTTTTCATCTTTATAAGTCTTTTGACTTGTGCAGGACTTTGTAGAAATAACACACTTTTAAGTAGATTTTGACATGAATGAATTAAGAGCTTCAATTTTCTTGTTAAGGATTGAACTTCTTTGATGGATCTAAGTGATGATAGATTGAGAGTCGTTTAGATCTTGTTGGGATTGATCTCAACTTCTCAATTACTAATCATACAAACTAAGTACTTACCGGAGGGCATACCTAAAGAATATATATCTGGATCCAGGCAGATGCCCATATTCCTCGTGAAAAAAAATGTATTCACTAGATCAACTAGGTTGTGTGGCTTATAATATGGTATTCTTACCTATTTATTAGGACATATTTGATCTATTCTTGTTACTTGATAATTTTTCAAGGTTTGTAGACTTCAAACCCTTGAATAGGAACGAGTTTAAAATTAAGATATTGCAACTAAATTAGATAGTGATTTTTTTAGCAGTTTCCAAAAGATAAAATTAAAGATTGGACCTTGACTTAAAATTTTGAAGATAAAACTCCCAGCAAAACCAACATAGGACACAAGGAAATTTCCTTCCCATAATTCAGGCTAGGTTAAGAATCTAGGAGGAAAGCAAGGAAATAGAAGAGTCAAAGAAAGACAAGAGTCCTATGAAAAGGGAGAATAGAAGATAATGATTTAAGAAAAAAGATTAATAAAAGACCCTAAGGTCAACTCTTGATTTATTCATTAGAGTCAAGACCAATTTTATGTAATTTTGTTTTATAAATAGACTCGGTCGGTATTAACGGCCCGCCATATTTATGAGTAGTTAAACACCATTACTTATGGAGTTTTAGATTAGGATTAGTGTAATCATGATCAATTTAGTATGAATAAGTAGGATTTATTTTGAGTATTTATTTACCGTTATCGTGATATGATACCTAGTAGTTTTCTGACACTCTATCATTGGATTCTTTTGGGAAATTTTTAAAAAAGTTGTAGAAACGTAAAACAAAACATGCACAAACCCAAATCTGAGAGATTTTGATTGAGAAAATCTCGTGGAATATTTCTCGGGTAGGAAGTTGATGAAGTAATTCACCCTGAATCTTAAGGTTCCCTGACTTATTCGACCAACTCCTAATTTTTTTGATCTTCTCATCTAGTATGTAATAATATCTCTCTAACATTGGTGGACTCGCAATCACCTAATTTATGTTTTAGACAAAAGCTGGAGAAAAACGTATTTCTTCTTCTTTATTTCGGCCAAGGAGGTCCCCGGGAGGGAGAAGAGTTGTGATTGTCGAAATTCCTCTTCCGGAAATATGGTAAGAGTGATGTTTTATTTCTTTCCATCGTTATTATTCTCATGCAACTCAAACATCTTAATTAAACTAATGAATAAAACATTTTATAAATAATTTTATTATTTTAACTTATTTATTTAATATCCAAAGCTAATATTAAAATTTTCAATAAAATTTAATTTTGCATCAAAATATATTTGTTTGATAAATTATTTAATTGATATTCTATATAATTTTCTTATATCAATTAAACAAGGGTGATTGACTCATACAATCCACAGACTATTGTTAATTGTCCATCAAGTCCAACACATCCAAAAAGTCTGGATTACCCTTTTACTCAACATTATATCTTTTGATTTGGCAAAACTAACTTTCTAATCATATGCACCCAACCAATTAATATCAAAACAAAAAAAGAAAAAACTGCCAAAAACATTAAATTAAATTTATCAGATTTTCTGCCTGTTATAACTTAATTACTTTATGTTTTGTATTTTGTTATGGAAATTAAACACATGATTTATTAGTATTTGGGGTGTGGATTATCAATTTCAAAATAATGTATTGATTAGTTGTTGTGTATCATGTAATTCTTCCCATAAAAAAGACATAGGTTTGGCAGTGTATTTTTGTAGGTGCTTTAGTTATAATCAATAGTGTATGGTGGGGATGTATATGTACCACTAAATGTCGTTGGGTAATGTGTGCAATTTCGGTGGTGTGTTGTGAGAAAACAATAATGTGTAGTTTGGGAGCTAGAATAGAAATCAAAATGAGATAGGTTATTCTTTTATTTTAATTGTGCGTCTCTTGTAATTGAAGGCATGTGTAGTTTGTGCACAAAAACATTAAAAAATATAAACAGTGCTAAAAATGGTTAAGATTGAATATTATTGAAAAGAAAACAAAAAACTATTGAACAAAAGCAAATCGAAACAAAATGTCACCGATAATACGAGGTAAAATCATGTGGTGCACTAGCATTCACTTATTACGAAATAATCTCACAAGAAAAACGACGCTGCTCGAGGACCATTCTCCACCATCTTTAGCCGCCGCTCGAGGACCATTCTCCACCATCTTCATACTCACATTTCCACCAAGCCGCTATACTGCAAAAGAAAACCACCGTCACTCGAGGACCATTCTCCACCTTATCTGCCGCCGCTCGAGAACCATTACAACCATCTTTCGCCGCCGCTCGAAAAAAAATCTCATCACACTCACCTTCCCACTCATCTTCTGCCCGGTTGAGTTTCGTAAATCGGTGAGTTTATAACCATATGCGAATTATAGTGACAATAAAAAACTGTCCATCGCGTAATGCTTAACTTATGCGATTTAGATGATATGCACCAAAAATTGAATCTGTTATATAAGGTAATAATGACATAAAAATTAATTCGTTGAATGTAAGGGTGGAACTGGGATAATGCTAAAATGTTGGACCTTTTGGGTGTGTAATATTTAGGTGGATTGTATGGGGATGGGTTATTGAGTTTTTAGACTTTATTAGATAATATATCATTAAAAAATAATCAAACCCATTTATTATTCATATCATATAAACTATATTGTGATGATCCTAAAAACCCTTTAGCAACAAATAATTATTTGACATTTGTAGGAAGGACCAAACGACATATTTACCCCTAACTTATAAGTATACTGAAATAAATCCTTTGTATCTCATTAAACAATAATCAAACCCATTTATTATTCATACCATATAAACTATATATTGTGATGATCCTAAAAACCTTTTAGCAACAAATAATTATTTGACATTTATAGGAAGGACAAAACGACATTTTACCCCTGACTTATAAGTATACTGAAATAAACCCTTTATATATACTAAAATCGTGCAATGGAAACAAGATTGAACATCATCAGGTAAATAATTTTTATTACACAGGATCGATAGTATATGATCCTTGTCATTGACCTACCAAGATGAAATGACCAAATTATCCCTCTATCATTTCAGTAGTAAAATAATAAGTTTAAATCATGTATTCTATTCAGAATTGTACTCATATTACTTTCACATGTATTATTCGGTTAATCTCAAACAGCAACTCGAAATCAATGATATCATAATATGTATAACAGCATATTACCCCGTCAGAATTAGGTTAATCAACACAACCCTACCATGAAGTGGACATCTCATATATTCTTTTTTTAAAGATGTATGGGTGTCCGGGCCAGCTTACGCGCACCACGACTATTCCCATAGGAAATATACACGCCTCCTCATGCATACTCCCATTTAATCAGAACAGGTTCCCCATGTTCAGGGAGGGGACTCGAACCTTGCACCTCTTGCTTACCCCCTTTAAGGGCTCAAGAAATAACAAGGCTGAGGGGATTCACACCTGTATCTCCTAGATGAGACAGGCATCCTGGCCATTGAGCTAGCCCCAATGGTTCTCATACATTCTTTCTTGCTTGTACATGTCGTGACCAGTCAAGCCGTATATCCAGTATATATGTGATATAGGGTCCTGATTGGGATATTTAACTTTGGAAATTAAAAAATATTGTTAGAAGCGAGAGAAAATTAAATGCTTGATGAATAGTGGAGTCAACACATACATAACTATAATGGGGATAAAGCGTTGGGAGTAGATAAGACACAGTAAATGCCTACCGGGAGGTGGGTTAGAGGATGGGCTGGAAAATTTAATTGTTTTGAATATGAAAAAATAAAATTATTTAAAATTGGGAAAAAAGGTAACTGAAGTGCCAAATATTGAAAAAAAGGTGCATGGTAATGAAAAAGTAGAATGATTATTTTTTGATAGTATTTGAAAAAATGGGAGATAAGGAAGCGAAGAGAGTGGTTTTAGAGAAAGAAAATTACATTTCTCCTTACTCTGGAGGGAAATAACATTGTGACCATATGGTTATAAAACACTAGAGTAATATCTTTGGGGCTTGTACCAACTTGGAAACTAGTGCGCATGGTAACATATTGAGCAACCACTCTGATTGTAACTCTTTCTTCTTTATCTAATCATAAACCACTTATCCCATCTCTACTCAAAAAGTTACTACCAGATCTAACTGTGGTAAACCATATTATAATATGGATACTGGTCTTCTTTCTCAAGCCCCCCACCAACGGTAACCTACAATCCCGGTTAGTGGAACACTTAAGGCTAAGTCTAACAACTACCCGATTGAAAAGCCAGAATTGGGAGTCAAACGGGGTGTTTATTTCAAATAGAAACTTTGAAAACAGTTTTACTCCAACATCTCCCAAATTTCATCCTCCTAATCTTATTTTAAATTTTATTGCAACATTTTTCTATTTTGAATAATTTATAATTATTTATATCTTTTTATGTATATTCTTATTATTAATTTATACACAAATATTTGAAATTAAAATTAATATATTTAATATATTTTTTTTATTAAATATTACTAAAAATAATTAAATATAGTTATTGTCTATCGTAATATTTTTTATAATAATATGTCTATTATTTATTTCTATATGAGAATCTTAAAAGTATTAGTTTTTCAAATTTTATGCCAAAAGTATAATCAAAGTCATTAATATTCAAATAATAAAATATGTTAATAAACGAATTTCGATGATACCTCATGGGCGTATCGAACCGCATTCAAAATACAATAGGAGTGTCTTTAATAGTATATGGTAAGGCGCGTCAATTACCACTTGAACTATAATTGAGTGCATATTGGGTCATCCAGAAGTTAAACTTGGACCAACAAGTAACCGGTATACAAATAATAATGCGATTGAACGAACTTGATGAATTTCAGTTCCATGCTTAAGCGAATGCCAAAATGTACAAAGAGAATGCAAATAAGTGGTATGAAAACCAAATTTGAGAGAAGAAGTATGAGGTAGCACACCGTGCCCTCAAGTACAATTCCACGTACACAAACTATCTGGGAAAGTCTATGTCTCGATGGTCTGGACCATTTATTGTTACCGAGGTTCAATGTTGTAGACCTTGGTTTTATGGCTTAGGTGGTCGACCAGGGCCTAGTGCCTAGGTGGCATTATACGGGGCCTAGGCGGGATTAGGCGGTTTTGATTCTCGTTGTGTAATTATGTATATTTAGTAATATACTCGTAGTTATAACAACAATTTTAACTATTTAAATCATAATTTTATCTAACATCATTATATTAAATATAAAATTACCAAAATTTGAGTTATAATATCAATTCAAGAATTTTCAAGAATAAGAAAATAAAAAAGAAGGCCTAGGCGACCATTTTTTGCCATTAGCCGCCTCTTCCACAGAGACTAAGACTCTAGGCAAAAACTCCTAGCTTTTTTATTAGGCTTAGGCAATTTACGGGGGAGTTGACGCCGAGGCGGCGATTTCTATAGAATAGACAAGGTTATGCCTCATAGAGATATTGAGTTTGAATTTCCAAACAATAACCGGAATTTTGTGGTATATGGACATCAGTTGAAGATATACCCTGGGGCCGAGGATATTAATCTAGGGGAGGTCATATACCTCCTCGAGGTCGAGTGATACTTGAGGTACCCCGTCGAGCTTTTCCACCGTTAGACAAAAGCTATAGTGGTTACAATCCATAAAGTTTTTCTAGTTTAATATACATTGTTTCAGTAGTTTAAAGCTTTATTTAGGGTGTATTATGTGTAATGATAAGGGTTTGGTACTTCAATTTATGCGCATGTCAAATTAGCAAAGACTTGAGGTTGAAATAGAAACTTAAACAGAGAAAAGGGTGAATTTAATGAATTTAGAAGTCTCTGTTGGTAAATCCAAGGGTATTGATGTGTCCGAAATGCAATTTCAGGTTAAGAGGGAGAACATTTTATTAAATTATGGTGATTTTCGGAGTACTTATGAAGAAAAAAAAAGAAAAGGTGGAGTTGGGAGTTAGAGGCCCATCTACAAGGTTAGAGGCGTGCCTCCAAAATCATTAAAAAATTGCCACTTCCAAGGAAAATAGAAGCGTGCCTACTAAGCCATAAGCGCACATCTAGCAAGTTTAAGTTGTGCCTACATGATTAGAGGCGCACCTCAATAATTTTCGATATCAAACAATTATTAGAGGTACGCCTATAGGTATTCTACACTATGGTATCTAGGGGCTATAAAAGCATGTCTACAATGCCAGAAGTGTGCCTACAGAGGTATAGGGACACAACTACAACCATTAGAGGTACGACTCCAGATTTCATCAAAAAAAACGCCAATGTTTGAGAGTTAGAGGCGTGCCTACATGTATTAGAGGTGCGCTTACATGTATTAGAGGTACGCCTTCAACTGCACCTAAAAGAAAAAAAAACATTTTCTTTTTTTCCCTGTAGACTTCACAAAACCAACACACCCCTATAAAATCCATTTTTCAACTTCCATAACTCCCCAAAATCGATTAAATCTCCTCCCCATCTATAAATATTTCACCCAAATCATCAACTAACACCAAAAACTACATTTCCCACCTTCAATCCTTCATTCCAACATCAAGTCACCCATAAAAAACACCTAATAGTCCACACATTCAAACAAAAATCTTCCAAGACCCAGCTCTCAAAAACTAAAGTTCTAAAGATTTCAAGGGTCGAAAAGGCATGAAGAGGCTTCCAATATTTAATTTGACAACTTCCAACAAATTTGTCTAGGTACATTAGCTGAATTCAAATTTTTAATTAGTGAAGTTAGCAATAATTTGAAGTATTAGTAGTAGATTGTTGCAAATTTTTATTGCATTGTCTCTCGTGCATAAGTTGTGTGGATTCTTGGAAAAATTTGAGTCAGGGATACTGAAATTTTAGCGAAACTTCCTTGATTTTTTCTAAAATTCAAGGTCAGATTTCGGTTTTCGAAAGATAAGAGTGAAGAATATTGCTTTGAAGGGTAACAAGCCCACATGTGAATGTGCGTGATAAGAAGATAGTATGCTAAATAGAGGGAACACATTTACAATTTTTTTTTCCAAATACACATTTACAAATTATTTGGTCTGACCTTTTTCGAAATAGTTATAGGTCTTCCTATATATAAGAAATTATTTGCGAATAGGATCGATCTTTAGCTATTTTTAAACATCCCTTGGGTAGTTTTTTTTTTTTTTTTTTTTTGATCGGCAAATCAAACTTTTATATTAAATGAAGACCTCAACTGTCAAAAACATTTACAACTTTGACCCTTAGCTAATGGGTATTATACCTTGCTAAACTATTACACGCATTACAAATAGAATTAGACATTACAAGCCATTATAATTAAAACTCAATGCCTATCTATTACATAATTTTCCAACTACATTTCTAACTTTGCAATTGTTAAAAGTCCTATCCTTTAACTTGACAGCTACATAAGCAAGAATATTGTTGTAGATTCTTTCCTCCTTAGCTGCATATTCACCATGTTCTCTTCTATTTCTTTCATTCCAGATAAAATAGAAATAGGTAGTAACACACACTCCTATCACCTTTAAAGCTTCAGGACTTGCACCATTCTTCAACTTTACCACAAGATCCTCCACCTTCTTGATAGTATTACTACACCCACATATTGCCAATAAGCGAGCAAGTATAGAACCTGAGAATTTACAAGTAACAAACAAGTGATCATGATTCTCATCTTCTCTATCACATAAGATACACACAGGATTAACATTCAACCCCCAACTTCTCATCCTATCTTTAGTAGGAAGTTTGTTCATTGCAACTTGCCAAGAGACAAATGAACATCTAGGAATGCAGGTTTTTGCCCACACTATATCAAACCATTCAACTTTAGGTTCATGACTTGAGATTTTTATGAAAGTTTTCCTAAAGGAAAACTTATTTTTTATACTCTCAGTCCATGTAATTTTATCATTGGCATCATTGAGTAATATATTTTGAAGTTTAGGGACAATATGCGCAATTTTAGGAGGAATCCTCCATCTGCCTCTTCCATAACAGTCTTTGACTGTTTTATTACAGTTAATATCCTGTTCCTCCACTTTTATATCCAATATTTCCTGTATACTCTTTTTATCAAGCCATTTATCCCACATTATATAAGTATTATCTCCATTACCTACCTCATGGTATATAAGATCAAAGGCCTCATTTCTGACTTTTAAAATTTGTTTCCACATCCAAGAGTGGTATTGTTTATGACTAATACTCCAAATACACTTATTTTTCAGAATGTTTACTTTAACCCACTTACTCCATAAGTTCTGATCAAGACAGTAGAATCTCCAAAAATTGTAAAGTAAACAAACTTTATTTAATTTCTCAATATTTGGAATATTAAGCCCTCCTTCATCTTTAGGGGAGCAAATTTTATCCCAAGATACTCTCGCACCTTGAGCATTTTCATTATATCCCCATAAAAACATTGATAATTTTTGATTTATTTTGTAAATAACTTGCTTTGGTAACAAGAAAACCCTGCACCAAAACAAAATCTTACTAATAAGTACCACTCTTATTAATTCCACCCTTCCTGCATAAGATAACATCTTAGATCCCCATTGAATAATACTTTGCCAAATCCTCTCAACAAGCTTGTTACCATCAGTTACACTCATTTTTTTTGAGTTTAGAGGGACACCCAAATATCTAACAGGCATAGAGCCTATTTTAATATTAAGTATCTGAGAAATATCATACTTATCTTTGTCATTAACACCAGCACTAAAGTACAGTTCACTTTTAGAAAAATTTATGTTCAGACCTGAGCATCTAGAGAACAGATTAAGGGCCTCTTTGACTACCTCAGCTGATTCAGTGTTACTACCCATAAATATTAATATATCATCAGCAAATACTAAGTGATTCAACTTAATCTCATTACACTTAGGATGAAATGTAAACTCATTTTTCTGAGCAACATTATACATTAACATGGAAAAGACTTCCATACATATAGCAAATAGGTAGGGTGAGAGAGGATCACCCTGCCTCAACCCTCTTTTACCTTTAAAATAACCACAAGCTTCTCCATTAATGCATATAGAGTAGTAAGGAGTACTAATACACATATAAATCCATTTAATGAACTTTTCAGGAAATTTAAGCGCATAGAGAGTATTAATCAGAAATTGCCAATTAACACTATCATAGGCCTTTTGTAGGTCTAAGTTAATGGTGCAAGAATGTTTCATAGATCTCTTTTCATACCCTGTTACTATTTCTTGCGCAACTAAGATGTTATCAGTAATATTTCTACCACTAACATAAGCACCTTGATTTAAAGAAATTATATAACTCATCACTTTTTTAAGTCTATTCATAATAACTCTAGATATAGTCTTGTATAGTATGTTAGTACACGAAATAGGCCTGAATTTCTTAACACTTGATGGGTTTTTCTCTTTAGGAATCAATACAATATTAGTAGCATTAATCTGAGTAAGGATCTTACCAGACTCAAAAGTTTGTTTGATAGCCGAGCATATGCTATCACCAATAATATCCCAAGATTTTTTAAAGAAGCAAGCAGTATAACCATCAGGCCCTGGGCTTTTCGCATCACCCATAGCAAATAAGGCACTTTTAATCTCCTTATCTGTTATGGGGGCAATTAAGCCTTCTATTAAATTCTCAGGGACCTTTTTATTTAAAATAGCTGCAATAGTGCTTATAGAACACATTTCTTGGCTAGGATCTTCTGTCCCAAGAAGCTTCTTATAATATCCCACAAATTCATTCTTAATCTCACTTTGTTCAGTAATAATTTTACCATCATCACAAGTTAGAGTAGAGACAAAGTTTTTAGCAACTCTACCTTTGATCATTCTGTAATAATAAGCCGAGCTAGTATCATAATCATTAATAAATAGAGCCCTAGACTTTTGCTTTAATACCTCATGATGAGTGATAATAGTTTCTTCTAACTGAAGAAGAAGAATTTTTTCTTCAGATATATCAACATAAGTAAAGTTTCCCATCATAATTCTCTTTTGTACAATTTCCAATTGAGTTTTTAAATTCTCAATATCCACAGAGTTCCTTCTGAAATACTTGTTATTGAATTTTTTCAGCTCACCTTTAACAAGTTTCAGTTTCATACATATTTGAAACATCATATTACCATTCACCTTAGTATCCCACATTTTTTTTATAATATCATTAAAGCCCTCATGTTTAGTCCATATGTTGAAGAATTTAAAGGAGCAAGGCCCAGATTTTTCTTTCTGATTAATCAACACTTTAATTGCACAATGATCAGATGTAGAGGGAGGCACAAGTATAGCATTAGATTGATAAGCACTCATCCATTTTGTATTGATGAATACCCTATCAATCTTACTTGCGCGCAGATTCCCACTATCATTCTTATTAGTCCAGGTAAAGTATTGACCTGCATATTGATGCTCAAAGAGATTAGAATCCTCAATACAATTAGAGAAAAGAATAGAGCTATTAGGAATAGTATCACAATTCAGCCTATCTTCAATTTTAAGAATTTCATTAAAGTCACCAGTAAAACATAAGCACTGATTATCATAATCATTACTCAGTTTCACCATATCCCCCCATAAAGCCTTTCTATCATCATCATCATTACTAGCATACACATAACCAATATAGAAAGTTATGTTTAACTGTATAACATTAACTTTGATAAAAATTATCTGATCAGTTTCAAATAACTTCACAACCTCAGCATAATTCTTATCCCACATTATCCAAATTCTCCCACTATCACATTTATTATAGTTGTGAATCATTTCCAAGTGAGGGAAATGATCACTTATTATCTTCAAGCTGTTTTGAACCCTTACTTTAGTTTCCAAGAGCCCAATCAACTTGATTTTATTACTAATAAGAAAATCTTTAACATCTAATTGTCTAAGAAGGCTGTTAAACCCTCTTACATTCCAAGATGCAAAACTCATATATTAGGTGGTCTGGTGATTTCCCTTTCTCCACCATTATTAATGAATTTCAGTACATCATTGTTAATATCAGTGCTTACCTCTTTATCAATATTATCAAATCTATTAGAACAAGATACCTCATCAGATGACTGTTTATTATTCTTTCTATTGTGAGATTTATCTCCCACAACTTTCCATTCTTTCTCACTGACTTTTTCTTTCCCCTTATCCTTCTTAGTATTGTTACCATCTTTTGGAACCCAAACCTTAGTAATATTACTGCACTTGTTTTCTAAGTGCCCTATTTTGTTACACTTAATGCATATTTTCGGTTTCCAATCATAGTCAACCTTAACAATTTGTAATTCCTCTAACCCAATATCAACATACAATTCATCAGGTAATTCCTCTTTAGTTTCAATTTCCACACAAACCCTAGCATAACCTAGTCTAGTCATAGACTGGGTCATACTATCCATCTGTAATGGTACTCCAATACCACTAGCCATATAGCTTAAACCACTTTTAGTCCACATGACCATAGGAATATTACTCAGTTTAGCCCAGATTGGGATTTTAGTAACATCAAGTTTTTCAAACTGCATACCTATCTTCCACGGCCTTAATAATAGTGGAGATCCTCCAATATGCCACATCTGTTCTAAAACATTATCACACATCTGTTTATTCTCAAATTTAAAGATAAAAGTACCATTACCACCAGATTTCACTTCAATCTTACCAAACTTTGACCATTGGAACTTTACAAAGTTAACAATATAATAGAATAGAGGAGGGGAATCAAGAAATTGCCCAATTAGACAGTTTTCCCACTTCGCATATCCCTCATCTAATACAGCTTTATCAGGAATAATAATACGTTTACCTTCTTTTCGCATCGGCTCATGATAATCCAGATTCAGAGCTGGCTTACCATTATTACCAAACAATTTAGACCATTCCTTAGGTTTCGGCGCTACCTCAGTTTGATTCTCATCAATCTGGGCAACTACTACCGATTCCGTACTTTGAGCAACTGATTTTTGTGAGTCTACCTCCTCGCGATTTGAATCCTTGCTGCAAGGACTCATCGTAGGAGTGACAACACTAGAATCACTTTGAGGCGAGAAGATCATCTTAGTGATATCAGTGTATTTAGTCTTTGCTTTCGATTTAGAGTTTGAATCACTAAGACGATTCGAGTTAATCATTTTCGTCATTCAACCGAAATGAGAAACAACCTAGAAAGATAAAATCAAAAGAAAAATGGATGATACGTGAATAGCAGGGTTTAGAAAGAGTGGGTTAGGGTTAATCTAGGGGTAGAGAGAGAGAGAGCCGATGAACGTTAGATCCCAGATTTGGGAAATAACACTCAATCGGTTAACCTAAAAAGCTAAAAGTGTAAAAAAAAGGGTTTTTTGGTATGTTTTGGATTTTTAAGAGATGGAATAATGTTAGTGGATATGAATGAGTTGAGAGAGAATTTTTGTTAGGTTGACTCTCATTTGACCGGCTGGTTAATTTTTCGATTACTTTGGGTAGTTTTTTTGCTAACCAAATAATTACAAAAGTTGGAGAACCAATAGGGATTATTAGTGCCCATCGCATATAGTTGTTCATCGAGGAAAAATCATTTAATGGGATACAATCACTTACCTTGACCCTTACTATCCGAGAGAAGTGGTTTGCTACTATATTTTCTGATTTTCTTTTGTCTTTCACTGTGATATCAGATTCTCGTAGCAAGAGTGGCTAGCTAGTAAGTTTTGGTTTTGCATCCTTCTTGGATAATAAGTGCGTAAAACTTGACAAGGGTAATATACAAACAGTTGACATCCGATATCTTTTAGAGATAATTGCACCTAGGGTCTTGACCACACCCCCCCTCTTCAAGATGGGGACCCGGCCTAAAGCCTCTTCTTACTAAAGACCTCAGGAAGTTTTTAACACATGAACCCCAAAACCCCTGTTACCTTTCTACCCTTTTAGACTTATATATATACTAACATTACATTTTATTTCTAAACCTAATTTCATTTCTTTATACGTGAACCATTCTAAACCAAAAGCTCTATCCTCTCTCCTCTCTCATAAACCTCCACCATAGCCACCATAGCCACCACCACCTCCCTCTTCCCTCATTAACCTAAAATCGCCACCTCCACCATAAAACCGCCGCCTCCACCATAACACCACCACCGCCATCTGAGATGGCCACATCTGCAAAGCTGAGCTCACCAGACAACCACCGCCACCTGCAGCTGCTCCGTTCGGAGCTGAAGGACCTCCGTTCGAGGCTGAAGACATCCGTTCGAAGCTGAGACAACCACCGCCACTGAGCAGCGGCCCCGTTCGGAGCTGGAGGACCTCCGTTCGTGGCTGAAGACATCCCTTTGAAGCTGAAGGTTTAATAATTGAAGCTAGCCTCGCCGGATTTCTGCAGCAACAAGGGAGGAAGGCTGCTCGATCTACCACTGCAGGAAACTTTTAGGTGTGGTGGTGCTTCGCCGGATCTCGCTGAAGAAAGGGGGGCTCGAACGTAACAGGTAACCACCGGATTTTATGGTGGAATTTTATGGTGGTGGTGGTGGCGCTTTGTGAGTGGTGTAGGAGAGATACAGTGGTGATGTTACAGCTTTGTTTCGCCGGAGTTTTTGCTGCAGCTGTGTGCTTCGCCGGAGAAGAAGCTTTGTCACGCGTGAAGCTGTTTTGTTTTTTTTTTTTTTTTTTTTGTTTAGTTTGAGTTAGTTGACCAGATCTAGATCTGGTCAAACCAGTTAGGGTTTTTATTTTATTATTTTATTTTTTTATTTTTGTGTAATAAATTGTGTAAATATGTTTATTTTAAATAATATTCAAATTTTTAATTTTTTTTAGCATTCTTCATTTACACCCTTGTTGTGTGTTTTAATAGTATTCCCCAAATTCTAAGAGTACTCCGTATTTTTTGTAGAGTACTCCGAGATTTTCTAAGAGTACTCCGAGATTTTCTTAGAGTACTCCGAGATTTTCTGGCGGTCGGAGGTAGGTGGTGGTCGGTGTTTGGATATATAGAGTACTCAGCAAATTCTCGGAGTACTCTAAGTTTTTCTCGGAGTACTCTATGTTTTTCTCGGAGTACTCTATGTTTTTTTCCGGTGACCGTGACTGGTGGTCGGAGGTCGATGGTCGGAGGTCGGTGGTGGAGGTCGGTGGTCGGAGGTCGGTGGTCGGTGGTCGGAGGCCGGTGGTAGGTGGTAGGAGGTTGGAGGTAGGTGGATAGTGGTAGGTAGAGAAGAGAGAAAGAATGACATCTCACCTTTTTGTCTTTTAGTGATAGTAAGGGTAGGAAAGACAATTGTCAAAATTCAGGTCCCTAAGAAGAATGCCATTTAAAAAACTACTCTATAGAGAAGACAATTTGTCTCCAAGACCCTATATATAATTCACCCTATCTTTTAAGGATAATGTTGGTGACGTTGGAGTTACACATATCTTCAATCGAGCCTGGTGACATAAAAACATTCACAGGTCAAGACAGTAGGGAGATACGTAATAGCAATTTCATAGACATGAAATAATTAGAGATATACTGAAACACAGAGTTATTAACTTTTTTTTTCATTTGGTAGTTTTCTTTTTTTTTTTCCATTTCATATCACTATTATTAATACTAATTATAATGATTAGTCATCGTCAAGCTTAAATTCCATAAATGATGATTGTAATAAGAAAAAAGTTTGTCTTAATCTAGTGGTCAACAAGCATTAGTTAACCATCATCGCTTTGATATTTACCCGATAGTGACCAATTGGAAACATATATTTTCATGTTACTGAATATTGAACGTGATTAAGAATTACAAGGTTATTCAAAAATCAAAATCAATAGGTATCAAGTAAAATGATTGATTGTATGATATAATAATCTATAGGAAGAATTTATCAAATTTCATTTTCTAAAAAAAAAAAATAGAAAAAATCTTACTTATAGTTTAAATTTAATTATTAATTAAACGTTTTGTCATATTTACCTTCCACTATTATTCTTAATGTCATTATAATTTTTTTATTTTTTTTTATATAATATTCATAATATATTATATTATTATAAAATCATGTCATCACCACTGACCACCACCTCATGCATTTACCACCGACTATCACCACCATCTCATACATTCTATACCGACCACCACCACCACCCCCACCATCCCCACCACCACCATCCCCACCACCCCCACTACCCCCACCACTCTCACCACTATCCACCTCAACCACCATCACCCACTACCCCTACCACCATTCCTAACACCATCATCTCCACCCCACCCACCATCCTCACCCCCACCATCGCCATCATTATTCTCCGCCGACCACTACCTTCGTCTATAACTACCACTGACTAGTTTTCTTTGGAACAAAAAAAAAAGACTAGTTTTGTCACCACCAATCACCATTAACTAAATTCATCACATGCGCGTGTCTGTGGAATTTGAAAAATAAAAAATTGCATTTTTTGACGAGACAAATTAATATTTACGTCTAAGAATATTTTTTTTGGTTTTTTAATTTTGATAACCCGTTTTATGTGTTGGTATCAAACGCAAATTTTTTTTTTTCAAATTCCACAACACGCGCGTCCATTAAACTTTTTTTTACAAAAAAATCATAATAAAATGCAAACAAATCAGAAAAAATAAAAAATTATATTTTTTTGACGGGGCAAGTTCATATCTCGCATCACCGATTTTTTTTATTTTTTTTAACTTTAAATATTCAGTTTTACGTGTTCCTACAATACACAAAAATATATTTATTTATTCCTGTAACACACGAAATCATAGAATCAATCTAAAAAATTCCCTTCTTTAACAAAATCATTTTTCTCTTTATTTATTGCATCTACCCTATTTTTACTTGTTTTTTTACGATCTTGATGTATTATTTTTTTGTCCAACTTGTTATTTTGTTTGTTGATCTAATACACAAAACAGTTATTTGTGTATAATAGCAACAAAATCATGTATTCACTTTTAGTCATACCCTTTTCAGTCTGTGATTTTGTGTATCACATGAACACACAAACCGATCTGTTTGCCTAAAAGAGAAAAAATAAATTTGTGTGTTACTGTAATACACAAATGACTGTTTTGTGTACTACAGCAACACACAAAATAACAAAAAGAGGTTGGACAAAAAGTTAATACATCAAGATAGTTAAAATCGAGTACAAATATTGTATATGCGACTAATAAAGAGAAAAAACTATTTTGTTAAAAAAAAGAGTGCTTTAGATTGATTTTATAATTTTGTGTGTTACAAGAATATATATATATATATATATATATATATATATATATATATATATATATATATATATGAGAAAAAACTATTTTGTTAAAAAAAAGAGTGTTTTAGATTGATTTTATAATTTTGTGTGTTACAAGAATATATATATATATATATATATATATATATATATATATATATATATATATATATATATATATATATATTCTGTGTATTGTAGGAAAACATAAAACTAAATATCGGAATATAAAAATAATAAATAAATAAAATTCTGATATAGATATAAACTTGACCCATCAAAAAATACAATTTTTTTAATTTTTCTGATTTTTTATAAAAAAATATTCACGAACGCGCGCGTTTTGTGGAATTTGAAAAATCTTTTTTTGTGTGGTGGAACTTTGATAATGGTTTGGGGAAATAAACTATACCATGAATCCGAAGCTAACGCCCTGTCCAGACTTTCTTTAATATTATCCATACCTTTCCGTTTGTTAGTCCATGTGAAAAAATATCCTTTAGAAGGAATATCAATCAACGACTTCTTGTTGATAAATTCATTAAACTTCATAACGCGTTCAAAGTTAGGAGCTAGAGTACCTCTTTTCTCGGAGTTCTTAGCGATGTCATTGAAGTCACCCACAATAAGGATTGGTTCTTTAATCTTTTGTTTCCATTTGGAGATATTGTCAAAGATCAAACCTCGCTCTTAACGGATTATCGAAATTAAAAAAGTAAAAGAAAAATAAAATAAAAATAAAAAAAGTTACATAAACGTAAATGTTAATTTGTCTCGTCCAGAAATGCAAATTTTTAATTTTTACGATTTTTTTAGATTTAGTTATGAATTTTTTTTAAAACAATTCATGGACGCGCGCGTGTGATGGAATTATATGGTGGTGATTGGTGGTGACGGAACTAGTCGGTGGAATAATGGCGGTGATGGTGGTAGGTGGGGTGGGGGTGGGAGTGGTAGGTGTGGTGGGGGTGGTGGTGGTGGTGAAGAAATTAAATAAATATTATATAATAAATGTGAAGATAATAAGAATTAAATGATATATATAACTAAAGTAATAATTAATAGGCATATGGGTATATTTGTAATATTTTATTTTTTTGTTATTAATTGGGAATTAACTTGAAATTGTAGTTCATTGTGAATAATTTCACTCTACGTGTAATTAATTAGGCATTGCCTATAATTATCATAATTTTTCAAAATAATTGTAACTATTATTTTCTCAATGTAATTTGCATGAAAATAGAAATTTTAAATATAATGTTTTTATCTGTTTGTAAAAAATAAATAGATAAAAAAATTAGGGTTATTAATTCAAAAAATCCGTGTAAAAATATATTTGACCTAAAACATTATCTAAAGGGGCAATGTCCAATTAATTACAAGTAGAATAAAATCTTTCCACTTAACTACACCTACAAAACTAATATCCAATTAAATAAAAAACACCACCCGATTACCATAATACCCTTAAACACTAAAACACGCCAAAAAATGATAATATAAATAATAATAATAGAAGAAACACACCAGTATGTGTGATGTGTGGGTTGTGGAACCAAATAAACAAAAAAAACACTCATAACCGCACACACAAACACACCCACTAATCTCACGCACAACCTCACTCCCCTCAAACTCTCTAAACTTCAAGCGTAAAACCAACCATTCGACTTCAAAAAGTCACATAGATAGAGAAGTTACAAGGAAACAAATAGATTCTAAAAGCAGCAGAAGAAGAAATTATTAAACTAGCAGAATTAGAGAAAAGATCGTTCGAAGTGAACAACAAACCCTAGGTATGAACATTGCAATTTTATGCATGTATATAGCAATTATGCTTTGATTATTTCTAATTTTATTTGTTTTAATTCAAATCGCATCAATAATATATGATTTGAATGTAATGTAATGATATAGTTAAGAAATTCGATGGTAACTGAGTGTTGTTGTCGTTAGATTAGTAAGTATATATGATAATATGTTAATAATAAACATTCGTATATGATGATAAACCGTAAAAACAATTAGTTTTGTCTAAATGGCCAAGTTAGAGAAGAAATATGTGATTAACCTGTGTAAATTAGTTGTTAAAGCGATAATACACAAAATAATTGTAATGTGTGAAATATGTTCATGTAACTCATAAACCTTAGGTTAAGATATATCTTTTGTATGAATTTATGTGATGCTATGTGACATGATAACATAATTGGATTTTGTGTGTTACAAACTATAGTGACACACGAAGCACAATTTTGTGTGTAATAGTTCACACAAAATGAACTGATCAAATCATGATATCCCATTCTATGATTGATATGTATATTTGTGTGAAGCTGTAATACAAACATAATTTATACCTTACTATGTGAATTTGTGTTACATAAGTACACAAATATAAAGTTTTATCTAATACAAGATCACATAAATTATACATATCACTTCATGTCAAGTAAATTTTTGTGTGGAACTGCAACATACAAACTCGGTGTTATCAGTGATTTATGTGTACATGTAACTCATAAACCTAAGAATAACGTATAGATTAGTTTGTATGTATACGAGGTTTGGTAATTTAATGCGAGCAGTGAATTAGTGTGTTACAGATATTTATGTTGTAGATCTCGGTTTTCGGCGCTAGGCGGTCGACCGAGGCCTAACGCCTAGGCGGGATTACACGGGGCCTAAGCGAAATTATACGGTTTCGAATCCCGTTGTGTAATTTTACATATTTAGTAATATATATGTAGTAATTATAACAATATCTATTTAAGTCTTAAAATTTATCCAACAACACTATAGTAAATATAATAATACTAAAATTCTTGAGAAGAAGAAAAATAACAAGAAAGCCTATGTGGGAATGTTTTGCCATTAATCGGCGCTTAGGCGGCCATTTTTTGCCATTAAACATCGCCTAGACAGGATAGGCGCCTATTCCACGATGACTAAGGCGGTAGGAAAATACGCCTAGAATTTTAACTAGGCGGCTGAGGGGGGAGTTGACGCCTAGGCGGGGAGATCTACATCATAGACAGATGTACACAAAACATCTTTTCGTGTATAAAGATAACACATAAATGCATTGACACAATTGCTTTGAATGATGTATTAAGCTTTTAGGAGAGTTGGTTATCTATCCCAGTTAACAGATACTCATTACATCTGGATTTTGATTTAAAAAGTATTTATTTCAATTGAATGTGATGACTATTCTTAACGGTTTAAACTTTTAAGAGAATTGATTATCTATCATAGTATCAGAGCCAAAAGGTCGAATGTTCAAGTCTTGCCGACGTCACCCAATATAAAAGTCACGTAGCAAAGGCTAGACATGCAAAAAAAAAAGATATACATCTAGCTTGCCCATGAGGGGTGTATTGAGCATGTAAAACTCGTATATAATGTATGTGATGACTACTCATAACTCCTTAAACTTTTAGGACAAATATTTATTACATCTGGATTTTGATAATAAAAAATATTTATTTCAAATAAATTAGAAAATTAAAATTGAAATAAACTTACCTACGTGTCTCATTCTTCCAAAAAAATCCCATATGATGTGTGAAAGAAAAAATTGTCAAATATTCCTTACTCGTAAATTGCACAAAAAGCTAAAATAGACTATGAAGGCTTTAAAAATGAACATAAAATAAGAACTTACCAAATATTAGGGGTGAACATAGAAGATGAGTAAAAAAGTAAAATAATATATATATATATATATATATATATATATATATATATATATATATATATATATATATATATATATATATATATATATATATAGAGAGAGAGAGAGAGAGAGAGAGAGAGAGAGAGAGAGAAAGCCGAAGAGAAGTGAGGAGATGGTTTATTTTGGGTAACTACAAATTAGATAACTGTGATTTGAATATAAAATGATAAGATTTAGCAAAATTTAAAATAATATAGTTAGCAAAAATAATTTATATAGAAAGTCGGAGAGATGTTATTAGATGGTTTATTTTTGCTAACTACCAATTAGATCAGAGCCGGTCCTGTGGGGAGGCCAAGGAGGCCATGGTCTTGGCCCCCTTCCAATTCTTACAACTTTTAGGGCCCTTTAATTTTTTCCACACATAATATTATTGTATTTTTTATTTAAAAAAGACCCAATTTTGGTGAAACTCAAAACAAATAAACTAGTCTGTCATTTTTGTTTTTTTTATTTAATTAACTTAAGTTAAAAAAATTATATATAATACACTTTTGAGGGGGCAGTTTTTAAGGTTTTCTTTGGGCCCCAAAAAAATCAGAACACGCCCTAGATTAGATAATTATGATTTGAATATAAAATAGTGGTGTAAAAGGCCGTATTTTATTTAGACAATCTGAATAGTTAAATTATTTGTTTTATAATATAGATATTTTTTTTGGGGTTGAATAAAATGTTTAAATTTTTTATTTTGGACCAAAAAATGTGTAAAACTGATTATTTTTTATTAAGTGAAGATATTGATGTCATTAAATGAGAATGGGTAAAAAGTGGGTGTAAACGATCCTGATCGTCTTTTATGTAGACGATTAATGATTATACGCAATAAATTTTCTAAATTAATAATTGGGAAAATGACCCAAAAAATCAAAATAATATTATTTTCAGCCCAATAACATCAATGACAAAATTTCTGCCCAATAACATCATTAACTAAATTTTGTCCTTGATGGGAATCGTCCTTGACGGGAATCGTCCTTGACGGGAATCGTCCTTGATGGGAATCGTCCTTGACGGGAATCGTCCTTGATGGGAATCGTCCTTGACGGGAATCGTCCTTGACGGGTAAACATGTAATCTTATAATAGTAAGTTAATGGATGATTCTTTGGGGCAAGTATAATATTATTTTGATTTTTTGGGTCATTGACCCTTAATAATTATACGAAATAAATTTTCTAAATTATCTTTTTACGCTATCAATTTTTATGCTTTATTAGAAAATGTAAAAATATTTCTTTAAGTATTAAAGAAGCATTTAATAACAATTAATGAAAATAATAAAAAAGGGGTACAAAACGATCTAGACCGTCTTTTATATAGAGGATTTGGACCATAGTTAGTTCTTTGTTTTATAATATAGATTTTCTGAATTAATGATTCTAAATAATAAATATACTAAATTGACTTTTTCCTTTATCAATGTTTTATGCTTTATTAGAAAATGTAAAAATAACTAATTTTTAAGTAATAAAAGCATTTAATAGAAATTAATGAAAATGAGTAAAAAAAAGGGGTTCAAAATGATCTTGACCGTCTTTTATATATAGGATTTGGACCGTAGAAAAGTTACTTGTTTTATAATATAGAGGTAAAAACATTTTTTTTAAGTAATAGAAGCATTTAATATCAAATAATGAAAGGGACAACGCCCAGTTGATTACGCGGAGAGCGTAAGAATTCCCAATTAATTACAACTCCAACTTAATTTCCACTTAAGTACAAAAAATAGAAGATTACAAAAATAACCATAGGCCTATTAATTAGTTATAATAATATTTATTTATTTTTTTCATTTTTTTTAAATTTATATGTTTCATTTTTTTTTTGAAATTTTATTTTTCAAAAATATTTTATTTTTAAAAAGAATTCGATTTTCCTTTTTGAGATTTATGCGTTCCAAAAATACACAATTATGAGTTTTGTGTGTTCCACGAATAGTCAAATCTGAGATTTGTGTGGTCCAGGAATACACAATTCTAATATTTGTGTGTTCAAGAATACACAGAATTGAAACAAACAAAATAAACATTTGTGTACTCCAGGAATACATAATTTTGAGTTTATGTGTTCCATGAATACACAAATTTGAGTTTATGTGTTCCGTGAATACACAAATTTGAGTTTTATGTGTTCCATGAATACACAAATACGAGATTTGTGCGTTCCAAAAATACACAAATCTGAGATTTGTGTGTTCCAGGAATACACAGAATTAGAACAAACAAAATCAAGTTTTTTGTATTCCAGAAAGACATAAATTCGAGTTTGATGTAATCCATGAATACACAAATTTGAGTTTTTGTGTTCCATAATACACAAATTTGAGATTTATGCGTTCCAAGAATACACAATTATGAGGTTTATGTGTTTTAGGAGCACACAATTATAATATTTGTGTGTTCAGGAATGCACATAATTGAAACAAATAAAATCAAGTTTTGTGTGCTCCAGTAATACATAAATTTGAGTTTTATGTGTTTCTTGAATACACAAATTTGAGTTTCATGTGTTCCATGAATACACAAATTTGAGTTTTATGTGTTCAGTGAATACACAAATTTGAGTTTTATGTGTTCCATGAATACAAAAATCAAAGATTTGTACTTTCCAAAAATACACAAATCTGAGAATATTTGTGTGTTCCACGAATACACAAAATTGGAACAAACAAAATTAAGTTTTCTATATTTTAGGAATACATAAATTCGAGTTTTATATGTTCCATAAATACACAAATTTGAGTTTTATGTGTTCCATGAATTCACAAATTTGAGATTTATGCGTTCCAAGAGTACTACACAGTTATGAGTTTTGTGTGTCACACGAATACACATAATTGGTACAAACAAAATCAAGTTTTGTGTATTATAGGAATACATATATTCGAGTTTTATGTGTTACATAAATACATAAATTTGAGTTTTGTGTGAACACACAATTCTGAGATTTGTGTATTTTAGTAATACACAGAATTGGAATAAACAATATCAAGTTTTGTGTGACCTGGAACACAAAAAACCCTAAAACATAAACACACAAAAAATAACAAAAAAGTGTTGGACAAAAAGATAATATATCAAGATAGTTAAAAACGAGTACAAATAGGGTATATGCGATTAATAAAGAGGAAAAAATAATTTTGGTAAATAAGAGAATCATTTAGATCAATTTTTATGATTTTGTGTGTAACAGGAACACATAAATCTATATTTGTGTGTTATATCATCACATAAACCGGAATTTCGATTTAAAAAAATTTCGAAAAAAATTCAAAAAAAACAATTCGAAAAAAAAACCGAATAAAAAAAGACTTCGAAAAAAATTGAAATAAATAAAAAATAGAAAAATCATATAAGGACAATGATTGAAGGTAAATATGACAATGTGTTTAATTGAGAATTAAGTTGGTAATTTGTGAGTAAGTAGGAAGTAATTTGCTCATTTCTTTTTTTTTTTTTGGGAAAGAAAAGTGTATAATTGTAATTAATTGGGAATTATCCTTTAATGAAAATGAGTAAAAAGGGGGTTCAAAACGATTATGCATGTCTTTTATATAGAGGACCTATACCGTAGAAAAGTTTTTTGTTTTATAATATAGATTTTCTAAATTAATGATCATACTTAATAAATTTTCTAAATTATCTTTTTACGCTATCAATTTTTTATGCTTTATTAGAAAATGTAAAAATAACTTTTTTAAATAATAGAAATATATAGTAGCAATTAATAAAAATGAGTAGAAAGAGGGTTTAAAACGATCCTGGACGTCTTTTATACAGAAGATCTGGACCGTAGATTTTTTTGTTTTATTATATAGTTGTAAAAATAATTTTTTTAAGTGCATTTAATAGCAATTAATGAAAATGAGTAAAAACGGGGATCAGAATAATCCTGGTAGATGATTTGGACCGTAGAATTTTTTTTGTTTTATAATATAGATATCAATCCTTAAGTTGAGACAATTAATGATCATACGTAATAAATTTTCTTAATTATCTTTTCACGCTATCACTTTTTTATGCTTTATTAGAAAATATAAAAACACATTTTTTAAGTAATAGAAGTTAATGAAAATGAGTGAAAAGAGGGTTGTCTTTTTATACTATCAATTTTTATGCTTTATTAGAATATATAAAAATTATTTTTTTAAGTAATAAAAGCAATTAATAGCAATTAAAGAAAATGAGTAAAAAAAAGGTTCAAACGATCTTGACCGTGTTTTATATAAAGGATCTAGACCGTAGAAAATTTCTTTGTTTTATAATATAGATACCAATCTTTAAGTAAAGACAATTAATGATCATACATAATAAATTTTCTTAATAATCTTTTTACGCTATCAATTTTTTTATGCTTTATTAGAAAATTTAAAAATACTTTTTCAAAAGTAATAGAAGCATATAATAGAAATTAATGAAAATGAGTAAGAGAGTAGTTCAAATGAACATGGACATCTTTTATATAGAAGATATGAAGTGTAGAAAAGATCTTTGTCTTATTATATAGATATACGTGTCATTAAATTATTTCAATAATTATTATGATTAGTGAACATAATGTATGTGTCTAATAATATTTGTTAATTATAATATATGATTATCTAATATCGAATGAAATAATTTTCTAATATACAACATCATATTGTTGATTTCGTGAAGATAATACAACCCAACAAATCGTTTTCTATATATTAGAGGAAACAACCAGTCTAAAATTCTTCATCAGACAGTTTAATGCCACATCAGATTCGACATACGAATCTATTATATACAAGAAGGTTTGAGCATAGTTCGGGGATGCAAAAACCTAGTTAATAAATAATGTAGCTAAAAGGGAAATTGAAAAGGATCCTTTTACCATGAATTTATACAAGAGAATCAAAACGAGGGAAGCGAGCAAAAGATATAAGGAAAAACTCCAAATAGTATAAACATAAAAGAGGAGAAAAATTTGTAAAAAAAAGGATTTCTTCCAAGAGAAGTGAACATTTTGGGAGAGTCCCCACAAACATTCCATGATTATCACGACATGTAATAAAAGGGGTTTCGCGTCACCCCCAACATATGGGATTGTAAACCTCATATGACGCAAGTAAATAGATGTTCTTGCTATTTTGGAGACGAAGTGTAATCGGTTAAGTGTGGATCGTTTTACGAGTAGTATGATTCGAGGTTGGGAATATGTGGATAATTCTGATTTTAATATTTTGTAGAAGAATCTTACTAGTTTGGGACCCTGCTAAGGTAGAAATAAAAGTTTCTTTCAAATACAACTCAAACAATCCATTGTAAGATTCTACACAAGGTGGCATTTTTATACCTTTATGCCTCTTTTATATATGGCTAAATTAAAACCTGTCACAAGTAAGGTTGCTTGCTTGATCTTTTTAACACAACGACGTCAACATTTAAAGGGGACTTACATGGTTCGAATTTCCTTCCTAACGGGTGTAAAGTGAGAGGTACAAGGCTCGAACTACTCCCTAAACATGGTAACCTAGTTATGATTTACCTGGGAATATACATGAGAAAACATGTATATACATGTAGGATTAATCATGGTGTGCGCAAGTTAGCCAGGATCACTATTTAAAAAACCACAATTCATACAACCATCGAACCCTTCAGACAACCATCAAAGTCTGAACTGACTGAAACCACAATGCATACCTCTCCTTCGCCTAACCTTTACCAACTCCACCACTCGCGGCATCGTAGAATCACTGCACGCCTAAAATCATGAACCTTGGTGTTCTAACGAACCATGAACCTTGCTCTTTGCATTCCCACGAGCTTTTATGGCTTTTCAAGAACCATAAACCTAGCTTATCCATATCTCAAAAATACCAAGGAACTAGTCGTTTCTCCCTTAAAAAACAACCATCACCACCAGTTTTCGCAACCACTTGCTTGCTACAATGGATTTGTTCGCCCATGGCTGTACCAGTCAGGTGGAACAACCACTGCTCACCGACAAGGAAAAAGGGATGGTGGGAGCATTTTCAGAAATTAGGTGGGTACGATTTTGGGTATATGTATATATAGGGGAAATTAAGGGCAAGGAAATGATATATTTTAATTAAGATTGATTTTATATCCTAATTGACCTATAGTAAGAACAGAACCTGGGGTTGGGGTCTTTGGGTCTTTTAGGAGGTCTCTTCAAGGCCAGTTAGGGAATAATCTCACAAATATATGAACACTTTCCCTTTTTTTAAAGAAAAGGAAATAAATGTTCCTAACCAAATATGATATGTGTAATGGGTACGGTTTGACCCATCATAAACGCCTAACTCGACCCAAATTCTCATTATCCCACTCGAACATGATGGGATAAACCTCAATCTCATTGGCATATGCCACTCCACACACATATCTCATGTCAACACAAAATAAACCTAGTATAGGTAAATAGCTTCCCTATCATAACATAATTAAATTGCATTATATAGTATTTTAGGGAGTTTCAAAAACATTCGCATTAAGTACAACATTAAAGCCAAAAATGTTTTATTGCAAATCCAAATAAATGATTTCCATTTCCTTGATGTTGGAATTTATAATTAATCCAAGTGTGTTTAATCATTTAAAACAATGTATTAATTTTAATTCTTTTCATGGTCTTATGGGAGAAGTGGAAAAAACACTTTTTGTAAAGAAAATGTCCCACATAGGAGCAGCGATAGAATATACATTAGCTTAAAATAGCTTACCTATCTATTCCTACCAAAAGCTCTAAAGGCTATGAAAGCCAAAAGGGAAAAGGCAAAGCCCCACATGCGCGCACCACCACCACCACCACCACCCGTCCAGCCCACCCGACAACGGCGTGGGTGTGGGTCGTTGGCTCGTGGGTTGTGGGCCGTGGGACATGGGCTCGTGGGGGAGTTTACGGAGTTTGGGGAGTCAAAAAATGAAAAATGAAACTAGTTTCCGAACGAGGCTCTAGTGGAAGATGACTGGTTCTTATAGTGGTTGGTGGCAATTCAAAACCCCTCAGCGTCCATCAATTACGCACTAGTCAACTGTTACAGAACTTGGTCAACACGGAAGTCAAAATAGTGTATGGGTTCATTGCTGGAAATTAAAACGTGTAGCATATGTGTCAATAAAAAACGCCAATCAATCAAGGGCCAATTACGGAGGCAATCAAAGGCATTAATTAATTGGGATGTTTCTGACAAGACTCTCCTCACCTACTCTCCTATAAATACAAACTCCTTCCCACTTGTCTAAACTACAAAATTAATCAAGAAAAAAACAAAAGAAATATCTCTCTCTAAACTATTCTGTTGTAGAATCAAAATTTCCGTTAGAGTTAACCGATACGCTGGAATATCTTTTTACCAACTTTATTTTCGTGTATTGTTTCTTTCTGATTTTGTGTAAGTGTTTCGTTTGAATATTTGATTATTGTAATAGACTAGAGTTTACTTTAATCGTAATATTATTTGTTTTTGGATTACTATTTCTACTGTTTTCCCAAATCGGCGATTTCCCATATTTCCAACACTTGATTCCTAGCATAAATTTGGACGCTTCCTTCTGCAAGGGGAGAACGTATTTAGACAAATCTTGTGTAACATCTGCGCCATAAGTGTGGGAGTTTCAGACCATTGGGGATGAAAAAAATTTGTGACTATCTCTTAATGCGGGGGCTTATGACCGTTGGAAAGGAGAGTCATGAAGACGACTGACAACTCTTTGAATAGGTATAGGTACACCCAGTTCTAACTCGATAAATACCCGCTCCCAATATATATATATATATATATATATATATATATATATATATATATATATATATTTGATTCCTCAAACCTCCCCAACTCACCGCGACCACGTCGGTGACGGGCCAGATAAGGTTGAGGCGATGGTGGTGGTGCACATTCTAGAATTTAAAGCCTATAAAAGATATAGGAAGGAAAAATAATATACATTTATAGTATTTTTTTTCTCATCCACTTCCTATGTGGGGGAAAAAATACAATTTTAGTATTATTTTTTTTCAAAATATGAAACTAATTTAAAACCTTTAGAATTTGAAATTCCATCACCAATAAACCTAAACTGACGAACCATTCAATCTGGTTCGTTCGATTGTAAATAAAAATAGTAAAACCAAGAAGAAATAATGTTTCCAATGTTAGTTTCATCGGTTTGGTCCGATTTGTTTATATTATTTACCGAGTTAATTACACATTATCCCCATGTGTTGAAGCATAATAGCAGAAAACCCTCATATGGTTATTTAATAGCACGAAAACCCCATGAAGTAGGTTATTATAGGCAAAGAAACCCTGTAAATTACTTGTTTTGTCAAGTTTGTAGACTTATTATCTTAGACCACGTAGGGCTTTGCTGCAATTAATTGATCATATGGGTTTTTGGTGCAATTAGTTAGGACTACATGGGAGTTTGGTGCAATTGGCCCATTATTTACCTATTCGGTTCGCAAAAGACACAAATCCGAATTTAACCAATAATTTTTAGGTTTTACAATCAAACCAGTTTCGGTTTCGGTTTTAACCTTTTAACCGAACTATTTGTCAGCCTAATATATAAGTTACTACAACTATATTGTAGTATGAAGTAATAGTGGAAGAATATTAGAGCATCTCCAGCGGTTTGGTATTATGGAGGAAGCATTTTGGCAAAATGGCAACTTTAATAGTGTATTTGCAAAAAAATATGATTTTTTGGAGGTACCTACTTTAGTGGTGTTTTTAAAATAGAGAAACCTTTTTGCAAAATATCAAAATAGTGCTTTCAAAATTAAAAAACGTCTTTTACGAATGCTTATTTTTTATATTTTGTTACATATTTTATTTTATAAAAATAATTTTTATAAAATTGTCATGATTAAATAAATCTTATTCTAATGTTAAAAAAATATTATATTTTAAAAAATTAATATAAAAGATAAATTTGATTAAATAAATTTTATTCTAATTTAAAAAAAATATATTTTGTAAAATTAATATAAAAATAAATATGATTAAATAATTTTTATTCTAATGTTAAAAAATTATATCATGAAAATTAATTGAAATATAAATTTTATTCTAATATTAAAAAACTTTAACTACACAAATTTTATTCTAATAAAAAGTAGAATTATTATACTAAAAAAAGTTAAAGTTTAATCAAAACAATAATACTAATTTATATTTTTGTTTATTGGCAGCTATATAGTGGAATTGTTTTTTATTTTTAATTGAAATATTTTTGCCAAGTGAATAGTATTTCTCCATTTATGGAGAAAAATTTAAGAATATAGAGGGGGTTTGCATTTTGAAGGTAAGATTATTAAACCATTAAAGAAGCTTTTTTTTGCAAAAGTTATTTTCCTGCAAAAATTTGCAGATAACCGCTGGAGATGCTCTTATATCGATGGTTATTTTTAATAACTACAACACTTGACAGTGAACAAGAATTGACGTAGATGATTTTGTTTCAAAGTCAAATGTGTATTTTCAGAACCAATTATTTGAAAATGAAAATCATGGAAATGGGATGGTGAGCTACCATTGGAATGGACATGTATGATCCACCAAAATAGTGGTTAACTCGAATGAGACAAGAGCCTCCAAATCAAATGGGTCTCGCGATGATGTAATTAGCATCAGAAACTTTATGTTGTCTGTTTTATAAGTAGACAAATCCCAAACAACTCAACCAATAGTCTTCATTGGCTAAAACTCAAAGCTGTCAATTAAGGAAGAATTCAAAGATTATTGTGGGTCCGCATCTACTACAAACCCCTGGAATATTGTCCCGGTTATTCTTATATTTTCTTAAATTACGAAAACTAGTTGCTTAATTTGTGTTTATAAAATATCAAATTGTTTAAAATCTTACAAAAAAGAAATATTAAAAAAAGATATAGAACAAGGTTAAAACAGTCTGAAAATATAAAATGACATTTTGGAATAAAGAACGATTCAATAGTTTTTTTTTTTTTTTTTTGAATACATGGGAGAACCACTTTGGACTCGGAGTCATTTTGATTCTAATGAGATTCGATCCCAGAACCTCTTGGTCTCTGCGGAGTAACCTAACCACTAGGCCAACTATCAATCTCTACGATTCAATAGTTTTAAATACTGAACATCTTTGAAAACATATGTAATAATTAATATATGTTGGTGGCGTGTTTTAGCAAGACGTATCCCAAAATCATAAAATCCTTCAAAAATTATTTTTAGACAATAGAGTAACCAATTAAGCACACGTTTTTTACATTACAAAATATATCTCTTACGGATCTTTATTATTTAAATATTTTTAAACTCTCAACAAGTAATTTATATTGTTTGATCCATCTTTATGGCCCAATTATATAACTATTGACTCTTAATTATTATCCTTTCATTCATGTCCAAAGACCCATACAACTTTCAAAAGTTTATATTTATCAAATTGATGCTATAAGACAATTTGGCTTATTGTTATGCATGATATTGTTTGGATTGCAAGCTTCATGTGACCTTACTGTCGTTAGACCATTTGTTAGTTAAGATGTTTCAGTAACTACCTAACTACTCATAACTATCACTTATCTTGTTTATTTGCTTTTTACATGTATTTTAAAAAAATTAAATTAAATATTATCACTAATCTCATCAACGAAATGTCACCACTTAGATAGATCTTTAATAATTCAATCAGGTGCGGAACCATTGTATAACTAGGAAGCGACGACCATCGATATTTTTTCAATTATGGAACCCAAAAATTAAAAGAAGGTTAATTTAAAGAGGTTTTCTTTTTTCCAATAATGCTTTACAATAATTTATAATAGAGATAATTTCGTTTTTAGGCCAAAAAATACATATTTCATTTAAGATTAGGCCATGTAATATTTTAGTTCTTATTATAGACTTAATTTAACATATTTTTAAATTTAGGCCACTACTAATTTATTTCTCTAAGTTACCCTTTCCTTGATTTAAATTTATTATTATTAATAAATAAATTATTTATTTTATCATCACCAAAATTGCTGGACAGTCAACTCCGGCAGTCAACGGTGGTCAACTCCGGCGAGTTTTTTTTATTTTTTATTTTCGGGACGGCCACCAGTCAACTCAGGCGAGATTTTTTTTTTTAAAATTTCGAGACGAGCACCTGTCAACTCCGGCGAGTTTTTTTATTTTTTACAATTATCGGATAAAAATATATCACTGTGATTTTTTTTGAATTATTCTGATTTTTTAATTTTATTCTTTTATTTTTCCAGCTCCGACGGATTTTGTCGAATAGCTGTACCGGAACTGTAACTACAATTTTGTAGTTGCGCGCCTACAAAAGTGTAGTTATGCAACTACAAAAATGTAGTTGCGCAACTACAAAAATGTAGTTGTGCAATTACAAAAGTGTACAACTACAAAATTGTAGTTGCGCAATTACAAAAGTGTAGTTGTGCAACTACAAAAATGTAATTGTGCAACTACAAAAGTATACGATTATAAAATTATAGTTGCATAACTACAAAAATGTAGTTGCACAACTACAAAAATGTAATTGCGCAACTATAAAAGTTTAGTTGCGCAACTACAAAAGTGTAATTGCGCAACTACAAAAGTTAAGTTGCGCAACTACAAAAGTTTAGTTGCACAACTACAAAAGTGTAGATGTACAAGTACAAAAGTGTAGTTATACAACTGCACTATTTTAAAAAAAAACACATAAAATATCCTAAGTAATTTATTAACATAATTTGCACAATCCATACCTTCATAACATGATATACCAATAGGGAAAAAAATATTTTATATACAAATTTACTTTGATTATATAATGAAAATATTTTATCTCATAAAAATTTACTTTAATTATATATACATCATATTACAAAACTTCAAAAAAACTCAGTGAATAAAACTACAGGACACTCGAATTTATAAAGTTGCAGTTTGGTCCCTGCATTATTATTTTGACAATGTTCAAGTCTGAGGTCAAAAAACAAATCACATCTTGTATAAATAAATCAATACTAAAAGTTGATCTTAAGCATAAACAATAATTTTATAACAAAATGGAAATCAATAATTTGAGAGAACAAAGAATTTACGTGCCTAATTACTTAGTTACCATTAAATAACAATTTGATTAGCTAATTGCATTACTTCTCCAAAAGATTCTTCCTCATGAGTGTTTTTCACCCTCTAAATGCATAATTTTAGTCCCCAGCTCAGCCTAAGAATATCGGATTGCATATACATGAAAAAAAGATTTTATTAGAAAAAACAAATCAAAGTTGCTATCACAGAAAAGCTAGGCTATCTCCTTTGATATGCACAGATTCTCAGTGATTTGAATATGTAAAATATACATATACATAACCATTAGCAATTGAAAATAAAACTTACAAAAATATGGTAGTGTTATACTAATTAGAATAACTATACATAAAATGTAAAAAAGCATAAAGCAAAATTGTCATCACTCCGTTTTCTTATTCTTTTTCTCTCTCCCTATCCATGTCTCAATTCGTTCAACTGAGGACTAAGGTTAATATAAACAAGTGCACATAAATTTTTAACAATGGAACGTTCTTTTAGAATAATAACAGGACAATGACTTATTTAATGTTGGCCAAACATGAATAATATTGAATGTGGAAAGTGGAGAAAACATGAGAGACTCACATCTTGTTGATTAAATTTATTAAATTTACAAGTAAGTGTCGTATGTATACCGAACTTATTAGTATCCTCATATCTTCTATCGTTTAATTCGAACGAATTTGACAGAAACTACGGTAATGGGGACCTCTTAATTCGTTTGAATTAATTTTTAAACATTTGAACAAAACTGCGACAACGGGAATCTAGACTGTGGTGGAAAAGATGGGTCACGACGGGTTGAGAACGGTGCAAAAAGCGGCGTAGGTGTGGTTTGATGTTGGGCAACGAGGCGGGCAGAGTTTTGATGTCGAAGAGAAAAAATGATGCAGTGAAGATGTTGATTCGAAATGGGTATTAAATCGATTAGATATGTTGAATCAAAGTGGGCATTGAATCGATTAGAAATGTTGAATCGAAATGGGCATTGAATTGTGTTTTCTGGTGATATTTCCGATGGAGTTTTCAGCCGTGAGAGAAAAAAGAGAGAGGAAAAGAAGAGAGATAAATTAAAGGATTATTTCCCAAGAACACCTCAAGTTAGAATTAATTCTCTCTCACCCAACTATCATTTTTGTGTCCATAAAAGGCCACATATATTTTGCTTTTTCCTTTTCTTTTCCATAAAAAGAGTCGTTTGAGTTATGGAAAACTTCCCATTACTCGTTGTTCTTTAAAAAAGACGGTGCCTTTTATGGGTAAGGGTGTAAGATGGCAGGTGCCTATTGGGAATTAACCCTTAATATAACATCATCAAGCTATCTTCCTCTTCTGTCCATTTCATTTAACTTACATTTTAATATTGTAATATGTATTTTTTTAGCTTTTCTTAACTAGATTAAATAAGTTTCACTTACCTTATTATGCAAGCTTGATTATACGTCCATGAGCAATGTTGATAATGTTTATTCCGGCCACTTACTCATCGGTATGGCCATAAGAGTTATGTATGTGATACTGTGGTATCGTGCCAAAAAATTGTTAGAGAGAGATACAACTGATGAGTGGTACATAATTGCAAGAGTTGAGTTTATGTGTGTTGGTTATGAACCTGCAACTGCATCTATGGAGTTTTGACAACTTGTATCAGGTTTTGATGGTTATATCTCTTGGGACGATTATTATTCAATCCCTCTCTCTAAATCTTGATTCTCTCGGGATCCAACCTCATTCTTATGAATATGATGGAGGAATGATATTTTAACTGTTGTGGTCTCAAAAAGTTCTAGTTCGTATTCAAGATTCGGATCCTCCATTTTGGTCATCGGTGTTTCATCTACGCTGTTGTTCTAAATTTTCATGTTGAATCAAAATGGATAGGGGTAGTTTGTCTAATTATTCCACATAGTGTGTGTCATGTTTTTGGTGCATATAGTTTTGGATGCTTTAGTTAGTGCGAAAAGTTGTTATCAATCATATATTATATTTTAGACCAAAAATAGATTTGAATGAAAAGACTTTTGCTAGGAATGGTTAAAAAAGGGGAAAACTTGTGGAAAATTAATAAAAAGAGATTGTTATTACTTATTGAATATTATATATTTTTCTTAAGTATCTATTTTAGTAGTTTTATTTTAGGATTAGTTAATTATTATTTTGCATTTAATGTAATAGGTTGGGATCAATTCATTAGCTAATATAAATTTCTATTTCTAGGGTTTACTATAAAGAGATAGAAATGAGCAATAAAATAAGAAGAGGAAAGGAAGAACTCAAATCATCAAACATTTTGTGAGC
Source organism: Nemophila menziesii (assembly GCA_029959085.1). Lineage (NCBI taxonomy): Eukaryota > Viridiplantae > Streptophyta > Magnoliopsida > Boraginales > Hydrophyllaceae > Nemophila > Nemophila menziesii. Next base: position 28,381,537 of record JARWIR010000008.1, read on the forward strand.
AAATTATTTTCTTTCTTAATTGTTTTTACTTTTATTTAGGTAATATTTGAGTAAATTATTTATATTTATATATATTATGGGAAAATATTTATGTATAATTATATGTTTTATAATATCTTTCAATTAATTTCTTGATCACTATTTATGTGCTTGTAGACATCATTCAGAGTTTAGGGTTCTAAGTTTCACCATTCGGTTGCTTGTAGCATCTTGGAAGCAAACAATTAGGCATCAACTATATAAGCAGTGTGTAGGGATCATTTTTCAGATAGCTAAGCGTATTGACATAGGATACACTTTGGAGGGTCAAATACAAACTAGGATTTATTTGGAGGTTAATATTAGACTTAGGCTCAAGCTTCGAGATAATCCATTGTATCATCCATAGTCTATGCTCTTAAGGGAAAAGTTTAGTTTAGACCTTGAGTAAGGTTAGTTGCTTGTAACACGCCTTATTCGATCTTTAAAGTCTAATTATTTCAGCGAGGAACTCATCTATATATTAATAATAATCATAGTTAGTGCCCTGAGTCATCATTTAAATAATCGGTAATAATCATTTTTATTTTCCTTTATTTTAACTCATTTTAGTTTAATTAGTAATTAATTAATTGTATTTCATTTTCTTTACTACGTAAAATCTTTTAAATACGACCCCTCATTTTTTACATCTTTCTTAGTTTTAGAATTCGCCTAGTATAATCCCGAATCCCTGTGGACCGACCCTTGGGACCATTATGTGGAAAATAAGATTTATTATTAATGCATTGTTATGTTTCCAAAATTAGCATTATTTTCTTGATCGAAAATGACACGATCAACCTTAAAAGCCTATGTTTAAAGTAAAACAACATACTTAACTGATGAGTGAAAATGTAAAATAACCCATACAGGTTTTAGACCTATGACATTCGCATTATCATTATGACCATCTAACAACCTAAGATAATGGGACACTTGGATTAATTAGTATTTGGTCAAAATTTGAGTAATAATACTAGTTAAGGTTTATTTATTCATATTATATCAAATTCCATTTTCAGGCCATTACCTATAACTAGGGCTGTAAACGAGTCGAGTCGAGCCGAATACTAGATGTACAGACTTGTTTGTTTAATTTGTCAAGCCGAGCTAAAATTTAAACGAGCCGAGCCGACCCGAGCTTCCAATGATTTTAATCAGAAATGTTAGAACTTGTTTGTTTAACTTTTAAACAATCTTTTTTAGAGTCGAGCACGAGTTGCTCATAAAAAATTTGGTATTTGATGGAGTGGGTGTATGAAAATATGAAACATAACATTAATGAAAAACTAAATGTCTAAAGAAATTAAAAATATCTAATTTTATATTGTAGGTTTAATAATATATTTATAAGTAGATAATATATTAATTTATAATAAATCATTTTAAACGAGCTCACGAGCCGAGCTCGAGAAGACTCGTTTATTTATCAAGCTTAAAATGGAGCTTGAGCTTGAGCTTGAGCTTTTTTATGTTCGAGCCGATATCGAACGAGCTTTTCTCTGAGCCGAGCTCGAGCTGCTCGCGAGTGGCTTGGTTTATTTACAGCCCTACTATAGCTTAAAAATATTTTTAGGTGAATGTTACAGAATGCTAATTTTTAGGCCAAAGGTATTAAAAATATCCATTTTTAGGTCATTTCACTAATTCCGTGAGATATTTGTAGATTTTAAAGGTAATATTCAGATATTTTAATCAAACTATTTCTTTATTTGACCACATCACAAACTATGAATTCTTTTTGAAGTATCCAACTTGCCTTTAAAATTTATGAAATATCTCACGGAATTAGTAAAATGACCTAAAATGGGTATTTTTAATATCTTTGGTCTAAAAATGAGCATTGTGGAACGTTTGGGTTAAAAATAAAATTTACTCTTTATATTAAGTAGAACATATCGATAGGTTTTCTATAAATTTGAAAAACAAAAAAGGTCTCAGAAGCCCAATTTTTAATTGAAACAACACAAACAAATATATTTGAAATATACAATGGCATATGCATACGAACTCTATGTTAGTAATGTATGACTTTTTATCTAACTGGGATAATAGGTCACTTTAATAACTATAACTAATGTTGGTCAAATTTTGAATTATCAATATTAGTCAAATTTAATTTGATCCATATTGATTGTGATCATATTTTATAAACAAACAGTGATAGTTTTGACCACAAAAAGACTTCAATTAAAATTACTTTTTTTACCATTCTATGGTGTCCAGAGATGCTCCACAAGGGATCAAGATTTTCTTAATGGGATTAAATAAAAAAGAATTATTTTTGAATGTGTAATAGCTACTAATGCATTTCAAAGACAAATAATTACTAATTAAATTAGAAATAGCCCAATTAAATGTGCGTGAAATGGTGAAAAACTATTTTAAAAAGGTACATTGGGTACTAACTAGATTTACAATATATAGATATAAGCTATTTGAGAATTGTATGATTGACTAAGTGGTTACGTTGTGCTACAAGCAACTAACCCTATTCGCTATTCAAAGTAAAGTTGGTCCTAAAGGTAAATTGAAAATTCTAAATATTGAATTAAAGATTTGGTTTGTTAATTATTAAATTATACGAATTTACATATTAATAATTACATCATATTAAAATACATAGATAATTTTAAAAGCTACCTAAAAATGTCTAATATATCTTCACTAAAAAGTTATAAAATGAAAATAAAAATAAGTCCAAATACTACAAATTAATGTATAGCTAACATCTCTACTTATTATTAGTTTACATGGGTTGCCCAAAAAATTCATTCAATTTGACTTGGACCATGACTGCAAGTCTAATATTTGTGGAACATGTTTTGATCTATACCCTTTTTCTCTTTTTGGACTTCTTTTAGACATGTTTTTTAATTCCAAGATAAGATACTTGTGCTTCTATTTAAATCTTCCAAGGGATCCAAAATATTGAATTAAGTTGGGCATAAGGCTTGAATATATAGATATTTATTCATTCTCCATCTAATTCAACCCATATCCATCATGTTTTGCTTAAAATATTATTCTGGAATTTCCTTAGAATCTTCATTACATGCTCTAAATTGCTCTTACGACATAAAATGCACATGTCGATTCAAATATCACAATAATAACCCAAAAGTATTCCAAATAGTTAGGTATTCACCCAACTATTAGAACATATCACATATTTATTTGTGGCATTGTGTATCGCTTGATAACTAGAACCTCGATAATTAAACCAACAGTTTATGGTGGTATCATTTTGGGCTCCACTACGACTCTTCTACCAAATGAGGGATCATATTAGTATAGGCATAGTGGATAAATTCGAGTATCGTTCCTTCAAGCATTAATCGATTGAAAATGTCACAGAGCATGTGTGGAAGTGTCCTAGAAATTTTTCTATTACATATATGTGTATATGATGGAATGAAAGGGATAGAGTAGTAATAATTGAATAATTCATACAAAAATACTCGAGTCATTCTAAGCATACATATACTAGTTATTAGAGCCATAAAAATATGTGAGATGACATGGCAATTACCATTAGAGATTTTGAGGTAAAAAACAAAACATACAACCTTATACACATATAAAAATAAAATTAATATATGTATATAGACACTCCTAATAGTTTCTAAGCATTTAAGAGGTTCATAAAAAAAGTCAAAATAAACCACAATAACACAGTAGGTATTCCACTTAGTTCTATTTCCTAAGTTGTTGTAGGGCAATCACTATGTTCATGTTTCAAATTTATTATTGATTCCACCAACTAGCGTCATAAAGCCTCATTTCGGAACACATTGTCATTCTACACCTAGCGAGTGAATGAATATTTATCACCATGTAGCTGGTAAGCTTCTAGATGTAAAAAATGACGATTCGTCGGAGCCCTACCCTAACTATTCATGTTCCATCAATCCTATCAACGCACTACACATAAATCCCAAAGCAATTTTCCATAGCTAAAAACCAATTTTTCACTAACCTAAATGTCACAAAAAGCATAAACTCATCATTTGAACATGGCCAATCATTCATAAACTATATAACATACATAGTTTAACATATAAAAGAGATTCGGTCTCCCCCTAGATAAATTCCTAGAACATTCATCATTACAAATAGTAAGATGTGACATTAAAAGAAGCTACAGAAGTTATAAGTCAACACATATTAATACTATATTCATTAATGTTAATATAGGGACTATGCTATAGAAATAATAAAGACAAGAATTGCTTATAGTGGGAACCTTAGAGATAAGCTCCAAGGCTCTTTAGTTGAAACCTTATATTATTACCTATCTAGCTAATGAAATGATTAAAACGTTGAAGAGGTCGGGTAAGATAAAGATTTTATAAGACGAAAGATGATTACATGTTAAATATGATAGACTAAGGGTTGGACTAAGTAGGTAAATAATCCAAAGCCTAATCAATTAGGCTTAAACTTTCACCCAAACCATGGGTTTCCAATACAGTTGAAAAAGAATAAAATGACCTTTAAAGCTCATGAATTAAAGTTAAAAAATCCTAAAAATGAATGAAAAATACAATATATGTTTAAGTTAAACAACTTAATTAATAATGGAAAAGCTAAATTGGCTCATGTAGGAAAATAACACATTAAATATGACTGATAAAATAATATGTTATCAAATTAAACAATGCGGTAAATGAATAAAAACTAGAAAAAAAAACCTCAAAGACCATGTATTTAAGGTAAACAACTTATTTAATGAATAAAAAAATACAATCGCTCATGCAAAAAAACAATACATAAAGTATGATTGATAAAAAAAATAACACAATTTATGAGTATAAAGTACACTGGCCCATGCAGGTTTTGAACCTGCGACCTTCACATTATTAACCAACTGAGCTAATAGGCCACCTTAATAATAATTATTAGGTTTTATTTAAATTGCGAATATTTGTCAAAGTTTATTTGAGAAATATTTGTTCTAAAAAAAGGTAAATATATGGATATACTTTCAGTACAATAAAAAATGTCTCAAAAGACCATATTTTAAATGAAACACCACAAAGAAAAATAATTGAGAAGGTAAAATGGGCCACTCAAGTTATAAACTTGCAACCTTCACGTTATTAGATTGATACTCTAACAAAATTATTTAATGGGTCATTCTGATTAGTTGTTGTTGGATCGTAATTTAAATTACCAATATTAGTCAAATCTTATTTGAGGCACTTATCTTCGTGATTGTGTAGAAAAAATAGATGGAATTTCAATAATATAAAAAATAGGCCATAATACCATGGATTGAATTTGAGACACAATATTTCACGGCATTGGGTATAAATAATAAATGATATTATAATGTTTCATTCCAAGACCCAACGATCTAGTTGAACTTTAGACATCCCTAGATCGTATATGACATTTTAAGGAATTCTCCCACTTAAAAGAGTGTTATGAGATTCGTTGAGTATCCTATATTTTAAGATCTGCTATAAGGCTAATAATTGTACAATTCATTTGCAAAGTCTTTTTAGAGATCTAGTGAATTATCTAGTATACTGCCACCGAACTTAAGGAAGTGGCTTCAAGACATTTCTCTAAAGTAGCTTAGATTGGACTAGAAACATATTAATCTATATTGTTGTTCGATTTATGGTTAGAATTTGCTACAAGATTGAGTGCTTATGATTATTAGTTGTGAGATAAATATTTATTGCTTTATGATAACTTTATTGCTTTGATAACTTAGACTTAGTATTTTTATGGATAAAAATCGTATCCATGCAAAGTTGTATTACATTCTCCTAAAATATGAATTTTTCAAACTCAAATGGTAACATCTCAGATAGATGAAGTTGTATAGATAAACTTCTTTATGAGTAGCAGGTTTTGAATCACACATCATTACTTTAGTATAAATTAATTTTAAGAAACTAAAATTTAAGGGGATTTCTCAGACAACAAAACAATGTTTTTAGAGCAATCACTTTCAACATGATTCTAATGCTACAACTAAATCAAAACTCTAAGCTGGAAGTTATTTCTAAGTGGACATTCTCAGCCCTTTCACGCTTAATCCTACTTTCTTCCTAGACACGCTTGAAAAGAGTTTAGGGAGTGACAATACCAATTTCATTGAGATATTGTTAGACATCTTCAAGCTGAAGTTATTAAGCTTTATGAAATGAGTGAAAATACCATGTTAGCAAGTTGAAGTTTAGGGAGTGAAAATACTAATTTCACCAGAAAACCCTCTTCCTCGTTCAATCGACCCTTTACCCACCACCAAATCCTACACTCTGTATGCAAAGCATACATAATAATGATTAATTAAACAAAGAGTCTTGGTATCTACTTACCCAATATACACTGTAAAGTCTGATAATAATCGGGCCAGACCTACGATTTATTTTAGCCAAAATATCACTCGAAGAAGAAAGGTAACCCTTGATTTAATATAATATTTATGTATTCTTATTGATGGGTTATAGTAATAGTTATTCATCAATTTATGCAGTGATAAGTCATATGCTCATAGATTTGATTATTAATGGTAAAAAGTATATACAACCCATCGATAATCTATGTATATCCATCGATATATACAGACAACCCATTGATATTCTACATGTATAACCCGCTAATATTTCATGAACAACCTATTACTGCAACCCATTGTCATTACATTTGTGTCCCACTGATATGTCTGTGTAACTCACTGTTTTTGCACTGTCAAACTGTTGTTTCTTGTATTGTTAACCCACTACATTTTACTTGCGATTTTAGCCCTCGATTTCTAACTGTATTTTTTTGTTTTATCTACATACAAATTTGACGATTCAAGGAAGTGGTTTAATTCTTCGTTATGGAATACGAAATATTATTGAATGGTTTAGTTTTAGAAAATTGTAATCATGGAAATGTTTTTATTTTGTAACTATGAGAATGTTTTAATTAAAACTTTTTTAGTTACGAAAGTAAATATTTAGTTATGTAATGATTTATTTTACAAAGAGAATTTTAGATATTTATATGGGTTTGACTTATTTAGCCAAAACTTTTGGACCATGAGCTTTATAAGTAAATCACTTTCTATGTACTTCTTTTTATACTTATTTATGAAACCTTAATAATAGTAAATACATAAGATATTAAGATATTTGAAAGAAGGGTGAATTATACATAGGGTCTTGAAGACCATATTTTTTCTCTATAGAGTATGGTCTAGGAATTCCTTCTTATTAGAGACCTCTGTTTTGACAATTGTCTTTCCTACTATTACTAACACTAAAAGACAAAGAAAGTGTGATGTCACTATTTCTCTCTCCACTACCACTACCCACCTACCTCCGACCTCCGACCTCCGACCTCCGACCACCGACCACCGACCTCCGACCTCCGACCTCTGACCTCCGACCACTGACCACAGACCACCGACCTCCGACCACCAGTCACCGGTCCGGAAAAAATATAGAGTATCGGATAAAATTGATGAGTATCGGAAAAACTGAGAGTACTCTACAAAATTGCTGAGTACTCTATATATTTTAATGAGTACTCTATATAATTTAATGAGTATTCTATTGATGTCTCCTCATTTGTGATAGATTAATGTTAGGATGAGACATCATTTTTAGTGATTTAGAAGTCATAATAGTCGATTTTCTTGAGACATAGTGCACTTTCCTATTCTGAGTCTTGATTTAGTAAAATAATATTTTTAGAGCATATTGGGTTTAATTGTTTATTTAGTGTGTAGCTTTAAAGATAATTATGGAGCTTAATTAGAGTCCAAGTCAAAGACAACAACTTATGGAAAGAGATTTGCATGGTAATTGGAGATAAGGAAACAAAAGCTAAAAAGATGATTTGCATGGTAATTGGAGATAAGGAAACAAAAGCTAAAAAGATGGAAAAGGAAAAGCTGCCTAATCTAGGATTTTGCAGTACATGCCTAAAGATGTGCGATTTTACCCAAGAAATAGACCGATTTTGGTAATTTCCTTTCATAGGGACAGAGATAATTCTGTTGCGATTCTTTTGGTATCTTATGGAGCTCAAACCGACCAATAACAAAGAAGATATGCTCAAAACAGTCCAGCAGTGTTTATCTTTATTTCCATACGAATTTGAGTTGGGTTAGGAGTCCAATACTTTATCTCTTCCTCAAGAAAACGAATTAGGTCTTCTAAACACCTATAAATACACCCTTATATCACTTGTAAATCATCCCTGCCTCATAGTAATTAGTTTTTAAGGTTTTATTCTTCCAGTTTATTGTAGAGAGCAAGATGATGTCTTTTGTAATTTCTTTTAGTTTATTTCCTTCAGGTATGAACTAAACTCCCCATAGCTTGGGTTTTGCATAATGTATAAGCTATGAATTCTAATTCTTCTATCTAAGTTTCTTTGGAAATTATACGTTTTAATTTGATATTAGCTTCTTATTCAATATTTGTTTATGTGTTTTGATTTAATGTCTCTCCTAGAATAGATCACCTTAGGATTGTTTAATAGTAGTTAGATGGTCTCCTTAACTGGGTGTTTAACTATTGAACCACCACATAATGTCTAGTGTCGATATTAGGTCTGACAAAACATGATTCTAACTAGATAGTCATTAGGGTTTGTTTTAACCACCATATCACCAATGATTGTAGTGTTCTGTTTAGGGCCTTAGTGGCGTTTGATAACCCTATTTGAGACCTCGTCTTGGTTGTGCCGTAGCCCCCTTAGTCGCTCTCAAGGTCTAAGGTATGGGAATTTAGAATCCTGACTAAGTATATGAAGAGCTAATATTCTCCCTTATTAACTAGATCTATAGATAGAATCAGAAGGATTAGTGCATACTAGCAAAACCTAAGCTATACTTCTCATCTCATATTTCTTATCTTTTATTTTATTATCTTTATTTTCTTAGTTTAATTTGCTATTTTCGAAATCTGTTCCCTTTAATTTAAAGTCTTCTAATTATTTACTTTTACTCGTTATTCCTACGATCGCGTATAACACACTTAAGTCATATAATACTTGCAGTACTGTGCCTGTCTAGGGTGAGAGTGCGTAGTTTCTTGGCTTATTTTAATCTTATTTTTATCACACCCTAGGCACCACCAAGTTTTTGGCGCCGCTGCCGGGGATCGAACCCGGGTCACCCGCGTGACAGGCGGGAATAATAACCACTATACTACAACCGCAAATCTTGACAGAGGTAACACGTCTAACTTTGAAAGACGTTAAACAAAAGTGTTGTACGGGAGACAACCCGTAGTCTTTTTAGTTTTCATGTCTTTTACGTTTTTAGTTTATTTTTAGTTTAGTTGTTTTTAGCTGATAATGCATATTTGAGAAAGGTATTAGTGTTTGTGATGCTCATTTATTAGAGAAATCGAGTTAGGGAAGCGAACAAATTTTTTTTGGAAAAGCTGAAGCAGGGTGGTGGTATACCGGACCTCAGCCCCGGTATACCGCAGGTGAAGCAAACCCGTACCACGGGTAGCTGCCACGTGTTTCCTGCCGAGACGAAAAAAAATTCACGCTGATCAGTCCGGTATACCGGACCATATCCGCGGTATACCGCGGGTCCAAAAACTCGTACCACGGGTTGCTAGCGCGTGTTATTTGACGAGACGAAAATTTTTGGAGCATCAGATGTTCCGGTATACCGGAGGATATGCCCGGTATACCGCAAGGCGCCGACTGGAGAGAGAAAAACGGGTTTTGATCTTATAAAAGAGGTATAAGTTTATTCTTCCGAATTTACTAAACCTTAAGCCTCTTTCTCTTCTCCAAAACTCTCCCAACTCCATTGAAGCTCATCAAAACCTTCACCAATCATCAAAACACTACCCAATCATCAAGAAAAACACATCAAACCTTCTCTCCACATCATTACAAGAGAGATTCAAGCACCCACTCCTCACCAAATCCATTCAAATTGAAGAATCAAAGAGCCAAATTTCACAAATTCATCCTACAATTTCTTAAATCCAAGCCTACCCATTACAAATCCACCTCACCCACATAGAGATTCATCATCAATTCATCTTTCCTAAACCAAATCAAGCTTGTTCAACCAAAAATTCACAAGTTCAAATTTTAAGGGTTGCTAAAGCTTTGAGTTGGGGGTTAATTGAGGATGACTAATAGAACAACAATTTTAGCTAGCAAGAGGGAGGTGAAGAAGAGCAAGGTATTGGATTTAATCAAGAAGAAATCAAATAACAAAGGTTCTAGTTCTAATTCAAAGGGTAAAGATAAAGTTGAAGATGGTGGTATAACTTTGTGTGATCGTAATGGTAAAAAGCTTTACTTTTATGCAAAGGAGAAGACACAACTTCCACAAGGTCCTACACCCAAGGAGAAAGAGGAAGCTTTAAAAACCTTAAAAGCTTCTGCAGAGAAATAATTGAAAGAACAACCTTTTGCTTATGAGAAAGTATTCAAGGAAGAAGTTGGTACAGGAGAATACGCGAGATTCTTAGAGCTTGGTGAGAAATTGGGTTGGTCTACGTTCATGGTAAGACGTTCTGAATTATGTCATGAGTTAGTTTTGGAATTCTATTTAGGCCTCTTTAGCCGAGATAGTAAAGGTTGTGTTCCGATTAGAGGAAAACTAGTTCCTTTCACAGTTGAGGAGATTAGGAACCACTTCAAGTTTAAGAAATTGAAAGGTTATTGCAAATTTGAAGAATCGGTTGCTAAACGAAAAATCTTTGATGAGGAATTACTTTTTGAGCATGTATTAGACAAGGAGAAAGTGCAATCACATAAGGGAGAATTGAAGGCACCTTGGCCTTACAAATATCTTCAACCGGATGCTAGAATTTGGCACAATTTCCTTATTCCTAATGTCTTTGGAAACACACGAACTTTGGATGTGACTATGAAGAACACTCTACTATTGGATTGTATTTTGAGAGGAGAAGAAGTTGATGTGGCACAGTTGATCTATGAGGAGGTGATACGATTTTTGGTCTCTCCTAAATCGGTTTATAATGTTAAATTTCCTACTATGATCACGTGTCTTGTGCGAGAAGCGAATGTAGTATTAGGTGAAGAAGACAAACTCAAATTTAAAGCAAGTTACATTGATAATGCTTGGATCAAGGATATCTTTCGAAGAGCGGGTTCTACGCAAGTCTCGAAAGAAGAAAAGGAGCAAAGTTGGCAAGAGAAGATGGAGGAGCGTTTAACAAAATTTAAAGCAGCTCAAACTTCCTTAGTCAATAATGTGGCACAAATCAATGCTAATCAAGTGCACATCATGAAACTCCTCGAGCAATTAACGAAAGGTCCAGCAAATCCTACCTTGGATGTCAATGACGCGAGGCAATAAGCCTCGAGAGTATGTTCTCTTTCTTCCTTACCAGATCTGTAAATATGTTTATCTGCTAATTTTAATTTCCTTTTTTCGAGTCTTTTTCGAGTTGTGGGGACACGGCTCATTTTTGAGTTGGGGTGTGGGGATTCGTTGTCTCTCATCTCCATTTTTCTGTTTTTAGGTAGAAATTAAAATTTTTGATACATGGGAATTAGATGTAGAGTGTGTTTAATAGCTTGAAAGCATAAGCTCAGTAGATTAATGATAGTAATTAATATGTTTATGAGCTATGTATTTGTATGCTTTGAGTATTTGCAGGAAAACACACGTTGATAGTAAAGAAAAGATTAGTAAGCAATGCGATAGAAAGTATGTTCGATCTCAGGGAACCTTGAGAAGTGTGTAGGCCGTGAGATCCAGGCTAGTTGAAAAACCATTTGATGAAAGTGCTAAAGGTAAGAAAATAACGAAATTACATAGTGTAGAAAGTGATTAAGGCGGTTCTTTCATATTTGAAGCCTTTGAAGCCTTTTTATACCTTCTCACCTTGTGATTTTTGATTTTATATGCTATACCCTTCTAGCCTTTCTAAAGCTTTTTATTGAAGCACGTTATAAGCCATATCCCTTTAGATTATAGGACTTTTCCATATGACCCGCACTCGAATCGCGATGCATGAACAGTTGTTTTAGAGCTTGAGTTTGGGGTGGTGGGTCCACCATTATGGGAATTGTTATTGGATTGGGATTTTTTGAGCTTATTAATTGTGCTTTGTGCTTTATATTGATGATGATTCACAGATTTGCATTGTAACCCTTTGTCGGGGTAATAGTGAATGAAAAAGAAGCTACGAGCTAAATTTGCCAACAAGGGCATTAAAAGAAAAAATATATATATGAGAAATTAGCATGATATCTCAACATTAAAAGAGAGTCATAGCTATAGAAAAAACTGATTTAAAAAGAAAAGAAAAAATATATATATATATATATATATATATATATATATTCGGACCGGCAAAGTGGAATTCTTATGTGAACATCTTAAGCTTTAATTGGGTTAATGGGGATGCTAAATTATGCATCAAGGAATTCATTGGGTTGAGTGAGAAACGTTTTATGAGAGTAACTCAAACTCTAGGGCGATTCGTTGATGGCTAGTGAGGAGAGGGCCAAAAAGCTCACTCCAAATTATCCAAATATACTATCATACCCGTCCCTAAGCCTACATTACAACTTAAAGACCTTTTGATTCTTTGCTATATAATTGAGAAGTGATTGAGCCATTAGAGATTAGTTGAGTGGATCTTTGAATACTAGTGAAAATCGATGAACAATCTATAGCTCTCTTGGGAAACTGAGTAAAGTCCCAATCCTTCTTACATTGCGAAACTAATCTGATCTTGAATTCAAGCCGTGCTAACTGTGGATATGAGAAGTGTACAGGTATGTAGTTTATAAATATTATTGCATGAAATTTTCTGAGTTGTGTGCTTTAGGTTTATTCTATATATTCTGCTATGCTTTTCCCATTGTATTGAAAATTTTATAAATGTGTATTTATAGACTTCCCTTTGTTTTTATCTTTATTGTATCGGGACGATACAACTTTGAGTTGGGGGTCTTGATGTCTCCTCATTTGTGATAGATTAATGTTAGGATGAGACATCATTTTTAGTGATTTAGAAGTCATAATAGTCGATTTCTTGAGAAATAGGGCACTTTCCTATTTCGAGTCTTGATTTAGTAAAATAATATTTTTAGAGCATATTGGGTTTAATTGTTTATTTAGTGTGTAGCTTTAAAGATAATTATGGAGCTTAATTAGAGTCCAAGTCAAAGACAACAACTTATGGAAAGAGATTTGCATGGTAATTGGAGATAAGGAAACAAAAGCTAAAAAGATGATTCGCATGGTAATTGGAGATAAGGAAACAAAAGCTAAAAAGATGGAAAAGGAAAAGCTGCCTAATCTAGGATTTTGCAGTACATGCCTAAAGATGTGCGATTTTACCCAAGAAATAGACCGATTTTGGTAATTTCCTTTCATAGGGACAGAGATAATTCTGTTGCGATTCTTTTGGTATCTTATGGAGCTCAAACCGACCAATAACAAAGAAGATATGCTCAAAACGGTCCAGCAGTGTTTATCTTTATTTCCATACGAATTTGAGTTGGGTTAGGAGTCCAATACTTTATCTCTTCCTCAAGAAAACGAATTAGGTCTTCTAAACACCTATAAATACACCCTTATATCACTTGTACATCATCCTTGCCTTATAGTAATTAGTTTTTAAGGTTTTATTTCTTCCAGTTTATTGTAGAGAGCAAGATGATGTCTTTTGTAATTTCTTTTAGTTTATTTCCTTCAGGTATGAACTAAACTCCCCATAGCTTGGGTTTTGCATAATGTATAAGCTATGAATTCTAATTCTTCTATCTAAGTATTCTTTGGGAATTATATGTTTTAATTTGATATTAGCTTCTTACTTAATATTTGTTTATGTGTTATGATTTAATGTCTTTCCTAGAACTGATCACTTTAGGATTGTTTTAATAGTAGTTAGATGGTCTCCTTAACTGGGTGTTTAACTATTGAACCACCACATAATGTCTAGTGTCGATATTATTTCTGACAAAACATGATTCTAACTAGATAGTCATTAGGGTTTGTTTTAACCACCATATCACCAATGATTGTAGTGTTCTGTTTAGGGCCTTAGTGGCGTTTGATAACCCTATTTGAGACCTCGTCTTGGTTGTGCCGTAGCCCCCTTAGTCGCTCTCAAGGTCTAAGGTATGGGAATTTAGAATCCTGACTAAGTATACCAAGAGCTAATATTCTCCCTTATTAACTAGATATATAGATAGAATTAGAAGGATTAGTGCATACTAGCAAAACCTAAGCTATACTTCTCATCTCATATTTCTTATCTTTTATTTTATTGTCTTTATTTTCTTAGTTTAATTTGCTATTTTCGAAATCTGTTCCCTTTAATTTACTGTCTTCTAATTATTTACTTTTACTCGTTATTCCTACTCACGCGTATAACACACTTAAGTCCCTGAGAACGAACTCAACTTACTAACTAAAACTTGCATACGTCCTATAATACTTGCAGTACTGTGCCTGTCTAGGGTGAGAGTGCGTAGTTTCTTGGCTTATTTTTATCACACCCTAGGCACCACCATCTATATATTTTGATGAGTTCTCTGGATAATTTTGATGAGTACTCCGGATAGTTTTGATCAGTATTCTGATAAATGTGATGAGTATTCCGTAAATTTGATGAGTACTCAGTCAAATTGATGAGTATTATTAAAAAACAAAGCATAAATAGTCAAAAAAAATTCTTTATTCATTTTTATTACACATTTTTAAATAAATTACAAAACAATATACAATTAAAAATAATAAATTAACTTATCTACTATTTTGTTTGACCAGATCTGGTCAAACCAGATCTAGATCTGGAAAAAAAAAACTCCTCCTCCTGCATACCATGTACGCCACCATCACCAACTAACTTCACCGGCGAATCAGGAGGTTCTTCTCCTCGACTGTGCTGCGAGGACCTGCTGCAATGGACACGAACAAGCCACCACCGCCGTCAGCCACCACGGCAACTCAGCAACGTTCTCAATCTAATCCGTTCTGTGAAGCAATCCAACCATTGAAGCAGCCATGGTCTTCTTCTCGACGAGCAACACCACCACACGGAGACTGCTACAATCCTCCAGCGAATCTGCTGCTACAATGGCTTCGCTGTCTTTTTCGATCTCCAAGGCCCAGAGCTCCGCCATTAGCAACCTCTAAGGACGAGCAGATCTGTTGCAATGGAACTCGAACAAGAAGAAGAAGGAGCTTCTTCTGGAGTATTATAGAGAGTACTCCGATTTTGCTGGAGTATTGGTGCTCGTCGGAGCTTCAATAAGAAGAAGGAGCTTCAACCTCCATGGAAGGAGAGAGGTGAGCTCTGTGGAGGTGGTGGGGTGGCCATTTCGGTGGTGGTGGCTATATAGAGATTTGAGCTCGGTGGTGGTGGTGGGGTGGCCGTTGAGAGGAGAGAGGATTAGTGAGGTTTATAAAATTTTGTTTTCTATTTCAGAAATGCTATATTTAGTATATATATATATAGGGGAAACAAACAAAAGAGGGTAATAAGGTAATTGTGATATTAGGTCTCATGTGATAAATTCTTATTGAGGTCTTTAGTAAGAAGAGAAGGAAAGTGGGGTTTGGATTTAAAAGAGGGGTGTGCGTTCAAGACCCTAAGTGGCATTTTCTCTTGAAAGAATGGTCGGCATGTCTGATATGTTTGATAGTTTGTTAGATATGATAATTTATTTAAGTACCACGTATAGTGATTGGTGTAGTTATTATTATAAAAAAAATTGAAAGAAAATAGAGAAACCAAATAAATTATTAGACATGAGAGTAATTTGTCACATATGAAAATTATAATAATCGTAAATGGTAATTAATTATTTTTCAACATAAAGTTTTTAGAGATAATTCTCAATTAATTATAATTCCACACTTTTCATTCCCAAAAAAAAGGAGCAAATTACTTCCTACTTACTCACAAATTATCAACTTAATTCCCAATTAAACACGTTGTCATATTTACCTTCCATTATTTCCCTTATATGATTTTTTAATTTTCCTAACTTTTTTTAACTTTTTATAAAATAAAAAAATTCAAAATCGAAATACCGATTTATGTATTGCTATAACACACAAATATAGATTTATGTATTCATGTAACACACAAAATCACAAAATCGATCTAAAGGATTATCTTCTTTAACAAAATTGTTTTTTCTCTTTATTAATCGCATATACCCTATTTTTACTCGTTTTTAACTATCTTGATATATTATCTTTTTGTCTAACACTCTTTTGTTATTTTTGTGTGTTTATGTTTTAGGGTTTTGTGTGTTCCAGGTCACACAAAACTTGATTTTGTTTATTCCAACTCTGTGTATTCCTGGAACAAGCAAATCTCAGAAATGTGTATTCTTAGAATGCACAAATATCAGATTTGTGTATCATGGAACACACAAAATTAATTGTACCAATTCTGTGTATTCGTGGAACACACAAATCTCATAATTGTGTATTATTAGAATGCATAAATCTCAGATTTGTGTATTCATGGAGCACATAAAACTTAAATTTGTGTATTTATGTTACACATAAAACTCGAATTTATGTATTCCTGGAATACACAAAACTTGATTTTGTTTGTACCAAGTCTGTGTATTCGTGGAACACACAAAACTCAGAATTGTGTATTCTTGAAATGCATAAATCTCAGATTTGTGTATTCATGGAACACATAAAACTCAAATTTATGTAATTTTGGAGTACACAAAACTTGATTTCGTTTGTTCCAATTCAGTGTATTCCTGGAACGCACAAATCTCAAATTTGTGTATTCTTGGAACAATCTCAGATTTGTGTATTAAAGGGACACATAAATTTCAAATTTTTGTATTCATGGAACACATAAAACTCAAATTTGTGTATTCATGGAACACATAAAACTCGAATTTATGTATTCCTGGAATACACAAAACTTGATTTTGTTTGTTCCAATTTTGTGTATTCCTGAACACACAAATCTCAGAATATTGTATTCTTGGAACGCACAAATCTTATATTTATGTATTCATGAAACACATTAAACTTAAATTTGTGTTTTCACGGATCACATAAAACTCGAATTTAAGTATTCCTCGAATGCACAAAACTTGATTTTGGTTGTTTCTAGTTCTGTGTATTCGTGCAATACACAAATCTCTGAATTGCGTATTGATGGAACACATTTAAAAAAATCCAGAAAAAAATCCGAAATTTTTTTTCGTAAAAAAAATAAGGATTATTGCCCAAGAAACACCTCAAATTAGAATTAATTCCCTCTCACCACGACCATCATTTTTTTGCCCATAAAAGGCACACATATTTTTGCTTTTTCATTTTCTTTTCCAATAAAAGAGTCGTTTGAGTCATGGGAAGCTTCCCACTCCTCAAACGTTGAGTAATGGGAAGCTTCCCACTACTCAAACTTTGAGTAATGGGAAGTTTCCTATTACTCGTTGTTCTTTAAAAAAGACGGTGCCTTTTATGGGCAAGGGTGTAAGGTGGCAGGTGCCTATTGGGCATTAACCCAAAAAATAATTCGAAAAAAATAATTTAAAAACAAAAATTAATAAAAAAAATTAGAAAAAGTAAATAAATAAATATTATTATAATAAATAGTGAAGATATAAGAATTAAATGGTTTGTATAATTAAAGTAATTAATTAATATGTCTATTTTTGTAATTATCCAATTTTTTTGTGGTTAAGTGGGAATTAAGTTGAAGTTGTAGTGCCCATTTGAGATTGATTATTTTGGAGTTAAAAGCGCTTTTTGATTAAAATTAAAATATTTGTAAAAAATATTTTGACATTTAAAATTACTTTAAGTGATTATTTTAATAATCACTAATTTAGGGCCCGTTTGGAAGTGCTTATTTTAGAGTAAAAAAACACTTTTGGAATAAAATTCAAAATTTAAAAAAATTATTAAAAATAATTTTGAAATCTAAAATTATTGAAAGTGCTTTTTTCAAGAAGCACATATTTGGTGCTTCTCAGAAAAGTGCTTTTCAAGGTAAAAAAAACTCTTAAAATGCTAAAAGCACTTTTAAGTGCTTCTCCAAAAAAGCACTTCCAAACGGGCACTTAGTGTTTTTTCAAAAAGTGACTTTTTGAGTCTAAAATATTGTTATGGATCTAAAATCACTTTAAGTGATTATTTTAAAAGCAATCTCAAACTGGCACGTAATTAATTATGAATTCTTACGCATTCCGTGTAATTAACTGGGCGTTGTCTCAAGTTTTTATTACCTTATATCAATTAAAATACTACATGTCTTAATATATTTATTAATTAGTAAAACAGTACACCAGACTATCATTATTTTGAATTTTTTGAATTTTATTTTGTTCTTCTATATATGAAACAACACACAAAATAAATAAATGATTAGTAGATAAATTTCAGAAAAATAAATCAAATTTCAAAGGGAACGATTTCTAAAATACAATTAAAGATTACAATTTCAATTTGTTGTTAAAAATATAAATTTACTACTAGTTAATAAATATATCAATGACGTATGCTCCACCATTTTAGCCACCTTGCTCCTTTGCTCCCATTCTAACGTCAATAATATCTGTTTGGTGTCATTCAGTTAATCTCACCTCCAAAATTAATTATAACATGTAAACAAATATTATTTTGGAATTAAAAATAGAATATATATATATATAGATCTATTATATATTATACATATTTTAAAATTATAAAAAAAGCATATATAATATATATTGTAGATCTTTAAGTCATATATATACTAGGTAAACCCCGTGTCTGAAGACACTAAAGCAAAAATGAATTCCATTGAAAGGGATCGAACCCAGGTTAAAAAAAAAAAAAGTGGGGTCAAAATCAATCCTGGCCACCACTTATGTTTAGTCAGATTAAATCCTGGTCACCACTTATGTTTAGCCAGATTTAATCCTGGCCACCACTTATGTGGATAAATCTGTATAGTCGAAAAAATTCTAAAATATAATATAGATTTATATATGTGTGTATGTATGTGTGTTTGTGTAACTATATATATTTAACAAACATATTTATACTATTATACATATTTCGAACTAAAATAAAGGACATGTATAAATATAATATATATTATTGATCTATAAGTCAGATCTGTATCTATAGTGCAAAAGAAATTATTAACATAATATTTTTAAACCAAAAGATATAGGTCTACTCATTCACAATATAGACTATTATTATAAATTTATACATATAAAAAAATAAAAAATGAGAGAGAAAGAAAGAAAGAGTGGACAAAAAGGGTTTATACAATATTTATACAGGTTGGATTCGGTTTAAACAGGATGGGCTTAGCTAAAACCCTAGAACGACCCAAAATTTAAAAAAAAAAAAAATTGGACCTAACACAACCCTAAGGGTATGTTTGGATTAGGGAGGGATTCTTTATTAAAGGATAGGAAGGGAGAGTATAACAAGGGAATGGAAAGGAGAGTATTTGATCTTGTTTGGATTGAATAAAAAGAGAAAGGGAGATTTTATTAAAGGATAACATTTATCCGGTGTTTGGATTAGAAGAATAATGGGAGAAAGGGATTCTTTTTATAACTAAATGACTCATATACCCCTATTAAAATATTTTATAAAGAAATAATAAGGGTAATTTAGACATTACAACGTAATAAAAGAATCCTTCCTTCCTAATCCCACCGAATTGGAGGGATTGAATATATGGGTTCGTAAGGGATTGCAAGTATCCTTTAATAAACTATCCCTTCTACTTATTTTCAAAACAAACAACGGATGGGATTGTCATTATCCTTTAATACAATCCCCTCCCTCCCAATCCCTCCATCCAAACATACCCTAACTCAAACTAAACCCATATTTTTCGGGTAAGATTGGGTCGGTTAATGCGTGTAAACGAGTTTTGTGGGTCGCCTGTGCAGCCCTAGTACAGACATATCAATGGGTTTATATTTCAAAAGAGTAATGCTGGGTATCACCCAAAAAGTGATCACCGAAATATCACCTTCCTAGGTGGTCCAATTAAACGGTTTCTCTTTCCTGATTACTTTTTTTCTCTCTCTTATATGAAATAGTTTAACTAGACCACCTAGGAAGGTGATATTTGGGTGATCACTTTTTGGATGATATCCAGCATTACTCATTTCAAAAATAATGAATTACCAATACATCGTTTTGCGTTTCCATTAAAAAATAATGGGTTATTATTTTAGAAATAGTGGGTTGATGAGCTAATTTCGTAAAGTATCTTAACCTGGAAATAAAATAAACCACCATGAAACGAAAATTGAAAATGAAGCATTACGAGTAGTATTTACAAATATTGTATAACATCATCTAAAATAACATTTGTAAATCAACATGAATGGATGATAATCATTTACTACTTATAGGTATAGGAAGGATTAATGTTACTCTATATCATACAAAACATGGACAATGCTTATAAAGCGTAAAGTTATAAAAAAAAATAAGAAAACACTACAAAAACGAAAATAGAATTACGTGAAATAGTAGAACAATAACTTGTGTATAGTTTTTTTGATATCTTTTTTGTTTTGTGATAATAAATAAGCAATGAATAATCGATGAAGAGGTAATGATAGAATTAAAGTATGCAAATCTTTCTATATATATAGATATTTTTTTAATGTTAGGCATTGATTAAAAATGTTGATTAATAATAGAAAATATGTATAGATTTAATTTAAATGATAAATATAATTTTTGTAATTATATTGGTGGAATAGATAAACCTGGTCTATTAAATTTAATTTTGGATCTTTTTTTGAAAATAAAAAAACTATTAATTTGCTAAGGATTTGGATACATGATTTTTTAATCAATTAACTCTATTCTATATTGAAATTGGATTATGAAGATGAAGCCATTTAAAATATATATAGGATGTAATTCAAATATATAGTATCGTATTATAAATTTAATAATAGCCATCTAATATAATGCAACAAAAGGGTGGATATGAATTGTTCTCTTCTTATCCATTATGCTTTTAAAACAATGGGAACATCTACATTTTTTCATCATTCTAATAAAAAGACTGGCTGAAGCTATCATGAGCTTCAACATTATCAAACCCCAACTCCAAATTCCTCCTTTTCATTCTACAAAATCAGTAATATTCTTCCCCTAGCATTATTAATAAAAAAAACTCAAAATATTGGTTTTGCTCTAAATTTAATTAAATTATATTGACATTTTTGTATCTAAACTTGCTTTTCTTCTTCCCTTTTTAGCCAAGGCAATGCTCAAATTCAAGATTTTTTAATGGAAATCAGGTAGTATATCTTTCGTGTTCATTCCCCTAGTTATTTTTAGTGAATATCGAATTCTTGAATAGTTGAAAATTGGAATAGATTGAAGGTGGCAAAAGCAGTAGAGGTTGCAGAGTTAAAATGAATGCTTTACCAGACTGGCCATTAATGGCAGTATTAGTTGAGCACATGGAAGGTCAAAGAGACCTCATAACTCATAAGTCAGTTTGGCATTTGAGTGATCAAGCCATGAAGAATGTTTGTGAGTTAACAGATACTTAAAATTTCTTCACGCATTTAAATAAGTCTGTCTTGTATATATCTTAGAAAGCTTTACTCTCTAATCACAGTTTTGTTCGTTTTCATTAAATATACATGTGTAATTATGGATAATTAGCATGCTTAGCTATTAAATTTCTGTGATTTATTATTGATAGATACTTTCTACATCATGTTTACTATTTGGGGATGTTGTTTCTTTGGTTCAACAAAAGTAAGTCTTCTTATTTTGTATTAATTCTCAAAAGAAAATTAACTTATTTGGTTTTAATGAACAAATTGTATGTGGAGTAGGATCCTTTCTATGATTCAGAGCAGTACAGGAAAGATGGAGGAGATGGCACTGGACATTGGGTCTATGAGAAGGTACACTGCCCTTACGGAAAATATCCTTGTTTGTTTGCCCTTAATGGGAATTTAATCTGATTCAAGAAAACATTCGCGACAAATAATAATAATTTTCTTTTACTAATTCATATTTGAAGGGTTCTCATCTGGTTTGTTTAACTAAGATTCCAAGTGAAAATGAAATTTGATTAATTAAGACACGGTTCAGTTGTTATTATGCAAAAATTGCAATATAGGTCCCTATATTAATATCAAAGTGTGTGTTATTGCAGCAAGAAGATATCGAAGAATCATCACGAGCAGAGTTGTGGCGTGAAGAGCTGATCGAGGAGATTGAGCAAAAGGTTGGTGGATTGCGAGAGCTAGAAGAAGCTGGCAAGAAAGAAGAACAGCTTGTAAAGTGAGGTTTGGCTCGAACAAACAATTGTATCAAATAATGTAAATTCAAATATAATCATTTCATTTTCAGTTGGTTATAACACTGTATACACAAACATAATGGTATATTCGAAAATTAGCGCTAAAAATAATGAATTAAATAGAGGGATTGGAATACTAAATTCTCTAGTACTTCTATCAAGATTAGGAAAATCAACAACAAAACATCTTGACTGATATCTCAAACTTTTTTTTTATTGTAGTATAGAACCTTTGAATCTGTTCTGGAACACATTCTCTCCTTAGTTAATAATGACACTAACTCTCAACTCACTAAACCGTTGTTGTTTGATGAAGTAAAAGCAATTTCCCTTTGAATGGGGAGAAGAAAAGCATATGACCCTGATGATTTTCCATAAATGGCACGAGAGTTTTCGATCTCTGTATTGAACTTATACGTGGAGGCGACTAATTAAGTTTATAAATTTGACTTACATCGCACTCATCCCTAATATTAATTATTCTACTATGTCGAATTGTTATTTGAAAGAAAATATGAATACAAAAAGAGAAAATTATATTATACAACTTTTTTTTGTACGGGGTTGATTTGGGGCACCTTGCACGCATCACGACTAATCTCACGAGATATACACGACTCACCATGTATATTTAAGGATGGCAACGGTTTGGTTTTTTGCTATAATATCAAAAACCATAACCGTTTATCTTATTAATAACCATAACCTAACGGTTTTAACCATCGGTTACACTTTTTAAAACCATAACCGTATTATACGGTTTTTTCGGTTTTTGGAACGGTTTTGCAGTTTTAACCATAAACAAATGATGCTTTAATAAGTATATTAATTTTCATAAATTTAAACCACATATATAAGAAATATCCCGAAGGTATATAAAATATTGTATTGGTCTTTGATTAAATTGCCTATTTATTATTTAGTTGGTTAAATCTAGTATATGGATTTTGATTTTAGAATTTCAGCATATCTACTTTAACCTAGATTTGTATAGAATTCGAACATATATATGATAAAAACGGTTTTCGGTTTATTTTTATCTAAAACCATAATCTAACGGTTTTAACCATCGGTTACCCATTTCCAAACCATAACCTAATAGTTTTAACCACGGTTATAGAATTTGGTTTTTAATCGCTTCGGTTATCATCGGTTTGTTTTTAACCGTAGCCATTGGCCATTGCCATCCCTATGTATATTCCCAGGTAAATCAGAATTAGGTTACCCATATTCAGGGAGGGGTTCGAGCCTTGTACCTCTCACTTTACACTCGTTAGAAA
Organism: Nemophila menziesii; assembly: GCA_029959085.1. NCBI lineage: Eukaryota > Viridiplantae > Streptophyta > Magnoliopsida > Boraginales > Hydrophyllaceae > Nemophila > Nemophila menziesii. Next base: position 28,405,103 of record JARWIR010000008.1, read on the forward strand.
TGAGATTCGAACTCTGTACATCTAATTTAAATGCTAAAGAAATAGCAAGGTTCTACCCAGTTAAAAAAATTATATTATATTATTAGACTTGACCCGTGTCTGAATACACTATAAAATAATCCACATAGTCCTTCGTTTTATCATTTTCAATACAATGACTTGTATTGTAATGCAATTAAATGTAGAAAAAAATCCAAAAAAAATTGTAAAGGGATAAATAATACAATTAACTCCATATAAGATAATATTAGATACATTTCAATCAAGATCTCCAAAAGTACAACTCCGACGTGGTATAAGTCATTATTGTCTATTAATTTCTGGGTTGTGGCGGGTCCACTTAAGCAAGGGGTGGGTTTGAGCCCATCCTCAAATTATTAAAAAAAATTATAATATTATGTATAAACTTGAATAATTAATTAAAAATATTTTAAATAAATATTATTTACACAAATTAATACACCTTGATTATTAGATAATCAGACTTGAATTTTGTTCCCGTGTTAAAATAAAATACGAAGAAATAAAGTTTTTATAATTTTTTTTTGTAATGTGTAAATAAAATTATTATTATGTTTGAGTACCAATTTATTTAGATATTGCAACTATCTAATTTTTTTTTTGTAAATAAAACTTTTTTCAGGGGTGCTACCCTCAAACCCTCTTATTTTCAAGTCCACCCTTATTTATATTTCTATATTCGCTATTGTTTGTGGGTCAAGATGTATTCAAGAACAACATATACCTGCACCAAAAACACCAATAACATAAGAAAATGTTTTTCTTACGAACGGACACATATAATATAAAAATATTTTTGTTTTGTTTGATAATTTTTGTATTAGAAAAGTACATTTAGCATGCATGAATATTTAAAGTAACCCACTTAATAATATAATGTCAAAGAGATTTTTTCTTGGTGGTGTTAGATTTATACGCACTGATCAAGAACTTATTTTTTACTTGATTGCAAATCTATAGAGACTGAAAGGTAAATTTACACAAAATCAAATTAGACAACAAAATATATATACTTGTGTATGCGAGTTAAAACATTTTTTAAAGACATAATCATAACTGGTAAAACTTTAAAAGAGGAAGAACTTTGGCCAATTTTCCAAATATCAACATTACAGGATTACCTTTCGATTCTAAAAAATGGAATTGAAAAATTACAGAATTACCAAATTATACGACAACAATAAAAAACAAATATGGAAAGAATATACATATATAGACACAAATAGACACATTTTGTACATCAAAAACCTCGTCCACCGTCTCTAATTTCAAGATCACCATAATTCTTGAAGATGTTATGAGTTATGTTATTACTACGATTCCATTTGATATATTCTAATTTGAATTTTTGTAGGTCTTTCTCATTCCTGATTTTTCTTGGAGTACAAGACTAGATAAAATGCAGTTAGAAAAGATAGAAAATAAGATCTCAGGGACTAAAATGCAAATAGATAAATTAGTTAGTTAGTTTGTTGTGTTTAGCTTTTGATCATTGTCGTGTATATATATAACACTCCAGTTGTAATTCTAATCTAACAAGAAAAGATTATATCTCAATTTCACTCTCTTTCTCTTCCTCTCATTTTCTGCTCTCTCTTCTTCTGCATTATTTTTCTTCTTGTTCAAGTTAAATCTTCATAAGAAGTATGATGATCAATTAAGATTGATCACTAATAGTTTAAGAACTATTAGATTTATCATGGTATCAGATGTAAACTAGAGTTTTCCGCACAAAATCATCCATATTCTTGCTTTAGATCAAGAACATTCAAGCTTTCTTCGAAGTTTTATCAATGGCGTCAGTCACAGAAATTTTTTCATCTCCTTACTACATTCATCCAAGTGAAAGCACAGGTATTTCACTCGTTGCTGAACCTCTTACAAATGATAATTTCATATCATGGACACGAGCAATTGAGATTGCTTTATCCGTGAAGAATAAACTCGGATTCATAAACGGCGACATCGTTCAACCTCCTTTAACTGATTTAGCTCTGTTTTCAGCTTGGAACCGAGCTAACAATTTGGTACTCTCTTGGTTACTTAATTCAATTTCTCGAGACATTAGAGGTAGTTTGCTATATGTGAATTTAGCACATGATTTGTATAATGAAATTAAAACTCGTTTTGAAAAAAGTAATGGTACACGAGTTTATTTTCTTGAAAAATCTTTAAGCTCTGCTTCTCAAGATTCATCTTCTATTTCGGATTTCTTTGCAAAATTCAAGAATCTATGGGACGAGTATGTTCATCTTCGACCAATGCCTTCATGTACATGTGGAAGTATGAATCAATGCAGCTGCAAAATACTTGACACTCTCATTGAAAGGCAAAACAATGATTTTCGGTTTAAACGATTCTTATGCAGCTGTAAGGAGTCAAATCTTATTGATGAGTCCTTTACCATCAATGAATTCTGTGTTTGCTATGCTAATTCAAGAAGAAAGCCAAAGATCACTCTCAAATTCTATGTTCATAACGCCTACACACGCCTTTTACACCAAAAACACTCATAACTCAAACAATTATGCAGATAAGAGGAAAACTATTTGCACACACTGTTGTTATAATGGACATACTGTTGATAAATGCTTTAAACTACATGGTTATCCAATAGGTTGGGTACAAAAAGGAAAAAGACAGCCTCAAAATCAATCACACGGTTCTGCGCATTTAGTTAATACTCAAGAAGAATTGAAGAATGAGCCTAAACCTCTGAGTACTTATGAGTTTACAGATGAAGAAGTAAGCAAATTAATGGCTTTAGCTCACACAACTCAATCAAAAAATTCAGCTGTTCATCAAGTAACCATTACAGAAGGTATTTCTTGTAACTCTTCTTGGATTTTAGACACAGGAGCTACAGATCATCTTGTATATTCTTCATCATTATATACAACTCAGTTGCATAATGTAGATATAGCTGTTACCTTACCTAATGGAGAGATTGTTATGGCTACACAAAGAGGAGATATTTGTTTAAATAAGCATCTTACATTGAAAAATGTACTATGTGTTCCTGCATTCAAGTGCAACTTAATTTCAATTTCAAAGTTAACACATGATTCAAGTGTTATAGTTACTTTTCATTCATCTTATTGTACACTCCAGGATGCTCAACACAAGATGATGATTGTGATTTCTTATGAAAGAAACAGTTTATACCATCTCCAGCCAAATCTGCAGATTCATAAGGCTTTAAATGCTTCTAAAGTTCAAATTGACTTGTGGCATTCAAGATTGGGACATCCTTCAAATGCAAAACTTCTTGCACTCAAGAAAATTGAACCTTATCTATATTTTTTAAACAATATTATATGTGATTCTTTTCATTATGCTAAACAAAAGAGACTCAGTTTTCCTTTATCTACTTCTTGTACAAACTCATGTTTTGATTTGATCCACTGTGATATTTGGGGTCCTTTCAAAGAAGTTTCTTTTAGTGGTCATAAATACTTTCTTACCATTGTTGATGATTACACCAGGGGTACATGGATATATCTTATGACTACAAAATCTGAAGTTAGTAAACATTTATCTACCTTTTATGCAATGGTGTTAACACAGTTTAATAAGAAGATCAAGGTAGTTAAAAGTGATAATGGTCCTGAGTTCAACTTAACCAACTTCTATTCAACTAATGGGATCATTCACCAATTGAGTTGTGTTGAAACACCACAACAAAACGGCCTTGTAGAGAGAAAGCACCAACATCTACTCACAACTGCTAGAGCTATAATGTTCCAAGCAAACCTACCCTTACAGTTTTGGGATGATTCTATTCTAACCTCAGCCGATATTATCAATAGATTGCCTACACCCCTCCTTAACAACCTTACACCATATGAGAAACTATATAACAAACCTCCTAAATTGGATCACATGAGAGTTTTTAGATCATTGTGTTATGCCTCTACACTTCAGCAAAATAGAAGCAAGTTTGATTATAGAGCTATCAAATGTGTCTTCCTCGGTTATCCACCCACAACAAAGGGTTATAAGCTTCTTGACATCATGAACAACAAGATTATTATATCTAGAAATGTTGTTTTTCATGAATCAACATTTCCTTTCTCAGAAATTACTCCTGCTGAAGACTTTCATACCTTATTATTTCCACAAACTAACTCTTATATTGAACCTTTGAACATTTCTATTCCGAACACTCAACCACCTCCTCCACCTAATCAACTTACTAGACCTTCAAGAACAAGACAACCACCTAGCTACCTCAAAGATTATATTACTCACTCAGCCTCACATTGTGAACAAAAACCTCAGTCTATCATTTATCCTATTGAAGACTTGATTAGCTCATCTAAATTGGCACCTAAATATGCTAATTATACTGAGAATATAACTATGCAAAAAGAACCGAGGTCATACAAAGAAGCCTCAACTTCTAAAGAGTGGAACTTAGCCATTCAAAAAGAGCTTAATGCTCTTCAAGATAACAAAACATGGGACATTGTTGAACTATCTGTTTGGTTTGTAAAACATTTTCTGTTTTTGTTTTCAAAATATATTTTCAGAAAATGATTTTCGTTTTTTTTTCCAAAATTTTTAAAAAATATAGAAAACGTCGATTTCACGTTCTCCAATATAGCCAGTGGCGGATCCAGGACAAAAGTTGAGGGGGGGCTTAAAATATAAGGGGGTTCAGGGGTAGCGCCCCCGAAATTTTTTTTTTTAGGGTGTATAGTGAACTTGGGTACATCATCTCTTTTCTTAAGTTATTTAATACTAACACAATATTTATGTAAATACCAATATTAAAATACGCTTTAGGTAATCAAAGAAAATAATATCTATTACATTATAAAAAAAGCACATAAATTAAAAAACTTACTGAATTTTTTTAGCTTTTGTAAAGAAGTAGATTGTTGCGGCTGTCGAATATATCCAGAATAATTCGTAAAAGATTGATATTAAAGTAATATTTGTAGATATAATACTGTGTAATTTATAGAAAATAATGTTTTAGTTAGGTTAAAGAAAATTAATGGGCTTATAAAAATTAAAAAAAGGTTTCTTTAACAATAAGATACTAATATAAAAAAAAAAAAAGTCAGGGGGGGCTTGAGCCCCCTCTGGGCCCAACATAGGTCCGCCTCTGAATATAGCATTGTTTTTATTAAATTTTTCAGAAAACTGTTTTCATTTTCTGTAGCCAAACACGTCTTTATTAGTATTTTCAAAAATATAGAAAATAAAAACAGAATATATCCATTATTTTTACGAACCAAACAGGGCCTAAATTTTGAACTTTTGAAACTTATTACGGAGTACTACAATTGTATTATTTTTTATTTTTTTGGCCGAAGAGAAACAACATACCCTATCTATAATAATTATTACAAATACTAGTAAGGAAAGTACTACAATAGTATAAGGCAAGAAAAAGAAACAAAGAGAAAATCACATTGAACGGCTATAATGTTGAAGGTAGCACTAGACTTTGGAGAGGACTTGTTTGTCCTTTTTTTAAATTTTGTTTTGTTTGTTAAGTTGTTTGTCTTGGTATTAGCAAATATCAACCTACAGTTCACAGGGGATGTGACAGTTTCCAAAACCATGGGCAGGAAACTGAACTTTTATCCTTATTCTAGAAGCAAACCGACCACCATAGAGGAGGATTTATCTCCCTTTTGAAAACGAAATATCTTCTGTTCAAACATTGAATGTGAATACCTGCAGCTGCACGCTCTCGAATCTAAGTCCCCAACTGTGAAACAAATCCAATTACATTATCATTGTATGAAACCTTGAAAACCGTGGAGGAGCCCCATGGCTACCCAATATCTTCAACTATTATACTACTCTCGTTACTCCCACATTATCTTCAACCAAATTAACGGTTAACTTGTATCCAGGTGTGCACAAACTTATCTCGTCCATTTTAATAATAAAAGAAAAATTGAAATTGGTCTTTTTCATGTATCAAAAGAGTAAATGATTATAAGTTTATAGAATGACTTCTTAGAGGGTGATAAATAAGTCAATAGGTGTAAGTTTGATGGTTTAATTTCTCAAATTGGACCGAGTTAATTTTTAATTTAAATGAATAAGGTCACCTATATTTAAACTTATTTGTTAACTCATGGATTGATTCAGAATTTCTCTTGGAGGCAAAAAATTTACACAATAAAAAAGGTTCAGCGATACATTTCCGAAAGAAATTTGGGCATAAATTTTTGTTTCGGGGGGACTAATAAATAGGTTAAAGGTGTTAATATTTAGGTTGAGGGCAAATGTCAATTTTACTAAGATTTCTTTTAAAAATGTCTCTAGGTAAATTTTTGTTGTACCCTGAGGATGCAACTCCCAAGCTTCCAGAATCCGTCCCTGGTTTAACTTATCAAACGATTTTGAATGAGTTTTGGTCGAGTCGAGCTCGAATTATACATGACTATCTTGTTTCTTGTATCGATGAAACGAAACTTTCATGAAATATTTGTATTAGATGCAACGTGTGGTATAAAATAAAGAGTATGATAATGATAAAGAAAAAATCTAAAAGACAAATAATGTACTAGTTAATATTTGAGTTTTAATGACATGTGTATTAGATAAATGATATATAATTTTTTACAATTTATAAAATATAAATGAGAGTTTGAATAAATGGTTTTGTTCATTTACAACACTACCCCAGACAAAAAAACATCAAAATCAACTATTAATCTTGTTAAGGACAACCCATGACAAACCCGGAGGAACAACAATCTAGTCTTGCAGCCTACAGAGTTCAAACTACAATATACCTTAATACCCACCTTTCTAACCAACTACGTATTCTCTTATCGACCAAGTTGGGTGAGAATGAAGTTTAAGAAAACCAGGTAAAAACATATTATCGACAAAACAGGGGTGTACAAACCACAAACCTTCCCGTCCAACCCAACTCCTTTATCAAAAAGCGAAATTGTATAGGGCCTAGGGCAAGGCTAGCACAACCATTTTTTAATAATATGGTCGGTCCAGGAGCTGACGAAGCCCAACACACTACATTGATCACACATATATATATATATATATATATATATATATATATATATATATATATATATATATATATAAAGGTGTTTTTATTCATAAAGTATATTCTTGTATCTCGACACACTTCTCTCAACAATCTCTCAACTCAATCAATATTCTGAAGCCTAGATTCCTTATTCCCCTTAATACTTCAATACTGTTACATAATATAATTTTATAAAAAAATATCAATACATGTGTATAATAATCTATATTTGTAATGTAATATATCTTAATATCTATATTATATTACAAGGTTTTTTATAAGTGGTGGCCAGGATTGATTCTGGCCAAACATAAGTGGTGGCCAAGATCGTTTCTGGCCCCACCTGTCATAAATACAAAAAAAACCGAAGGCAAAAACAAAAAAGAAAACAAAGAAAACCTATCCAACTTTGTTTCATTCGTTGTCTGATTTCTTTGAACAAAACAAAAACCAAAAATGTCTGAAACCCTATCCCTCATTTTTGCCTTTCTTCTTCGTCTCTCCAACACCTATCTTCTTCGTCTCGATCGCCTCATCATCGCCATCGACACGCACCATCACCATAGAAACCCCTCTTCTGAAACCCTATCCCTCTCTTCGTCCTCATCACCATCACCATCAACATACAATCTTCTTCGCTGAATTAAAAAGTGTTATTTGCTTTTCTTTTCACTTATCAATTCTGTTTCTTTTCTTCTCCATTTTAATGGTGTTTGCAGCGAAGAAAAAGGGGCAGCTTTGTTCTTAAAGATGAAGCTGAAGCAAGTAGAAATCCTTCTTGGCTCTCTTGATCAGTTCTCCAATACCCAACTGGACCCCACATTGCATCTAGAATGCTCTACGCGGTAAACCTCTCCTTACCCATTTTTTTTTCATATTCTACCATATAAAATAGAACCTTTACTATCAATATTATAAATATTTTTGTTTTTTTGGTAAATATTTAGGCTGAAAATTCATACGGAGATGTGAGTAACAAGGTAGTAGCAGATTTTGGTTGTGGGTGTGGTACATTAGGCCTTGCAGCTGCTCTCTTAGGTGCAGAGTAAGTCTAATTGCTACTATTATTTAAATAATAGGGGTATATTTGCTATATTTGATACTGATTCTCTTGATATTGTATCCACAAATGCTGATGAACTTGAGGTACATATATATACTTACTTAAACAATTTATGTTATATTCAATTTGTAATATTTGTAAACACTTATGTGTAGGTGGAAATGGAGAGGTTTCTTTCGAATTTGATTCAATGTTGATACAATTGTTATGAATCCTCTATTTGGAACACGAATAAAAGGTGCTGACATGGACTTTTTGTTTGCAACTTTGATGGTAAAAGGTGCGAGGTATTTTCTTTTTCCATCTCTCTTTCTATTAAAATTACTTGGGTAATTTACCATTTTTTCATTTTTTTTTTGTTCAGCAGGATTTGCGTAAGTTTATACAAGAAGCTGCACCAACACTTTTTCTTCGTTTGCATCATATAGGGACCTGCAGTGTTTGTGTGTTTATACTGCAATTTTCATACTGTTTATTTTCCTCAAAAAGAATAAAAAGGTGTTATAAAAAGGTAAGAGTTAGAGAATTCATATCTTTAATTTTCTTTTATTTTAAGATAGTGACTAACAATATCTTTTATTTTTTTTGCAAGGTGTATTTTATGGATTTACAGGATTTGATTTCGAAAATTAAAGTTGTCTCGAAATCAAATGATTTAGTATAGATTGTAGTAAATCATTTTTTTTATTATCTAGAATTTCTTAGATTTAGGATTATCCTCCTAAATTTACGAAATTAGTAAAGTTGGAAATTTTTGACTTTTTAAACCATTCCTTACTTGTCACAAATAGCAATCTTTTTCGTAAATTTAGGATTATCCTCCTAAATTTACAAAATTCCTTAAAGTTGGTAAGTTTTGACTTTTAAAAACATTCTTTACCCGTCAGAACCACCTTTCTTTTTAAAAATTTACTAAATAGCATCTTTGATAAGATTTGATTTACTTACCTTTTTTTCCCTTAAATTAAGTTATTTAAGAATACTATCTATATTATATAACTCTAAACTAACACCTTTTCATAACCATCTTTTTTTCTACACTAAACATTTTCTTTCTTACTCAAAAGATCTTTTCAAAGCTTATCACGTTTTCAACTCCAAGTTCCGTTTTCAACTCAAAGGTTAGTTTATAATATAGATTCTTTGATTCAAATTTTAATGTTTTATGATTCGGAATTCTTTTTTCTTTAAATCTGTTGTACTTTTAAATATTTGTAATTCGTTATGTTTTATTTGTTAAGGTTTGTGATACTAAACCAACATTTGATATTTCATATTCTACTGTAAACCTCTCCTTACCCATTTTTCTTCATAAACACTGTAAATTTTAAATATTTAAAACTCGCCAGGAAAAACAGCTGGTAAATAAAAGAAAACGAGAAGAAATGTCAAATAAGAGAATCTCATATTATGTATCATGCACTTGATGTTGTCACTCATTTGGTCTACACAATATACTTTTTTTTCATTATATTAATAATAAGATCTTGCAGAATGTTATATCATTAAAGAGATAAAATATATAACAAACCAATTGTTCTTCTTTGAATAAACGTATATTACAAACCAATTGTTCTTCTTTGAATAACTTGACACATCAGTCGATTACTCTTAATAATTTTAAGGATTAACCATGCACGTGTCACCTTTCCAATAACATAGATTGCTATATACGAAATTGGTCTTTCTCTTTGTAAAATAAGGATCCAACTATCTAAGTTAAAAGAATTACAGAAAACCTTTAATTGATAATAGTAGAAGAACGTTTACTTGGAAAGGAGTCTTGATCCTCTTGATGATGTTAATTTTTTTTTTGGACAAATGTTAATTTTTTTCTGGACAGCTCTATGTATATTATACAAATACCGAAAAAGAGGATAAACGTTTTAAAAATATTAATTTTACGTTAAATATATTAAAAATATTATTTTTAGGTAGTTTTTTTAATTTCATTAATTTTGTCATATATTTTAACTATACTTATAATATCTTAAATAAAAAAATTATAAAGTGATAAAATTGTGATATAGTTTAATTTTAATTTCCAAATATTTAAAAGAATTGGTGAGATAGTCTAAAAAGACTTGAGCAGTTTGATATCTACGACATATCCCTTCCTCCATGACCTTGGAACTGTAACTTCCACGTATCTTAATGAACGCACTATACTCTCCCCAAGAAATGACGATGTTAGTGAAATCAACAGTCATGCACTTGAGATTTTTCCTGGAATACAACAGACGTATCTTGCAGCTGATACGAAGCATGAAAAGGATCAAGTAGATAAATCTATATCTTCACGATATCCAAACGAATTTTTAAATTCATTGAATCCGAGTGGGTTACCTCCATTTAGATTGGAGTTGAAAGTTGGCGCTCCTATCATGTTGTTAAGAAATATTGCGCCGAAGGACGGATTGTGTAACGGCACGAGGTTGATGGTTGTCAGGTGTTCGACGCGTGTCATTGAAGCCCTTATTTTGAACGGAGATAAATCTAGTAATGTGGTATTCATTCCAAGAATATCTTTGACATCTTCTTCTTCCGATATACCATTAAAGATGACCAGGAGGCAATTTCCGTTCGTTTAGCATATGCCATGACAATCAATAAATCACATGGACAATCTGTGAAATTTGTTGGAATCGATTTGCGCATTCCTGTGTTTAGTCATGGACAACTGTATGTTGCATTATCTAGATGCACGAGTTATGATCGCATAAGTTTGCTTCTTCCCGGAAATGATCAAACCACGACTAATAGTGTATCCTAAAGGTATGCGATTAGTGATTAGGTGTATATTTTCGTTCATTTACAATATGACTAATATTATGTATTTTTTAGCATTGTGTAGAAAAAGAAAAGAACACACGTAACTATCTACGTTAGTCCGGCAATATATCGTGCTGAATTTTTGCAGAGACACCGAGATCTCATTGATGTTGTAAGTGAACATATCTATATTATACACGTTTCGTAGTTCATGGTTTATACTTTATTTGTACAATATATCATTTTTATAAATTTGTAGGTAGATTACATCTGCACAAAAAATTTGATCGTAACAGTAAAAGACGAGGAGGAATTGTACCGCTTACAACATCCATAAGTAAGATTATACAAACTCTTATGTCAAATTAGTTTTTAATACTGCAAGTTCATTGTCTTAGAATAATAACTAATTGTGTTCATATTTGTAGAACTGGAAGATGGTCATGGACGAGGACTGGAAAAATGAAAAACGGTTGGCTAGGTGGGATTTGAATCACATGGTAAGGATTCCCATGAATTGACAAATGTTTATCGTTTTTTAAATTATTTACTAATTATTTATGTTTTTCAATTTGATAGATCGTCGTTCAGGTTTCTCCAATTGGAAGAAACGTGTATGTTGACACAGCTACCTTTTCTAGAATTATGACATCTATGTTCTGATGTTAAAATTTCGACAATGTACGATTCACACATTTCATTCTGTTACATATTGATATTTTTTGTTTTATAAAGCATTGTTTGGATGTTTGATAAATAATACACTGATTTTATGATTAGTTCGTGTTTGCTAACTTGGAAACGTCATTAGATTTATGTAAACCATGATCGCATAATTTTGTCCATGTTCATGCTTCTTAGCAGGATTTTTTTTGTAGTGTCTTCAGACACGGGCTATAACTATTACTATACATAATAAATACATAGATATATAGTAGTTGATATTATAGGTATATATATTTTCCGGAAATCATTTAAACTATTTAGATCTATAATTATTGATATTGTGGATATAGTTTTTTTTATGAACAAGCCATATTTTTATGTGTTCTTGTATATGATAACATATTATATGTAAATTCTTTTACAATTTCGTTACATGGAAATATCCCATTAGTGTCCTATTATCTGTCCTTCTTCCAACTATAGTTGTGTATTTTATTTGTTTCCAAAAAGTAGTTTCTATAGATATTTGACACAAATACCCATATATATACTAAAAACCTAGTTATTGTTCATTATTAATTTTCTCAACAACCATTCATATCTCTCTCTTTTTTTCTCTCATAACAAGCAAAAAGCCCAGACCTAAACTTGAAAATAAATAACGCTACACAACCACCATCATCCCCAGCCTCCCTCGCTGGGTTTTCCACCACCAGACTAGTCTCGCTCGTGGATTCCATTATCACCATAACAACATGCCACCCAATGTGTGATTACCTAAGCCGGAAAACCATAAACAACTTTTATGCTGTTGTTAACACTGTCAACGTTGGTGTTCAAACCAAACTCTTTGGCATCACCACAACCCATATCATATGCACGACCATCCACGCCATGAATTACAAACAGCACAACGTCATTTCTCCAACCACCACTTTCGTTGTTGCTGTAAAACACAAGCAACAACCTATGTTGTAGATCTCGGTTTTGAGGCCTAGGCGCTCGACCCGGGCCTAACGCCTAGACGGGATTATATGGGGCCTAGGCGGAATTATACGGTTTTGAATCTCGCTGTGTAATTTTGTATATTTAGTAATATATATGTAGTAATTATATAAATTTCAACTATTTAAGTCATAAAATTCATCTTAAAACACTATAGTATATATAAAAAATACTAAAAATTGAGTTATAATATCAATCAAAAAATTCTCGAGAATAAGAAAAATAACAAGAAGGCCTATACGGGTGTGTTTTGCCATTAATCGGCGCCTAGGCGGCCATTTTTTGCCATTAATCGGTGCGTAGACGGGCTAGGCGCCTATTCCACGGCGACTAAGGCGCTAGGCAAAAATGCCTAGAGTTTTAACTAGGCGTAAGCGCCTGAGGGGGGAGTTGACGCCTAGGCGGGGCCTAGGCGCGCCTAGGCGGGGAGATCTACAGCATAGGCAACAACGCATATTTCCACCCCTTTTACGTAAATCCATCAGTAACAGCACGCGAGGTCACCCAAATCTGATTCAAATCACAATATGGTGTACTTTTACCAGAGCAATATGATTCAAATAAAAATACCCGTGAGTGGAATCGAGTAGAATCGATTTATTCTACGTGAAATCCTATGATGTATAACTCCATTTTGGGGCCTAGGTGGTCGACTGGGACTTAGTGCGTAGGCGGGATTAGGCGATTTTGAATTCAATATATATATATATAATGATATGACTATTTAAGTGATAAAATTCTTCTAACAACACTATAGTAATATAACAATATTAAAACTAGAGTTGTAATATCAATTCAATAATTTTCAAGAGTAAAAACAATAAGGGCCTAGGTGGCTATATTTTGCCATTAATCGACATTTAGGCGGATTAAGCGCCTATTCCACGATGCCTAAGGCACTAGCCAAACAGATCCAGCATTTTTACTAGGCGTGGGCGGTGCCTATGCGCGCCTATGCGGGGATTTTTACATCTTAGGGGAAAACTCATAAAGTTTGCCCTCAAATGTATTGAAAAAAAAGGAAAGACAAGCTCATAAAGTTGAGTTAAGTGAAAGTCGAAAAAGTAGTTTGAGAAACATTAAAAGTAAACTTGATGTTTTTATTTGAGAAAATAGTAAAAGTAGGGCATTACTTATGGGTTAAACCCCTTTTTTTAGGCCACTATCTTTCAAAATTGCCTTTTTTGCGTCATACGTTTTCAAAAGTGTCATTGATAGACCATTTCACTAACTCCTTTAGATATTTCATAGATTTTGAAGGCAATTTGGGCATTTTAAATGAATTACATCTTTATCACATACTAAGAAGTTTATTTGAAATGCCATATCGTTCTTAAAATCTATGAAATATCTAAAATAACTAGTGAAATATCCTAAAATTAGGACATTGAAAACCTATAGCTGTCCTAAAAATGGCACTGAAAGATGTGCCCTAAAAAAGGTTTTATCCCATAAGTAATGGCCATGGAATTTTTTTGTATTTATTTTATTGTAAAAAGTACATGGAACATGTTTTCAGTATATCGAAGTAGGAATGAAAATGGATAGAATATTAACCTGAAACGATTGGAATCTTGTTCGATAAGAATAATCTGTTAGTGGAATCAATGGTGTATCTATTAGGGTTTGCTTCTTATAAAACAATAATCCAAAATTTGAATAAATTATATATATGTGGGTGTGGGTGTGGGTGTGGGTGTGACTATGTTTAGGTACATAAGGTTATATTATTTCAGTATGCACTCCATTTATATAATAAACATAATTTAAACCTTAATTTATATTTATTTTTTCTTCTGAATCGTCTCTACACCGAAATGTAAAAATAAAATTCGTATAAAAATTTCACATTTTTATTTTATTTCTTTATAAATTGGTATATTTTTCCATGATACACTTTGTTCTATTAACTACTAACCCACCACCCACCACCACCGTCGCCGCCACCTCCACCACCCTCACCACCCCCACCACCATAACCATCCTAACACCCTTACCACCATTCCCACCACTACCACCCCCACCTACCACCATCACCACCATCACCACCATTATTCTCCGCCGACCACCACTTTCGTCCATAACCACCACTGACTAATTCTATCACCACCAAGTACCACCAACTAAATAATTCTAAAAAAATCGTAAAAATAATAAAATTGCATTTTTGGACGAGACAAATTAATATTTACGTCTATATATATTTTTTTATTTTTTTATTTCGATAATCCGTTTTATGTGTTGCTGTAACACAAAAAGAAATCATATTCCACAACACTCACGCGTCCGTGAATTTTGTTTATAAAAAATCACAATTAAATCCAAAAAAATCAGAAAAATTAGAAAATATATCTTTTGACGAGGCAAGTTCATATCTACATCAACGTTTTTTTTTTTTTTTTTTTATTTGTTTTTTTTATTTTTAAATTTCGATATTCAGTTTTATGTGTTCCTACAATACACAAAAATATATTTATGTATTCCTGCAACACGCAAAATTATAATATCAATCTAAGCATTCTCTTCTTTAACAAAATCATTTTTTCTCTTTATTAGTCACATATACACTATTTTTACTCATTTTTAACTATCTTGATGTATTAACTTTTTGTCCAACCCTTTTTTCTTAGTTTGTGTGCCACTGTGATACACAAAACAGTCATTTGTGTATTACAGTAACACACAAATTCATTTTTTCTCTTCTAGTCAAACCGATCAGTTTGTGTGCTCATGTGATACACAAAATCACAGACTGAAAAGGGCATGACTAAAAGGGAATACATGATATTGTGTGTTGCTGTAATACATAAATGACTGTTTTGTGTATTAAATTAAAACACAAAATAAAAAATAAAGGTTGAACAAAAAGATAATACATCAAGATAGTAAAAAACAAGTAAAATAGGGTATATGCAATTAATAAAGAGAAATGAATTTGTTAAAGAAGAAAATGTTTTAGATTATTCTGTGATTTTGTGTGTTACATGAATACATAAATATATTTTTGTATATTGTAGGAACACATAACACTGAATATCAAAATTTAAAAATAAAAAAGAATAAAAAAATCACTGATGTAGATATGAACTTGTCCCGTCAAAATATACAATTTTTTAATTTTTCTGATTTTTTGGATTTAATTATGATTTTTAATATATAAAAAATTCACGGACGCGTGCGTGTTGTGGAATATGAAAAATCATTTTTTGTGTGTTATAACAGCACATAAAAGGGATTTATCGAAATAAAAAAATCAAAAAAATCAAAAAAATTCATAGACGTAAATATAAATTTGTCTCGTCGAAAAATGCGAATTTTTTATTTTTACAATTTTTTTAGAATTAGCTATGAATTTTAATTTTTTTTTTTACTTATGCGCGCGTGTGATTGAATTAATTGGTGGTGATTGGTGGTGACGAAACTAGTCAGTGGTGGTTATAGGCGAAGGTGGTTGTCGGTGGAGAATAATGGTGGTAGTTGTGGGAATGATGGTAGGGGTGTTAAGGGTGGTGGTTGGGATGGATGGTGGTGGTGGTGGTGGTGGTGGGGGTGATCGGTGAAAAATATATGAGGTAGTGGTAATAGCCGGTGGTAAATGCATGAGATGGTAATGGTGATGGTGGTTAGTGGTGGTGGTCGGATTTTATAATAAAAATAAAATAAATAAATGATATATTATAAATATTATGAATATTATTGTATGAATATAAAAAATAATTAAAAGAACATTAAAAGTAATAACGAAATGTAAATATAACAATGTCTAATTAGAATTATTTTTTAAAATTATAAATAAATATAAAAGATTTTCCTTTTTTTTATAAAACATAATTTATAAATTTATAACTAATTGAAAATTATCAAATTAAATTAAGAGTTAATGTTCAATAGACACCTGCCACCTTACATATTTGTCCATAAAAGGCACCGTTTTTTTTTTTAAAACATTGAGTAATAGAAAGCTTTCCATTACTCAAAGTTTGAGTAGTGGGAAACTCCTCATTACTCAATGTTTGAGTAATAAGAAGTTTTCCATAACTTAAATAATTTTTTTTATGAGAAAGAAAAGGAAAAAGTAAAATATATATGGTCTTTTATGGGGAAAAAAAATAGTTAGGGTGAAAAAGAATTAATTCTAACTTAAAGTGTTTATTGGGTAATAATCTTTAAATTAACTCTAGATTATATTGTTATTATTATTTTAAGTACTAATTTCGACACGAAAGTCTTAACCTCACATGAATTATAATGCCTGTTTTTCTTTGCTTTAGAGTTGTTTAAGGTCTCAATCATCCGCTGTCAACCACTTCTGTTTACACAAATACCAGAGATATTCACGTGGGCGAAACAAATATGCAAACAATGTTGTGTCATTATTTGGTAAAAGAAAGGGTAAATAATGATAATATTCATCCATTTTGTTCCACTTATATATAATATTTTAATGGGGGTTTTTAAGCTTTAATTATATTATTTATTAAGTTATTGTTTGTTTTCTAATTTCTATTTCATAACATTTAATTTTCTTATAAAAATGATATAAAGATAACATAAAGAGAGATGATATATACAATTATTTTTTTAGATAACCAATACTAGATATGTAGGCTTGTTTGCTTAATTTCTCGAGTCGAGTCGAACTCAAATTCTAACGACTAGAGTCAGAGATGTCAAATACTTGTTTGATTAACTTATTGAACGAGATTTTCCCAAGTCGCACTCGAGTTGTTCACTTATAATTTGGTTTTTATGGTTGAAGGGAACTTACACTAATGGTTGGTACTGAATGAAGTGTGTGACATGCAGTATCAAGTGTGGTAAAATCTAAATAAATAAATAAAAAGTGTCCAAATTAATAGTGAAGGTTTAATATTATATTTACAATTGAATAAAATGTTAATCCAAAACTAATAAATACAAATGTGTAGTCCACAAAAGAATTCGAAAAGACTTGTTATGTTAATGAGATTAAATTGAGCTTGAATCTGAACTTTTTTTTTGATCGGGCAAATCAAACTTTTTATTAAAATGAAGACCACAACTGTCAAAACATTACAACTTTGACCCATATCCTATGAGCATTAACCTATTTAACTTAGCTTAACTATTACACGCATTTGAAATTTAATAGAGACATTACAAACTTATATAAAATTAAATACATAATGCCTATCTATTACATATCTTTTCAACTACATTCTTTACTTTGCAATTATTAAAATTCCTTTCCTTAAGCTTGACAGCTACATTGGCAAGAATCTTGTTGTAAATCCTTTCCTCATTAGCTGCATATTCTCCATGTTCCCTCCTGTTTCTCTCAGTCCATATAAGATATATATAAGTTGTAATACAAACACCAATAACCTTCAAAGCTTCTGGACTTGCACCCTTCTTCAAATTTACTACTAGATCCTCCACATTTCTGATATTAATATTGCAACTACATATCTCCAATAAGCGATTAAGAATAGCACTTGAGAACTTACAAGTAGCAAATAAGTGGTCATTACTTTCATCCTCATTATTACATAATAGGCAAACTGAATTAATACTTAATCCCCAACTCAACATCCTATCTTTAGTAGGAAGCCTATTCATTGCAACTTGCCAAGAAACGAATGAACATCTAGGAATACAAGTCTTTGCCCACACAATATCAAACCAATCAACTTTAGATTCATGACTTGAAATCTTAATCAGAGTTTTCCTAAAGGAAAACTTATTTTTTATACTCTCAGTCCATGTAATCTTATCATTGGCATCACTGAGTATTATATTTTGTATTTTAGGGACTATTTGCGCAATTTTTGGAGGAATTCTCCACCTGCCTCTGCCATAACAGTCTGAACTTGTTTATTAACGAACGAGACCGAATGAGTTTTTTTCCTAGTCGAATTCGAGTTGCTCACAAATAGTTTGGTTTTAAACCAGAATATAAAACAACACACATAAAAAGTATTGGTGAACGCAATGGTAACATGGTGTTGTGATTGTACCAAAGGTGGAACAATAAATTAAGTGAGGGGTGAGGGCAACGTCTTGAGTTTGTTTAAAGGTATTTACTCAATAAGTCAATGTAGTATGTAAGAATTGATTATAGCTCATTATATACAAAAATTGCACTATAATTTTGATATTAATCTTTTTCTTAACTTACTACAATACAAGCCCTATATTATAAAAAATAACCTATATTTTATCATAGATACAACAAAATATTCATTCAAAAAAAACATACCGAAATTTCTAGTCGGCAAACAAAAAAAGCGTTTATCATATAATCTAGAATATGACCTCTAACTAGTTTGTTATTTTCTTCATACTTTATAACATGTTTTATCATGAAGGTCAATTATTTACTTTATGAATGATATCTTCTTAGTCATGAGGGTCACTGAACAAAATAGAGTCAAATACAAGTTTTTCGAAGAAGATTAATAATTTATGGGACTAACATTAATAGTTAATGTCGTCTAAAAACTCTATTTTATACATATATGGCAATATGTTGGAACCTGGCGAGGTCGCACTAGATATAGAAGAAGATGCAACCATTATAGATATATAATTATTTTAAAATGTTTATCGTCTTTCAAGGTGTGATAAAATAAGCTAACTAAAACACACCTCGCGAGAGCTAACTACCGCAAGTGTACAGATCATTGACAAGTAATAAAGTAATTATGTAAATAGTATCGTCTACACATGAACTACGATGGTTGAATAGTGTTCTTAAACAGTTTTTTAGAATGAGTTGCTAAACTAACTAGGAAACATAAAAGACATATATTTGTTTTGTTTTTTTATCTATAAAACTAAAATGCAATACAGATAAATTAACTAACGAATAAAGATTAAACTAATTATCTAAGAATGAAATAAACCTAAGGTGAAAAGATGAGAGTATAGCTTGAGAACTAGCAAGTAATACCACTAGTATTAATTTTACGTTTTATTGATTAAGGGGAATTGGTAATTAGGCAGTAGCCCGTATTCTAACTTTTTGTTAACGTTTGTTAGGGTAGCTTAAGAAGCTACTTCAACACTACTAGGGGACTCAGGTGAGGTGGCCCTACGCAGTGACCGGTGAATAAAAGTCTTTAACACTATTAACTATCCGTCTAGTCAAATCCGTCGGGATCACTAACGCGCACTAAACGATTATGTATCATTTTCAGTAACGGAACACCTTGTTAGGGTGACAGTCCTAATTACTAAGGGAATGCCTATACTTGGCCAGAGTAAGCGTTGGGATTAATGGAAAATACATAAGCAAAGCATAAATCATAATAGTTCAAATTAAATACGTATTATTCCAAATTCGATAAACAAAAATAAATAACCAAGGTTCATACATAACGTTGTTCTTAAGCTATGAGAATTTAGTTCATAATAAAAGAATTAAAACTAGAGATTAAAAGTGAAAGAATCATGTTTAAAAGATCAAACATAATAAAGTTACACTAAAAATTGAAGATGAATGATGGAAGATAGATTTGGAATGGCATAAATCGTTTTCAAACTTCTCCTCCTCTTAATTTCTCTGCTCTAGTCGATTTTTACTTGTTAATAATGGATGTGGACCCTTTTATAATGTTAAAAACTGATATAGAAAGGATTAATCATGTTTTTGTTCTTGTGGGCCTCTTTTAGCTAACCCAAATCCACCAAACACGTTTTAATGAATAGGTGGACTAGTTTGAACCACTGAAGCGGAAAATTTGATAACTTTCTCAATTCATATCCAAATCGTAAATCTTTAGTTCCTACACACTCCTAACTCCAAATACTATCTAGAAATCGAAGGGATGCTTCTAAGTCTTCATCAATCTTGCATGAGAACTCAAACATGTCACTTTCTAAATCTAGGTGACACATGCTTTCACTTTTTAAAAATGGTTGAATCTTCCTTTTATGCCATGACTGAGGGCCAATCTTACTTTTTTTACTTCTCTTCATCGTTTGGGGTATAATAGAATCCAATTACCTAAGAGTTACACACTTAACACACAGATCACGCACAAAAACTCTAAAAATAACAAAAACACGGAACCTAGACAAGAAACTGTAAAACATTAAATAATGGGGGGAAATCCCTCAACTAAGTTCTCAACGCCCCTAAAATGATGTATCGTGACTAGATTAGTCTATCACATAAATAGAGACATCAATGTTGTTGAAATTATCTGTAATGTTTGATGACTAAGACAAAAAAAATTGAACATAGATAATCAACATAGATTACTTGATGCATCGTAGAAAGTTCACTACTTCAAAAATGATAGCGAAACAACCAGGGTGCTAAATTGTCTTCTTCTTTTGTTTTCTAAACTATTACCACAATGTCCCTCAACTTTGAGCATTCATGACTGAAGGACTGCATTTTGCATATATTAGCTTAGAATTTTTTTGGGTTGGGTAAACAGTTATATTAAAAACAAAGATAATGTATACTACACAAATAGTCACCTACCTAGGCCTGAAAGCTTAAGGTAGCAACAAGGTTATGCACAAGAAACTATCTCACACTATTACATGATAAACATCCACGGTCATCCAATAAGATATGATGAGGAAACAAAGAGAACGGTATATAATAAGTGCACCACTTAATCTCCTTGACAACCGCTTCCCGAGTATTAGCTCAAAATTTTGTTTGCAAAACAAAGACGTAGTATGTTGCTCTGTATTTTTTATTGCACTATTGTGTTTGTTGAAGACCAAATGCTTAGTTTACATAGAAAAGGAAGAATAAAACCGAGAAGGGATAATCTAGCCTCAAACAATAATACTACAAAGATACGTATATTTGTCATAAAGAGGGAAGAATCCATCAAGCATTATGGGAGATGAGTTGCAACTGTATGTAGAGAAATAGGGGTCAACTAAAATATTTAGAGAATAGTATGGATTTAATAGTAAACAATTTACCCTCTTATTCTAATTTAGCTTTAGGTATAGTCAAGTTATAAAATAAAACTTGTAGAAAAAATATGTTTTGTTTTTTATTCTCTTAGCTCCAACTTCAATCATCTGAGCCCAAGATGGAGTCGGGTAGACGATGCATGCATATAGAGTTAAGCCACACGACTAATAACCACCATAGGTAACCCAATTACAAAGTACTTAAATTGGGAGTTGGCCTATGGACGTGGGAGACACAAGAACCCAAAAGTCAAACAACTTTAGATCTAGTAATGGAATAACAAAGTACTTAAACTGGGAGTTGGTTCTTTATGTTTTACTTGTGGTTGCATAGGACACCAGTGGAAAATTGCAATGTTTACATTGTGAAAAACGTGGAAGATATGGATGAGAGAAGGCTGGTTACATAGACATAGAGAACATAGTCAAGTTCCCTCCAAACCAACCCATGTATGGTATTCATATCATGGTTTGTGGAAAGTTTACTTCGACACTTCCTACATACCACTGGAATAGGGACCTTCTGGAGGAGGTACACAGAGAACAAATGATAACTCTGGACATAGTAATCAAATGTTGACATGGGGTGAACCACAGGTAGAAGGAGCACTAGGTAGAACCGTATGTTTGATTACAATGACCAAATATTTGATGATCAAGATCAACAAGAGTTTAGAATTTCAGGACTTTTACATGAAGTTTTATTTGAGGCTACTCGATGAGGAGGGAATGAGGCTCAGATGGGTAATGTTGATTTTGACTTAAATAATGAACAAGAAGAAACTATGGGAAGAGTGAGTTGTATTTTGGAGCTACTGATAAAGCCATGAAACAGTGCATTTCTACCATCCTTAATATCAAAGTGGGAGTATTGCCTGTTAGATATTTGAAAGTGCCTCTCAACTCAAAAAAGTTATCAGTCTTAGATGGGAATAAACTTGTTGAAAGTATCTGTACTTGTATATGTCAGTGGTCCTCTAAACTTCTCTCTTATGCAGGTAGAACTGAATTGATTAAGAGTGTTCTCATTGGGAAAATTCTGTTTTGGTGTAGAGTATTTCTACTTCCAAAACATGTGATTTACAAATTAAACCAAAAAATGAGTAGTTTTATATGGAAAGGTAACAGCGATGGAGCATATGGTGCAAGAGTAGCTTGGAGTAATATTTGTAAGAGTGAAAAACATGGAGGACTAGGAATTCCAAACATTGAAGACCTAAACAAAACATGTCTTTTATTCTCTTTCTGGAGGATGTACTCTCAGAAGGACAATTTATGGAGTTTATGGGTTAATCAAAACATTTTCAAAGGAAGATGTATATGGAGTTTAGACATCAAACTCACTCTTGGGTTTGGAAACAATTGATGAAAGTCAGAAAAACTGCCTATGAATTTATATTTCTTAAGATTAAGAATGGGAGGAGCTCTTTTCTCATATGGGATAAATGGCTTAATGGTAAAGGAGTCCGTGAAATTTTGAATATAGAACTTGATATTTATAATCTGAATAGTGATAAAACAGTTGGAAGTTGTTATGGTAGAGACATGTGGCGTTTACCTCCAAGTGTAGGTAAGTTATTACCTTATCTTGAATATATAAAGTTATCACAGGATGAAGATAGTAAACACTGGATTCATAGCAATAAAAAAGGGTTTTCTTTTAAGAAAACTCTTTACAATATCTCAGAACAATGTGATGAAATGAGATGGTGGAAAATTGTTTGGGAAAAAGGGTGTATTCCAAGATGCTCAATCATATCTTGGCTTGCTTTTCAGGACAGGTTGCCTACTAAATAGAGGATGATTAGCTGGGGGTTACAGTTAAATCCATTATGTATTTTCTGTAAATTGTCCTTAGAATATATTAATCACTTAACTATGAGTTGTTCTTTTACAAGAAGAATTCTTTGCAAAGTCTCGGAATCCTACAATTTGAGCAATGTTCCAGTTGAATTGAAAATATGATTGAAGAAATTCTGAAGTGTAGTTGTGATGAGGTGATAAGCATTATAAGTATCTTCTTTACCTCCTATATTTATTGTGTATGGAGTGAAAGAAATAACAGGGAGCACGGTGGAAAAAGCCAAAGTGAAGACCAAATATTGAAGCAGATTTACAGTTTGGCTTATATTAAAGTAGAGAAAAAAACGTTTAAAAAGAAAAAGGCTTTGGAATTAATTCAAAAGATAGAGGCAGCCGAGATGGGCTAATGTTAGGCCCAAATAGTCATTCTCTTATTGCATATTAAAGTTGTAATAGTTTATTTTTAATGAAAAATGTAATAGTTAGCTTAGCTTAATGGGCCACTTTGGGCTTTAGTAAGTAGTAGGCTTTAAAAGTTTGTAAGGATGTTTGAAGTTGAGCTTTCTTTATTAAAATTGGATTTACCGATCAAAAAAAATGAACAAGAAGATTAGTGTATGGGAGATGTTCAGGAGAAAATTAGAAACATGGAGGTGGGTTAGATTATAACTGATCATATCCCAAATGTTGCAGCTTCGAAACAAGAAGGCAGATAGGAAAACACTAAAAAAAGGCAAAGATTGTTGAGGACACTGATCAGGAAAAAGAGAGTTGGATTTTATCTGAAAAACATTTGGCATTGAAACATCGAAGGGAGTTCATGTATAAGGTTTTCTAGGAAAGCGAAGAAGGTGAGATTTACTTTGGATAAGTTTAGAATTGAAGGATTGAGCATTAAGGATAAGAAGAAGAATCGTCTTTTGATGGTACATAGGGTAACGTTTTCTGATTTTGAACTTGAGTAACAGGGCCGATTGGTGACCAAATGCACAGGTGATGACTCACAAGAAGACCCTGAAGAAGAGGAGTCGTTGAATGTATACAGTGGTGAAGATGAAGAGTTCAATATGGTTAGTGATGATTCCGATAGTGGAGAGGGATTTGTAAAAGGGATTAGTCTCAAAACGTCTGGGAATCTGCTTGTGGAGGATAGGAAGAGCGACCTTCCCCTCAAGGCGGTCGCAAAGGTAAATCGAGTACCATGTTTTGGAATTGCTAGGGATTACGGGTACCTCTGGCAATTTATAATATTAAGTCCTTTTTGACAAAATATAAGACTTGAATAGCATACTTTTGTGAAACGATGATGCATAAAGTAGACTACCGGGACACTATTAGGTCTTTTAATTATAATAATAGTTTTGTTAAGGACCTTACAGGCACGACCTATCATTCCGGGTGTTTACAGTAGTTTGGCAATCTTTCATCCTTCTAGATATCCTCTTTTGGTGATCATCATATTGATGTCTCCCTAATTGTTCTTATTTTTTACCCTTAGGAGACATCATTTTTGGTGTTTATTTAATTAATTTGATAGACTTTTGGACTAAATATGCAATAATCCGGAATTTCTCTTTTATTTCTAGCATTTTTAATTTATTAAGTTTTTGCGCGTAATATTGGTATTTTTAGTGTAAAGTTTACAGGTTTTAGATGTTAGCTAGAAGAGGAATCCAAGGAGAAAGTCAAAGATCAAGAGATAGAGTCAAGACTTGAAGATAAATCCCGAAGATATTATTTTTAGAGCTGAAAATCCATTTTCCAGGCCATAGATTGCTGATTTCTAGGTGCTTAAGCGATGATTTAGCCGCTGTCCTTTCAAGAGAAAACATTCCTTATCGAGTTACGGAACTTTAGCAACTGGAATGAGGTCAATCGGAGTCATAACGCATCGGGAAAAGCCGTTTTAGTGAAGGCATATCAGCAGTTACGGGATTTTGGGCTAAGTTAGTGGACTTGGGCCTTTTATATTTCATTTAATTAAAAGCCTAGGTCCAAGTCCGAATTTGCACATATAAAAGGAGGTATGGACTTCTATTTTTCACACAATTCACATTCCACAAGATTAAACACCAGAGAGAAGCAATAGAAGGAAGAAAGAAGAAGCTACAAGAGCTGGAGAGGGTCTATATCTCCGTTCGTAGTCATTCTAATTCCGGAAATTAGGTTCTTTTTATCTTTAATTTTGTAATCAAATATGAATTCCATTTCTTTTAATTTAGTTTTTCTTTTCAATATGAGCTAAACATTTCATAGTGCTTGAGAACAATTAATGGGTGAATCCCAATTTTATTGAATAACGAATGTTGAATTTGGGTTTCTGTTAAATGAAATTAGATTGGGTCTTTTACTCTTTTCGATAATTTGTGATTGTTTACTGTTTTTAAAGTCGCGAACTAAGAACAGGTATTAGTATCTAGGCTATTCCACATATGTGGCGTGTGGATCATCCTGACGGAGGGTTTAGGTATAGAATTAATTATTCAATCTAGGATAGAAGCTATTGATTCTGACGAACTTAGCTAATTCTAGGGCCAATGAGGTAATAAAACTTAAACATCTAACGGTGGATCATATTTACCCTGACGGGACTAGTGACACTTTAGGATCGCCTTATAGTCCACCCTGACGGGGGTATAAGGAATTTAGAATCCCGACCATTGTAATTGACCAATTTAACCCTTAAACAACATAAGTTAGGAAATAAGATTGGGAGGATCCTTGCGTTCTCAAGTACTACTTTTCATACTGCGTTTTCACTCATTTTACTTGCGTATTAGCTTTTACTTGCATTTATAATTTGTCTTTCATTTAGTAGCCTTAATAAACAAAACCAAACAAACATATTTTATTTACTTGCTTTCATAAGTGCAACCAATCATTATTTGTTAAACATTGTAGTCAACCATCCCGTCCTTGGAACGAATCTGTTTTATCATATATACTACTTGGGACAACCGTGCACTTGCGGTTGTGGTTCGATTATTATTTGCATTTATTTAGAACACACAAAGGACCACCACATATCATCTTGCATATCAATGAATTTTTGTTTTCATACTATATTATTTTTCTTCATGTGCCTAACATATTTGAACATTGGAAACAACTTTGGGAAGATATTACTAATTGAAGTCATTATATAGACCAACCTTGGATCATTATAGGAGACTTTAATGATATTTTAAATACAAATGAAAAACAAAGTCGTATTCCAGCCAATAATAATCATATTTTAGAATTTAAGAATTTTAGTTATAACAATAAACTTATCAATATTCACTCCTACGGATGTTCTTATACATGGACAAACAAACAGACGGACACTAATCTTATTAATATCAAACATGGGTCGGGCTCTTACTTCTCATAAATTGATCAACATATATCAAAATGCACAACAATTTATACCTTCGGCGGTGGGGTCAGATCGCTCGCCGCTTATCCTACAATACAATAACACAATGAGGTAAGGACAAAATATGCTTAGATTGGAATATTTGGGCTGATTCTGTTTTTCAAATTCAATTTCCGGATAACGAAACAGCCTAAATTGGAAATTGAATAAAAAGGATTTTGGAAATTTTATTGGAAGAAAATAATAATTACCGGCTATCGATTAATTATGATATGGAACATATTGGAAACAAGAATAAAATCAGTACATGAAAATATAAACATTGATGTAGATAGAATTATTGAAGTTATGAATGCACTTATTATGGAATTATTTGGACCAAATCGGAAGGAACCAGAAGATAGAAAAACACAACAAAATGATATAAAACCAGTACTAGATCATACTACTTTACCTCTCTCATGGCATTCATGTGCGATGCTTCAGTGATAAACCCTATGAGTTCATTGGGATAGGGACTTTACAAATTCACAAGGATAAAAGAACACGGATTGAACACATAGCTATTACACGTTGTGATACACCTATCGAGGGAGAAAATCAAGCATTCTAGAAGCAACCGAAAGATGCAGAAATTTTTTGGGAGAGGAGAAAAAAAATTCTATGATAACCTTGAATTAATTAAAGGTACAAAGCAGACGTTGGTGGTCCTTTGTGTGTTCTAGAAAAATGCAAATAAGGATAAGAGAACCAAAACCGCAAGTGTACGGTTGTCCCAAGTAATATAAGTGATAATACGGATTCGTTCTCAGGGACGGAATGGTTGACTCTAATGCTTATCAAATAGTAGTTAATTGCACGTGAAAACAAGTAAATGACTTTAAGATTGATTGTTTGTTTGGTTTTCTAATGCTAAGATAATGAATTAAAATACTAAATTAATGCAAGTAAATAACTAGACGCAAGAGAATAAAGTGTTTACGCAAAAAGAGAAAGCAGTACTTGAGAGACGCAAGGATTTCACCTAATTATCATTCATTTCATATATTGTTTAAGGGACAAATTGGTAAATTTATATTGGTCGGGACTCGGAAGTCTCCTTACCCCCGTCAGGGTGGACTAAGGAGCTACTCTCAAGTGCTACAAACCCCGTCAGGGTGATTATAGTCCACTCTCAAGTGATTAAGTCTAATCTACCCAATAGGCCATAGGTTTAATTAAGTTCGTCAGAGTCAAATAATTTCTAACCTATATTCGTTAATTAGTTCTATACCCAGACCCCCCTCAAGGTGATCCAATCGCCACTAATTGGAATAGTCTAGATACTAAGTCCTATTAGCAATTGATCAGGTCAATAACAGTAAATAAATACAAATTAAAGAAAAATATAATTTACCCAATTTGATTTAAATAATAATTATCCCAAATCCAAACATATGAAACAAAATCAAATTGGGACCCATTATGCGTTCTCAAGCACTTAATTAAATTAGTTCATGCTAATGCGAAAAACTAAATTAAAAGAAATAGAAGTGTTCATATTGTTTTCCGAAAGAAATAAAAGAAAAACCTAATTTCGGAATTAGATTAGCTGTGATTTGGAGATATAGACCGTTTCCAGCTCTGTACCTTTTCTGCTTCCTTGACTTCTCTCTGATGTTCTGCTTTGTAAAAATATGAATTGTATGAAAAATAGAAGTCAAACCCCTTATTTATACTCCAAAATTCGTACTTAGACCTTAGACTAAATTTTAAATGAAATAATAAAGTTCCAAGTCCATTATCTTAGCCCAAAATCCCGTAATTGCTGCACCACCTCCACTAAAATAGTCCTAACCGACTCGTTTCAACTCGGATTGACCTCATTCCAGTTGCTAAAGTTCCGTAACTCAATGGGGCATGTTTTATCTTCAAAAGTCAGCGGCTAAATCTACTCTTAGGTGGCTCAAAATCAGAAATCTCTGGTAACTTTTTAGATTTACAGCTTTAAAACATCAATTCTTTCGGGATTTGTCTTCATGCTTTGACTCCATATCACAATCTTTGACTTTATTCTCATATTCCTCTCCTAGATAATATTCAAAACCTACAAACTTTTCACTAAAATACACAATATTACGCGCAAAAGTTTAACAAATTAAAAATGCTAGAAATAAAAGAGGAAATTCGGATTATTGCATATTTAGTCCAAAAGTCTATCAAAATAGTCAAATAAACACCAAAAATGATGTCTCCCAAGGGCATAAAATTAGAACATTTAGGGAGACATCAGACGTCAGCGGCGAGTTTGAGGGTCCATCAGATTATTAGGAAAATCAATCAAATGGTCGCGTTGCATGGTCTAATTTTCTTCAGATGCATACCAAGAAGGATGAATAGACGTGCAGATCGACTTGTGAAAACCGCTAGACAGGGAGTAAGTGGAAACATTCAATAACAAGGTATTCGAATATGTGGAAATTTCAACATGCTAGGAATAAGATGACTTTATGGGGAAGTTAGTGATATCTTCTGATAAAAAAAACAATATATTACTATAGTCCACGATATTAATATTTGTGTTAAATTTATTTTTTGAAACTAGAATAGAATATTTTTTTTGCCACTCAAATAGTGTTATTTTCAATCTCTAACAAAATAATGCTCCTCCAACTGACGTATTTCATTTTTTGTGTACTAGAGACAACATCGACGATAACGATAATGGTGAAGTTAAGGGGAGATGAGTGGCGAAATTTTTTGACTATTTAAATATATTAAGGAAATATATAATTAGAAATAATGATTTATTAAGTTAAAAATATTTATTAAAAATATTAAATTTATTTATAGATATATTAAAAGAATGGGAAAGATTGTTTAACACTTAATGATTATTGAATTAAGCAATAACAATATTATAAGATAGATGATTACTTTAGCAGTTAGAATGTTCTATAGTAGCAAAAGAAGGTAAAATTTCTTTTTTTTATCCTTTTAAGTAAAGGCACTTTCTTCAAATGGTTCTTAAACCTTTGAAGTTACCCAAATGATCCTAGAACTTCTATTTTGATCCGCCGTTAGTTTTCAATCCAAATTCTATAATATGAGTTTCGTGAAAGGCGACGTACCTTTATTTTTTCATAATATTAGTAATAACCATGGGTTTATTTTTAGGATCTTACGATTTATATTATCTTTTTTTATCATTTTTTATTCTTTTTCTTTTATTTTTCTAAGGTGTTGTTGGTTTTTTTAAGTGATAAGTATTGAATACTGAACAAACAGTTGAATATAACTTATTCAATAAATGGGTGTTTGTTTGCACTTAATGAGATCTTAATCTGGTTTATTAAGACACTAGATCAATAGGAATTTTTTGTTTTTCCTGACCAATTCAGATCTTAAAGACTCTTTACTAATCTGTTTCATTAAGATTTCAAACTAAGTATTATTAATCCAGACAATGTCTCTTGACATAATAAGTTCTATTCATCTGTTAATTAAGCATTAAGTACTTATCACTTTAAAACACAAATGACACCTAGTTTGAAATCTTAATGAAACAAATCAGTTAAGAGTCATTAAGATCTAAATTAGGCAGGAAAACAATTTGGTTCTAGTGCCTTAAAAAACCATATTAAGATCTCATTAAACACACCTTAATCTTTATTCTTTTTCTTTTTGCTATTTCTTCTTCTCTTAACCGCAACCCCCACACCACTCTCTTCTCAAAGATCCCATTAGTCACAATTCATCTCCATTAACCATACATGATGTTACAGGAAAGACACATACATATGTAATCACCACCATTATCACAATTTGAATATAAAACAACATCAGATAAAACCATTCGATTAAAGAAAATTAATTCAGGGGAGATACAATTATACCTCTTCTTTGTACAATTTCACTGATATATAAAAATAATCATAACTATTCATTTGATTTGATTATCGACAAAAAAAATTATTAGTCAAATTTTGCACTTGATTGTGAAACTTGTTTTAACAGAATGGTAGTTTGTTGACGGTTCACAAATCTATCCGAAAAAGAAGCTGCAGCCGCCAACCTTAATCCATCAGAAGTAGTGCGAAATAAACAGAAATTTGAGCAATCTACATGATTCTTCAATGCTTAGGCAGGGTACAACACTAACGTTAACTTACTTACCTTATAGAGTATCTATATATGAATTAATAATGACTTGTGTTAACAGTCTATCTCCGCTAAGTTCAAACTCATTTTATTGTTTTATACGATACTTGTCCACCCCACCAGCTGCTTGTCGGCCTTCACTGATAGACAAAGCCATTAAGTATTGACCAGTAGAAGTTTGTATCCGCAAACTGAAAATTTGTACCAAAACCTCTACGTGCTGCAATGTTTTCTCAAACTCCTAGTACATTTGAACATCCACATCATTCACACTTCTTCGCA
Organism: Nemophila menziesii; assembly: GCA_029959085.1. Taxonomy (NCBI): domain Eukaryota; kingdom Viridiplantae; phylum Streptophyta; class Magnoliopsida; order Boraginales; family Hydrophyllaceae; genus Nemophila; species Nemophila menziesii. The sequence continues at coordinate 28,436,162 of JARWIR010000008.1, forward strand.
CATACTTCGTCAATTCTTCAAAGTGAGATGCCTTAATATCGACCACCCCAGCCTCCACATCCTCCTCCATAGCTTTCGTATTCTCACCCGTCACCTCCTTCTCAATATCCTACAACACACAAAACCTTATATATTTAATCTACATGTGCCTAATAATAAGCAAAAACGGATGAGCGTTCTTAAATGTGATGGGATTCGTCCTATCAATATTTATTCGATGGGATTGATCTCATCTAACAATGTGATTGATTCATCCCATTAAATATGTATCCCTAAAGTTGCAACACCAATTCATAAACTACAACTTGCCTTAATCTACAAATTTAACACAAAAATAAATTCACTACACATTTAACACCCAAATACATTTACAATACATCAGACCTACATCTATACTTGTGTACAATATAACATTTCAATCATAAATATTAACTGTCAAAATTCTCAATATACTTTTAGGATAAATAGGTTTTATAATCAATTAACAAATTAGCTAATAAATGGACTTAAAACTCTTCAACATTCAAAACTGACAACTTAGATGGGATTTATCCCATTGATTTGTGCTTATGATCAGAAATAACAAAGACTATGCTATCACCACAAACAGTGAAAACAATATCGTTCAAACACTTAAACATTCAAAAATTACTCCCACGTAGACTATTATATGCCCACTACAAGTACTAATAAAAATACAATAAACTATACACATTCATTCTTGACTAGTTGAACACCAACAGTATTTTATATGCCCAACACAAAACAGAACATCATTTACACTGATGATATAACGTTATTCTTTTGGATGCAAGAGTCAAATTCCGTGAATGGTGTAAAATCGAGGCGTCAATGGTGTTCTGATGTTGGACAAAGTTGTATGTGGTGTTGGATGGAGTTATTGAGATCGATGGCAGGGCGAGCATCGTTGATTTGGGTTTTAAACACTATTTAATTGGATTGTGGTTATGGATATTGTGAATTAGGCCTTTTGTTTGTTGATTGGCTGTGTGGAATACAGTGGTGGTTGGATAAGAGTAGTCTGTAGTGTTGGAGCAGTTGAGATTTTTGTATTAGTAATGAGTTTTTTTTTTTGGTTGTGTATTATGTATTGTAGAAGGAGACTAAAGAAGTAATCTTATACAAGCAAATTACTTAATGATGTGTTGCGGCAAATATTTCATAATCTTTATTTTTTTGGTCATTGACCCGATTATAATATTTATTTATTTAGATTTTTTTTAACATAAAATTTCTAAAAGGGATAATGATAAAAAATCATTATAACAAATTTTAAGTCTTTTTTTTTTTGAGTACATGAGAGAGCCACTTTGGGCTCGGAGTCATTTTGACTCCAATGAGAAATTTTAAGTCTTAAAACATCATTCTAATTATTTTTTACCAAAAACATCATCTAATTATAAATTTTAACAATTAATAAATACAAAATATATTATTTATTTATTTAAATTAAACTTAACATTTTTTCTTTTCTTTTTCTAAATTAATTTTTCGTTTTATTTCATTTTTCTTTTATAGTTTTTAAGCTTAATATACATATAAAAATATCTTGTTTTAATTTACTTTATTTTTCTTTTATGAGATTTATCGCACCAGAAGTTTTGACAGTTTAAAAAATAATAGAGAAAAAGTATTTCACAAAAAACTCTTAATAACTAAAAAGGGTAGTAATGTCATCTATAATTTTTTTGAATATGATGCATATATTTTGAAATTTAATATGTAATAACTAATAAACAATTTTTTTGAATTGTATATGTAATGAGATCCGTTTAATCACTCTAGGATGAGATTTGTTCCATCAACCTTGAAATGAGATTTGTACCATTAAATCAAGATACGATTGTTCTATCTACTTTGAGATGCGATTTGTCCGATCAACTTTGAAATAAGATCTTCTCACCAAAATTGAGGTAAAGTGTCACATCTTTATTCTAATACTGAGATAAAATATGTCTAATCTCTCTTCTAAGGCTGAGATGAGATATGTTTGCAAGACCCAAAAGATTTTGACTCTCCCCTATTATCTTCTTTGAAAAAGAAAAAAATCAAATATTAAAAAAATATATAAAAAATTGACAAAGGTTTTTAAGAAAATTATATGTTAGTCTAAATTATTTTATATAGTTTTTCGGGTCAATATCAATTTTAATATCATTTTATTGAATAATTTAAATTTTAGATAATATTTTTGTCAAACATAGTATTAAATTGATTTTTTGAAATCAATAAACCTATCTAAAATATTCTCAAAATTAATTGTCACATCACCATTAACAAAAATTAACTAACAAAAAATCAAACTTGAAATAAAAACAAAGTTGGAGGATTATTTAGGTAATTTTAAAAACTCAAGAATTATTTAGAAAAAATAATCATATTTGAGATTCAAGAATAAATTTATTACTCTTTATTTTTTTTTTGTTTCCAAAATTTATTACTCTTTGTCTAAAAAAAATCAAACTTTATTACTCCACTCAATATGAGATAATATAGAAGAATTCACTTTATTGTCACTTTTGTCTATATAGTGGTCTCGAATCTCGATATGGTAAATCTTATCCAGATTGTAAATAACCCTCAACAGGACTAAGGATCTAGTCAGCTACGCGGTGAAACAACATCGGAATACTGCCTAAATAAGGCGTAGTAGTAATAGATAAGATTCGTTTGAAATATAAAAAAAGATGCAATTCAAATACGCTTAAAACAATGCAACCCATTAAAACAAAATGTGACCTACTCATTAACACATCATAAACACCAATCAAACTCCATAAATCAAATATTATCCACACATATCACACAAGTGGACCACGTGCATTAATTTAAGAAAATAATTAAATGTAAACTTTCTAATTTACGCTTTTACTCAAATAAGATCATTTTAATTTCTTAATTCATTTAAATATGAATAAAATTAATTTAATAAGCAAAATTCAGTTGTATTAGTTAATGATTTTTTAAATAATAGTAAGGACTAGAGTGAATAGATTAATAATAAAAATTTGAGCTAATAAAGAAATAGATTTAAAATATAATATATTTTTAAGTTTAATTCACACCATTTGTAATAATATTTTTGACCAAATTAATAATATAATTTTCATTTACATTCACAATAATTAGACATTTTGTCAATAAATTTCTATGTAAAAATAAAAATGAATTCTTTAAATATTAAAAATCTATTCAATAATTCTTATATTTTATTATCAATTTCTCTTTAACTCTAATTTGAATAAGATTCATATTCTATTAAATATATATATAAAAAATCTAACAACCAAAACATAAAACAAAATCAAAATAGGAATATTCAAAATAATGTTTTTCGTTATATATATTATTACCTTATTACAAAATTTATTTATTTTATAAAATAGAAAACATTTCTAGTACATTTTTCGTTTTTATTTTATTGGTCAAATGTGGATAAAGTTATATAAGTACAAAATCCACGTCAGTTGACCCACCTAATCCTATTACTAAATCCTTTATATATCTATATTTTCTTCTTCTTCTACGCCCACTTTCAATCTTCTCAATACACACACAATCCACATCTTTCTCTCTCACTGTAATTTCCAAATCTTGCACTTTTCGCACTTTTCTCTCTTTTCGCTCTTTTCTAATCCAAATTGTTTGTGTTTGATCGAAAAGAAAGGTTGAGTTTTTCTGGGGTACCCTTTAATTTGATGCTATAAACTAAAAAAAGTCTTTCAAATATTTCCAAAAAATTCCTTACATATTAACAGAAATGGCTTGTTCATTGAAGAACGTTTTTTCAGTTTCTGGGTCCAACGAGGCCATTCATAAGTGCAAAGCTCAAGGGTCCTTTAGCCTTGGCCCTTCAATTGGTGCTTTGCAATTTTCAGATTCGAGATCAAAAGAGTTCCTTGGCAAGCCTCTCGAAGTTTCAGATCAAAAGGGTTTTAACAGTTGGAATATTAAGGCTCCTTCAAACTTCTCTGTTAATGTAAGTTAACCATTTTTTATAAATTGCACAAATAGTCCTTCTATTATGCGAAATATTCACATGTACCTTTTTGAGGGATAGATCTGATTTACAACGTTAAAATGAACTAAAATGGTGTACTCCTTTGTTTAAAACTAGGGTATATTTAGTTTTTTTTAAATACAGGGACTAATATTGTAATTATCCATAAAGTTATAAATAGTATCTTACTCTGTCAAATGTTTGTTGTTTTCTTAGGCACAAGCGCTTTGTATCAGCAAATCTATGAGATGGTGGGAAAAGACTCTTAAGCCCAACATGGTAGAAATTAATTCAGCGCAAGAGCTAGCTGATTCTCTACTAAATGCTGGGGATAGATTAGTCATTGTGGACTTTTACTCACCTGGTTGTGGTGGTTGTAAAGCTTTACATCCTAAGGTAAATATTTTTACATTTTCTTAATTTTTTTATTTTATTTTATTTTTTTTGAAAAAAAAAACTTAACTAATAACTTTATTTTTGTCTTAAATTTCAGATCTGTCAATTGGCTGAGTCAAATCCAAATGCAATTATTTTGAAGGTTAATTATGAAGAACTTAAGACCATGTGCCATACCCTTCGCATACATGTCCTACCCTTCTTCAGATTTTATAGGGGTGCCGAAGGAAAATTGTGTGGCTTTAGCTGTACTAATGCAACCGTAAGGACTTGAACTCAATTTAATTAAAAATAATAATGTAATTTTACTTAATTTTTTTTACTATCCTATTTAATTATACTGATATAATTTTTTTAATTTATGCAGATTAAGAAATTTAAAGATGCATTAACAAAGTATGGGAGTGATGAGTATAGCGTTGGACCAGCAAAGGGTCTTGAGGAGTCTGAATTAATAGCTTTGGCCTCAATTGGTCAATTATCCAGAAAGGATAACGTGGAAGATTTTATTAGAAGATTGGGACAAGATGGAAATAAGTTGGGGCTTAAAGAAGGCAATGTTGTAATGGCTTAAAGATATTATCAGATCTGAATAATTAGAAGATTAATTTTATAGGGTAGTAGTATTAGTAAATATTGAATGATTAAAAAGGTTTATCATAAGCAGGGTTAGATTTTTGGATAATCCCTGTGGTTTTGGATAATCAGTTATTGGATTAGGTATTTGTTATCGAATTAAGATCTATCGATTTTTCTTTTGTTGTAGTATCATTTTCTCCATCATAATTCTTGGTGGGAGATAAATAATATTATTGCCCATTTATGCATTTAGAAATTTATGAGAAAGAGAAAAATGGTTATAATAGAATTTAAATTTGTTTCCATAATCAATAATTTTCAAATTCGTTTAACCATTAGTATCTAATATCAACAGAATTTTAATTTACTGGCCAAAATCATAACAATTTTTTTATATCAAACATATCAAATTAACTTCTCGATGTCTCGGGCAAAACAAAAACCGACAAAACTGCTCGGTTCTGTATGACTTTTTTAAAAACCGGAAAATTTCGGGGTTCGGTATGGTTTTTCTATGTTAAACCAAAGCGAAAAACAGAATCGAAAGAATGCAAAAAACTAAATTGTATCTCTGATTCTTTTTAGTTTTGAATAATCTCCAATTTATCTTTATTTAAGAGATTATAATAAAATAATAAAAAATAGAGTAAATTTTAAAAACGAAAATACTTATATATGACATTTACCGTCCCTAGAAATGTCATAATGTATAACATATCTTTACATAAATTATCAGTCGATATATGTTAAAATATCATATGTTTATTGAAATTTCTTCAAGGTAGAACATATATGTTAAAATTGTATAAATATTCTTTTGAAAATTCAAGAAATTCAATTTTCCTAATGAGTTAATAACATGAAAATCAAACACTTATTTGTTTTTCAACTATCGAGTAAAAAACATACTAAAACCGAAAAATATATCGAACCAAAAAATTACAACATCAAATTTTGATCATGAATTCATGATATTTGATACAACTCAAATAAAATATAAAAGAAGTTTCAAAAACATAGTTGCATTAATGTTAAACTCAGCTTGTATCCTATGACTGTGTAAATTCAGCTCGTATCCTATGACCGTGTTAAGTTCACCTCGTATCCAATAAGACGATATTTAATTTAGTGTGTAGGTTACTTTTTTAATAGGTTACTTTTGGTTTTGCTTGTAATTACAAGTAGAACCCAATCTCCGTGGAAATTTAGAAACAGAAACATGGCAGAGTACGAGAAAGAATGTCTCAAGACAGAGCCGGTTGTAGTCTTTTTTTCTATTGTGGAGGAAGAAGGTAGAAATAGATAAATCCGTCTTAAACCTTCCCTATTAATATCTCTATTCCTAGTGAATGCTCCATAAACGAGAGAATATATCCGCTTAATGTTTGCTTAATTTTGACATTTGATATGCTTCTGATTTTGAATTTAAAATTTTATCTATTCATAAACTTCTCTTGTTATCTTTTTAAACTTCTATTCTATTCTTTTGTAACTCCTAGAATTTTATTAGGTTTTTCCCTATAATCCAAATTTTTATTTTATACATATACCTATTTGTTTAATATAATGTAAAAAATAATTTTAAACAATGATTTGATGTTCAAAATGGACGAAGAAATTATTAGAAAGGTAACGGACGGATAAGAAAATTTAAAATTCGATATAGTGAAACACCTACTCACATATTTTGAATAAAATAATATAAAGTTATAAACATTAGACAAACTCACATATGTTCGAAAACGGTCAATTGTGAGATAATTAATTTGGCTATGTGAGGTACTTCATTTGAATGTTGTCTACTGGATAGCAAAAGAGTAGTTGGAGCAATGTATTATTTTCAAAGTTTGATTCCCCACTTAAGACCTTTGATTACGTCTTTCATTGACCTCTTCTTTTTCCTTTTTCTTTTCTATTTACTATATATCATTGAATAAAAATAATAATGTTGGATATCACCCCAAATTGCATTACCTTTTTATCGCCTCTTAGGTGGATTTTAAATAAATCAATCATATAATTTCTCTTTTTTGATTTATCATTTTCACTCTCCTTTATGGTTGGTCCACATAGGAGGCGATAAAGGGTGATGCAATTTGGGGTTATATCCAGCATTACTCGAATAAAAAACAACCCATCCAAACTCTTTATTCTTACATAAGATTTCAAAATAATTAAGACTATTAATAACTAAACAACATTTCGAGTTTGAAACGTAAATGTCCAGTTTTATGCATTTCGCAACTTTATTTACAATATTGTTCATGTTTTCTTTGATATAATAAATTTTCTAGTTCGGAAAGATCGTCATCCATTTCTACATCTCACTAATGATTGAAAAGATTCTCCAGTTAATCCCCTCTTCTATCTTTATTTCTTGAATTACTTTAAGAATGTCCGGATAAAAAGAACTACTCGTAAAGTTAACGCCACCGCTTTCTCATCGTAAAAAAAAATGGCCCAAACTTCCCATTCCGTGCATGATTTAACCCATCCTTTTTTCATATTCTTGTGCATTGTATTACCATCTTTATTGATCGCCACTAAGGCAATCTCCACAGGTTTCCAATTTTTGGGGAATAAGACATTGTTTAACCACCTTAGATATGCTCTGTCTTGGAAAATATTTGAGTTCTCCACCACCATGCTATCCTTTGCTTTATTGTTTTCCATACCCTTTCCCTCTCCTTTTTACTCAAACATCTCATTCATGAGACTGTTAACTTTTTCTATTAATTCCTTGAAGGTCTCATTTTTTTTTTGAAAAGATCTTTTAATTCTTTTTTTCTGAATAAACCATAATGTACTGAGAACAAAGTAAACTAATTATTTTTTTGTCCCATCCATTACTAGAAAAACTTTTTATCGTAGTTGTAAACGATTTTTCAAAAGAGACACAAATTCTCGATCTATTTTTCTTAGGAGGCCCACACAACACAAGTAAATGGAAATTTAAGAAAAAGGTGTTCCACGGTTTCATCCCCCATCTCACACCATTTTCATGTTAGGTCTTTAACACACTTTATTTTCTTCAGGTTTTCCTTGGTTGGAAGTGCTCCATTAATAACTTTCCATGCGAAGAATCTAATTTTTTACAGTACATTGAAGTGATAGATTGTTGTCCAGGATTCACCATTATCTACCTCCCCTGCAAACGGGTTTTTCCCTTCCTTGTCACTCTCTTCTTGTAACTAAGCGTGATATTCTGATTTTGTGGTATACTTACCACCTTTCGTAATAGGCAAATTTCAATTAATCAAAGTTTATATTCATAGACTAGTTAATAGTTAGGCTTAATATCTTATCTTTTGTGTGTGTATATATATATGAGGATTTTTCCTCGAAAAAATACCAATTCTTTTATTCCAAAGTTGTCTAAATTGTCATATAGAGCTCCTAATTAATCAAGTAAAGATGTTGTGAACATCTTCTAGTCGTTAGAGCTTGCCACGTAGAAATTTGGCCGTTAAATAATCCAAACTGGGAACCCACCTTATTTACAATTGGGTAACCGATGTCAAATGTTGCATATTGTATTGACGCCATATAGACAAATTCGTCGAAGATATAATTTCTTATAGTTATAGGCCATTTTCAATACACAACTCAATCCTTCTTCTCCAACATCATTATACATCTTTCGAGAACAAATCAAAGATAATTAAGACCCAATCAGGTCAATTCATCATCCTCCAGATTTGATTAAAATCATTGTATCATTCACTTGATAAGGAGTTCATCTATAATCATTATCATATAATCGACTCAATAAGGAGTCTATCAAACTTCGTTGATCATTTACTTAAGAAAGAGTTCTACAAGTTTCATATTCATATCTACTCATCAATGAGTTCAAGAATGTGGTTGTATTATCCACTCATTAAGGAGTTGTGTTCTTTTATGTAATATTGAAACATACACTAAGGGTTCGATCATGTTTTATATAAAAGAAGAGTGGTTTGTAGAGGTTGAGATTAAGCCTGGTAAAAATCTCACTCTTTGTATCAGTTTCATTTTTCACCATTAAGAAAAATAAGAAGTTTACTGGATGAGTTTAAAATTCTAAGGGTGGATACCTCATGTAGTAGATGTAGACTCAAGCGAGTATAAACCTTTTCAAATATGGGTATACTCTCTATCCATATCTTTTTACTTTGTCTATCGTATTTATTGTGCATACTTATTTATCAAACCTACTCTGTCTATATTGTCTATCTTACTAGTGTTTAATAAATTGCCAAAGTGAAATTCTTCCAACTAATAATTATCGAAAAAAGTTTTTTATTGTGCGCAATTAGATTAGTATCTTATTCACTCTGTTTAGGACCTAACACAATCCTCACATCAAACAACGTGGGTCAAGTATTTTGGGGTCATTACATTCATACCCTAAATGTTCTCGTCAGGATCAAATTCACCCAGGATCACTAAACGGTGTACGATCCTTTAGGATCTTAGAGGTGGCTTGTATGAGTTCAAGATATGATACCCACATAGTTGACATAGCACTTTGTTTATGGGATGATCTAAGGGGGTCGGGAGTGGTCCCAGGTTATAGAGAGAATTTGCCCGATTATTTGTTTTGAGAAAAACGTTAGAAAAAATATACATTAGACCCTCTCTAGCCTAAATATTCACCCTTACTCTAAATATTAGCCCTCATAAACTAAATATTAGATTTTTAATCCTTTCTGACTCTCGCAAGTTGTTTTAACTTCTAGCATTTTTATTAAAATTTCCAAATCAACCCTTGACTTTGTCTTACACATTAATTTATCTTCTATTCAGCTGATTATTGATACTAATACCTATTTTGTCACGTTTCTAAACCCATACGCGGATTTTCAAACATATGATTTGTACTATAAATTTAAAGAAAAATCAATTTGGGTCACTTTTAAGCTTTAGCTATCAAGATGATCAATTGATGATAGTAATTCAATTTTACAATAATTATTTATCAATTCTCACGTCAAATAAGGTGGGACAAACATTTTGGTGTCATGACTCATTACGCAAAATCAATTGATCCCTCTTTGTTAAATTTGATTTCTTTTAATTTTGCTGGAATAGTAATAAACACCGACACCTTTTTAATCAACTCAACTGAGAATTAAAAGATATATATTTATCAACAAAGTTATATAATCTTAAAGATCTTATACTTATTTTATTTCTTTTTTCTTTTCCTTTTTCTTCTTTGAAATGGATAATCAGCGAATGGATAACATTGACCATAGTATAGAATCCACATGATTTACCATTACGAATTAGGATATGATTATTTTTTTAATGTCTCGAACATGAAGATTCGAGACTAAATCCAATTTCCAAAGCAGTCAGTCATGTCTTCATTATAAGGTAAATAATTGTGTTCGTTATATGTACAAACAAGACCCGCAGAAAACGTTGGGCTTACTCAGGTTTCCGTGGAGCTGACGAGGATCTCCAATTATCCAACTATGTCCAGGACCCACACATGTTAACACTTAAAGAATATGAGTAGTTGCTTCTCTGGAATTAGATGTGTTCGCAACACTTTGCATTTTTTAATATTTCGGATGTGGATATGGAACAATTTAATTTAGGAGATTTATTTGAGTTCAACTATCCCTTTGAAAATCTCTAGTACAACAATGCATTAAGATATGTGTATTGATTCATGTAACTGTAAATAGAGTCATATAAGTGTGTAACCGTACAAGTTACATAAATCAAATTCAGAATAGTATATTGTATGGTACATTTATTTTACGTGGGTAGTTCGATTCAACTTGTGTTTATTATAAATAATTCTATAATAAATAGAGAAAATGATCCAAAAAATCAAAGTATTAATTTTTTAAGTTCAATTAAACCAAGTAAGAAAAATCTGCTTAATAACATCATTAACTTAATTATTTTACAGATTATTTGACTAAACTATCCCTACTTATTTTATATATTACAAACTACTTAATATATATACCTTAATTATTAAAACAATTCATTTTCTTTATTTCTCTTTTCCTCTCTCCGATCAGATCTACTCTCTCTCTCTCTCTCTCTCTCTCTCTCTCTCTCTCTCTCTCTCTCTCTCTCTCTCTCTCTCTCTCTCTCTCTCTCTCTCTCTCTCTCTCTCTCTCAAAGTCAAAATTCCAACATCATCCCTCCCTCATCGTTTTTCTTTATCTTTTTTATTCAAATCCACTTCTCCTTTTCGATTGCTGATTCAAATCTTCTCTCTCACCTTCTAAGTTTTCCTTCTCAAATGATCCCTTGCATTTGAAGTGGCGCCACGTCGATGGTCCACGCGTATGGCGAGCGGCATTGTTTCCATAGTCAACGAGACAGTCATCATTGCAGGTGGGGTTTGTGAGTTTGAAGATGATCCATTAGCAGTTGAGATGTACAATATGGAATCAAACACGTGGCACGAGAGCAAATCCATGTCGTTCTTTCTTAAGGAATCAGCCTCTTCTATGTGGCTATCAACTTGATGGAGAGATCTTCTGGTGTCACCTGATCCGAGAACTGAAAATTGGTCCGATTTGGTGTATTTGTATAACGCAGCTGCGATAGAAGTGGTAGTGGTTGGGGAAGTGGTGGTGGACGGTGTAGGCGGATGGAGGTTGTGGAGTGTGAAGAACGAAGCAGTCAGTGATCGGAGGATGGGTTGTGCTTGTGTAGACGTTGGGGTGGATGAGTTGCGTCGAGTTATGAGTGGTGTAAATTCACTCATCTAGTCCGAATTATCGAGTCATCTCTGCTGTAAATATGCTTGATTTTCTGATTCCTGATTTCGATGTTTATTCTTCGGAAACCAAGAAATGGAAACGTTATAGTGCAGATTGTATTTGAGCTTGGAGATGAAACGGTGATAAGAAATGGGTTTTATATCAAATGAATATCGTATTGGTTAACTTCAAATCATGCTTTATTAGCGTTTGATTTAAGTACTGAGCTATGTGGGATTATGTATTTACCTCTTGAAAGTGCACGTGATGGGATTGTAGCTGAACTTAGTGGAGAGGTTTGTTACATTTGTGTTGAGAAACAAAGTAGAAATAAACATTAAAGCAATCTCTATGCATGTCTGTTATATGAAATGAAACTCAACTTTCATTTAACAAACAAAATTTAACATTTGGCTTGTATAAAAGAGTAATAGTAATTAGAGGAAGCACGTAAAGCTGGTCTTGCTCCAGCTGAAGTTGATGAAGATGGAAAAGAAATTAATCCTCATATTCCTCAATATATGTCTTCTGCACCTTGGTATCTCAATGCTGAAAGACCCATATGTCATATATATACGAATCACCAAAAGAGTAATAGTAATAATATAAATCAATTGAACACAGAACACCAAAACTAAAGCTCTTGTTTGTAGTACACAACTCTTTACATAGGGTATTTTAGGCAATTTACTAAACAATATGAGATTAGTGGTCCCCATTGATCCCAAAAATTCGAACCTTGTGCATATTGGATTCTTCGAGGTGGCGGGATTCTTCGAGGTGACGGGATTTATCGTTGTGAAGGAATTCGTCAAGTGACGGGATTCTTTAAGGTGACGGGATTCTTCGAGGTGGCAGGATTCTTCGAGGTTGCGGGATTCTTAAAGGTGGCGGGATTCTTCGAGGTGACGGGATTCTTCGAGGTGGCGGGATTCTTCGAGGTGGCGGGATTCTTCGAGGTTACGAGATTCTTCGAGGTGGCGGGATTCTTAAAGGTGACAGGATTCTTCGATGTGACGGGATTCTTCGAGGTGACGGGATTCTTCGAGGTGACGGGATTCTTCGAGGTGGCGGGATTCTTAAAGGTGACGGGATTCTTCGAGGTGACGGGATTCTTCGAGGTGACGGGATTCTTCGAGGTGACGGGATTGTTCGCGGTGACGGGATTCTTTGGGGAAAGTATAATATTAATCAATAAGGGTGAATAGGTAATCTAGTCCTAATAAATTAAGTGATGATTCTTTGGGGAAAGTATAATATTAATTTGATTTTTTAGGGCATTGACCCTAATAAATATGCATGTTTTTTCATCTTCAAGATAAAGATTCAAACCTTATACTTTTTATTTTAAACATTTCTAGTGTAGAAAAATTAATAAGACCCTAACCAATCAATTTGTATCATATATTCATTATTAGGAAGAAATTGGATGGAACCGGTCGAAAAAAGAGCTTTTCGGAAAAAATCTGTGTTTTTTGGATTTTTTTTTTGTTTTTCTCGAAATAGATTTTTATATTCTGATCCTAAACTTTTCGGAATTGGAAAAAATTCCGAAAACAGAAATTCGAAAATCAGGTTCGGAGATTTCGAAATTTTTGATACGAAAATTGAAATTTTCAAATTATATCATTTTCAGAATAAAAAATTATTTTCTAAAAAAAATTACTTATCCATTTTATTATTTTTTTCATTTCAAAAAATGTCATACTAAATAAATATAACTATATAATTAAAAATTATACCGTAACATCAAAAATTCAAAACACTTAATTCCAATATATGGTATAACACGTCATTTAATTAGTACGTAAGTATAATATTTGCCGCAAGACCAAGACGACGAGAGAGAAGCGCTAATGTGACATTTTGTATGTACTTATGTTATAATTTATATACACTGATTATATATATATATTATGTATACCATATATTATATATTAATTAATAAGTAAAATAATTAATAGTTAGAAATATAACTAAAATTATATTCGGATTGTAAAATCGGAAGAGAAAAAATCGCATCTGAAATAGTAAAATTCATAATTTTATACGTAGTTCCGATATTGTTTTTTTTTTTTTTGAAAAAATCGAAAATCGGAACATTAAAATTCTGTACCGAAATTAGAATTTTTTGATACGAAAGGAAAAGCTGCCAAAAGAATTTGTCTAGCTATAGACACGCTCAGTGTTTTGATTATTGCAGAAAATCAGCTAAGAAATTGAAGAAGCCCTTTGATATTCATATAGGTCTTTAAATTGCGATTGTTTTGATGGGTGGATCACTTAGTCTGGCCCATTAACGAAGGAGTTATGAATTTTACAAACTCAAGAGGTCAACTAGTCTTACAAGTTAGGAAAACGGATTTGAGTTGGATTAGGACTTAATAACTTGTCCCACTGATGTCTCCTCATTTGTGATGAATTAATATTGGTTGGAGACATCATTTTTAGTGATTTAGGAAGTCTTTTACTCGATTTTCTAATGAAATATTGCACTTTCCTATTTCTAGTCTTGATTTAATGATTTATTATTTTTAGAGCATATTGGGTTTAATTATTTATTAAGTGTGAAGCTTTAAAGATAATATAGAAATAAATTAGATGCCAAGTCAATTCTAAGGAAATAAGGAAAGAAAATCTTGAAGAAATCTGGAGATAGAAGGAAACAGAGTTCAATTAGGAAAAGGAAAAACTGCCAAATAAATCTGAATTTTTGCAGCTACGTCTAAAGAAGTGACAATAACTCCAAAACCGAACCGATTCTGGAAGATCCCTTTCATAGGGAGATAGATAATTCTGTGAGGATTCTTTCGATATCTTATGAGTCAAAAACGGTCCAGTAACGAAGAAGATATGGTAAAAACAAGTCAGCGGTAATTATCCTTATCTACATACGAATTTGAGTTGGGCTAGGAGTCCATTACATACCTTCACCTTCAAGAAAACGAATTAGGTCTTCCTAAATACCTATAAATACACCCTTATACCATTGTAAACATGTCCTTGCTCAGTTCTAAACATTAGCTTAGTCCTTACACAATTATTAATCCTTAGTATCAAGCTATACATCCAAGAAGCAAGCTGACCTATAGAGGAAGACAAGAAGCCCGAAGTTGGAGAGTGACAAACTCCTCTTCTACATCTCACCTTCTCTATAATTAGGGTAATTAGCTATAGATCTATGGCTTCACCATATTTCTAAGCTTTTATTCTATAAGTTTTACTTTTAATTGTTGGGTTATTATTGTGTCTTAAATTCCATAATACTATTTGTTATTTTAATTGATTGAGCTTGGCTTATATTGTTATTATGTGTTTTGATTTATTGTTACATCCCTAGATTTGGCCAATCTTAGGATTATTCTTAGTTATTGACAACACCACATAATCGTCTAGTTTTGATCCTTTGCCTAACTAGATAGCCATAAAGGTTTGATTTAATCACCAATCATTACTCAAGAATCCTTGGTAGTGGAGAGGTTGCTCCTAAGCCTAATAGAGGCTAGGTAGAATTTAGAATCCTGGTTAATATATAATGCTTAATCTGTGACAGGTTAGAATAACAACTTAGTAAAATAGACTCATATTAGTGACCCTAATCTATTAGACTTACATCCATATTTATTTATCTGCATTCTTATTTATTATTTATCATCAGATAGTTATTCATATTATTTTATCTTAACTTATATTTTATTCTAAACATCTAAATTCATCTACGCTTGTTATATATAAGTAGATCTAACGGATTAAATCCCTATGAACGAACTTAACTTATCATTAAAACTTGCAAACGATCTGTGATACTTGCAGTGAGTTCTGTGGTTCTCAAGGGTGTGTTCTCTTTATTATTATTTTTATTTATCTATTATTTTATCACATCTTTGCCCCCACCACCCACACTCCAAGATTTCGATTTAGCACCTATAAATATACTTAATTACTTTTGTAAACATGTCCTTTCTTGTCCTTGCCTCATAGGCTTCATATTATCATCTTAAAGAGCAAGAAGACCTAGAGAAGAAACAACAAGAGACTGAAGTATAACAACATTAATTTTACATCTCTCATTCTCTATCAATAGCGTAATTAGCTATAGATCTATAGCTTAACCATACTTCTATACTTTTATTCTGTAAGATTTGTTTATTAATTGTTTGGGTTATTATTTTGTCTAAATCGTATAACACTATTTTATTGTTTTAATTGATTTGAGCTTGGCGTATATCTGTGTTATGTGCTTTGACCTATTCTAGCCCTAGATTAGGCCAATCTTAGAATTGCCCTTAGTAGTTAGATTGTTACCCTGACGGCAGATTCAATTATTAACAACGCCACATAATTGTCTAGTGTGCAGGGTCCCTTACCCAAGTCCTCGCGTAATTGTTAGTCCACTCTGACAGGAGTTAGGAGGAATATAGAATTTTGGTTACATATATAATGCTCAATTCAACCTTAAGGTTAGAATAACGAATTAGTAAGATAGGCTCATACTAATAACCCTAAGTCACCGTATTTGCATTCACGTTTAATTATTCGAGTAAGATAATTAGCTATCCTGTTTTTGTTTTAATATAAACATCTAAAATCATCTACACTTATATTGAACACAAGCTTGAGCTAACTACCTAAATCCATGAGAACGAACTCTTATTTATTTACTATAACTTACAAACAATCTATGCACTTGAAGTGAGTTTCTCTTGGTAGTATAGCGTGTGTGTCTTTATTATTATCTTTATTTATCTATTATTTTATCACACCTTTGCTACCAACAATCATCGGTATTAGTCTCAAAGTACAGTAATGACTTTTCAAAAAAGGAAAAACTGGTCGTACCCCTTGATCCTCTACACACCAGTATTTGAGCATTAATCCAATAGCATTGAGTTGGGCCCTTTTTGATGAACACAAGCACCCAACACTACACCTGTGAATATGTCTATAAACACATCCAACAAAAAGGGGTCAATGTCATAACAAATGTCTTAATAAACAAACTTACAAAACAAAAATCTTTCCCTGGTATATTCCTAACATATTCCTAACACTTAGGAATCCATGGAATCAAGGGTGCGTTATTCCTTTGGAACCTAGTTTAGACACCTAATATAAGAATAAGTTGTGTCCACAAATCTAATCTCATTTCTAAATGTTTCTCTTGTTATATTTTCCAGGCCAATTAATCGACTTGAAAAAAGCCCCACTATAAATCTTGGGGAATTGAAAATAAACTGCTCTCCCTTCTAAGTCGCCTCAACGTCACTTGTTTCTCGACCTTATTGTGTTATCCAACCTTTTCCACCCCAATTCGTCTCTTCTTAATTATTTCAGAAACATCTAGATTTTTATTAACCATCCGTAAATTCCTAGGTTTTCTTCTTCAAAACTACCATGAGTAAGCTCCACCAGACAATCCGTCAATTCTCAATCTTCTTTGTCACAATTATATCTTCTTTGTCACCACTATGTGTTTATTAGATTTACTTATTTTCATCATTTTCAATGTTGTTTCAATAACATACTTACGATTGACCCCATCAACTTTAATTTCTTGTCTTTTGTCCTTTGATTTCTTCCACACCTTTCCACGCTAGAATAAATTTGTATTATTCCAAAGAGGAAAATTTGTCTCAATGTAGCACCCAATTTTATTATTCCTTCCCTTTTCCTCTAACACTTGTGGTATTAGTCATGAGTTTTGGTGTCGACTAGGGTGTGACAAAATATGATATAAATAACGTGCAAATAATCACCCTAGTCTAGCACGGTTCTGCAAGTATACAGATCGTATGCAAGTTTTAATAAATAAGTAAGATTCGTTCCGCAAAGACTATGAAGGTTAGGGGAATCTTATGCAATAATCAAGTGCAAATAATAAAAGCTAGAACAAATAAAACGCAGAAAAGTAAAAGACAAATAGATTTTTATTTGGTTTTTGAAGAACTAAATTAAACTAATAAAGTAAAGACAGAAAATAAATGCAAGAGAAAAAGTTAGTATGAGAGTTTACCTTAAGTAAATAACATTTAATGCCACTAGTTTTGCCGTTCTAAACTTGTAAGGGTGAATTATGTAGTATTTCAATAATCGGATCCAATTGCGCTAGGTAGTTTTAAATAGGGTTTACCTGTGTCAATAAGGAGTCCTAAGCAAACTGTTCCTGCAATTGGTTAAATAGCAATACACTAAACCATGGTGATTATCTAGTTAGGTTGATTTGTCAGATCTAAACCGTACACTAGACGTTATATGCTAAACATGTGATAAAACACTGTTGTCAATGGTGACCTAACTACTAGATGGTAATTTTATATGCTCGCGATCCACAAGAACACAGAATATAAGTCCAAACACATAAACAGAGAAAACAATAATTCAATTTATAACATAGAATTCCCAAATTAGATAGATGTCAATCAAAACTAGGGTTCATACATATATGCTAAAAACTCAAGCTAATAGAAATTTAGTTCATACTAATGGAAGAAAAGAAAGAAATTACAAATTCAAAGGTTGAAGAAGATATTATTGATGAACAATTCCTTCCAGACTTCTTTTCTTGTGTTGTAAGCTTTCTCTTGGCTTAGGGTTTTACGAAGGATGACTTTCTAATGTTAAGAGGTTGTATTTATAGTGTATAGGTTGACCTTGAAGGAAAAGGTAAATATTGGAATCCTAGCTCAACTCAAATTCGTAGCCAAAAAACATGGAACCAGCCCCATTTTTGTTTTGGTCCTAGAAACTTCAATACTCATCCGTTTGACGCGTATGAGTAGTCGAAATTCATCGTCTCGGAAAGATTTTTGACTTTGCTCTTGACCGTTTCTCCAGATTCCTCACCAATTTTAAGATATAATCTGATTTGTGGTCGTAGGTGCTGGAATTCAAATTTATGGCAGTTTTTCCTTTTCCATATTTTTAGCTTTTACTTATTTATCTTCAATTCCCATGTTTATCTTCTTTCCTTTAGCTCTTGGAACCAACTTGGACTCTAATTAATTACCATATATCTCTAAAGCTTCACACTAAATAAATAATTAAACCCAATATGCTCTAAAAATAATAAATAATCAATTCAAGACCCAAAATAGGAAAGTGTAGTAAATCATGTGAAAATCGACCTATAAACTAATAAATACGCCTAAAATGATGTCTCAGAAATAGATTTTATTATCACAAATGAGGAGACATCAAGTGTATCCAAGCTTTTATCACTTCCTTGTTAAACATTTGAGTCTGATTTATGATGAGTATTATGTGGGTGGTTTAAAAAAATTATAGAGGAATCCGACGAGGATTTAGAGCTGTTGGGTTATGCTGTAGATCTCAGTTTCGCGGCCTAGGAGGTCGACCGGGGCCTAGCGCCTAGGCGGGATTATACAAGGTCTAGGCGGAATTATATGGGTTTTGAATCCCGCTATGTAATTTTGTATATTTAGTAATATATACGTAGAAATTATTATTCATTCTAGTTACAGATGCATGCTATACTAATGACTATATTCTATAAGGCCTCTTCGACGAGTTTAATTTTTTTATAAATGTAATAATATTGTGCATGGCCATGCTTGGTCTTTTACTTGTAACAGCCCAGAAGAAGCGAAAATTACTGGAGAGCGCATTGGACTTTGTTCAGCAATCAATTTTCATCGCAAGGACATTCGTGTTCTTTGTGATAGCAAGGTGGTTGTGGAGTTGCTCAAGAATCCTAAAGCTCCTCCAAATGCGCGCCATAAATCTTTCTTATCTAATATTCAAATTTTTTGTTATAATAGACTAGTTTCATCTAGTTTATTAGTAGAGATGAAAATATGTTTGCAGATTGGACTGCAAGGCAAAAGTTGTTGGGTATTTTGCCTTGTAATTGGGTTTATAACTCTCCCTCTCAATTTGCTAGGTTACCTTGCTGCTCTCCTTCACCTAGTGGTATAGGATGAGTTTATTTTTATTACTTTGTAAGGCTATTATTGCGTTTTATATTATTGCACTTTTGACAAAAAAAAAACTATACCAAATATAAAAATACTAGATATTGATATAATATCAATTAAAGAATTTTTGAGAATAAGAAATATAATAAGAAGGTCTATGTTAGCTTGTTTTGCCATTAATCGGTGTCTAGGCGGCCAATTTTGTCATTAATCGGTGACTAGACGGGCTAGGCGCCTATTTTACGGTGACTAAGGCGCTAGGCAAAAACACCTAGAGTTTTAACTAGACATAAACAGATGAGGGGGGAATTGACACCTAGACGGCGCCTAGACAGCGCTAGACAAGGAAATCTACCATATATGTTGGGTGAATTAAATTGCATAATTGATGAAATTCCAAACAAACTAATGTTGAAAAAGAGGTCAAATTTTCACAGTTCAAAACAAACGAATGTGGAAAAAGAATGTCGGGTCTTAGAACTTTTCAGTGGTCAAAATATTTAAGAAGAGGTGAGAATGCAAACAAAGATTATTCACGCTCACTCATATTTCAATAGTGTGAGGTAGCAGCAAGTGGTGCTCCTATCTTAAATTTTGAAATGAGTAATGATATATGTCACCCCTTTTCATGTCACCCTTTTATCACCTGTCTATATAGAGAAAAATTAAATAGGATAGAGAAATCAATTCATTGGTCCATGTAGACATACACGTAGGAGGTGATAAAAGGGTGATAAAAAAGGGTGACAAATATCATTACTCTGGAATATGCAATTAAGCTGAAAATTATTTCTATCTTTTCCTTATCACATCCACTTGAAATGATACAAGGCTAAGAAAGAGAACTCTACATAATCAAGCATTAGTAATTTTAGATATCATTGTTCTTAATGTTTTTTTTCTTTTTTTTTTTCTAATACATGAAAAAGCCACTTTGGATTCGGAGTCATTTTAACTAAGATTTCTTCTTTTTAGTATATAAAGAATAGTTAAGGTTTCGACTTGGGTTACCTTTTTTTCTTTTTTTTTTTCTTTTTTTGGTTTGGACGCGTACTTAGGTTACCTTTGAGAGGTAGTTTTTTGATGAATTAATTGAAAAAATCTCTCTGAGTGTCTATTACAATATCATGTTTTATATTGACCAAAAATTAAACTATCGTTTGTCTAATCGTCTCCTTACATGAAACAACACCTTTAATAGTAGAAGTGCAATTGGGTATTTACAAATTGTTATGTGATATCAATCACAACAAGTAGGGCTGTAAACGAGCCGAGCCGAGCCGAATAGTAGATGTACAGGCTTGTTTATTTATTTATAAATTTAAACGAGCCGAGCTCGAGCTCGAGCCGAGCTTTGAAGTTAGTGTTCGAGCTCGGCTCGTGAGAATATAACAGAGCTCGAGCTCAAACTCGAAAGCTCGTTTAAAAGTGTTTCGAGCTCGAGCTCAAAAGCTTGTTTAAATCTATTTCGAACTCGAGCTCGAGCTTAAAAGCTTGTTTAAATCTATTTCGAGTTAGAAATCCCTTCTTTTATCTTAGGCTTTTATGGATTAATTATAAGATAGATTGTTGCAAATCTTTTAATTATATAAATTTTTAATTAGAACGTAATTGACTATTGTAAACTATCACTAAATACAATCACGTATTTTTTCTTTGGATTGTTAAATTTCGAATGATCTTTTATAATTAAGTAGGTAGAGGTGGAGAGTGACATGTAAGTGTTGGGATAAGATAAGTTTTTTTAATATAGTAATTGGTTTTAAATTTTTGAATTGTCAAATATCAATATGTAATGGATATTTATAATTTATTTATATTTTTCACGAGCTTCTCAAAAAAGCTCGCAAACAGACTCGGCTCGGCTCGTTTAATAAAAGAGCTCGGTTTTAGGCTCGAGCTCGGCTCGTTTAGTTTAACGAACGATCTCGAGTCAAGCTTTATCCGAGCCGAGCTCGAGCTGCTCGCGAGCGGCTTGGTTCATTTACAACCCTAACAACAAGGATTACCGACTTTGACAATTTAGCTCAATGGTTTATTTAAACAACTCTTAATTTTTTTAACTATAATTAAAAATAGAATACCTGCTCATTCTCTCAAATATTAACTCTAGAAACCAATTTTGTTTATTTTATTAAAATTCATGGATGGTCCAAACCAGTTTAATTGCACCACGATTAATCTCACAAAGAATATATTCGTTCAAAACTAGGTTATCCGTGTTGAAAAAGATTCAAATCTTTTACTTCCCACATCATACCCTTTAAATGAAGAGTAATGTTATTTATCCTCCATTTTTTATGCACCCTTATATCCATACTTTATGTGTTACGACATTAACTTATATCCATACTTTATGTGTTATGACATTAACTTAAGAAAAAGACAAAAAAATAATTAAAAAATGAAAACCATCCTAATTGATATTTAAAACATCAAAGTAAAAGATGTGATATACTTATTGGAGTCAAAATGACTCCGAGTTCAAAGTGGTTCTCTCATGTATTCAGGAAAAAAAAAAGATGTGATATAAGAATGAAACAAAAAAAATGATAAATATCATTATTCTTAAATGAATAAAAAAAATGATAAAATAATAACCAACCAACTAAAAACTTTTTTATTAATTTGCTATAAAATTTTATAAGTAAAATATACATATATTAATTAAATAACTAGCCAAAAACTAACTTATAATTTAAAAACATACAAAATTGGATACATTAATTGTAATTGGTATTATTGAAGACAAATTAGAAATCATTTTTTAAAAGTTCTAACTTGCAGTTCTAGTTTCTGGGATTAGCCTAAAACTTTATTGTAAAGCTTCGATAGCTTGGGTGGAACCAAGATTATTATTCACCATTATATATGATTACTTTTTCTAATTTTATATGTTCGTTTGCATATTCTGATCTTAATCTGATTAAATAAAATACTAAACCAATGATATGACTACCTATATTTTTATTAATTTAAATATGAAAATACTTCTGATCTATTACCTTCAAACTGTAAATAACAAATTTATATAGAAACTATCTCATAATAAAAAATTCCATTCAAATAATGTATCAATAAATAAAACTTAAACTTCAAAAAAACCCTATATCTCAAATGCCAGCAAAACCAAGCATTATTATGTTAGGTTACATGAGAGGCATCCGATCCAATTTTTTTTTGGGTCAGGAAACAGTGGTATTAAACTTCCAATCCAATTCTCTTTACAGTCAAAACATTCCATGACAAAAGAAGGCCTGCAATCCACTAAGCTTGAAAAATAACATACATAATTTCGCAAACAACGCACACCTTATTCAGAATCTATACTTTAGCATACTTTTAAACTAGTACAATCATTTGTTGTTCAAAAAAAGCGTTTGGAAGCTAGCTGAAGTCAGCGATTATGAGTTTGGAAGAAGCTGAAATTGATGGGTCTTTCAAATGGGAGCTAATTTGGAAGCTAAATTGCTCCCAAAAGATTCAGATTTTTTTGTGGAGAATCGCTCTAAATCGTATCGCAACGGCGGAGAACCTAAACAAGCGAAATGTGATTGAATCGAGGGCCTGTGGTGTTTGCAGAGCATTAAGGGAATATTTAATTCATGTGTTTTTAAATTGTAAAGTTGCTACTATGGTATGGAACTTATTTGGAATTTTTACAGGGACTGAATGTGGAGCTGTTGGTGCTGGAATCGAGTCAGAAGCTGGTGGATTGGAGAGGGAACAACTGCTGGACATGGAGCCTGGACGGTTAAGGACAGCAACAGGGATAATTTCAGCTTCAGCTGCTCCACCTCGCGAGGTGGACAGCTGCAGCGGCTTCCAGACTAGACACGCAGCCAAGCCGATTCTGGCCAAGCATCAAGAAGTTCAACAGCAGCTTGGAGGGCTTCAAGGACTTCGACAGCAATTTGGAGGACTTCAGGGACAACAGGTTGTTCGAAAACTATTTCAAAATATTAAAGCCTAGATTGAAGGCCATCTTCGGTCCAAGGCGCAAATTGAGGGTCTCGAATGGACGTACATATTCGTAGCCGCACTTGGATAATTTGGGGTAAAAAGAATTTAATTGTTTTTGAAGAGACGCAAAATATACCGCATGAATTAGAGCTTCGAAGGAAAATCTATAGCTTCATATTAGCATGGGGTAAATCCTCCAAGAATGGTATAATCAAATTGGCTAGTAATGTCATGATAAAATGGGTAAAGCCAATTAAGGGTCATAAAATGAACATCGATGTAAGTTTTTTCGTTACAAAAAGATTAGCAAGTATTGGTGGAATAATAAGAGATAGGTATGGTGCTTCATCCCGGTTTTACAGGTGCATGTGCTGTTGAATCCCCTTTTATTTCAAAGTTGATTGCTCTGCATTTTGGTCTTAGATGGACTTATAATAGTGGCTATACTAAAATAATTGTTGAAACGGATTTGGAGAAGCTCCATTCGCTAATGAAGGACGGTGAGAGCTCTACTCACTATAAGATGAACTCTAGGAAGTTCCACACAATAGTGAAGAGCGGTGGGAGTTTAGGTAGTCGCTACATTTCAACTATAAATGAGTGTTGTGCTTCTTTGTTAAGAAAGCTGAATTGTTATAAATCATGTGTTTCGTGAAGCCAGTATTTGTGCCGACAAGTTAGCAAAGGAAGGAGCGTTTGGGAATACTCAACCCGTGATATTCAAAGATCCTCCCGAATACCTTTGAAAGTTGATTGCAAGAAATAGAAATGAATGTGCAATTACGAGAGTTGTAATAGATAATTGATAAGAACTCTTGTTCTACCTGTAGATAATTAATAAAAACTCTTGTTCTACCTGTAATCTTTTATTTTTAACGGCTTTAAGCCTCTTATGTATGAAAAAAACCCTATAATTTTGCTCTATAACAAAGCTTTTTAATAATGACAAAAATAACTTATAAAATAAAATAATTGTAAAAACAACTTAAAAAAGCTTTCGCTTCATCAAATCAAACCTTAACTTAGTCAATTGATTAACAATTAATAATTAACTTAAGGCCCTAAAATGGAAGAAGCAATTCACAGTGATAATTAAGTTTGTAAGGAGTAGCAAAAGCTTTGTAAAATTAAGTAAAAAGCTAATAAAGACTTACCAACAGATTTTTTTTTTGAAGCCTCAGAATTTTAAGTTAATTTGTAATGAGCATTTTTGCAATTATTTTGTTCCATAAGTCTTGCAATTATATTCTTTAAAAATATTAAAAATAAAAAAACCTAGAACAAAAAAAAAAGTGCATCAGAGAGATTCCCATCGACAAATCATCACAATAACTCTTAATTAGAGAGCTTCGGATGTCCCTGTCTTTTTATCGTCATTTGCACAATTAAGAAATCTAATATAATAAAAATTATTAATAAATTTTATATTCAAATTAAATAATACAAAGACACTCTAGGAAAATTAGAGAACGCATCAGATAATTTTCCCAATTGACAAATCATCAAACACTCTAAAAGAGTTCTGAGTCCCTGTCTAGCTTATCATCATTTGCACTAAATAACACAATTGAAAAAAAGACTAACCACTAACTTACTTAAATTATAATTCGAAGTCTAAAATAAAAAGTGTTAATTTTTTGAAATATCTCAAATTTAATTTTCAAATATAATATACAAAATAGTAATTTTAAAAATAAATCCAAAAAATAAAATAAATGCATCAGAGAGATTCCCATCGACAATTCATCATATACTCTTGTAAAGCTCTGATGTCCCTGTCTATTTTAACGTCATTTGCACATAATAATAAAATCCTAACTATATAAAAATTAAAATCTTAAAAGTATTTGGAAAGATAAATTATTTGGTGCCTCAGATTAAATTTGTTTCATGGTAAAAAACTCAAAGTATATTTATAACCATCATAGACACCATAAACCAAAACAACTTACATATAATACACAGATTAAATAATCATTCTTTATAAAAATCCTTACCCATTTGAATATGGATTACATAATGCATCAGAGATTCTGATTTCCTTTTTGTATAAAATTCATCATTTTCAGAACAGAATCTGATGTATATATACGTATTCATCATTTGCATATTACATAAAACTGAAAAAATAAGATTAGATCATACCAATGATTGTTTTGAGCAATAGACTAAAAACACTGAATAACAAAAAACTGTAATGAGATTTATGAAGGGTAGAGGAAGGAATTTAGGGTTTATAAGATGGGAGTACTGATTATACATGTATGCGTATATATAATGGAGATAAGACGGTTTCGGGAGGACTTGAGGCTAGGGTTTTAGAAATTAGGGGGAAATTCTTTACTGCAATACCCCTGTAGTTTAGTGTTATTTTCATTTTTTAGGTTTGTAAATTGCACCTGTGAAAATTCTAGCTAGGCCCATACTTTATGGGCCTATTCTTAAAGACTCGAAAGATGGATTTCGACTTGGATATTCAAAAGGAAAAGGCCCTACTCGTAAATCGTAATGGATATCAAATTTGAAAAAGTTTTGCGATCGATAGGAACAAAAACTTTAAAAATATAAATTCTTGATTAATCTTCTTTATTTTATTAAAACAAATGTTTTTTTTGCTTAAGCCAAAGTTCCACATTATGTTGATCAAGGAAACCTTGGGTTATTATGTGAAGAAGCGGGCTCAGAGAACGTTCTCGGGTGGAAAATGGGAAAAGTGGCGAATCTCAACGAGTATTGTTGATGTGACTATGCGGGACGTATCTGGCATGCCTATTTTCTTGAGTCGTAATAAGTAACTGAACTGGATAGCGTAGACTCTTTCTCTCTGATAGGACGAATAAGTAATGAAATCGAATGAATTATTCCATTTGGGGTTCTATAAACGAGTTACGAAAAATCATTTGATAGCTTGGAAGAAAATGTGTAGCTCTAAAGAAGTAGGGAGTATGGGACTCAGGGATGCAAGGAGTTTTAACCTAGTGCTACACGCCAAGCTAGGATGGAAAGTGATCCAGGATGCGCAAGTTATGTGGGTTGAAGCATTAAAGGACAAGTACTTCTTGGATGTAGTTATGCATTGAGTGATTAAATTGACGGATTTGAGAATGTGTAAATACATTGTAGAAGGAACAAAAGTATTGCAATGTCTAAGGTGATAGATAAGACAGGTGCACAATTTAAATGGGATTTAGAACCATCAAGTGACTTTATAGTTAAATTGACTTATAAAGGGTCGACTCTCCGTTAATGATTTATGACTTCCACTAGGATTTGGTTTGGAAGTGTACGTTGCCTAGAAAAATGAGGATTATATTGTGGAGTGTAGTACACGAGTGGCTACCAGCTGCATTAAACTTGTGTATCTTTGTTGTCATTAATAAAGCAATGTGTAATAGGGTGTGGGATGTGACTAGAAATAACGATTTACACTATTTAGGACTACTAGTCAAGAGCAATAACCTAGCATAGTTGGCCTAGAATCCCTTCCAAACTGAAATGGTTGGCCTAGAATCCCTTCCAAGATGAAATGGAATGATGAGTCAGTTGGTATGGCTTCAAACAACTGTAACAACTCATCTGAGCTTGTTGTTGGAGCAAAAGGGAACCAAATTAGGCTTAAATGCATAAATTATTACAATAGAAGGCATTGTGTCAAGTTTGCATGATGTTGCATGCTACATGGAATTATGGAAGCAGTTTAGGTGAGTTAAATATGCGGGTTGCTGAAAATAATGGTAGATGATCGAGTCCGATACTTATACATGAGAGGTGGGGTGTTGCATCAACAAACTAAAAAATGATTGATGAAATGGAGTTTAACATTGTTTTTGAGGTTATTGTTTGGCTACGGTGAAATGACTAAAATAGTGTGGTATTTGAAAGGTCAAATTCTAAAGCACTAAAGGGGAGTCTTTTGCAAGAATTCATGTACACAACCCAATATTTTGGCAGAGGGTGGGGAGTGGAAATAGATGGGGGAGTAGTGATATAGGGTTGCATCGTCTTGGTCAAATAGGTTAAACCAATGGTGGGGGTAAAGTTAAGCATTGATGGTTGCTACTCATCGACGCAAGCAGAGGCTTATTCTGCGATACATGAGAATGTTTTGTATGTGTGTTTGAAAGGGTGTATCCAATGTGGACGACATTTCAAGGTGAGATAGAGGTCTTACATTTTGGCCTTAGGATATCAATGGTGAGCAATTTTGATATATTATGTACTAAGACAGACTAGATGGAGTTGCATGAACTAGTTAAGGGCACTATGAACTTTGTGGGTAGGTCACATGGAATACACAAAAATTGTGTGGATATCTTGAGTCAAAACTGGAGTTTCAAAATATGTCACATGTATTGTGAAGCGAATACGTATGAATGTTGGTTATCCAGGTATTTTATGGAAACTTATTATCTGAGATACAAACTAATATACTACTCTTAAAATTATTTTGAACACCCCGTATATATACACATTATATGCACTTACACATTTCACTAGTTTAAAAAAAATACTAATACTACAAATTAATTACCTTATGAGTTATGACACACATTGACTTCATCATTACCAAACAATTAAAAAAACACCCATAATCCAACTATTAAAACACACAATATGTACCATTTTTAAAGAGTTTAGGGTTCCAATAGTTACATGAATGATTAAAAAGCTTTTTATTTCCAAAAAAAAAAGCTGAACCTCGATATTCACTTTCACAATAAAAAAACAAGGATTCTTAGTTGTTGCTCAAACATTGTGATGTCTCCCTACTTGTGATAAATTAATCTAGCTTGGAGACATCATTTTAGGTGTATTTATTAGGATATATGTCGATTTTCTCACAATTTACTACACTCTCCTAATTTTTGTCTTGATTTAATTATTTATTATTTTCAGAGCATATTGGGTTTAATTGTTTGTTAATTGTGAAGCTTTAAAGATTTATGGTAATTAATTAGATGCCAAGTCAATTCTAAGAGATAAGGTAAAGAAGATAAACATGGAAATTGGAGATAAAGGAAAGAAATATGAAAAATGAAAAGATAAAGTTGTCAAATAAATCTGAATTCCAGCAGCTACGAACATAAAAAGTGATCATAACTCAAGATTGGCTAGGAATTTGGAAGGATGGTCTGCATTAAAGTTATAGAGCTTTCCGAGATGATCAGTTTCGACATATGGAACGCGTCAAACGGATAAGTATTGAAGGAGTCACTACCAAAACAAAACAGCACCAGAATCTTACCTTTTCTATATTTTAGGGTTACGAATTTGTGTTGGGCTAGAAGTTTAATTACTTGTCTTCCACTCCAAGAAAATGTTTTAGGGTTTCCTATACCCTATAAATACACCCTCCAATCAGAAGAAACATATCCTTGGCTAGTCCTTAAGCCAAGAGGAAGCTTACAACAAGAGAAAAGAAGTCTTGAAGGAGTTGAACGCCATATCATGTCTTCACAAGCCTTCAAATTTGTAATTGTTTTCTTTTCTTCTTCTAGTATGAACTAAATTACTTTTAGCCTAAATTTAGCATATATGTATGAACCCTAGACTTGTTTAAACGTCTATCTAATTTGGGATACCAATGTATTTAATTTGAATTCATGTTATATTTTTCTGATTTATGTGCTTTGATTTATTGTTTGTCTTCCTTGCGGTGTAAAACGTGTAGGATTTCCTTAATAGTAGTTAGATGGTCGCCCGGAAGGGGTGTTTAACTATTGAAACACCACATAACGTTTAGTATATGGAATTGGTTCAGACAATACCAGCCTTACTGGATAATCAATAAGGTTTAATTTAATCACCATTCATAGGTAAGACTACACTTAGGACCCCGGTGGCGCTAGATAATCCTATTTCGGGTCTCCTCGTGGTTGAAAGGTCGCCGCCTTAGTTCGCTCTCCAGGGATAGGGAGGAATTTAGAATCCTGATTATTGCAATTCTACATAATTCGACCTTACATGTTTAGAATAAACAAGGCTAGTGGAGATTACTTGCTAGTTTCTCAAGCTAAACTTTCATACTATTGTTCTTTCTCTTCGTATTTATATCTGTCTTTAATTTATTTAGTTTAATTTCCTATTTACAAAAACCCAATAAAAATCCTATTGTCTTTTACTTTAGTTGCGTATTATCTGATCTAGCTTCCTTATCTACACTTGATAAATTGCATAAGTTCTTCCTAACTTTCGTAGTTTATGAGAAACGAATCTTATTTATCAGTAAAACTTGCTACGTCATGTATACTTGCAGTACTGTGCTAGGCTAGGGTATTAATTTGCACTTATTTTATCTATTATTTTATCACGCCCTAGTCCACACCACATTGTCTATTAGCTTCTAGTAACTGTGAAAACTCTAAAGTTAATTAGTTTCTTAGTTCTTGTTTTCTCTAATTGAATTAGAAAGTAAGAGAGGAAGAGAGTAATAGAATATTAGTACTTATGTGCGGAAAGTTTGAGAACAATGAGAAACTTTTAGTGCAATATCCTTGATTTCTAGAGTTTTTTTAAAAAAAAAAAAATTGTGTTTTAAGAATCTATTTTAGTTCAAAATAGATAAAGATAAGATTCTAAAAATGTATACTTTTTTGAAGTTAATATGGTAGATTAAGAGATTTGTTTGGGTAATTAGTTCTATCTATATTATAAAGTAGAGTTTTTACATAAGTGGTGGTCATGATTGATTCTAACCACAACATAAGTGGTGATCATGATTGTTTCTGGCCCCATATATAATTAATACCATTAATTAATTCTTATTTACTTAATTAAAAAATTAAAACTAAAAACCTTAAATCACTCTTTACATTTAATATAGATTTATAATATTTATATAATAAAGCAAATACACCTAACTTCTCCTATTCCTACTCAAAAAACTCTTATTTCTTACATAATTCTTTTAGTCTTCTCATAAATATCCTAAAATTTTTATTTTTTTTATTTTCTCAATTATTATATCTGTATAAAAACCACACTGATCTTAGAATTTTTTTCAAATTGGGAATATGGGAGTAGTGTCGAAATTTTTTAAAAAGTCAATGAAAGAAAATAATATTGAAATATATGGTGGAGTTAAAAATAATAATAATGATAATATTAATAATATCTTGAAACACTTAAGAACAATTGGACAAATCCGATTTAGACCTTTAAAACCAAATTACAACAAATAGATATTTTGTTTGATAATACTTTAATAGTGGAAATGAAGTATGTTTGTAGGATTTAATGTCGATAAATAATATATTTAGAATTTTGGTAATACGTTTAATACGAGAAATGACAGTAGAATAGCGATTTAATTAAAATTATTGTAAAAATAGATCAATAAAAGTTACATTATTAACTATAAAAATTATAAGACTATTGGTGTCGCCTAGGGTGTGATAAAAATAAGATAAAATAAAGTCTAGAAAACTACGCACTCTCACCCTAGACGGGCACAGTACTGCAAGTATTACAGGACGTATGCAAGTTTTAGTTAATAAGTTGAGTTCGTTCTCAGGGACTTAAGTGTGTTATACGAATGGGTAGCAATAACGAGTAAGCAATAATTAATTAAAAGACAGAAAATAAAGAGATATTGAATTCGAAAATAACTAATCAAAACTAAGAAAATAAAGACAATAAAATAAAATACGAAGAATATGAGATGAGAAATATAGCTTAGGTTTTGCTAGTATGCACTAATCCTTCTAATTCTTTCTATTAGATCTAGTTAATAAGGGAGATAATTAGCTCTTTGTATACTTAGTCAGGATTCTAAATTCCCATTCCTTAGACCTTGAGAGCGACTAAGGGGGCTACGGACACACCACGAGGCTGGTTCAAATAGGGTTATCAAACGCTACTAAGGCCCTAAGCAATCAATTTCCATACATGGTGATAGTGATTAAATTATACCCTAATGACTATCTAGTTAGAATTAGTTTTGTCAGGACTAATATCGACACTAGACGTTATGTGGTGTTTCAATAATTAGACACCCATATAAGGTGATCATCTAACTACTATTAAGGTAATCCTAAACGCTGCGTACCGCAAGGAAAACAGTCATTAAATCAAAACACATAAACAAATATAAAGGTAAGCAGCTAATATCAGATTAAAACATGTAATTCCCAAAGAAACTTAGATAGAAAGAAATTATAATTAATAGATTATACATGATTCAAAACCCAAGCTATGGGAAGTTTAGTTTATACCTGAAGGAAATAAACTAAAAGAAATAATGAAAGACATCATCTTGCTCTCTACAATAACTTAGAAGAATAAAACCTTAAGAACTAATTACTATGAGGCAAGGATGATTTACAAGTGATATAAGGGTGTATTTATAGGTGTTTAGAAGACCTAATTCGTTTTCTTGAAGGAGAGGTTAAGTAATGGACTTCAAGCCCAACTCAAATTCGTAACCATAAAAACATACAATCAGGCCCGTTTTTCTTTTTGTCCTAGCAGCCTCAATTTTTGTCCGTTTGATGCGTATGAATTTACCAAATTCATCGTCTCGGAAAGATCTTCAACTTTGCGCTTGACCGTTTCTCCAAATTCCACACTGTTTTTGAGATATAAGCTGATTTGTGGTCGTAAGTGCAGAAATTCAGGATTAAGGCAGGTTTTCCTTTTCCATGTTTTTAGCTTTTCTTTCCTTTATCTCCAATTACCATGCTTATCTCTTTCCATATCTTGTAGTCTTTGACTTGGACTCTAATTAATCTCCATAATTATCTTTAAAGCTTCACACTAAATAAATAATTAAACCCAATATGCTCTAAAAATATTATTTTACTAAATCAAGACTCAAAATAAGAAAGTGCACTATTTCTCAAGAAAATCGACTATTATGACTTCTAAATCACTAAAAATGATGTCTCATCCTAATATAAATCTATCACAAATGAGGAGACATCAAGACCCCCAACTCAAAGTTGTATCGTCCCGATACAATAAAGATAAAAACAAAGGGGAGTCTATAAATACACACTTACGGAATTGTCAATACAATGGGAAGAACATAGCAGAATATATAGAATAGGCATAAAGCAACAACTCAGAAAATTTCATGCAATAATATTCATAAACTACATACCTATACACTTCTCATATCCACAATCAACACGGCTTGAATTCAAGATCAGATTAGTTTCGCAATGTAAGAAGGATTGGGACTTTACTCAGTTCCTCAAGAAAGCTATAGATTGTTCATCGAACTTCACTAGTATCCAAAGATCCACTTAACTACTCTCTAATGGCTCAATCACTTCTCAATTACATAGCAAAGAATCAAAAGGTCTTTAAGGTTGTAATTTAGGCTTAGGGACGACATGATAGTATATTTGGATAATTTAGAGTGAGCTTTTAGCTCTCTCCTCACTAGCCATCAACGAATCGCCCTAGAGCTTGAGTTACTCTCATAAAACGTTTCTCACTTAACCCAATGAAATCCTTGATGTACAATTTAGCATCCCCAATAACCCAATTAAAACATAAGAGGTTCACATAAAAATTCCACTTTGCCTGTCCGAATATATATATTTTCTTTTCTTTTCAAATCAATTTCTTTAGCTTTGACTCTCTTTTTATGTTGATATATCACGCTATTTTCTCATATATATATTTTTCTTTTTATGCCCTTTTTGGCAAATTTAGCTCGTAGCTTCTTTTTCATTCACTATTACCCCGGCAAAGGGTTACAATAAAAATCTGTGAATCATCATCAATATAAAGAACAGAGCACAATTAATAAGCTCAAAAATCCCATCCTAATAATAATTCCCATAATGGTTGACCCACCACCCCAAACTCAAGCTCTAAAACAACTGTCGATGCATCGCGGTTCGAGTGCAGGTCATATGGAAAAGTCCTATAATCTAAAGAGATATGGCTTATAATGTGTTTAAATAAAAAGCTTTAGAAAGGCTATAAGGGGCTGAGAAGGATATAGCATATAAAATCAAAATAACAAGGTGAGAAGGTATAAAAAGGCTTCAAGTGGCTTTAAATATGAAAGAACCGCCTTAATCACTTTCTACACTATGCAATTTCGTTATTTCTTACCTTTAGCACTTTTATCAAATGGTTTGTCAACTAGCTTGGATCTCACGGCCTACACACTTCTCAAGGTTCCTTGAGATCGAACATACTTTCTATCACATTGCTCACTAATCTTTTCTTTACTATCAACGTGTGTTTTCCTGCAAATACTCAAAGCATACAAATAACATAGCTCATAAACATATTACTTTCTATCATCAATTCACTGAGCTTATGCTTTCAAGCTATTAAACACACTTTACATCTAATTCCCATGTATCAAAAATTTTAATTTCTACCTAAAAACAGAAAAATGGAGATGAGAGACAACGAATCCCCACACCCCCAACTCAAAAATGAGTCGTGTCCCCACGACTCGAAAAATACTCGAAACAGAAATTAAAATTAGCAGATAAAAGCATTTACAGAAATGGTAAGGAAGAAAGAGAACATACTCTCGAGGCTTATTGCCTCGCATTATTGACATCCAAGGTAGAATTTGCTCGATCTTTCGTTAATTGCTCAAGGAGTTTCATGATGTGCACTTGATTAGCGTTGATTTGTGCCACATCATTGACGAAAGAAGTTTGAGCTGCTTCGAATTTGTTTAAACGCTCCTCCATCTTCTCTTGCCAACTTTGCTCCTTTTCTTCTTTCAAGACTTGCGTAGAACCCGCTCTTCGAAAGATATCATTGATCCAAGCATTATCAATATAACTCTTCTTAAACTTGAGTTTCTATTCTTCACCCAATGTAACATTCGCTTTTCGCACAAGACACATGATCATAGTCGGAAATTTAACATTATAAACTGATTTGGGAGAGACCGAAAATCGCATCACCTTCTCATAGATCAACTGTGCCACATCTACTTCTCCTCTCAAAATACAATCCAAAAGTAGAGCGTTTTTTTTAGTCACATCAAAAGTTCGTGTGTTTCCAAAGACATTAGGAATAAGGAAGTTGTGCCAAACTCTCGCATCCGGTTGAAGATATTTGTAAGGCCAAGGTGCCTTCAACTCTCCCTTATGTGATTGCACTTTCTCCTTGTCTAAAACATGCTCAAAAAGTAATTCCTCATCAAAGATTTTTCGTTTAGCAACCGCTTCATCATACTTTCAATATCCAATTAATTTCTTAAACTTGAAATGGTTTCTAATCTCATTAACTGTGAAAGGAACTAGCTTTCCTCTAATCGGAACACAATCTTTACTATCTCGGCTAAAGAGGCCTAGATAGAATTCCAAAACTAACTCATGACATAATTCAGAACGTCTTACCATGAATGTAGACCAACCCAATTTCGCACCAAGCTCTAAGAATCTCTTGTATTCTCCTGTACCAACTTCTTCCTTTAATACTTTCTCACAAGCAAAAGGTAGTTCTTTTAATTGTTTCTCTGCAGAAGCTATCAAGGCCTTTCAAAGCTTCCTCTTTTTCCTTGGGTGTAGGACCTTTGTAGGGTGGAAGTTGTGTTTTCTCCTTTAAATAGAAGTAGAGCCTTTTACCATTACGATCAAACAAAGCCATCTTACCTCCATCTTCAACATCGTTTTCACCCTTTGCTTTAGAACTAGAACCTTTGTTATTTGATTTCTTCTCAATTGAACCCAATACCTTTCTTTTCTTCACCTCCCTCTTGTTGGCTAATATCTCTATTCTATTAGTCATCCTCAATTTACCCCCAACTCAAAACTTTAACAATCCTTGAAATTTGAACTTGTGAATTTTTTGTTGAACAAGCTTGATTTGGCTTAGGAAAGATGAATGGATGATGAATCTCTATGTGGGTAAGGTGAATTTTTGATGGATTGGCTTGGATTTAAGAAATTGTAGGATGAATTTTGAAAATTTGAGCTCTTGATTCTTCAATTTAATGTGTTTGGTGAGGATTGGATGCTTGAATCTTCTTTGTAATGAGGTGGAAAGAATATTTGATGTGTTTTTCTTGATGATTGGGTAGTGTTTTGATGATTGGTGAAGGTTTATATGAGCTTTATTGGAGTTGGGAGAGGTTTGGAGAAGAAAGAGAGGCTTGAGGTTTTGTAAATTTGGAATAATAAGCATTATACCTCTTTTATAAGCTCCAAATAGCATCTTTCTCTCTTTGGCGGCGACCTGCGGTGCACCGGAGCTGTAGGCGCAGTATACCGCAGCTTCTGTTGCTCCAAAAAATTTCGTCTCGTCAAGAAACACGCGCCTCATACCCGTGGCACGGGTTTTTGATCCTGCGGTGCACTGGAGCTGTAGGCGCGGTATACCGGACCTGATGGTCCAGATTTTTTTCTCCTCGGCATAAAACCTGAGGTACCAACACGTGGTACGGGTTTTTCCTCTCTGGGGTGTACCGCAGATGAGGTCCGGTGTACCGCACTGCTGGTCAGATTTTTCCGAAATTTTTTGTTTCTCCTCCCGAACTCGATTTCTCCAATACCTACTCATCAAAAGCACTAATACCTTTCTCAAATATGCAATATCAACTAAAAACAACTAAACTAAACATCAACTAAAAATGTAAAAGACATAAAAACATTAAAAAATTGCGGGTTGTCTCCCGTACAGCACTTTTATTTAACGTCCTTCAAAGTTAGACGTGTTACCTCTATCAAGATTTGCGAATATAGCCTCCCCAACAACGAGTTAGGCTATGAACGTCAACTAATCTGCGCTTGATCCCCTTCTTGGGTTGAATTTCTATCACCTTGGCTGAAACAACCTTAGTGACAATGAATGGTCCCATCCACGAGTCTTTGAAACTACGTGGCCTATTCTCGCGTTTGTGAGCTTTCCATAGAACTTCATAGCCAACCCCAAACTCAATGTTTGGCTCAGTATCCACAGGCTTTAAGTGGATCTTCTCAGGAGGGACTTTGTGATGTGAAAGGCTGTGGATGACAGGAACTGTGGGATCTAACTTCCTCGGTTTCTTACCCAAGACATAGAAGGTCTCGGATACATTCTTTGCATGAAGGGTAATAGTCCCTTCTTGGAAGTTGATGACACTTTGACTTGTGGCCATGAAAGGTCGTCCAAGTATGATTGGAACCTGCTTATCTGCATCAAACTCAAGTATAACAAAGTCAGTAGGGATGGCGATACTACCTGCACGGACTAAGACGTCCTCTACTGTTCCCCATGTCCTAGTAACTGAGTTGTCAGCAAACTGCAACTTCACTGGAGTTTTCTCTTATTTTTGAAGTCCTAGTCTCTCGAACACGGACTTAGGCATAAGATTCACACCAGAACCCACATCGTACATAGCTTTCACCTTGAGAATACCATTAATTTGAATAGGAAGGTTGAAACTTCCCAGATCTTAAAGCTTTGTTGGTAGCTCTCGTTCACTTCTTCTTGAAACTCTCAGGTTCTCTCTTGGGATCTCTACACTCGCTTCTTTCTCAGGAATAACTTGCGTAAAAACTTGTTGCGGTGTAAGTCCTTTCTTCGCAATCTCAAGCATTTGGGCGTTGATATTTTCAGGTGTATATGCCTCTACAAATGTCTTGAGTTCAGTGTCATACTTTGGATTTGTATCATGAATAGTTGGTGACACTGGTTGAACAACAGGTGGAGGTTCCACCTTCTCTTCTTCTTTCTCTTCTTGCACAGCAGGTGCAACTTCATCTTCAACTTTTGAGTCCTCCTTTGAGGCTTCTTTCTCTTCCTCTTTAGCCAGCTCAGCTTGATAATCCATCACCGATCGAATTTCCTCTTGCATATCCTTCAGAAGCTGTATAAATTCGGCTCTTTTTGAATCGTCCTCCACATAAACCTCAGAACAGTCAGATTCCACGGGGCTAGGTTGGTTATTCTTCGGTACTCGGAACTTCCACGGCACTAACTGCAGCATGCGGTACTTCCTTCTTTTCTTCTTCAATTTCAAGGCAAATAGCCTTGCAAGCTTCGAACCCAACATTGTCATCACCTCCTTCGATAGCCTTCAATTCTTTTTGTTCCATTAAATTTGTTAGAACTTTGTTTAATTGTTCTACTTAAGTACCTAAAATCTGAATTGCGGCATCTTGTCCTCGTAACTTCTCTTCCTGAGTGTTCATATTCGTGGTCAAACGGTCCAAGATTTTTATCACTTGTTGATTATCCAT
Source organism: Nemophila menziesii (assembly GCA_029959085.1). Lineage (NCBI taxonomy): Eukaryota > Viridiplantae > Streptophyta > Magnoliopsida > Boraginales > Hydrophyllaceae > Nemophila > Nemophila menziesii. Next base: position 28,473,918 of record JARWIR010000008.1, read on the forward strand.
AGATCCCTCTTGAGGATACTGTGGTAAAGCTTTCTGATCTAGTGCATCGGTATAGGCGTCTTGAACAGGTTGTTGAGGGGGAGCAGGTCTATTTTGATGTTGATTTTGATACTGACCTCTTGGTTGGAAAAAGTTGTTCTGGGGGCGCGGTTGATAATGACCAGGATTAGCGGCCCCCTGCGGATTTGAATACTGCATACCCGGATGATTTCGGTTACCAAATTGATAACCTCCTCGGTTGGATATGAAGTAAACAGATTTTGGTTTTGTTTCGCACTCTTCCCATGTATGATTATTAACCCCACATTGTTGACAACCGTGTGCTTCTTGTACTACGTTTGCTGCGGCTAAATTCTTCTGCATCTCTAGCTTAAGCTCTTTGATTTGATTTTCTAATGCGGATATTTGAGCTGAGTTTGTAGTTTCTGCATCTAAACGAAGCGTTCCTCGGGTCTTTGCTACATGAGCTCGCGTTGAAGGCCAACTCCTTTCTTGTTCAATAATATTTTCCAAGACCTCGAATGCTTCATTATGATTCATGGACACAAAATTACCCTTTCCAATGTTATCCACCTTCTCTCTACCTTTATCATTAAGACCTTCATATAATATAGCAAGTTGTAGAGCGGGGGTATAACCATGGAGCGGACATCTAGCTAATTTATGTTGAAACCTTGTCCATGATTCTCCTACCGTTTCTCCATCTTCTTGACAAAACCTTGCAAGCTCGCTTTGATCTTTGAGTCTCATACTCTTCGGATAAAAACGGTTAAAGAACGCGGCTTGAAGTTCTATCCATGAACTGATTGTTCCAGGTGGTTGTCTATCTAGCCATTCGCTAGCTCTACCGGTTAAGAAGAACGAAAACATATGACAATACAGTTGCTCGCGTGTAATGCCTGGAGTAACATAGGCATCACAAATCTGCATGAACTTCTGAATCGATTTTACCGGATCTTGAATTGATGTACCATTGTAGAGTCCATGACTTTGAAATTGACTGAGCATACCCGGATCGGGTCTAAATTTAATATTCTGGATCTATGGAGGACGGTAACCTATTGATTGAAGATGAAACGGCACATGGAGGCCAGGAAGGCCCTGTTCAACACGGTTTTTATTAAGATTATTCTGCCCATTACCTCCTCCTTGTTGTTGTCCTTGTTGTTGTACACCAGGTGGAATAGGTAGTGGTGGTGGTCCTCTTGGTAATCCTCCAGGTGGGACTCCAAATGGTGGATTTAACAGATTTAACTGATCTTGTACGCCTGCCATAATTCTTCTCAAGGCTCTTTCCTCACGAACAAGTTTGTTATAAGGTCTGAAGCTCCTCTCAGGCTCCGATAACGGAGGCCAAGAATTAAACACTGTGAAACCTGAAAAAGACTAAAGCAAACCACAAGCGTAAATCCGGAAAACAAAACTAAATACTGAAAAATAAAAATTAATTAAAAACTACTACTCGAAATAGATAACCCACACGCTAACGAGACACAAGTCCCCGGCAGCGGCGCCAAAAACTTGGTGTCGCCTAGGGTGTGATAAAAATAAAATAAAATAAAGTCTAGAAAACTACGCACTCTCACCCTAGACATGCACAGTACTGCAAGTATTACATGACATATGCAAGTTTTAGTTGATAAATTGAGTTCGTTCTCAGGGACTTAAGTGTGTTATACGAATGGGTAGCAATAACAAGTAAGCAATAATTAATTAAAAGACAGAAATTAAAGAGATATTGAATTTGAAAATAACTAATTAAAACTAAGAAAATAATGACAATAAAATAAAATACGAAGAATATGAGATGAGAAATATAGCTTAGGTTCTGCTAGTGTGCACTAATCCTTCTACTTCTTTCTATTAGATCTAGTTAATAAGGGAGATAATTAGCTCTTGTATACTTAGTCAGGATTCTAAATTCCCATTCCTTAGACCTTGAGAGCGACTAAGGGGGATACGGACACACCACGAGGCTGTTTCAAATAGGGGTATCAAACGCTACTAAGGCCCTAAGCAATCAATTTCCATACATGGTGATAGTGATTAAATTATACCCTAATGACTATCTAGTTAGAATTAGTTTTGTCAGGACTAATATCGACACTAGACGTTATGTGGTGTTTCAATAATTAGACACCCATCTAAGGTGATCATCTAACTACTATTAAGGTAATCCTAAACGTTGCGCACCGCAAGGAAAACAGTCATTAAATTAAAACACATAAACAAATATAAACGTAAGCAGCTAATATCAGATTAAAACATGTAATTCCCAAAGAAACTTAGATAGAAAGAAATTAGAATTCATAGATTATATATGATGCAAAACCCAAGCTATGGGAAGTTTAGTTCATACCTGAAGGAAATAAACTAAAAGAAATAATGAAAGACATCATCTTGCTCTCTACAATAACTTGGAAGAATAAAACCTTAAGAACTAATTACTATGAGGCAAGGATGATTTACAAGTGATATAAGAGTGTATTTATAGGTGTTTAGAAGACCTAATTCGATTTCTTGAAGGAGAGGTTAAGTAATGGACTCCAAGCCCAACTCAAATTCGTAACCCTAAAAACATGCAATCAGGCTCGTTTTTCTTTTTGTCGTAGAAGCCTCAATTTTTGTCCGTTTGATGCGTATGAATATACCAAATTCATCGTCTAGGAAAGATCTTCAACTTTGCTCCTGACCGTTTCTCCAAATTCCACACCGTTTTTGAGATATAAGCTGATTTGTGGTCGTAGGTGCAGAAATTCAGTATTAAGGCATGTTTTCTTTTTCCATGTTTTTAGCTTTTCTTTCCTTTATCTCCAATTACCATGCTTATCTCTTTCCATATCTTGTAGTCTTTGACTTGGACTCTAATTAATCTCCATAATTATCTTCAAAGTTTCACACTAAATAAATAATTAAACCCAATATGCTCTAAAAATATTATTTTACTAAATCAAGACTCAAAATAAGAAAGTGCACTATTTCTCAAGAAAATCGACTATTATGACTTCTAAATCACTAAAAATGATGTCTCATCCTAATATAAATCTATCACAAATGAGGAGACATCAACTATCATGCATTTAGTTTTTTCTATTAATATTAAATAAATCCTCTATTTCTCTCATATTTTTTTTTTATTTCTCTTTTTTTCTTATTTATTATCAAATTTATCTCTTTACTTTTCTTTTTGTCTTTATTGTTGTTGATATATTTAATTTATAAAATATATTTGTGTAAAATCTTTATTTAATGATTTCGAAAAAGTGAGCCAATATATTTTTATAAGAGTATCCATTTACAACAAATTGGTAGTCAGTTTTATATATAAAAAACATGTATTGTAAAGATAAATTCTTCTATATATATAGTGGGAGAAGGATATAACATAACGTCGTAAATCAATAATTTATTAATTGTTGGTATTTATTTCGTATATACGCCTTTGTTTCTTAAGGAATGGTGCAAAGTATATAATTTCCAACAATTTTCTTTTACAAAAGAATTTCTAAGACCACCGTGTTAATCGTCTAATATTTAAATTAATCTTAACCTTAATCTAAATATTACACCTTATACATAACCTTAACCCTGACCTTGACCTTAAACCTGACTTTGACCTTGACATTGACCTTGACGTTAACCTTAAACGTAAATTTAACCTTAACATTAACCTTAAACTAAGCCTGAACCTGAACCTTAACCCTCAACCCCATATCCATAACCTTAGACCCTTACCTATCAACCTTAACCTTAACCTTAACCTTAAACTTAACTTTACCCTTAATTTTAACCTTGGTCTTAACCTTAACCTTAACCTTAACTTTACCCTTAATCTTAACCTTGACCTTAACCTTAACCTTAAACATAACCTTGACCTTGACCATAACCTTAACCTTAACCTTAACCTTAACCTTAACCTTAACCTTAACCTTAACCTTAATATTCACCTTAAACTCAAACCTTCACCTTGAACCTTAAACCTTAAAGCCTTATCTTCATCTTCACTTAACCTTAAATTTAACCTTAATACTTAACCCTTAAACCTTTAACCTTAACCCTTAAATATCAAGCCTTAACATTTACCTTCACCTTCATCTTAACTTTAACCTAAACCTTAACTATAACCTTAACCTTGAAGTTAAAAATTAACCTTAACCTTGACCCTTAAACGTTGAACCTTGAACCTTAAACCTTAAACCTTAAACCTTAACCTTAATCTTAATCTTAACCTTAACCTTAACTTTAACCCTAACCCTGACCTTAACATTTATCCTTCAAATTTACCTTAACCTTTAAACCATTAACTTTAAACCTTAACCTTAACTTTCATCTTAACTGTAACATTAACCTTAACCTTAAAAAGATGAAGAATCATTGCGCTAATATTCGACCTTAAACCTGGAATTTTGTTAAACCTTAAACGTTTAATCTTAAACCTTAACTCTAACTTACATTAATTTTAAAATTTAATTTAACCTTAACCTTGACTTAAACTTTAACCTTAACCCTAAACTTTAACCTTAAAATTGACCTTATCTTTAACGTTGACCTAAACCTTTACCCTAACCTTAACTTTAACATTAACCTTAACCATAACCTAACCTTCTTCTTGATGAGCAAAAAAATAAAAACCTTAACTCTAACTTTAACCTTGACCTTCACCCTTGGAACCCGTGTTCGATTTCCGTTAACAGAACAATTTTTTCCAGTGTCTTTAGACACGGGTTTTACCTAGTCTAACTATATAGAAACAGTTAGTAAATAGATAATTCATATATTTTTTTAAATATTTATGAGAACTGAATTTGCGATAATTTTGATTTTAGTGATTCTAAATATTTTTTATCAGGATAAATTCGTATAATAATTAATGCCTAATAAACCTCTCATTTTATTTTTTATTTTTCTTGATCATACTCGTCATTTATTCTCCTGTAAAAGGCACCATATATTTGCTTATTTTCTTTTTTACCCTTTCTTACCACAACTGCCGTTGAATTTAGAATTACAGGTATGATACCACTTCTAGGTTCATTTTCAAGAATAATAAGCTCTCCAAAACCACACTGTGGACCACTGGACATACATCACGAGTATTAATAAATAAATGCAATTAGCTTCTTCTACTGCTGTTGCAATTTTACATCAAACTTGACAAATAGCAACAAAATGTAGTTATAGTGAAACGAATTCAATCACTGGACATACATAAATTTATACATTTTACCTTTAATTTGAAGAACAGTTTGAGTTATAGGATATTTTCCGAAACTCAAATTGTTCATCAACTAAAAGATAAACCACTTATGATACATAACTCAACTTATTAATTATTAGTTATGGGGTTTTTCTCGTAACTCATTTTTTTGAGTTTTGAAAATTTTCTTCACATAACGTATATCTTTGAGTTTTGAACTCAATTTTTTTGAGTTTTGGAAAATTTTGCATAGCTCAGGTTGTTTTTCCTTTTTACTGCATTATTGTGTCGTTTATATATTTTAGTTTTATTAATTATTTGTGAAGTAACAAACATTAAGTGTGTATCATAAAATAGGATATATACCACATTTTTATGTGTTTTACCTTTGATTTGAAAAACAGTTTGAGTTGTGGTATATTTTTTAAAACTCGGATTGTTCATCAAGTAAAAGATAAAATGATTATGATGCATAACTCATCTTATTACTTTTTCTTTATCTGGGAAATTTCCATTAACTCAATTTTTTATATTTTGGGAAAAAAGAAATTTCATAACTCAACTTTTTGAGTTTTAATATTTTTCTCATATGTCAATTTTTTAAATTTTAAGAATATTTCCATAATTTGAATTGTTTTTTTAAACTATTTTTTTCCTGGTGTGTATTATTTTATTTTTTTGTACTTAACATCATTAATGATTTATTATTTATGATGTTTTTGTATAAATTCTTGATGTATCAATTTAGATTAATTTGTTGCCGCCACCTAGATATAAATCATGATCTTTTAAAAAAAGTAAAAAAAATCATACCTTTTATAAGATAATATACATGGTTATAGAAATTTATTAGGTATTGACCTTTAATATGATTCAAGTTATAATATAAGAGTAAAGATATATGTTATCATTTTTTGCTTCACCCGTGTATCACTGATATCTCCTTTTTTTGTTCTAATTATATACCGTTAGGAGACATCATTTTAGGTGATTAATTGACTTATTTGATTGACTTTTACTCGTATTTGTTTATATTGCGTTTTCTTCCCATGGAATTTAGTTTATTCATTTTTAAAGCTTTTGCGCGTCAAATGGTTTGTTTTAGTGCAAAGATTGTAGGTCCATGGATTAGATGGAACACCAAGACAAGGAAAGGAATCGAGAATTAAAGTCATAGATTGAGTGTAGAAATCAAAGGAGAGAAAAGTTGATTTGAAAAATTTATTAGATGGGAATGGAATCTGGAATGCTGTTACAAATCACTGTTTTTGAGTATCTTAGCCACTGATTCAGCCTTGGAGTATAAAATAAGGCAGATGAGTCTATGAGTTAGGAAGATTTTCCGAGCTGAACGAAGTGATTCTGAGTCCGGACGCAAAAATTACAGCTGTTTTAGTAACAGCTATACACCAGTTACGGGATTTCATTAAGGATTGGGCTTTTATTTCATTTAACTACTTCCTCTTTAGATGTAAAGCACAATCCGTTTTTACCACTATATATAAGCCTTAGACTTCATTTTTTAAACACAACTCACATTTTACAAGATAGAAGCGCCAGAGAGAAGTCAAAAGCAAAAGAAGAGAAGAAAACTGAAGCTGGAGAATTCCAATTCCTCCATCAACAGTATCCTTTAACTAGGTTACCCATTTCATCTTTGTAATTGAATATGACTATTTTATCTTTTATTTTAGTTTTTCATTACATTATGAGCTAAACACATTAGTACTTGAGAATCGCAATTATGGGTTAAATCTTTATTTATTTTAATTGATGTTTTTTTCGAATTTGGGATTATTTAATTTAAATTGAATTGGGTATTTTGTATTGACTATTATCGTATTTTAATAACTATTTTTATCCTGGCCAATTAGAAATAGGATTGAGTATTTAGGCTATTCATTATAGTGGCGTAATGATCACCTTGACGGGGGGCTTAAATACAGACCTAGGTAATAGCCGTTGGTATTTGCCAATGACCTTGACAGGCTTGACTAACCAATAGCCAATTGGGAAAGAGACTAAAAACATTTGAAAGTAGGTATAATCGCCCTGACGGGGTTTATAGTACCGTAGGATATCTCCTAAGTCCACCCTGACGGGGGTTAGGAGATTATAGAGTCCCGGCTAATACGTAAATAACAATTCAGCCCTTAAACGGAAACATTAATTATATATATATTGGTAGATCCATTGCGAGACTCAAGTACCACTTCTCATCCTTGCGTCTATTCATCTTTATTTACTTGCATTCAGTTTACTTGCGTAATTTAGTTTAAATATATTTGCGTCTTAGGTATTAAACAAAACCAAAACAAAATTTATATCATTTACTTTTTCTGCATTTGCAATTAAATCACTGATTGATCCACACCTTAGTTGTACCTAATCCGTCCCTGCGAACGAATCCGATTTATCGGTTTATTACTTGGACAACCGTACACTTGCGGTTTGTGAGTCCTCAACTTTAGCATTTTATTTTATAACACACAAGAACCCACCAATCACCTCTTATGTGGAGGTTTTAAATATCAATAAAAACGTTTTTCTCTCTTAAATGATTATTTTCTCTTTTTTTTGTTTAATGTCATATTAGATGACACGTAGAAAATGATAAACGAGTGAAACAAAAAGAGGTGATATATAGCAATGCTCAAAATTTAAATATCAGAATTTTCTAATAGTTATATTAATAGATCATATAAAACGTGCATGAAAAACTTATATAAGAAATGTTGTCCAGTTTATAAATGTTGTTTTGAGAAGTAAGATAAAACAAAATAAAATAAACAAGTTTTAGTGAAATCTAGAAGACTTGGTTTTTTGGTCAATAGAGAAGATGTGGCACGCAATTTAATGGATATATAAACCAAGAATTTTTAGTACAAGGTCAAGGATATAGAATGGTCCTCTTTGCTCTGGTGTGAGGGTCTCAAGACATTTAACTTATAGTACTCAGTTCAATAGTTATAAAAAAATGTCATTTTTCTAGAAGGCCATATATGCATTAGTACATCTTCTTTGACGTTTTATTTCTTTAGTCGCAGTTGTGATTATTATTTATATTATTGTATATCAATGAGAAAATAACAATACGGAAAATAAACAAATACCCTTGGTACCTAACTAACCGATCCCAAAATAAGAAACTATTACCTAGGTCGAACGATCCTAAACACGACATTTCATGCCACCTAAAAACCCTATCAATGGTGTCTTTCCTACTGTTTAGGTGTCGATGAATGTGGTAGAATGACAAGTTGAACAATCCTAAATACGACATTGCGTAACGTTCCATCAACTTTCGCTGTAAAGGCTTAATAAACCATTTAGATGCTAACATTTACTTGATATCTTGAATGACGTCAAGGTTATCAAAGAAGATAGTCTTTCCTTACCCATCATACTACTCACACAAATTTGTTGTTTGAAGAACTGCACGAGTTTCGCCTTCGTTTTCCGAAGAGCATTGTATCGTATTCGAATGGTTAATATGTGTCCCGCTTGACTTATGTATTTCAAAGATACCGATCCTGGTAGGCTTACATCCTTCTGTAAAAGATGTGTCGCATAAGGACGATATCTCTTCTTACAAAGGGAGCGTAAGTTGAGAAGTATCCTTACCCCTGCTTAGGTTCGAAGAAGTATCGCTTATCCAACTCTGTCCAAATAAATTTGTCATCATTTTCCGCGTTGACTATATAATTGTGCTGATGCAGATAGTAGTTATTTTAAGGTATGCCTTCATTTTTGCTTTCGAAATATTCTATATCATTATCAAATATACACTTTAACAAGACTGTCGCCCCATCCTCCTTCTCCTTAAGTAGAACGATTTACAATATCCATTCTCCTAAAGATTCTTCCATAGATTTGTCCACCAAACTTGGTGTATTGAGCTATCCCAAATAAGAGCAATAACTGGACATGATAACATAAGATGTATAACCATTTTTGATGTCTCAGGGCATCAGTAGTATTTATCACCTTTCCCGCATTTCTGTTTCCTCATATTAACCGCCACAGGGATGGTGTTTTTGTAACATTTTCAAAAAAAAAAAAATCTTAGTCGGCACATTCGAATTCCAAAATAGTTTACAGATATTCGGTTTGGAGGCCTCAATGCTTCATTCATCTGTGGTGTGACCCACTGTGTGACAAACTTTTTTGCATCTTCTTCGTTGCTAATATTGTTTAATTTAAATAAGTCATAAAAAATTTAGTAAAACGACTACGTACAACCAACTTTTCCTCTTGCTAGTTTCTATTTGCATCCTTTATCCTCACAATTTTATTGGTATTTCTTCTCCGAATCATTGTTGCATGATATTTTGTGTGTGTTTCCGTTGCCATTCTGAATCCACTGTTGTCATGCACGATCTACCTAGTATTGTTCCTTACTGGACCACAAGGTGTCCAACTGTGTTTATTATGATACTCTTATTCTTACAAATTATCAATTTAACTATCTATTCTAGTGTTATAAGGACAAGTTAGCTATATGGGATTCGTAACCGGTGAAAAAAAATGAAAATTAAAGTGTTGGTTCTTCCATATTTAGATATGGAGATAGATCCGTATCGAGATCTATATCTTTCTTGGAAACGTCGATGGTAATGATCTCTTCTCTTGTGGCTTGACTGTTATCCTTTCACCAAAGAAAATTGTACTTCCACGGGGAAAGGCTATAAGGGAAGTTCCCCTAACAAAGCTTACTTGGATTTAGTCTTTCCATTGTCGACCTATACCATCTTTCAGTCATATTCCCACGGCCAATCTTCCTAGCCGCTTAGGGTCGGGCTTATAGCGCGTGAAACTCATCACTACCTCGTAAGGGCGTTGAGACCATAGACTAGAATGCCGACTACATGGGAACATATGTTTTCTAGGTTGATTATCATTCTTGCTGCACGCCCGCTCGATTTCGAGATGTTTCCGACAAGAAAGATCTCGCGAGAAAGCTCGTCAGTGGAAATTTGAAAAAGTCTCGATTCGGCGGAGGGAAAGGGGCTAATCACTACGGAACCAGGACACAGGCTTTGTGAGTCTTCCTTAGTGAGCTTTCAGGCAACAAAGGAGAGTTTAGAACACCCTTACATTGAGAGTTAAATTATATTGTTCGCGAAGACAGGCTTGCTTCCCTGTTTCAGGGATAGAGACCGGGTTCAGAGTTAAGATTTAACATTAAAAGAGGAGGGAATTCATCCACTCAAGCGCAGAAAAGAATTCCTATATAAAGATCTCTTCTCTATCCAACTGCCATTTGTATTTACTTTTTATATAATTTAAACAAAAACAATGAGTAAAACTAATTTTAACATTCATATGAAGTCAATGTATATTTTCCTATCAAGTTTACTCATAAATATTTTGATGAGTATTTTTATCCATCAAGATCATATTAATATGTACAAATATTGATGGATATTTTTTGTGCTTTAAATACAAATGAGTATTTACCATTAGGATTGGACAATTTACGATCAAATAATTTTTTTCTTAATTTTTTTGGACAATCACCTTACTTTTTAATATTTTAACTTTTAATTTCTAAATTATCCTTTATAAAATACTTTGATAACTTTAATATTTACTGAAAATACCTTAGTGAGATAAGTATATAGGCTAATTAGATTAATCAAGGTTCAAAGATAAACCCTAAGAAATAATACTAAGAGTGCTCTTAAAAGTTTGGTTTCCTAGAAGGCCTATTTGGTTCTTGAAAATAATAGGTAATTTCTGTTTTTATTTTCTATATTTTCAAAATACCATTAAAAACGTGTTTGGCGAAAGAAAATTAATTTTTTTTTAGAAAAATTAAATGAAAATGCCGCGTGAAATTGACGTTTTCCATATTTTTTTAAATATTTTAAAAATACAAACAAAAATCATTTTTTGAAAATTTACTTTGAAAACGAAAATAGAAAATATTTTCACAAACCAAACATGATTTTAGAAAGATTAATATAGATAATATTAGAGAAAAAAATGTTTTGATATATAATATGGTCAATTTTTTTGAAACTACACTTATAGTAAGTGAAATTATATTTTCTAAGCTAAAATCTCAAAAATAATAAATTATAAAATACCTTAACGTCCAAAAAGTTACAAAATTAAAAGAATTAAACGTAATTAATTGACATTCTAACTTCAATTTTTTAATCAAACTTGTTCTTCAACAAGAAACACTCACTTGGAACACCAATACTGACTCGGTCTCCCACACATCTACCATAATTGTGATATTTGGTAAAATTTAACAATACTTAGAGCTCGCTTGGAATTGCTTATTTTAGAATGAAAAAACGTTTTTAAAATAATATTTAAAATTTAAAAAAATTATTAAAAATAATTTTGAAATTTAAAATTATTTTAAGTGCTTTTTTCAAGAAGCACCAATTTAGTGCCCGTTTGGAAGTGCTTTTATGGAGAAGCACTTAAAAGTGCTTTTAGCATTTTAAGAGTTTTTTTGACTTTGAAAAGCACTTTTTTGAGAAGCACCAAATAGGTGCTTTTTAGAAAAAACACTTAAACTAATTTTAGATTTCAAGATTATTTTTAATAATTTTTTTAAATTTTGAATTTGATTCTAAAAGCGCTTTTTTACTCTAAAATAAGCACTTCCAAACGGGCCATTAGTGCTTCTCATAAAGTTGCTTTTCAAGATAAAAAAACTCTTAAAATGATAGAAGCACTTTTAAGTGTTTTTCCAAAAAAGCACTTCCAAACAGGCACTTAAATCCCTTGGAATGTTAAAAAGTGTGATCCATAATAAGGAGTACATCTCTAACCTGAAATTATAATTAGAAAATAAAAGGTTGAGGGTTTAGATAAAAAAAATGTTAAGGATTGGATGAAAACAACTTAAAAGGCTTTATATTTGGTGGAAAAATGCTATAGCATGGATTGATTCAGTCTAAAACAATTCAATTTTTTGAAACCCGAGGCCCAAATAGCCACGGTACTTATGCGTGTCAAATTTCATTACCTTCCGGTTGTGTTTGGTTTGGACATCAACCTCAGGTAGGACTCAGTTTTACTCACCCCTATGGGGAGTAGCTTATGTTTTGTTTTTAGTTGATCTTCGTTTAATTTCGTTACTCTTGTTATTTACTACTCCATCCGTCCATCAATATTTGTCATACTTTTCTTTTTCACACGGATTAAGAAAAGAAATTGATTTCCCATGTTTTTACTAAACTACCCTCCACTAACTAAATAGATGCATTTGATGATGATAAGTTTATGAATATTAAATAAGGATAAAATCGGTAGAAAAGGTAAAAAAGTTCATTGGTATTTTAAATGGACAACCTTTTGTGGACATATACTTTTAAAAATTGTGACAAACATTGATGGACGGAGAGAGTGGTATGTTGGGAGAGTTACTCATCCCAATATATACAAATGCCACATTGTCAAAAATAGTTAGCTTAAATTTTTTTTTTTAGAAGAACAAGATTTTTTTTTACAGTTTATATTGACTTTATTCCTATTAAAATATTAAGATTCATATTTTCAATAAGTATTTAAAATATGAAGAGTATTTTTAGAATCGTGATGGAAATAAATAATCTATCGTCGTTTATATGCAAAACTAAAGTACACTATTATTGAAAAAGAAAGAGATAATTTATGTTTTTTTTGTTGAAGCAATCCCAATATATAACAACTAAAGTCTTTAATATTTATGATAGGGAAAATACACTCGTGGGTACTCATCGTTCTAAATTTTGACTTTCGGATGTCCAAGTTTTTAAAAGTGACAAATCAGTACCTAAGGTTTCATTTTTGTGACTCCGTTAGTACTTGCCGTCAGTTTCTCCGTTAAATGCCACGTGGCACCTACGTGGCGTATATATGGCAGATTTTCTACCCACCACGTAGGCACCACGTGGCATTTAATGGAGAAATTAACGGTAGGTATCTACGGCGTCACAAAAATGAAACCTTGGGTACTGATTTGTCACTTTTAAAACCTTGGACACCCAGAATTCAAAAAGTCGGATTCGGTGGGTACATCCCAAGGAGTTATCCCTTTATGATATTTTATAATGGTATAAAATCTTAAAATTAAATTTTATTCGAACTAAGATAAATGAAATAAAAAAAAGACATGTCTACAAAAAAGGTAGTTTAATTAATCTAAAATAGGGTGAGCACGAATCGATAAACCACCCAAGTACTAAATAATAACCCAAATCAAGGTACAGCGAGTGTTGAAAACATATAACCGATCCAAAGGTAGTCAAGTTTCAAATACTGAACTACCTAGCTACCCAAAAATTATGGGCTAAAGATGAGTGGGTATTTGTTGGGTCGTGTACCTGAGCTAATTTACACACATGATTCTTTTCACTCTTTGCAAATGCATATATCGTCACAAGTAAAACAATGATAAGAATTATCATTCTCCACGAGGAATGTAAACTCATGTAAAATACTTTTAATATAATGTCAATATATATTTTGAAAGATAGTAGAAATAGTAATAAAGAGGTGGAATTTATTAATACTAAAATATTAATAAATAAAAAGAACGCAAATGATGGTTAACAAATGTGGAATATAGCTCGGATTTCCTAATTCCCCGAAGTATCATGCAATTGACTACTCAAATTAAGGGTGAATTGGGTTTAACACATTAGCCGAGTATCAAGAGTCCACGTAAGTCTCTTTCGTGTACTCTCCAAGACTACTTACTAAGCCTAAAAACCTCTCCCAAGTGATCCTAAGGTCTAGCAAGCATGCTAAATTTGTAATACTACGTTGTCTATGCATTTGGTTGTTACCTCTCTTCCACATCTGAACAACCTAACACACATATAAATTTAATTAAATTCAAAAAACTCACCTCTGGTGTAGTCTAAGAATAAGGGAATTCAAAACTGGTAATTTGTAAGGAATTGGTACACTAATCATAAAATATATATTTAATGGTTAGCAACACCAATTTAGTTATATAATTAAAATTAAAATTTATGCAACAAGAAAAAGCAAAATAAAATGGTTCACATAGTGTAAAACCAGACTATAAAGAAGATATATGAAAAAAAAGTTATTACAACAAATGGTGTTGTAAACTTGCTCCAAAGCTAAATTGTCTTGCCTCTTATTGAAGAGAATAAAATCTTGTAAAAAGGTTATGTTTATATAATCTACCAACCCCTTATATAGACTTAAAATTTGTAGGTCAAATAATGTGCCAAGGTAAGTGATTAAATTTGGTAACACTTGCCCCACACAAAATTTTCAATAATTTGTCCAACCCGCATTGTCTCATGGATACACTCATAACTTTCTCGTCCAAACTCATAATCACTTTTCGTTTGCGACCATGAAAACTAGATTTCAAGGGATTTGCAATGGTGTATTGATCAGTATCTAGTTACTCTCTAATTATTTCCAGAATTATATCAAAGTCAACGGACAGATTCATATGGAAATTTTTGTGCTCTTTAAGGCTTTCTCGTGATTTTCTCGACCCCTTCTTGCTTTCTTCAAAAAATCTCATGGATACCTTCTAGTCTTGCCATCATTTCTTCCCTTATTTGATGCTTTGGACTTAACATTTTCATATTATCTAATCCTTCACATAACATAAAAGTGGCTTACAATACTCCAAAACATATAAGTCACACTATACTAGTAAGATTGTGAAAGTACACCAACTTCGGGGATACATCTTAAAGTTATGCTCTAAAAACTCCTTAAATGATGTCTCGTGTATGGCAATTTTAATTACAAACAACGAGACATCTATCTTGCAAGGCACAAGAGATGGAGGAATTAGAGTTAGTATTTATTGAGCATAAATCTTTTTTTTATATATGGGTGCCCGGGCCAGCTTACGCGTACCACAACAATGCCCATAGAAAATATACATGCCTCCTCATGCATATTCCCACTTAATCAGAACTAGGTTAACCATGTTCAGGGAGGGGACTCGAACCTTGCACCTCTTGCTTTACCCCCTATAAGGGATCAAGAAATAACAAGAGGGGATTCGAACCCTGTAACTCCTAGATGAGAGACTAGGTCCTGGCCATTGAGCTAGCCCCAATGGTAAGAAGAAATCATTGTCTCACATAAAAAATTTATGGTGAAATTTAATTTATTGACTAATAAAAATGATAAAGATATAGTTGTAAAGGATCGAATTCTCTCTTCTGGAGAGATTGTTTTTTAATAAGGGGTTAGAATTAGTTTTTTTTCCTTTAGTCTTATCAAGTTCAGTTTCTTTTCTTGCTTCTTTCAATTGCAACAGAGTTTTGTGGTTTTATACATAATTTTGGTATTTTGCTTTGTGGTTTGCGAGCCTAGTCAGGAATGGGGATGGAAATGCAAGTTGGTGGAGGATGCATATCAACGTGGAGTGGTAGTGCGGGATAGGAGGGGGGCAGCCTGGTATTCGTATTAATGGAAGAGGTAAAATGGCGAAGCACAAGGGTTTTTGGCAGGGGGCCAGCATAGCGGCCTCTACACGCTGGTATAGTGGAAGGGGGATTCCAGTGGCCGACGTAGACGAATTTTGGTAGGTTTAAGTAGGAGTTAGAGCAGATGGATTACATTGCAATTAATTTCGCTATGAATTGGGTATAACCAATTTATCTTCTGCTTGGGTTATATGGGATGGATAACGTAATGTTGTGGTTTCTATAATTGTGACATGTGGCGGATATACATATAACGCTCGGTGGACTTAAGCCCACCCTTAATTTTAAAAACATAAATAAAAATTAATAACATTAAAAACTAAACCTAAATCACCCTATGTATTATATATATATATAATTTTTTTATAATATTAAATATACTTTTAACTTTAAAAAATTGGATATACAAATATTCAATTTTTGACGATTTTTCTTCCAATTTAGGAAATTTATTTATTTCAATTTTTAATATAAATGTATGATTTAAGTTTGTATAACTATATTTGTTAATTTATAAATATTTTAATTAAAATTACAAAGAAAAAAATTATATTGAATTATATTATTTTTTAATTTTTTGTTCACTAAAAATTGTTGCATATCAATAATTTTGATTTTATAATATCTGATGATTATATTAATTAAATGTTAAAAAATAAATTATTTATTATTATTATTAATTGCATGTTGTTGCTTATTTGTTAAAAAAATATCGTTATTTGTGGTTGTTTATACTTATTTATAAATTAAAAAGATTTGTAAATTACTATTTGCGACGATTAGTAATTCATAATTCATAATTCATAAGTGTATAAAAAGATTCAGAAATTACTGTTTGTGACTGTTTATGATTAAAATAAATAACCAAAATTTACTTTTGATTCTAATATATTATTAAAATAAAAAAACATCCAAAATAATTTCGGAGGCATTTCCCTCGAACCCCCTTTCTATAAGCCCACCCTCGTTTGTAATCTTGGAGGCGCCACTGATAGTGGCAGCATAGGCGAAACGAAGTCTTAATGGGTTACGATTACGAATGGAGAGGTTTGATGACAATTTGGGTTGGATTGGAAGGGTTTATTGGATTGGGATGTAGAGTTAGATAATATGGGAATATGATTATGGCCTTAGAGGGGTAAATGGACCATATAAGGTTGATATGACTTTGGATCTTGGTTTGTTTGGCTTTGTTGTCGTGGGCTACAGGGCTTGGTGGAGCTGGTCAATATTGGTGTCTATGGGTCACCGAGTAGTTTGATGTGGATTAAATTTTGGGAGGAGTGGATCATGAAGGCTAACAGGATGCGTTCCTATGAGGGTTGGACCCATTTTTTATGGTACAAAGAGATTCCGAGTTGGTTTGATTTTGTAATAAACTCGTACGGGTTTGGAGAAGTATAATTCTTCGACTACATATGCAATGTGGTATGAGGGCTTGATATAAATGTAGGTGTAATGTTAAGTTGCGGTAGATCACATGCCACGAGTCGCTACAAGACGCAGTATGGGTGAGATGGGGTAGGGATCTCTGATGGATGGTCGAATTCCACTAACACCTTTCTTCTTTGGTGCTTTATGGTCCAAACCCAAAGTATAGCCGAGTATATTGAAGGAGTAATGGTGTTTTACAATGCTAAAAGACACGATTGTAATGAGCTAGACGTGTCTGGGTTCCTTCGCTTGGAATTGAGAGTCTTGGTCCTTGTTATTATCGCAACGACGACGTAAGACAACCCGTTGGGTTAGCTCAATTAACCAGAGTCTTTGTACTTCTTATGTGAATGAGATTTACAAGGTTTAAATCCCCTTCCTGAATATGTGTAACTTGGTTCATATAAACCTAGGGATATGTATGGGGAGGCGTGCATATTCTTTGTAGGAGTAGTCATGGTGTCCACAAATTGACCTAGACCACCCACGTTACAAAATAAAATAACAACGATGGAGGACCTAAGGTCGCGGAACGACTGCATGGAAGAAGACCGTCTAATAGGGAGAATCCCAAGTTTGTGGGGTCAGGATCGGGGGAGTATCCTTTTTTGATCTTGTCGTTTAGATTAGTCTTCGTAATAACTTCGACTCTTATATTTTCTTAAAGAAAACAAGACTTATAAAAATGATATCTTGGTTGGGTTGGATTTGACCATGGTTTCAAAAGGCGCTAGGCGGTACTAGGGCGGTTGACATCCTTCGAGCGCCTAGATGGCTAGGCGTCCCATTAATCGGAATTTAGGCGGTTTTTACCTAAACGGTTTTTATATCATTTTATATTAAATATATATTACTACTAATATATTGATTTGAATAATATTTACATCCTAATATACTTTAAGTAGATCAATTTAACTTAAATAACATATATTTTACTATAAAATAATAATAATTCATATTAACCTAAAAATTGACCAATTTTAGAAATCTAGACTTAAATTTTGAAAAACCTTACTTTTTTCTTTATCTCGCGCGTTTCAAACTCTGATCTAAGTAGTTTTTCTTTATATTTTGCTTATGTATTGGGTTGGATTATATTGAATTAAATATTTATGGGCTAGCATATTATATAATATTCGGGTTGGACGACCCGTTAATCTGATTACGTAGTTTGTTAGTTAGATTATGTGTAGACGTACTTTCGAGTCAGCTTCGAAAAAAATTCTAGTCGAAACGCATTTTGTAGCGCCTAGTTGGATTGTCTAGAGAGCTAGTCAGCCTTATTTTAGAACACTGTATTTGACAGATTATGCTGGGTAAATTTATTTAGTGGACATATCACAATTAAAAAGAAATGGACTTATAACCGATCCGCTGGGCGGATTGGGTGGTGGTGGATCACTGTTTTTATTATTTGTTTACCCCTCATCTAAACGGAAAGTATTGCACTTTGAAAAAGACCATCTCCATATAACCTAATTATTCTTTATATATATATTTTTCGAAACCTTCACTACTAGTGTCACTCTTGAAACTAGCTTTACAATATGTAAAATCAAACATTCTTCGTAGACTTGTTGCATGTATATCTTCTATCTAAAATTTTGTTCGGCTGATGTTTTCAGGTTTTGGTTGTATTACCATCAGCAGCAGAAGAAGAATTCCCGAAGGCAAGGGAATATACGCGAGCATAATAAAGACAACCCGGTTTTAATGAAGAAGCAGACAAAGTTGCCGGGGCTAATATACATAAGCAATTTAGAGGAGTTTCCAAATTAAATTCAATTTTCTTTTGCTCATCTTCTATATCATTGTTATGTTTCGTTGATATGAAAATGAGAAGTGAGAAGTAAAAATGTTTTAAAAATAAATATTACAAAACATTATCACCGGGTTCGTTTATTTCAAATGGTTAAAATGCTTTACTAATTGGTTTTTAAACTCTAATTAATGCTAGCTCATACAACAAATTTGTCCGATATAGTGAATTATTTGGTTATAAAAATAAAAGTAATGTTATTTATTTTTCTTAATCTAACTTTATTTTATTTTTAATCAAATTATGACACATAAAAAGTAGCATGAAGGGTGGTATGAAAAAAATATAGTATATGACATTACTCTAATTATAACTATAATATTTCTTTGAATGTGTTCTCTTTATAATTGTCACGCTCCATACTTCATATCACACACTCCATTTAATAAGACAAAATAAACGGCTGATACTAGATCAATTGCAAGGGGACCAGAGAAACCAAAACCGAGGACAAGGCCATTAGGCCGAGGGTAAATATTGTATCCATCAGGGGAGAGGAGTTTCAAATCTCCCAAAGGAAGGTGCATAGAAAAGTAAGATTGTTTACACAATTGACATCCGGTGGTAGCTCTTTGCTACACAACAAGATTTTGTTACAACTCTGGCCCCACAACAACCTAAAGTGTGCACCCACATTGCCTGAATTGCGCACCCATGCCAGTCTTCTGTGCGCTCTTACGTTATCTACAAATAATGTATTCAGCCAACTAAATGGATTTTCTCTATCACATTTTTCAAGTCACTGTGGTTATATACAGTCGGATAAATCTCTATCCTCGAGTCATAAGAATACCTATTAGGAACAATTCTTATATTGAGTTTCAGAGTGCCACCAGAGGCTAGTCTCCTATCAGCCTTGACTTAATGTCTGGTTTCAGAAAGCCTTGGACACACATCTGAAGTCTCAAAGCCTTGGTCACACGATTATACCAAAACAATGAAGAATATTAAATGTAATAAATTAATCAAAATAAGTATCATGCCAACAATCTCTCGTATTTTGATGATGACAAATATTTGCATGGTATGATCGCAAGCATAACACATATCATAATATTACTTCCTTATACACTAGGACCATATTAATTTAAGAATAAATTAGAGTCAAGACTTCCCCGTAAATAATGCATACTAGACTCCCCATAGCACATCCATAGAAATAACAATAAACATGCAAAAACTTCTCCCCCTTGGCAACATAAAGAATAAACAAAGAACATAGATGGAGGTAAAAAGGGGTACCTACAGAAGTTGCATGCCCAACTCACACTGAATCTTTTCATTTGATATTGAGTAAGTGTTTTCATAAATATATCAACCAATTTATTTGTCGATGACCACAGTTTGTAATGTGGGTCCCCATTTTGAGTGTGATCACGAATTAAATGTTGTGGAAATATATAAGTTACGTTCTCGAATGTTCACAAAACTTTATGTGAGGTCGATAACGCTCGTGGTATCACACCGAACTGGCACTTTATCGTATTCAAGCCCAAAATCTAACAAATTCTGTTGAGATTATTCCCCAACATGCCTTGAGGACTCCTCTTCAAGACCTAAGACCTCAACTAATGGAAGTTTCCCCAAAGAAATCTAAAAAGAATTAGACCTATAAAAACCTTTAATTTTTATTCCCAGAACACCCCTATTCATATCTACGTATACACCACAAATCACATATTTCGCCTACAAACCCTACAAATCATCTCCAATCCTCCCTTCTTCCCACCCCTCCCCCATCCACCAGAAATCACATGAAATCGATGTTGTAGCGGAACAAACCCCGATCCATGGAATCCCAGCACAACAAGCGAGATGAGCTAAAATTACAACACATTGAGGTGCCTTAATGACAACACCTCCGAGATATCAAAGCAATTACTAAACAACGACTATTGCGATGTGCACCACTTTTAAGATCTCAAAACAACTATGGAACGGTGAAAACCAATTGGATTAGCTCAACTGGCCAACGCCTTGCTATTTCTTCAGCAACTTAAAGGGAGGTACAGTGGTCAGATCCCCTCTCCAACAGGTGTAAAGTGAAAGGTACAAGATTCGAATTCCTCCTTGAACATGGGTAACCTAGTTTTGATTTACTTGAAAATATGCATAAGGAGAGTTGCATATTCTCGTGGGATTAGTCCTGGTGTGCGCAAGTTGGCCCGGACCACCCACGTACCAAAATGAACTATGAAACAGTGACCATTGAGCTGCGATCTGGTTCGTCGAAATCCATGGCAGACGAGTTTCAATGACTATGGAGTTATGACCTGAGATCTTCTACCATGGAGTTTTTGTAAGCCAAGACAGTGAGATCTTGTTGGAGAAGTTTAAAAATATTGCAGAAACTTGGTGGGGAAGGCGATGATGTCATCGTCAGTGTTTAATTTATTTAATTCGAACTTTTTTTTTTTTTCATTAGTACTGTGTATTAATTAATTTTAGGCTTCACATTTATTTATTTTCACATAAATTAAGTTTATTTCATATTTTTTATAACTTTTGTTTATCAATAAAAGATATCTTTTTATTAATTTTATGCAAGTATTAAGTGATTTTATTACATAATTTTCTTGATATGTTCTCTCGTGTAATTGACTTGATTCTCAAAAGAGTAATAATATATACCACCTAAAATTATACCACTCATGACATGACGTGAATTGGTTGGTAATAATCTTTAATCAGATCAAGAAAATAAATAGATTAACGATTTATTGTCAACTAATTCACGCCATGTCATGCGTGGTATATTTAAATGGTATAATTTTAGGTGATATATATATTATTCTTCTAAAAAATACCATCGTTCCTTAATTCACCCCTAATATTCATCTCGATCTCATGGACCATGGTGCATACTTTTTGAATTTTTTTCGCGATTCATTTGTTTTTAAAATAATGTTATTAACAAAATATTAGCAAAAGTTTAAATTAAAAAAGAAAAATTAACAGCAAAGCTAGTAGAATTCAAGTTGGAAGGTGCGGACAGTTAATGCCTCTCGGGTGATAAACGACTACTCACTCATCGACTTCTCTTTTATGATTTCGTTTACCATTCACACACGGGCAAAAGCTTTCTGAAATTGACTACGTTCAACTTAAATGTCAGATTCAATGAACTACTACAAATTTAATGAGGTAAGAGATTAGGTTTTCACAATTATACAAACAAACAAATTAGCCAATGCTACTGCCACGTAACTCTCCTAATTGGCTAATTCCGACCATGCATGTAACCGCGTTAGTGGTGCATGTGTAAATCTTGAATCAACCTTTGAAACTCTCCGCCTCTGTTTTTTCTATAAGTGTCCTCCACCTCACTCTCACTTCTTTCATCACAACCCCCTCTTAATTAACTCTTATCCCTTTCCTTATCAGTCATAAAACACTATAGTAAAAGCTAGAATCTTTTTATATTTTTATCATTATTATTCTCCGTCAAGGAAAATGTCTCTAATTGTACAAGTTTCACTTGCTTTAATTTCACTTTCCTTACTTGTTCATGGCCATGAAGAGGGGTGGCTTGATGCTCATGCTACTTTCTATGGAGGTGGTGATGCTTCTGGAACAATGGGTATGTGTTAAATTACAAATTTAATTAAATTTATTTTCTGTTCGAAAAATTCTTCTTGATAATCTGATGGTCTGATGGTGTCAGATATTACCAATTGAATTGAATAGAGTGACATGTTAATTTTTCCAATTTTATCAAGTATAATTGGGACTTTAGCCCTCTCAATTCATCACTTTACATGATATATCATATTACCAATTTATCCTATATATTTAGGTATCATGTTACCTAACATAATTTCTTTTTCCCATGTGATTTTTTTTTTTATGTTTTTGTGACATTTTTTTTAGGAAAAGAAAATTTGATTGCTTTTCCTAAAGGGCCTCGGTTTATTAATTTTCATTTTATTCTTTTAAACACGTGAACAATTAAATCAAATATTAATTGATTAATAATTTTCCAAATTTTGCAGGAGGATCTTGTGGTTATGGTAATTTATACAGCCAAGGATATGGAACTAACACAGCAGCTTTAAGCACAGCACTATATAACGATGGGTTGAGTTGTGGGGCATGTTTTGAAATAAAATGTGTCCAAGATGAAAAAAAATGGTGTCTCTCTGGGTCAATTATAGTTACTGCCACCAATTTTTGCCCACCAAATAGTAATGGAGGTTGGTGCGACCCTCCTAAACAGCATTTTGATCTCTCTCAACCTGCATTCCAACTAATTGCTCCATATAGAGCTGGGGTTGTTCCAGTTGCTTA
Source organism: Nemophila menziesii (assembly GCA_029959085.1). Lineage (NCBI taxonomy): Eukaryota > Viridiplantae > Streptophyta > Magnoliopsida > Boraginales > Hydrophyllaceae > Nemophila > Nemophila menziesii. Next base: position 28,497,094 of record JARWIR010000008.1, read on the forward strand.
TAGAAGGTATGTGATATTCCCGATTTTTTTAATTATTTAATTGCACTATTGTCCTATAAAAAATTATATTATCAACTTACACCTCTACAAATTTTTAGAATCATCATTTGGTCATCTCCAACTTTAAAATATTTATCTTAATAACCTTTGATTTATATATTAGTCTAAATATTTTGTATTTTCTTTTGTAAGATATAGGGACATATATGTACTTTTTTAACTAAATAGTGTAATTTTTGCATAATATAAACACGTTGCATGATATAATTAAGGACCTATATAGTGCAATTAATAGAAAATTTGGGCCGTTTCCTACAAACCTCATGCACCTTCAAACAAAAATTCTGGCTTTGTCCCTAGCGGCCGGTGATGTGCACCCTTTTGATACTTCTACAACTTTTCGGAAATATATGATGAAAACTTAGAGAATAAAACAAATCATACAAACTTTCTAACAAACAAAGAAAAAGAAACCCATTTTAGATAATTATCTTTTACTATTTTTTTTTACAATTTTGACCCTATCTTTTATTTCTTTTCAATTTAGATTATGTTTTTTTTTTATTTCTAATATCAATCATAAATATTTTGCTTTTTAATATTTTACCTTTTTATGATTAAATTAATCAAAAATTAATTATATATTTCTCTTTACATACCTCCAATTATGATTTATTTTCTCTTCTTATCCATCAAAATGTAAACGTGGAAAATATAGTCAAAATATTGAGAAAACAAAAAATATGACCTAAATCAAAAAAAAAAAAAAATCAAATTTGAAAAAACTAGTAAAAGATTCTAATAAAAAATGAGACTTTACTCGAAAAAAATCATAAACCACTCTATATTATACTTACATAATTCTTTGATCTATCTATATACAGGGTGCCTTGCCATAAGAAGGGAGGCATAAGATTCACCTTGAACGGCCACTCTTACTTCAACTTGGTATTGATCACAAACGTTGGTGGTGCCGGTGATGTTCATCATGTTCTCATAAAAGGATCGAAATTTGATTGGCAACCTATGTCAAGAAACTGGGGTCAAAATTGGCAATGTAACTCTCTTATCGATGGACAAAGCCTTTCTTTTAAAGTCACCACTAGTGATGGCCGGACTGTGGTTAGTGAAAATGCCATCCCAGCCGGCTGGTCCTTCGGGCAAACATATCTTGGTGGACAATTTGGTGGAACCGGTAATCGAAAGTAAAGTTCACCAAGTTATTACAGGTTTCGTTTGTGTACCGAGTTGTCATTTGAATGTAGTATAAAAGAGTAGACGACTCCTTAGGTTAAAGCTACCATAGAGCGTCTAGTAGCCCAGTACTTCTCTTCGAGGGACCAAAAAAATTCAATATCCTTAGATATAGAAGTGAAGAGGTCTTGCGAAAGAGGAGGTAGGCCATCAGGATTAGAAATCATTAGGTTTTCGAGTTTTTTAGACAATAAGTTAATAATGAGGATATTGTTCTTCAAGTTAGCTTTTTTCCATCTCAAAATGGTTTTTTTGCATTTAGCCAATCTCTTAGGAAATCTAACCGATGAGGGGCCAGAAAAATTACGAGAAGAGGAGAGGCAATTACGAATAGCCAAAGAACAGGACTCGACATCCAACCAACTAGGATCCAATTTAAAGGTAGGCCTAGGATTACTTGATGGCTGATCATCCCAATGAAGAACCATTGGAGAATGATCAGAACCAATAGGAGGGAGATTATAGATCCAAGAGTTGGGGAACAAATCAAACCAGGTAGCAGAGCCCAACCCTCTATCTAGTTTTTGAAGTATCAAGCTCTCCTCACTCCTATTGTTCCTCCAAGTAAAAGAGCAACCCTTAGAGGGGATTTCAGCCAGTTCATTAAGGATTATGTTACTATTAAAAAGGCGCATTTCCGTTGGATTTTTCCTCAACCCCCCAACTTTTTCTTGGTCCAACCGTATGTCATTAAAGTCACCAATAAACAGATTAGGGGCCAGGGGGTTATTGATAGAAACATCATGAATATAATCCCATAAAACCTTTTTACTAGATTCATTAGGTAACGAGTACACAAAATGCAAATACCAAAAAGAGTTAACATCATCAGAAGCAGAAAGAGAAATATGATTACTAGAAAAAGAAATTACATCAGCCTGCCAACCATCAACAGTCAAAACAGCCAAACCACCAGAGAGTCCCACCGGATCCACACTCCACAGCAAATTCATTTTTAATTTCTTCGCCAAAATAAGCATCTTCTTCCTTTTGGTCTTCGTCTCTGAAAGCCCGATGACCCGGGGTTTATCCTTAGAGATGATATCCCTAAGGTTTTGGACCGTCAAGGGGGACCCCGTCCCTTGACAGTTCCAAAAAACTCCGATCATGGCTCTAGTGGGGGTTGCTGAGAGCAACCACCCACATCATCAGGGACCACCGTAGTAAGAGGGACCACATCAACTGCCATGTCAAGAAGAGGAACTTCCACCAAACCATCCTCACTTTCCTTAAACCCGACCATCTCCGCATGGGTCAGCTTGCGTTTCTTAATGCTAGGGTCACATCTCTCCTCCTCTGGACGCTCCATGGAAATGGGGATCTCGGAGAAAGAGAAGGAGGAATCATGTATGGGGGTATTAGCAACCAAATAAGTACTCGGTGACACCATAGGGGTAGAGGACCCAGAAGAAGGAGATACAGGGTTAATACCACCCAAAACCGGATCATCCCTACGAGCAGAAATCACTTCGTCAGTATTGTGAGAGGGAGAGGAGGATATATGGATAGGGGTGATATTCGGATTGACGGGAGAGTTAGGAGGGGTGGAGGGGAGAGGCGTATTATATTCAGTAGGAGGAGAAGAAGGGTTAGTGGATGAAGTGGTTTTAGGAGGTTGGATAGGGGTTGAGTTCAAATTGGGATTCACCCACTGCAGATTAGTTTTACCACGAGTAGGATTAGTACGAGACCAAGTACGATTGGACCCACGACCAGATGTGGGTTTGGCCATCACCGGCCCATCTAACTTCTTGGGCCATGCCGGCCACTTACCAGATGAAGAATCGCCATCATGCTTTCTTTTAGATCCAGACCAAGACTGAGTTGGGCTGGGCTGAACCGTTTTAGTAGTGGTTTTCGAAGAGGTTTTTCGCGCGTGAGACTTAACGCGCGTAGCAACAGAGCCCCCAACCTTACCTTTATCAGACGAAGGTTTAAATATATGCTCCACCCCGGTCGGATCTGAGCCAACATCCTTTAATAGTTCCTTAACAACGAGGGCATAACCTTGTACCGGATCATTGGGACAACCACGTAGGAACTCAGGAACATTCTCATCTTTACTGGTCCCAACCTTATCATTGGATTTGGTATTAATAGATGAGGGACCACCACTGTTGCGTGATCTGGAAGAATGATTTTCAGAGGAGGGTATTAAAGAGTCCTCACTTCCGGAAATGATATGGGAAGGGTCATCTAAATCATCAACCACCATAACATTCCTTCCTCTACCTTTAACCGGTGTTATACTCATCCAATCACCAAAAGGGAACTTCACATAACCCCTGCATCTGACTTGTTCTTCTTTATACAGGCTACACTCTCCAGCCGTGTGGGTAAGGAGGCCACAGAAGAAGCAGAATTTGCTCAGTTTTTCGAATCTGACCTTAACTTATTAATGTCATAAGTAAGAAGGGTACAGTCCAAATTTTTGCAGATGTCTTTAGCATTATCTGGTGTAGCGAAAGCAGGAGGAAGATTTTGAAGATGAATCCAAAAAGGAGCCATAGAGAAGTCAGCTTCACTCATGGACATCTCAGGATGCCATGCTTGAAGGAGTAGCAAGTGACCATTAACAGACCAAGGGCGAAAATTCCAAGTATTAAGGAGATCTTCACGAGAATCAAACATGAGGAAAAAAGTATTAACTCCAGCAGATACCACATGCATCTTAGATCTGAGACCCCAAGATCTATTAGCTGCGTAAGCCACCGTATCGGGAGAAATATCAGTAGACGAAAGGGTTTTAGAAAGGAGCATGTATCTTCTGGCAAATATTTCTTCTGGTTTATAGTAGGGGGTAAGTTTCATAGTGATAATGGAGTCAGACGCCATGGTTAGAGAACGGAAGATGAGAGAGTACAGTAAGCAGAAGAGAGAGAGAGAGAGAGAGGAAGAAGGTAAAGGTAAATAGAGAGGAAATGGGGAGACGGTAATATAAGTACTAAAGAAGAAGCGTATGTGGTACGCCTAAGGGGGTGTATTGGGATTGTAAGACAAAATAAAAGTAACTCGGGAATGAACAAGAGAAGAGAAGCTCGAGCCTCACAATCACGCGTATCAAAGAACAAAGGAGTAATGATTATGAACTAGGGAATAGCAAGAGACCACCATTGAAGAGAGGAGAGAGAAAGCTCATGTCTAGAGAGAAGGAGGAGAATAGCAAGAGACCACCATTGGGATGTGGTTGTTTTCTATAAGAAAACTTATTATAGACACCTTTTTTTAAATAAGTTTTTTAATAGGCATTAATTTCTGGCTCTTTATAATTTAATAGTTTACTTTAAAGTATATTAAGTTTTGATTTTGAAACAATTATATGTTTTATTTCAAATAAAAATGACATGTCAACTAAATAAATAGTTCAAATATACCTTATAAATAAAAAGAATTCAATTTGTAAAGAAAATATTAAGAATGTGATATTCGAAATTTTATAGTTAACAAATCAATTTTACTCAAATCTTATAATATGGTTAATAATTAAATATCATTTCACACATTACCTAAATGATTTTTTTTCATGATTTTCATAATTTTTTATATAAGAAAGTTTAATTAATAAAAAAAAAGATATTTCTAAAATTTCATCCAAAATTTTCAAAATTCATACCATCACTCATAAGTCATAACATTTATAATAGTAGCTATTTAGTTGTTAGCCATTGAGTATTTAATCTGAATATGGATCCTAGTGAATTTGGATCCTCATTAGCTAGGATCCATATTCATTTTTTATTTGTAATAAGTATATATTGCTTTAAAAATTGATTATAAATTGTTGTTATAATTGGTCATTCGAGTTTACTTAATTTATTCTTATATTAATTAAAATAAGATATTTATTTATTAATCTAATATTTAATAAGTATGTATAAGTTTCTTTGGATAGATTATTGATGTATATAATTATTTAGGTTAAAGTATCCAAATAATTATAAAAAAGAGCCAACTAAATATTAGTTATTCAAAAGGCCTAATTAACTAATTTGATGAAGAGAAGTTATATTTGTTAGCTTTATTTTTCAAGTATCCGTTGAGCCTAAATGTCAAATCCGCTAATATTCTCTTTAGTCCAAAAAGCAAAACCTCATTGACGCTTCTAGGGAAAGACCAAAAGGTTTATCGTCATTTATTTTATGAAATAAGTTCATTGAATTCCTGGAAGAGTGTTTAGGATAAGAAGCATCGGTTTGATAATACTAGGTGATTATTAGAGCAATTATGCGGCAAAAAAGAGATTTGCAAGGTGATTGTATGCCCATATGTTCCTTATTTTTCAAAAATGTATGGGTAATTTCTTTTAAAATGAACCCTAATAAGTGAATATTATGCTTTTACTTTATTTATGTACTATATCGTGCGTATGTGTGTGTTTGTGTGTCACGAGCGGTTATATATGTTTAGGTATTCGGTAATTGTTGTCAGACTTTTAAAAGTTTATGTAGCAATTTTAGGGTTTTCCTGAAAGACGAGGAATATAATTTTAGGGGGATTTCAGTGTGTACCCATTAAAATGCTCGTGTAAATCTAGTTGAAACTTAATTGTGTATAAATTTGCTACTTTTGATAACACATCGACCAATAATGCAATTTAAAGGTTGTAATATGTGTATCTAATAATTAATTGTGGGTGTATTACCCACTGATAAGCTATTTCTAGATTCAGTTTCTTGAATGAATTGTGCATATATTTTCCACTTTTTATAATATCGGGACAAGTAGTGCAATTTAGAGGTTCTAATATGTGTGTATGTGATAGTGGTGGTTGTATACACACTGATTAGTTGTATCTTATTACAGATTCTTGAAAGCATTGTGCATATATATATGCTACTTTTGATGACATAGGGACCAAAAGTGCAATTTGAAGGTCGTAATATATATATATATATATATATATATATATATATATATATATATATATATATATATATATATATATATATATATATATATATATCTACCTATCTATCTAATAGTGGTGGGTGTATAACCATTGATTAGTTGTTTCTACTTCTAATACTGCACACAACATCTCTCCAATATTTGCTCGAATGAACCCTTAGTTATATTGTGTAAACGATTTCGGGTATCATTTATACTTCTTTTGTAAAGCACATAAGGGGTGTTACCACACTCAGGAGCAAGGTTTCCGATGATACTCAATTTTCAAGTTAGTCTATTATGTAAGGAGTCCATCAGAAATAACACGAAAAAGAAAGGTCAAGAGAATAGTTTTGTGAAGTGTGCAATATTAAAATGAGCAACTGTAAGAGATCATATATCAGTTTGATCAAATGTCAAAGATGATTATGAGCATATTGCATCTTGTGGTGGAAGAGGTGGTAACCGATAGGCTTGCAAATAACACTAGACACGTTAATGTATTAGGGAGATTATCCCACATTTCAGGGCCGGTCCTAAAGTATTTGGGGCCCAAAACAATTTTCATAATAGGCACCCATATATATATACATTAAAAAAATTATTAGAAAAACCGAGAAACTTTATACTAGTGTTGGTTCTATTTTTATTTTTTTATCGAAATCAATTCAAAGAAAAATTATTTGACTCCAGAAATGAAACAAATTGAATAACTTTTTCAATTATGTCTTATATAAGAGATGTTTTAGGATGAGATTTAAATATTATATCTCCGATAGGAAAATATATCATTCTACTCCTAGTCTAATTTATTATTTATATGATTTTACTGAATTCAATATATGTACTTATATACATATAAATATTTAATTCCCCCGAAAAGAAACCTTTAAAAATATCCAAATTTTGGGGCCCCGAAACTGTTGCTTCCTAGGGCTATACCCAGAAAAAGACATGCCACGTTCTTTATTATCCATTATGCACTCGAGGCATTTTTTGGTTGTATGCTCAATGGACAACAATGTCTATCAATTACCTGCTCAAAAGACAACAATGTCTATCAATTACCCCCTCTAATTTAGAGTTTTTGCTCGAGCTAAGAAACTGTGAAGCTGTTACTTGTTGACTGACATTTCTCCTTGTGTCGAACATCTTTTTCAAATTTTAAACCCAACACGTTTATCCTACAAATAGATTTCATATGGTACCTATATGGTTAATTTGTTTTAGTTAGTAATGTTAGTGTGCAATTTTCACATTTCTATGTGTTGTCTTCTTCCATCGTTCTCAAAGTTGGGGCTTTGGTTAGTAACGTTTAATAACTATAATTAGATTGTTCATTATGTTGAAAAAAATATGACCAAAGAAAATCGATGAAAAGTCGGTCTTGGATATGCGTATAGGTAGATTTGTCTTGTTGAAACAATTTTAGTTCCTCTTGTTCAATTAGCTGGTCTATATAAATTGATAATCTAGATTTGTCAATGAAAGCTCTTATTTTGAAAAAATTATAAATTGTTAAATATTTATAGAGTATTTTTGCAGCTCATTATAAATCGTTAGATTTCTCTTATTCTTTATGTGCTCTCTAGAAATCTCTCAACCAACAGTCTAAGATTTTTATTTCCTTTTTTATTACTTTTCCTTCCTTTGGTAATATTCTTTCTTTTCTGATTATTTTTTACGCCCACTAATTGACTATTTTTATATTCAAATTTTTGAATGAATCATGTATAAATTTGCCAGTTTTGATAAAATAGGAACCAATAGTGCAATTTGAAGGTTGTAATACATTTTTATGTAATAATGGTAGGTGCACCCACTGATGAGTTGTTTATAGTTTATACTTAATGGTACATGTAATATGCGATAGTGTAATATGTGTATATGATATTTTACATGTTTTGTTGGTAGCTAGCAACATCTTAAATGTAATATTACTACGATAATTTGATGGATGTGGCACTTGTTATCTTCAAGCATGGAAAGGAGAAACATCTTACCCAAGTGCCCTAGTAATTGTTAGGTCGCCACCCAAGTCTATCCGGAAGGGGGTTAGTAGGAATATAGAATCCCGACTACTTACTTTAAGAGATTTAATCACCCTTATAACTAGTAAAAGAAATAGAAGGATAAGTGCATACTAGGGGTGGAAATCGGAAGGAACGGATCGGAAAAAAGGTCTTTCGGAAAAATTCCTATTTTTTTCGGAATAGATTTTTTGTGTTCCAATTCCTATCCAATATTTCGGAACTGGGAAAAATAATTCCGAATTCGGAATTTCGAAATTTGTCGGAAATTCGGAAATTTCGGCACGGAAATATTGGAAATTTTTGTTCGGAAATTTCGGAATTCTGGGTTCGGAATTTCGGAACTTTTGTTTCGAAAACTGCGGGACTAAGAGTTGAAAATCGGAGCAATAGTTTATCACTTACATGAAGATAGTTAAAAATAAAACTTATAAAACTTTTCATGTAACAGTTGTTAAAAAGCTTAACTTATAAACTTCATGAACAGTAACAGAAATAACATAAGTAACTAAAAGGTAAAAGAATAGTAATAGAATTAACATAAGTAACAAAAGGTAAAGAAAACAATGACTGTGAATTACTTTCCAAATTAATTTTCAAATTACATAAAAAACATATATTAGGCTTCGTGGAAGGTAATGTAAAATATGAAGAAATGTGTTAGACTTATCTTTAGCTAGGTTTTATCAAGTTTATTGTTTTTCTTTATTTTCCTGATATAAAAAGAATGTATCATTGTGTTTCAATTTTTCAACGTTTAGATTTTTCAACATTCTAATTGTATATTTTTTTCTTTATATTTATATTTATTATTTATTTAATATAGGAAATGTAAAATCGGAAATACAATTCGAAAATAAAAATTGGAAATAAAAATCGGAAATATATTTCGGAAAAAAAATCGGATCGGAAAAACCGGAAATTTCGGAAATTTATATGTAGTTCCAATTCCGATCCTATTTTTTCGGAAAAATCGGAAATCGGAATTTCGGAATTTCGGAACCGTAAAAAGTTGTTCCGAAATCGGAATTTTCGGATCGGAAAAGTCGGAAATCGGAAATTTCGGATCCAATTTCCACCCCTAGTGCATACACGCAAACCTGAGCTATATCTCTCATCTTATTCTTGCATATTTTGTTTACTTGCATGAGTTTTAGTTTAATCATTCTCCCCAATTAATCATATTTATTTTACTGTCTTTTTATTCCACGAACTATTATTTACTACGCTTTCTTTTAATTCATACGTATAACAAACTAAGTCCCTAAGAATGAATCTTACTTACTATTAAAACTTGCATACGATCTATGATACTTGCAGAGAGTAACGTGATTGGTTAGGGTGATAGTTCTTACTTTTATTATCATTATTTTATCAAATCCTACCAGCCACCACAGACACAAACTTTGTCACAAAAACAACTCACACTTAAATCAAATAGTAACATACCATATGTATCTCGTCAAACAACAAACACTAAACACACACAATCGACATACAAACATACCAGTCCAAATATATATACAATTCTTCCAAAATTCTACATGGGTGAAACATCACAAAGTAAATGAAACTACAATTCTAACTAACAGACTCCGTGTAAAAATAAAAAAAAAATTATGAATTCACTCTTTCAATATCGTAGGTGGTGATTATATTGGCAATCTTCTTGTCACACTTTGTTATCTTCCTCACTTTATTTATGAATATGCTTGAGTTTAACATTCAGACCATGTTTTATCAAATATACAATTCATTCCAGCATCTAAATCTTCAAAAACCTAATCAATGGGTACACACCCACCACTATAAGCTACATATATTTTACAACCTCCTATTGCACAATTGGTCCCCGTGTTAACAAAAGTAGCAAATACATACACAATACAACCATCACCCTTCCACCCCTAATCAAACAAAAACCCAGGTTCATAGCATTGGGCATGCACCTACCAGAACATGCATTACCACACCTACATCACTTACTGTTTTATACTTTCACTGTCAACTTCTTTTAAATGAACATTTCAATGGGTACACACACCTAACCCATTTACTCCTACTTTTCAAATTAAAATCCAGTCATTGGTTATATTCCAACAAACACCACATACGCCCATCACACATAAGACCGACATTTTCTAATTTCATCTAGACAAAGAGTGGGTATTTATCTACCAACATATCATTAAACACGTCATAAAACCATCATACTCAAACAATAAATTAATCATATATACACATGTAGAAATACCCAAAAAAACTAAAACATAACTATTCGCCTTTTGATTCTCTTCTTCCTAGAAAAGTCCTAACATTTCTATGTAAAATTCTAACCCCCACCCCCACACAACAATTACCAAATACGTATACATATATAATGCACACTTCACACACACCCCTACATACACATGATACATTACATAAATGAAGTACAAAAAATAAGAATTAGCAATACAGGTTCGTTTTGAAAGTAATTACCTATAAAATCAGAAAAAAATAAGGAAAGGATGCGCATAGAAACCTTGAAACCCTTGTTTTTTGCCGCAAAATAGCTTTGATGACAACCCGACCCTCTTCCGTGAATTCAGTAAGATTATTTTGTACAAATATAGAAATAAACCTTTGATCGTTCCCTAGAAGCTTCGGGATTCGTACAACCTCCATGATGTCATGATTTTCAACTGGAGAGAAAGTGTCATTAGATTTGATATATGGGCTAGAGAGATACGACTAACTAGACAGATGTGCAGATAGATGAGAGAGATAAAGTAGAATAGGGAGGGCATTAATGGCTTTCAACCCCTTCCAGTTAGAACCTAACTAGATCCAATTAACCAAGGAATTTTGATTAAAGTCCAACCATTCTAAAGTTCACTAAAAGTTTTATACCCTAAATTATTTCGCAACACATGAGATATTGCAATTGTTGTTGAATTGTCAAATTTTGCAACCTCGTCATATGCTACTTTAAAACCACTCTGAAAATCTAATTGGACTATAAAATTTTCTATTAAATTATTAATATCATAACTTGTTATAGAAAGCATGCAAAATTGCAAATGTCATTAAGGAAAACAAATTTTAGCATTGGTCGAAAGACTTTAAATAATTAAATAATTATAAGTAGGTTGATATACCAAGTTCACATAATTTACAAACGAAGTCCAAAATACATAGATCCAGAAAGAACAACAAACTAAAGGGAGAACAAAGATAAACTCTGTTGTATAGGACCATAAGGAGCGATAAATCCTCCCGACACTCAACCATGATTCCCACCAAGACTATATTAAAAAAATCAAGCAACCATTGGTAATGCCACCCCAAGATAACATCTGAATAGCCAAAGAGATGGTCAAACCAAATAAAAACACTTAGGAGATAGTTTTACTTATGTTACGATGATTTCTAACAAATGGAAAAACATCACCATCATTTTAATGTCAAATCGACAAGCAAAACAAAGAAATAAGTAATGCATGTGCTAAAGGACTTGGCATTTAAAAGAAAGACATGTTGATCACAATCTATTGTGATGTTAAGTGGAGACATTATATATGATGTTCAAACAACGCCTAACACTAAATAAATAACTAGCGAGATTAACTAACATAAGAAGCAACCATCCACAATGCAACGCAATACAACCACATTTCAAGGTGGGATTCGGAAAAGAAGTAAACAAAATCCACAACCAAAACAAAAACCATAACCGGGGTCGAATCTACAAATTATAGGGTTAACCACCCATGCGCCACTACACCAGAAAAATACACTTCTGAACTGAAGTTGGCCACCAGTCTTCAACGAATAATGGGAAACAAAGCTCAAGACATTACTCAAACAAATATTGGTCGCCCGAGGATACATTAATAAAAACACCCATAAAGCTACAAAACTTGAACTAGAAACAACCTCAGAATTAATGTGATAATTTTGATGAGGAAAGAATTATGGAACTGAACTGCTAATTGCTAGAAGATGGGCATACATTATTACTTTTGTTAGTGGAAATCTTTATAGCTATATTTTATCATCGATAATCAAACATATCAAGATATGACATTGTTTAGATTCCATACCAATGTATGAAGACATCGTCTAAGAGATAAAACAATTGGCTAGTGAATGACATCTCCGCCAAGAGATGGATGGCGGAAGAACAACCAATGCAGAAGGAGGATATTTTTCCGAGAATACAAAAGCCTTGAAGGTATATAATTCCAACTAAAACACATGGATGGACTTAGATATACACCATCCAATAGTAGAGTAAGATTATATATGTTGGACCATTATTTTTTAGGGAGGTTCGTCAACTACCAAGAGTGAGATTTGCCTATTTTATTATAAAGTGTAAAAATAAGAGAATAACTTACAAAGAAAGAGAATACTGATCATAGGGTAGATGTCATCTCTTCCATGGTTGGGAAGGAAATTCTCAAAGGAGGGTGTCGCATTCTTTTGGAGAAAAACGCACAAGACTAACTTAACAATAAACCTAAATGATCAAATAAGTCAAACAAAGAAAAATATAGGCAACACCCGAGTAATTAACACCAACGTCACTCTTGAAGCATTACATCCTACAAACATTGACATTGTGGAATAAAAAATAAAAATAAATGATCAATGACAACAAATTTTCACTAACCACCAAAATTTCTTGAAATCGCAACACACACACACACACTATCTTATACAAGCCTTAAAACCAAGTATTATCAGGAAAAACAACACTTAAGAAAAGATGTTCAATCTATCAACCCAAAACTACCAATCATCCACTAGCACTCGAAGACTGACCATTGGAATGCATGATTACCAATACACCTAGTAACAAGTGAGCCTCAATCCCCAAATCAACATCCTTCCCAACAAAATCACCACCATCATACTAGCAACCTATACCCATGCTTGTCGTCCATTGACCAAACAAAGATGCCAACAAAAATGACTAGCACATAAGGAAAATAAGCCATCAGTCGACAAAAGAGTAAAACGGAAAAGGAAGCCAAAAGTTATCTTCAATGCGGACACCATAGTGGTATAACTCCCCTAAGTATGGCAACAATAATGGAAACCTACTGAGCCATGATATGTTTTTAAATATGCCTTTGCAGTGAGCGTGGATCGAACACGCAACCTTTAGATCTTCAGTCTGACACTCTCACAACTCAGCTATCCCCACATGTTGAGACAACTCCTCTTACACTAACTAGAGATGGATAACACTTGAGATAGCCCATACTTATCTAGGAGGTAGTCTATATTGCCTTCTCTTTATAACTTTCCCTTAACAAAACTCTTAGGTTGTAATAGCCTAAATTTTCCTTGGGATTTTTTTCTTTAAAATAATGGTGTTTGATAATATTATTATTTTTAAAAATTATTTACATAAATGATCACTGATGTGTAAAATTTTTCATAAATAAGGAAAACTATTCCTCTATAAAAGTTATCAAGGAAATATATTCCACATATCTCAAGCGAGCAAATTCAAAACAAGTGTCTCTTTTCAATAAAGTAACGAGAAAAACATCTTATTTAAATAAATAAACTTGTGAAATTTTATTCTAGCTTTCATGGAAAATATATGATTTTTCACAAGAACATTAATGCTACTCTCTCCGTCTATTTTTATTTGTCCAACTTTCTAAAAATGGGTATCCAATATTGTTTGTCCCTTTCTCAATATCAATACATTTTTTCTCTACTTTTTCCAATATTACCTCTAATTAAAAATAGTAGGAAAATTGTTGTAATAAATGTACTCATGTATATTAATTAAGGGTATTTGTGTAAAGAGGGAGAGTATTAAATGTTTTTTTAATCCTTGTGCACCAAAAAGGTGGACAAATATAAGTGGACAGAGAGAGTATTAAACAAAGTAATAGTTATTTTCCATGGAAAAAACTTCTTGATAAGTTCTATAAAATTAAATTTTTTATGCTCATTTTCCCTTATGCAATCAAACACACCCTTACTCTATTATATAATAATATCCTTTAAATATAATTTTACTAGGTAATTATGTGCTTCAAGACACATACGAAAAGTTTTTGTTCCGTTGACGTGGATCGAACCCAAGTATCCTGGATGAAAATCAGATTTCCAAACCGTTGGGACGACAAAAAAATAGAGGATTGCGGTCAAAGTGGATCGAACACGGGACCTTCAATTGTCTAATGGAGTGAATTAAAGATCTATTTTATATACCGAACCTAAACCGTTTAAAAAAATTTGCTTTATAATATAGGTTATACCCCAAGACACGACATTCGTAAACAAAAGTAGTGTTAATAATCCCGACCGAAGAAAAAGTAGTGTTAATAACTATTTGGGTTAGCTCAACTGGGGATATGTATAGAGAGGCGTGCAAGTTATCCATGAGATTGCACGAATCTAGCCCAGACCACCCACTTTATGATAAAAGAAGTAGTATTACTAAGTTTTGAAAATATTTTTTTTGTTCAAATTAACTAACTAAAATTCATTAAATATTTATTTATAACACTACTATAAATTTTTAAAGAAGCCCTTTTTATTTTTTTTAGTCAAATTTTGAAAGAAGCATGCATATTTGACGAAATCTCATGTAAGATATCCCTTACCAGAAGGGTGTTTCTCAACAACCAAATGTCACATCCTCATTGGATTATATGAGGATTATACAGATTCCACAAGGCAAAATCTTTGAGCCAACATATCACAAATTCCACCTTGGCACTCAAATAGGTCCTACCTTCATCTTTCATAGCCAATAGCAACAAAGAATTAGATTATTGGATAAGCTCGTTGGATTTCTATTGGCTAATCTGAATTCATAAACGAATCTCATCCATGGATTTCCAATAATCTTGCAAACCAACTTGTTCATGCTCAACATTGAACCAGAACCACAAACATACCATTGACATGAAATACAAATGCTTAAACTTAACATACATCTCATAGTGAGACTAACAACACTTCCTTTCCAAGAACTCAAGTCCTTACAATATTCTGGTTCAAAAATATGTCTACCGTAACAACACAAGCTTCAGCTACTGTTTTCCGGCCATGCGCCTCGAAAACCAGGTTCCTTACTGGATCATCTGGTAAATTACACAAGGAAGTTGCATTTAGGCCTGCTTCATCTTCATCAAATGCTTCATTCAAAGTTGAAGCTAAAAAGGGAGAATGGCTTCCAGGCTTGGCTTCTCCTGATTATCTTACTGGCAGGTGTGTATTTTCTTGGCCCATAACTTTTTTCAAATC
This sequence comes from Nemophila menziesii, assembly GCA_029959085.1. Lineage (NCBI taxonomy): Eukaryota > Viridiplantae > Streptophyta > Magnoliopsida > Boraginales > Hydrophyllaceae > Nemophila > Nemophila menziesii. The sequence continues at coordinate 28,512,528 of JARWIR010000008.1, forward strand.
TTCACTTAGCCCCTAATTTCTTAAAAGTACCTTATGAGTTATGATTTTGATTTACATTGTTGCTTCTAGGATAAAGTATATGTTAATTTTGCATAATATGAGGACCTATAGTACAATTAACTCCAATTTTCCCCAACCCCCTCCTCTCTAGATAGTTTGTCTACATAATAATTGAACTTTCTATCACTAAAAAATCTTCATAAAGTGTCCTAATATTTTAAATATTTGAAACTATATTTTAAATAAGTAGACAAACTATTAGCTCGGAAGGACTAGTAGTTCATGGGACTCCGGTCCTAAGGGATTAGGGGCAAATTTTTATGACATATATATATGTGTGGAACAAAACTCTATATTCGATACTTCTAGTACAACTTATGAACAAATAGTCTAGATATAGATAAAATTCCAAGTATGTACTAACCATTAACTATTTATTTTCTTCTAGTCTCCCAGGTGACAATGGGTTTGATCCACTAGGACTAGCCGAGGACCCAGAGAACTTGAAATGGTTCATCCAAGCGGAGCTTGTGAATGGCCGATGGGCCATGTTAGGTGTAGCCGGAATGCTAATTCCGGAAGTATTAACAAAAGCTGGACTTCTTAACACTCCTGAATGGTTTGACGCTGGAAAAGGAGAATACTTTGCATCATCATCAACTCTCTTTGTCATAGAATTTATTTTATTCCATTACGTCGAGATTAGAAGATGGCAAGACATTAAGAACCCGGGAAGTGTTAACCAAGACCCTATCTTCAAAAGCTATAGCTTACCCGCAGGTGAGGTTGGGTATCCAGGTGGCATTTTCAACCCTCTCAACTTCGCGGCAACTCAAGAGGCTAAAGAGAAAGAACTTGCAAATGGTAAGACTTTGAAAACAACACTACTTTGTACTAACTTATACAACTTGGATAATACTGATTTAATTTATTTTCTAGGGAGACTTGCAATGTTGGCGTTTTTGGGATTTGTGGTTCAACACAATGTGACCGGAAAAGGACCATTCGAGAACCTTGCGCAGCACCTTTCAGACCCATGGCACAACACTATTGTTCAAACATTCAGGGGTTGATGATTTATTGACAGTGATGAAGTTAATTTATTGCTTATTATGTAGCCTTGAGTGTAATGATTTTGACTATTATATTGTAAAACAAGGGGACGACTTTTTATGTACAGGGAAATTATTATGGTATTTTTCTTTCTTCTAGTATTCATTGTTTGCTTGATCACTTGAAGATGAGAATTCATTTCTATTTTTAAGTTTTTTTTTTTGTTCTAACTATTATTAAGTTAAACATTCAGGAGTAATATATATCTAGACTTTGAAGTGAATGACAAAATTTATTTTATTTTCCTTGAATTCAAACTTTCTAATTTCTGTAGAATCTGATTCACAGTTTATAAAAATCGCACATGAAACTGGGGAATGAACGAACTACATACAAAGCGATGATTAATATATTGAAAACTACAATAGTGTAATTAAATACGAAATAGAATACTCTAAAAACAGAAATTAGTCATCATAACAAATCAGAAAATTGGTTGTGAGTAGCAACAAGTTTTAAACTGTACAACTCCGTTCAAAAAACTGCATTTGATCCATGCATCGTCGATTAAAAAAGTGACTAATAAGCCCTCACCAAGCGATAGGTGCGCTTCTTACATACACATGCACATATATATATATATATACCTAACTCACAATTATGACTCAGATATAAACAGATATATCATTTGATGATAAGTTCAGATATTATAATAGGTTGAAAACCGCTAAACACGATAGACTTCAAGGTAAGAAAACTAAGAATATGATGAGTTAGAACAATAGAACATCAATACAAAGAACTATAAATGCAATCAAGTAAGATTAACTGATACAGAGATACATAAACTTGAACAAGATTGAGAGGTTCGTCGTATGAGATTTTGAGTATAATCAAGGTCTTGAAATAAATTTCATCGAAGAAAGACACCAATAAACTTATAGAGTTATTGAAGGTTTATAAAGGACAAATTGATAAGCTTTAACATACAGACGACTCCAAGAAATTCTAGATAGACAATTTATAATGAAAAAAAATAAAACATGCTAAAGAATGATAACAGGGCAATGAATATTAACTAAACTACATAAAAAGGAAGACATACTCAGTAAAAGGTCAAATCCCCAAAATTTAAAATTTGTAATCCACTTATACCTAGGTAAAAATAACAATACATGTTATGGAATAGACATTAGACAGATTTTTACTTAACTATAATTTCCATAACTAAATTACGTATAACTTGGTAAAATTAGAGAATAAATTTACCTTTGCATAGCTATAAATGTTATCAATTTTTTCATCTAAAATGTTTTCCACCTCCTAACACTCCATATAACTTTCATGTGAATTGAATTTAAGAGATTTGAGATATAATCTTTTCCTTCCTGTAATTTATTTTTATAGTTTTATCTAAAATTAAAGTATGGGATATTACAGAGTGTTTCCATCAAGATTTCTGAAAACATATATGGATTAACAACACATTATTCGAATTTTAATATTTGCTCGGCAAAAGAATACTTTACACCATCATAAAAAACAATACATCGGCTTTGCTTCTGCATTCAATAAGTTACAAGCAAAAAATAATTCAAGTATATAATCTTTTCATCATTAATAAATAACCAAAATCGCACTAAATCACAATGATTCAGAAATGACAAGCTTAGATTGGGAATTTAAAGCTGCTTTTTCCAATTCCTGTGCACTCAATATTTTAGAAGACGCTTCAAATTTTTTATCCGAAGAATATTCAATTGCTTCAACCTCCATTGAGTTCATACAAAAATAACTATCAAGTGCCCCAATAGTTTTGTTAATAAAATCAGATCTCGGAATATACTCCTTCATTGGACAGATAAACTCCAAGTGTCCCCTTGCCTAATAAAGAAGAGAGTAGAGTTTATTGCACTATAAGTCCCTATATTAAATATTTAAATGTTATTAACATAATTACATACCTTGCGATAATCAGGCGCTCGTTTAGGCAATTTGAGATAAGACATGTTTCTCATATCATAATCCCATAAAAATGATGTGTGATGGACCCACCTATTCTTTGTAATAGATTGAGCATTCCCACCAAACTTTCTATTCCCAACCACATAATCTACATCAAGTGAGAGCAAAATAGTCTAAGAAACATTTCATCGAACAGATTATGAGCCAATTTATTTACCATTCTCACGAAGGTTAAAGTCTGCAATTCCTTGAAAGACTTTTTTATAAACTGAGCTGCTCCAAGACATGATTGGTTGAGGATAAGGTTGTAACCCTGGAATAGCCTCTTTATTACATATGAAAGTGACGAAGATTGTACTCTGATCCACTATTACAGTGCCACCACCGGAAAATCTTCTGATCACCGGAATTTTATCTTGTACAACTGAATTGACTTCAAGAAGTTCTGCAGGTTTACTATTAAACAGATTCATTTAATATACATTAGCTTCTTACTAATCAACAATAATTTGTTCCCATTTACTAAGATTTCGATTGCATTTTAATTAATCTATTGCTAAGGCTTGTGTTATAATTCACAATTCAACAAGAGAAACTAAGAATTATAGAGCAATATAGAACAAACTCAAGAAAGATAGAATCTTTAAGCTTACCCAGAAATTCCCATAACAACGGTGGGATGATTAGTGCCATCATTAATTATACACCAATTATCGGAGGATGTTCTAAGAAGTTTCTCCTCCAAATGTAATTGTTGTAAGATGGGTACTCTTTTTAGCTTCACAACATTCATTAATGGAAGCTTCATTTTTATCTTGTTTGATTTAATTCTACGAATTGAATAGAAATATATGATTGATAATTAGATTATTTTATTTTCCCAACTATTGATAATTAGAAAATATATAAGAGAGAGTTGATAATATATAGTACCTTTTTCCTTTTCAGTCCGTTTACAAAGTGTTTTTGTCTTAAGAAATTCTAACTAAACACTTCCCCTCATTAAATTTACCCCTATCTTTTCTACTCTTCTTAAACCTTCTCTATCTACTCCAAGCTTGTTTTCTCTTCAACACTTCACTGTCTCTTCTCAATCCATTGTCTCAAACTGTGTATGACGGATTTTTTCGCCTCCTCACATCATTTAGCAAAGAACAACAACTTGGTTATCACACCTGTTGCTAACACTCAATACAAACTAGTAAATGAACATAAACTCACTGCGAGAATATTAGTAAAGGAACAAATCAACCACATATTTATTAAAAACCATATCAACAAGCACTGGGCACTCAAAAAGTCAGTAGAGGTTGAAAAAACTGGGAAAAACACCTATGTTATACGGTTTGAATCTGAAGAGGATAAAAACAAAGTGTGGGAGCAAAGGCTTTGGACTTTACAGGGTAAACACTTTGCGATTAATCAATATAAAGCAACTGAAAAAAGCATGGTCAATAACACTACTCTATGGATACAACTATCAGGTATACCTGTAAACCTCCTCTCTACTAAATGCTTAGGTGAACTACTTACCTATTTCGGGGAGGTTCATCAAATTATCTTACGAAATACACTTGAAATCGATGAAAAAACAATTACCCGTGTCCAAGTGGACTGGGATTTAACTATGCCACTTATCCCGGGAATCAACTTCTGGGAAAATGAAAACAAACCCGCGTGGATTAAATTTTGTTACGAAAACATAGGTCAAGTGTGTTATGGCTGTGGTATTTTTGGTCATCCGGAAAAAGGATGCACAAATCCTAAATTGAACCCTAGATTAGGGAGCTGGATTAAAGTTTCTACCAGAGGGCCATCTCAAATCTATACACTCCGTGAAGTAGTAGATACAAGCAAGAAATTGATTATTAATGAAGAAAAGAGATACTATGGAGAAGAAGCGAGTTACCGAGGTTTGAAGCTGAGTCAACTCAATAACAACATCAATACTAACGGATAAGAAGACAGCAAGATAGATGCCGTCAATAACCCTAACGGCGTGTTTGAATTTGTACGAATCAGAGTAGTGGCAACAATGGTGGTAGTGGTGTGGTTCACAGTACGAGCTCCAGTACTGAGAGAGGAAAAAACAAAAACAAAAAGAGTACGGGTTTGAAGAAGAAAGAGAAAGAGCACTACGAAACAAGATTTTAATGGAAAAAGAAATTGGTCTGGCCCAAGTGGCCCATGAAATGTCTTTAAAACTAATTACTAGTCCAAGCTTGTTTTCTCTTCAACACTTCACTGTCTCTTCTCAATCCATTGTCTCAAACTGTGTATGACGGATTTTTTCGCCTCCTCACATCCTTTAGCAAAGAACAACAACTTGGTTATCACACCTGTTGCTAACACTCAATACAAACTAGTAAATGAACATAAACTCACTGCGAGAATATTAGTAAAGGAACAAATCAACCACATATTTATTAAAAACCATATCAACAAGCACTGGGCACTCAAAAAGTCAGTAGAGGTTGAAAAAACTGGGAAAAACACCTATGTTATACGGTTTGAATCTGAAGAGGATAAAAACAAAGTGTGGGAGCAAAGGCTTTGGACTTTACAGGGTAAACACTTTGCGATTAATCAATATAAAGCAACTGAAAAAAGCATGGTCAATAACACTACTCTATGGATACAACTATCAGGTATACCTGTAAACCTCCTCTCTACTAAATGCTTAGGTGAACTACTTACCTATTTCGGGGAGGTTCATCAAATTATCTTACGAAATACACTTGAAATCGATGAAAAAACAATTACCCGTGTCCAAGTGGACTGGGATTTAACTATGCCACTTATCCCGGGAATCAACTTCTGGGAAAATGAAAACAAACCCGCGTGGATTAAATTTTGTTACGAAAACATAGGTCAAGTGTGTTATGGCTGTGGTATTTTTGGTCATCCGGAAAAAGGATGCACAAATCCTAAATTGAACCCTAGATTAGGGAGCTGGATTAAAGTTTCTACCAGAGGGCCATCTCAAATCTATACACTCCGTGAAGTAGTAGATACAAGCAAGAAATTGATTATTAATGAAGAAAAGAGATACTATGGAGAAGAAGCGAGTTACCGAGGTTTGAAGCTGAGTCAACTCAATAACAACATCAATACTAACGGAAAAGAAGACAGCAAGATAGATGCCGTCAATAACCCTAACGGCGTGTTTGAATTTGGTACGAATCAGAGTAGTGGCAACAATGGTGGTAGTGGTGTGGTTCACAGTACGAGCTCCAGTACTGAGAGAGGAAAAAACAAAAACAAAAAGAGTACGGGTTTGAAGAAGAAAGAGAAAGAGCACTACGAAACAAGATTTTAATGGAAAAAGAAACTGGTCTGGCCCAAGTGGCCCATGAAATGTCTTTAAAACTAATTACTAGTCCAAGCTTGTTTTCTCTTCAACACTTCACTGTCTCTTCTCAATCCATTGTCTCAAACTGTGTATGACGGATTTTTTCGCCTCCTCACATCCTTTAGCAAAGAACAGCAACTTGGTTATCACACCTGTTGCTAACACTCAATACAAACTAGTAAATGAACATAAACTCACTGCGAGAATATTAGTAAAGGAACAAATCAACCACATATTTATTAAAAACCATATCAACAAGCACTGGGCACTCAAAAAGTCAGTAGAGGTTGAAAAAACTGGGAAAAACACCTATGTTATACGGTTTGAATCTGAAGAGGATAAAAACAAAGTGTGGGAGCAAAGGCTTTGGACTTTACAGGGTAAACACTTTGCGATTAATCAATATAAAGCAACTGAAAAAAGCATGGTCAATAACACTACTCTATGGATACAACTATCAGGTATACCTGTAAACCTCCTCTCTACTAAATGCTTAGGTGAACTACTTACCTATTTCGGGGAGGTTCATCAAATTATCTTACGAAATACACTTGAAATCGATGAAAAAACAATTACCCGTGTCCAAGTGGACTGGGATTTAACTATGCCACTTATCCCGGGAATCAACTTCTGGGAAAATGAAAACAAACCCGCGTGGATTAAATTTTGTTACGAAAACATAGGTCAAGTGTGTTATGGATGTGGTATTTTTGGTCATCCGGGAAAAGGATGCACAAATCCTAAATTGAACCCTAGATTAGGGAGCTGGATTAAAGTTTCTACCAGAGGGCCATCTCAAATCTATACACTCCGTGAAGTAGTAGATACAAGCAAGAAATTGATTATTAATGAAGAAAAGAGATACTATGGAGAAGAAGCGAGTTACCGAGGTTTGAAGCTGAGTCAACTCAATAACAACATCAATACTAACGGAAAAGAAGACAGCAAGATAGATGCCGTCAATAACCCTAACGGCGTGTTTGAATTTGGTACGAATCAGAGTAGTGGCAACAATGGTGGTAGTGGTGTGGTTCACAGTACGAGCTCCAGTACTGAGAGAGGAAAAAACAAAAACAAAAAGAGTACGGGTTTGAAGAAGAAAGAGAAAGAGCACTACGAAACAAGATTTTAATGGAAAAAGAAACTGGTCTGGCCCAAGTGGCCCATGAAATGTCTTTAAAACTAATTACTAGTCCAAGCTTGTTTTCTCTTCAACACTTCACTGTCTCTTCTCAATCCATTGTCTCAAACTGTGTATGACGGATTTTTTCGCCTCCTCACATCCTTTAGCAAAGAACAGCAACTTGGTTATCACACCTGTTGCTAACACTCAATACAAACTAGTAAATGAACATAAACTCACTGCGAGAATATTAGTAAAGGAACAAATCAACCACATATTTATTAAAAACCATATCAACAAGCACTGGGCACTCAAAAAGTCAGTAGAGGTTGAAAAAACTGGGAAAAACACCTATGTTATACGGTTTGAATCTGAAGAGGATAAAAACAAAGTGTGGGAGCAAAGGCTTTGGACTTTACAGGGTAAACACTTTGCGATTAATCAATATAAAGCAACTGAAAAAAGCATGGTCAATAACACTACTCTATGGATACAACTATCAGGTATACCTGTAAACCTCCTCTCTACTAAATGCTTAGGTGAACTACTTACCTATTTCGGGGAGGTTCATCAAATTATCTTACGAAATACACTTGAAATCGATGAAAAAACAATTACCCGTGTCCAAGTGGACTGGGATTTAACTATGCCACTTATCCCGGGAATCAACTTCTGGGAAAATGAAAACAAACCCGCGTGGATTAAATTTTGTTACGAAAACATAGGTCAAGTGTGTTATGGATGTGGTATTTTTGGTCATCCGGGAAAAGGATGCACAAATCCTAAATTGAACCCTAGATTAGGGAGCTGGATTAAAGTTTCTACTAGAGGGCCATCTCAAATCTATACACTCCGTGAAGTAGTAGATACAAGCAAGAAATTGATTATTAATGAAGAAAAGAGATACTATGGAGAAGAAGCGAGTTACCGAGGTTTGAAGCTGAGTCAACTCAATAACAACATCAATACTAACGGAAAAGAAGACAGCAAGATAGATGCCGTCAATAACCCTAACGGCGTGTTTGAATTTGGTACGAATCAGAGTAGTGGCAACAATGGTGGTAGTGGTGTGGTTCACAGTACGAGCTCCAGTACTGAGAGAGGAAAAAACAAAAACAAAAAGAGTACGGGTTTGAAGAAGAAAGAGAAAGAGCACTACGAAACAAGATTTTAATGGAAAAAGAAACTGGTCTGGCCCAAGTGGCCCATGAAATGTCTTTAAAACTAATTACTAGTCCAGCTGGTGGGGCCTAGGGTGTGATAAAATAAGATGTAATTAACGTACAAATAACACCCTAAACTACACGGTTCTGCAAGTATACAGATCGTATGCAAGTTTTAGATAAAGATTCGTTCCGCAGAGACTACAGAGGTTAGGAGAATCTTATGCAAATACCAAGTGCAAATAAATAAAGATAGAACAACTAAACGCAAATAAAAGTAAAGACAAACAGATTTTTGTTGATTTTCTAATAAACTAAAGCTAAGAATATAAAAGACAGAAAATAAATATGAAAGAGAAGAATATGAGAAGATAGCTTAAGTTATTAGCATGTAATCCCCACTAGTTTTGCCGTTCTAAACATGTAAGGGTGAATTATGTAGTATTTCCCTAATCGGTTCCAATATGCTATCGGTAGTTTAAAATAGGATTTACCTGTGTCAATAAGGCTTCCTAAGCAAACTTTTCCTGTAATTGGTAAAGAGTCACAAGACTCAACCATAGTGATTATCTAGCTAGGTTGGGTTGTCAGATCAAACCTAAAACTAAACGTTATGTGCTAAACATGCAATTGAACACCGTTGTCAATGGTATCCTAATTACTAGATGGTAATTCTAATGGCGGCCGTCCACAAGAACACAGAATATAAATCCAAACACATAAACAAAGAATAAAAACTATAATTCTATTTAAAACATTAAATTCCCAAATTAGATAGATGTCAATCAAAACTAGGGTTCATACATATATGCTAAAACTTAAGCTAAAGAAAATTAGTTCATGAAAGAAAAGAAAGAAATTACAAATCTAAAGGTAGAAGAAGACATTGTTGATGACAGCTCCTTCCAGACTTCTCTCTTGTGTTCTAAGCTTCCTCTTGGTTTAAGGTTTCACCAAGGATGATTTAAGAGTGTTAAGAGGCTGTATTTATAGGTTAGAGGTTGACCTAATTCGTTTCTTTAGAGATAAGTTAAGTAATGGACTCCTAGCCCAACTCAAATTCGTAAGGAAATAAAGATAAACACTGCTGCGTTGTTTTGGTCGTAACTTCTTTATTATTGGTCCGATTTTGCTCCACAAGATACCAAAAGAATCGCAACAGAATTATCTAGGCCCTTTAGGAGTAATTTACCAAATTCGGCCTCTTTATTAGGTAAAAACGTCTATCTTTGCAGAATCTCAGATTTAGGCAGCTTTTCCTTTTCCATCTTTTTAGCAATTATTTCCTTATCTCCAATTTCCATGCAAATCTCCTTCCATAAGTTGTTGTCTTTGACTTGGACTCTAATTAATCTCCATAATTATCTTTAAAGCTTCACACTAAATAAACAATTAAACCCAATATGCTCTAAAAACATTATTTCTACAAATCAAGACCCAAAATAGGAAAGTGCACTAAAATAAGCTAAAATCAACCTATAAACTAATAAATAAGCCTAAAATGATGTCTCATGAGTGTATTTTACTATCACAAATGAGGAGACATCAAGACCCCCAACTCAAAGTTGTATCGTCCCGATACAATAAAAGTAAAGAACAGTATGGTAGTCAAAATAAACAAGAAGAAGTCGGAGGAGAACAAGAACAAAAATATAATGAATGATCCTAGAGCATAAATTCCAAAAAAAATCTCATGTAGTAATGCTCAAGAAATAATGCACAAATATGCCTAATATACATGTAATCAACAATCCATAAATTCAAGCTAAGATTAATTTCGCAATGCCAGAAGGAGAGGATGATAACTTAGTTCAGGTTAATGGCTATAGGTTGTTCATAGGTCCCAAATACAGCATCCAATGGTCCACTTACCTACTACCTAATAGCTCAATTGTTTCTCCATCTAGTAGTAAAAAATCCTAAGGTCTTGGTTATAACTTGGCTTAAGGACGGGTGTGGTATATTTGGATAATAAAAAGTGAGCTTTTGGCTCTCTCCTCACTAGCCATCAACGAATCGCCCTAGAGCTTGAGTTTTCACTCGAAGATGTTCTCACTCAACCCAATTTATTGATGCTTTTGACTTGCATCCCCAATATTCCTAATTAACACCTTTGATGATATAAAATCCACTTTGCCGGTCCGAATATATATTCTTTTCATATCAATTTTTTCTTTTGTATAGCTATGACTCTTTTTTTGATGTTCGAGATATCATACTATTTTTTATATATATATATTCTTTTTCTTTTTTATGCCCTTGTTGGCAAATTTAGCTCGTAGCTTCTTTTTCATTCACTATTACCCCGGCAAAGGGTTACAATAATAACAATTCATCATCAATAAAATCACAAAGATAATTCCCAAATTCCCAAAGTTCCCTAATGATGAAACCCACCACCCCAAACTCAAGCTCTAAAACGAGTTGTCTCAGGTTTTGCGATTTGAGTGCGGGTCATATAGATAAGTCCTAAAAACTAGGGTAAGGATAATGTGTTTCAAATAAAAGGCTTTAGAAAGGCTCAGAGGGGCTAAGACGGATAAATAACAATAATCAAATAACAGGGTGAGAAAGTATAAAAGGCTTCAAGTGTTTTAATCATGAAAGAACTGCCTTATTCATTTTTCTAACTACCGGATTTCGTTACTTTTTCACTAATAGTTCATAGACAAGTGGGTTTTCAACTAATTTTAAACCTCACGTTCTACACACCAAATAACTATTCCTAAGTTTCAACGTACTTCTTAGCATTGCTCATTAACTTTTCTATCCTTTATTTCATGTTTTCATGCATGCATGCTAAACAAATTTGTTGCATCTTTCAAAAACATACTACCTACTATCATTGACCTAATAAAATCATGCTCACATAGGTACATTCAAAGATATTCTATGCCTAATTCAACCTAAAAATTTTAAATTTTATGCAAAAACAAAAAGAAGATGAGGACAACGAATCCCCACCCCCAACTCAAAAGTGAGCCGTGTCCCCACGACTCGAAAAAGACTCAAGAATGAAATAAAATTTAAAATAAAACTAACTAAACTACCTAATGCATACAAGCTATTGAGAAAAATTAGAATGACTTACCTGGCTGGCCATAGAGCTCCATCATATCATCCTCATCTTCTGAAGCTGAGGGATCGGTGTAATCATCTATATCCTTGTACAAGGTCGAATTATCTACCCTTGTTTCCAATTGCATGATTTCTACCCAAAGGTCTTTGTTATCTTCACGTAATCTTTCAACTTCGTTCTGTAACTGAATAGCCCAAGGAGGAAGATCATAAGCAATTTTGGAAGAGGAGGTAGAAGAACCTTGGTCTTGGATTTTTATCTTGTCTAAAGGCCTCCTTGATGGTGTGGACATTCTAGCTGTTAGTCTCTTCTTTGGTAGTGGTTGTTCAGGTGCCTGTTCTTTTGATTCTTCAGAAACCTCATCAATATTGATGGGTTTTTCAATAGTAGCTCCAGGCAATTTCTTATTCTTCCCAAGGATTGAACACTTTCTCTTGTATTCCATAGCTTCAGATCTATTAGTCATACTTGATTCACCCACAACTCAAGTTATACCAAGGATGGATTAAAAGTTTAAGGAAAATTGGTGTAGCTTGATGTTGTTGCTTGGAATTGGTTAAAGAGAAAGGTTATAGGATTGATCTTGGAAGAATCTCTTTAAAGCTTGATGAAGTTGATGGTGTTATGAATTTGGTGAAGGATTGTGTTTATGGAAGATGATGGAGAGGATTTGATGAGTTGTTGTGTTAATTGTGAAGGTTTGCACAAGCTTTAAGATGTTTATATAGGGTTTGGGTCTGAAAAATTCGTGGGTGGAAGGCTAGGGTTAATCTCATAAGGTAAGAGTTTAATTAGGAAAAGAATTCCTTCTTGAACCGCCTCTTGCGGTGCACCGGACATATCCCGCGGTGTACCGCAGCTTCTGTTGCTCCAAAATTTTTACCTACTGGATAATACCCGAGCTAGCACCCCGTGGTACGGGTTTTTGGGTCGCGGACCAGGGGTGCGGTGCAGGGGGTAGTCCGCAGCATGTCCGTCAAAAAACCCGAGGTACCCAACCCGTGGTACGGGTTTTAGGCGCGCGGACTAGGGTCCGGTGTACCGCGCCATGCCCCGCGATTTTTTTCGACCTTCTGGATAAAACCCGAGATAGCCAACCCGTGGTACGGGTTTTTGGGGCGCGGTGCATCCCTGCGGACCATGGGGTAGTCCGCGGGGTAGTCCGCGCCAGACTTGAAGTTCCTCCAGATTTTTCCTTTTGACCCCAAACTCGTTTCCTGCACAATAACACACTACCTTTCTCTCCCATTAGCTTGAAAACACAATTAAAAATTTACACTAACTAAAAACTAAACACTACAAAGCAAAAACAACTAATCTAAAAAGCAATTAAAACAAGGGGTGTCTCCCAAGAGCACTTTTGTTTAACGTCTTTGAGTTAGACGTGTACCTCAGGCTAATCGCATTCGACAAGGTAGATTTTCTCTCCTTGCTCAAAGTCCTCACTGTCATAGTATCTCTTCAAACGCTGGCCATTCACCATGAATGTCCGTTGCTCGGCTGGATTTTCAATCTCAATTGCTCCATGCGGTGTGACTTTGGTGATAATGTAAGGTCCTCCCCAACGGGATTTAAGCTTTCCTGGGTAGTTCGAAAATCGAGAGTTGTATAATAAAACCTTCTGTCCAATCTCAAAATGCTTTGGACGGAGTCTTTTATCATGCCATTGCTTTGTTTTCTCCTTATAGAGACGTGAATTTTCGTAGGCATGATAACGGAGCTCCTCCAATTCGTTCAACTGCATCATCCTTTGCTTCCCGGCCAAGTCTGGGTCTAGATTCAGAGTTTTAATAGCCCAGTAGGCTCGAGCTTCAAGTTCAATCGGTAGATGACACGCTTTACCGTAGACCATTCGATATGGAGATGCCCCAACTGGTGTTTTAAATGCTGTTCTGTATGCCCAGAGAGCATCATCTAGCTTTAAAGACCAGTCTTTTCTTGATTTATTCACGGTCTTCTCAAGAATAGATTTGATTTCCCGGTTGGAAACTTCAGCTTGACCGTTAGTTTGTGGGTGATAACCGGTTGAAGTACGGTGTTTCACTCCAAACTTTTTAAGAAAATGTCTCACGGGAGCATTAAGAAAATGGGTACCTTTATCACTGATGAGAACACGTGGCGTACCATGTCTTGAAAAGATGTTTGATTTTAAGAATTTAATCACTGTTTGAGCATCGTTCTTTGGTGTTGCCACTGCTTCTACCCATTTTGATACATAGTCTACTGCAAGCAAAATATAAACATTTCCATAGGAAGTGATGAAAGGTCCCATGAAATCTATTCCCCATACATCAAAGATTTCAACTTCAAGAATATTATTAAGCGGCATTGCGTCTCTTTTCGATATGTTGCCAGTTTTTTGGCATCTGTGGCATGATTGGACGAAACTGTGACAATCTTTGTGTATGGTTGGCCAATAGAACCCAGATTGAAGAATTTTAGCTGCGGTTCTATCGCCCTTAAAGTGACCTCCGTAAGGTGAACTATGACAACTTTCAATAATTTTCTCCATCTCACCTTCATGTACGCATCTTCTAACCACTTGGTCACTACATATCTTCCAGAGGTACGGTTCATCCCAATAATACTGTTTGGCCTGGTGGTTCAATCTTTGTCTTTGTTGTGGGTGGAAATCTTTGGGAAAGACACCACTCACAATGAGGTTGACTAGATCTGCATACCACGGCACAAAAGCACGTTTAATAGCAAAAAGTTGTTCATCAGGGAATACCTCTTTAACCGATAATGGTTCTTTGTTCGCATCAGATCCTTCGAGCCTTGATAAATGATCAGCAACTTGATTGTCGCATCCTTTTCGGTCTCGAATATCTATGTCGAATTCTTGTAGCAATAGTACCCATCTAATGAGGCGCGGCTTAGCGTCCTTTTTCTCCATGAGGTACCTAATAGCTGAATGGTCCGTGTATACAATAGTTTTCTTTCCAACCAGATAGGGACGAAATTTATCGAAAGCGTAAACCACGGCCAACATCTCTTTCTCCGTTACTGTATAATTCATCTGGGCAGCGTTGAAAGTCTTACTTGCATAATAAATCGTGTGGAAAATCTTGTCTTTCCTCTGTCCCAACACAACACCCATAGCGTGATCACTAGCATCGCACATAAGTTCAAACGGAGCGTTCCAATCAGGAGGTATAACAATAGGTGTAGAGATCAGTTTTTCCTTAATCGTCAAAAACGCTTGAAGACATTCTTCAGTAAAATTAAAAGGAGTATCCTTTTCAAGTAAAGAGCAGAGCGGTTTGGTGATCTTGGAAAAATCTTTAATAAATCGTCGATAAAATCCTGCGTGACCCAAGAAACTTCTCACTCCTTTAACAGAAACCGGAGGTGGTAGTGTTTTGATAACTTCAATTTTAGCACGATCAACCTCCATCCCTGCCTTCGAAACTTTATGTCCCAACACAATTCCCTCTTGAACCATGAAGTGGCATTTTTCCCAATTAAGCACAAGATCTTTTTCTCTACATCTCACAAGGACTTTCTCAAGATTCCTCAAACAATCATCAAAACTGTCTCCAAACACCGAAAAATCATCCATAAAAACCTCCAAATATTTATCAATCATGTCCCAAAATATAGCCATCATGCACCTCTGGAACGTGGCAGGTGCATTGCATAAACCAAACGGCATTCTTCTATAAGCAAAAGTACCAAACGGACATGTAAAAGTTGTTTTGTGTTGATCAAGGGGATCCACACAAATCTGATTATAACCCGAATATCCGTCTAGGAAACAGTAATATTCTCTCCCTGCAAGTTTGTCTAGCATCTGATCAATGAAAGGTAACGGGAAGTGATCTTTCTTCGTTGCTTTGTTCAGTCTTCGGTAATCCATGCACACGCGCCACCCTACAACTGGTCTTGATGGTATGGCTTCGCCTTGCTCATTAAGGATGGTAGTGAAACCTCCTTTCTTAGGAACACACTGTACTGGACTAACCCAATCACTGCTAGCAATCGGATAGATAATTCCTGCGTCTAACAACTTGATAACTTCCTTCCTTACTACTTCTTTCATAGCTGGCATGAGTCTTCTCTGTCCTTCTATAGATCGCCCACCTTCGTTTTCAAGAATGATTTTGTGTTTGCAAACGGAAGGACTAATTCCCTTGATGTCAGCAATAGTCCATCCAATTGCTTCTTTGTTTGCGCGAAGTACTTGAAGTAGCTTTTCCTCTTGAGGACCTGAAAGGTTAGCAGAAATAATAACAGGCAAAGTTTTGTTTGTACCTAGATATGCATAGCGTAAGTGATCTGGAAGTGGTTTTTCTTCGAGAACAGGTGGACATATTATAGATGGTTGTCTCATTGGTTCAATGTCACCTGGCTCTCGAAGTAGTTCTCTCACGTTTAACCCTAATGCAGCAACATCTTCAGGGGGAATCTCGAATTCTGGTATTTCAGGTGCTAAGGTTTTGTCAAGATCATCATTTAAGTTCTCTTCATTGAAGACTTCTTGCGTAATTTTTTCGATGACATCTACTTTAAAGCACTCGTCTTTCGCTTTAGGATATTTCATAGCCTGAAACACATTGAATCGTATCTGTTCGCCTTGTACTCTCATGATCAACTCACCATTCTCAACATCAATTAGTGTACGCCCCGTGGCTAAGAATGGTCTACCCAAAATGATGGGGACATTCTTATCCGCGTCGTAGTCAAGGATAATAAAATCACAAGGAAAAATAAAAGAGCCCGCGTTAACTAAAACATCTTCAATTTTACCTATTGGTCGTGAGAGGGAGCGATCCGCCATTTGTAGTACCACAGATGTAGGTACTACTTCTCCGATATTAAGCTTCTCGAACAGGGATTTAGGCATGAGATTGATGCTTGCACCTAAATCACATAATGCTTTCCCGGTCCAATTTTCTCCAATGCCGATGGGAATTGTAAAACTTCCGGGATCTTCTAGTTTTGGTGGCAACTCATTTTGACATATAGCGCTGCACTCCCTAGGTAATCCAATTGGTTGCCCAGTCTCTATACTTCGCTTGTTGGAGAGAATGTCTTTCATAAATTTCATGTAGCTTGGCATCCTCTTGAGAGCTTCAACAAGGGGTATATTGATTTCTAATTTCTTCAACATGTCAATGAACTTCTTGAATTCCAGGTCATTGTCCTTCTTCCTGACACGTGAAGGGTATGGTGGTGGAGGGCGTGTACTGAGTTCCACTGGTTGTCTTGTCTTATCAGGTGTCTCGGCTTGGACACTTTTTGGTTGAACTACCTCTTTGACTGTATCTTTGATTATTTCTTCCCCCCTTTGTTCTGGAATAGGGATAGGCTCTGGTTCTGGTCTTGGTGGAGGCAGTTGCTTCCCACTTCGCAATTCAACTGCATGGCAAGAATCGTCTCTAGGAGCAATAGTATCACTTGGGAGTTGCCCCTTCGGCCTAGTTTGTAATGTACTCGCCATCTGTGATATAGTATGCTCTAGTTGCTTTATAACCTTCTCCTGAGTTCGAACTCTCTGTTGGCTATAATTTATTTTCTTCTCAACGTTTTGCATTAATTTAGTCATACTTGAAGTCAAACTCTGGAGTTGTTCTTGTTTTGCCAATTGCATTGATTGTTTAGGTGGATCTTTCTTCGGTTCTTGACAAGTTTTTTTAACAATGGGTGCCTTTTTCTGAATAGGTTGTGGAGGATTATAAGATTGAAGTTGGGGTTGCTGACTAGTTTCTTGTTTTCTGTCCCAACTCTTTTGTGGAGGTTCTTGATAATTAGTGTAGCTTTCTTGATTGTAACTATTCGAGTAATAGTTATCTTGAGGATATTGAACGGAAGCTACTGCTGGATTATTCATACATCCTGCCCACACATGATTTCTTGATCCACAACCAAGACACGAAGGAATTGTGCGTACCATATTTACCTGAGCAATTGTTCGGGCTTGTTCTGTCAGCTCTTCGAGTTGTTTAGCCAATTCCTTAAGCTTTAGAGATTCTGAATTGTTCTCCTTTACTGATTTCCTTGGCCAACTTCTCTCGTTCTCAAGAATTCTTTCCATCCCCAACTCAGCTTCTACAGGATCTAGCAACACAAAACCTGCGTTTCCTACTGAATCCACTTTCTCTCTTGATTTGTCATTAAGGCCTCCATAAAACAAGGTTAAATAATATTCTGGCGAGGATCTATGATATGGACACCTTGCTTTCTTCTCTGTAAATCGTAACCATGCTTCACCCAAACTCTCTTCCTCTTTCTGTATAAATTGTTCAAGCTCCAACATGTCTTTTAAACGTCTACTAACTGGATAAAAACGGTCTAGGAATCTTGTTTGAAGCTTGTCCCAATCTGGAATAATATGAGGGTATTGGGCATCATACCAATCGCTTGCACATCCGGTCAAGAAGAACTGGAACATCAAGTAATATACTTGCTCCCTAGTAACTCCTCTTACGATATAGGCATCACAGATCTGCATGAATTTCTGAGTATATCGGATCGGATCTTGATGTGTATCTCCGCTGAATAATCCATGAGACGCAAACTGAGTTAACATCCCAGGATCAGGTTTAAATTTAGCGGCTTGGATTTCTGGAGCGAGAATTCCTCGTGGCTCCACTCTAAATTCGATGGGTAGCTCAAGTCTCCTTGGGTTCTCCATCTGTAAGTAAATCTGAAAAACAAAAACTAAAAACAAAAAGCGTAAAATAGAACTAACTAAAAATAAAAGCACAAGATATATGCACAAGGACTAACGATGTAGTCCCCGGCAGCGGCGCCAAAAACTTGGTGGGGCCTAGGGTGTGATAAAATAAGATGTAATTAACGTGCAAATAACACCCTAAACTACACGGTTCTGCAAGTATACAGATCGTATGCAAGTTTTAGATAAAGATTCGTTCCGCAGAGACTACAGAGGTTAGGAGAATCTTATGCAAATACCAAGTGCAAATAAATAAAGATAGAACAACTAAACGCAAATAAAAGTAAAGACAAACAGATTTTTGTTGATTTTCTAATAAACTAAAGCTAAGAATATAAAAGACAGAAAATAAATATGAAAGAGAAGAATATGAGAAGATAGCTTAAGTTATTAGCATGTAATCCCCACTAGTTTTGCCGTTCTAAACATGTAAGGGTGAATTATGTAGTATTTCCCTAATCGGTTCCAATATGCTATCGGTAGTTTAAAATAGGATTTACCTGTGTCAATAAGGCTTCCTAAGCAAACTTTTCCTGTAATTGGTAAAGAGTCACAAGACTCAACCATAGTGATTATCTAGCTAGGTTGGGTTGTCAGATCAAACCTAAAACTAAACGTTATGTGCTAAACATGCAATTGAACACCGTTGTCAATGGTATCCTAATTACTAGATGGTAATTCTAATGGCGGCCGTCCACAAGAACACAGAATATAAATCCAAACACATAAACAAAGAATAAAAACTATAATTCTATTTAAAACATTAAATTCCCAAATTAGATAGATGTCAATCAAAACTAGGGTTCATACATATATGCTAAAACTTAAGCTAAAGAAAATTAGTTCATGAAAGAAAAGAAAGAAATTACAAATCTAAAGGTAGAAGAAGACATTGTTGATGACAGCTCCTTCCAGACTTCTCTCTTGTGTTCTAAGCTTCCTCTTGGTTTAAGGTTTCACCAAGGATGATTTAAGAGTGTTAAGAGGCTGTATTTATAGGTTAGAGGTTGACCTAATTCGTTTCTTTAGAGATAAGTTAAGTAATGGACTCCTAGCCCAACTCAAATTCGTAAGGAAATAAAGATAAACACTGCTGCGTTGTTTTGGTCGTAACTTCTTTATTATTGGTCCGATTTTGCTCCACAAGATACCAAAAGAATCGCAACAGAATTATCTAGGCCCTTTAGGAGTAATTTACCAAATTCGGCCTCTTTATTAGGTAAAAACGCCTATCTTTGCAGAATCTCAGATTTAGGCAGCTTTTCCTTTTCCATCTTTTTAGCAATTATTTCCTTATCTCCAATTTCCATGCAAATCTCCTTCCATAAGTTGTTGTCTTTGACTTGGACTCTAATTAATCTCCATAATTATCTTTAAAGCTTCACACTAAATAAACAATTAAACCCAATATGCTCTAAAAACATTATTTCTACAAATCAAGACCCAAAATAGGAAAGTGCACTAAAATAAGCTAAAATCAACCTATAAACTAATAAATAAGCCTAAAATGATGTCTCATGAGTGTATTTTACTATCACAAATGAGGAGACATCACCAGCCCAAACTGATAACCTTCTTTTTGGGTCTTTTACTGAAACCAGCCCAAAAGTTAAAAGCCCCAACGTTACTATCTTAAACACATCAAGCCCAAACACTTCAACACCCAACAAAACACAAATCAAAACTCATTCTGAAAATAACCCAACCCCTTCGTCTCTCCAAACTACTCCACAGCACCAAAAATCCCCAATTCATAACAACCCTAAACAATTCATCTCACCTACAATCAACCCTCAGTTAAAGAACACCAGCAATACCAAAATAACAAATGAAAATGATTTCAACACTCCGATTACAAGATCGAAGAAGAAGGCTGAAATCGAGCTACCAAACATCTTTGAAGGTAGTAAGTACAAGGAAGCGGGCACAAGCAGTGGTATTAAAAAAGATAAATAAGGAACGGGTATTGTTATTCAAGAAGGAAGGCAACCACTTAAGACTAAAAGGAAAACGGTAAAGAAAAACTCTTATGAATCAACCAATTCTAAGAGACAGAAGACTCTATGGGCGGCAAGAACAAAAATGGGTCTGAATGGATATGAAGAAACTCAAGGAGATGGGGGAAGAGACAGAAGGTCGAGCTACTGAAGAGGTTTCCGGGGTTGACCCAGATCAACCCCAAGACAACCAATTATACAAACTGCCTGGAACTGTCAGGGGATTGGCACACCTCTGACAGTCCAGACCCTCTCTGCTATGGTTTCCAAATACCAGACTAAGGTACCGTTCTTGTCTGAAACTAAAAACCCTTATAAAAATATGAAAAAACTTGAAAAGATTATAAAAATGACCCTAGTGGATACAGTTGAACCTGTGGGGTTAGGGGGTGGTCTGGCCCTATTTATTAAAGATGGAATCGATATTAAAGTATTGCATAAAAGTATTAACTATATGCACTGTGAATTGAATTATGAAAAAGAAAAATTCTTTACTACTTTTGTCTATAGAGCACCATTAGATAAAAACAAAGAAAAATGCCTTGAGATGCTTAGTAAATGCAACCCGGGTAAAAATGAGGCTTGGAATCTAATTGGAGATTTCAACAATATAAGAAATCTTCAGGAGAAAAAAGGAGGAGATGAGAAATGTAAAAAACGAATGAAACAGTTTAATGGTTTCATTAAACATAATAAACTTACTGAAATTGAAACTAAGGGAGTTAAATTCTCCTGGACAAATAAAAGAGAGGGAAATGAGATGATTAAATCCCTTATTGATAGAGCCTTTGAGAACATTGAGTGGAAAAATAAATTTCCAAATGCTTGGGTAGCTCTTTTACCTGCTATAGGCTCTGATCACTCACCTCAAATTCTTACTCTAAAAGATACTAAGAAAAATAGAAAAAGAAGATTCTATTTCGAAAATAATTGGATAGAGGAAAGGGAATGTTATGAAATTATTAAGAAAGTATGGGAAGATAGGAAAAATAACTTATCATATATACGCAATAAAATGACTTTGAAACTAAGAAACTGTAGTATTTTACTTAGCAACTGGAGTAAAGAGAAATATAATAATAATAAGAAAAGAATTGATAGGTATATGAAGGATATTGAGAAAATTTATGATAATCCTAACACTAAAGATTGGAATGAATATAATTCTTTAGTTAGTAAGATAGAGAAAGCATGGAAAAATGAGGAGGACTATTGGGCCTCTAGGTCGAGAGTAACCTGGTTGAAAAGAGGTGATAAGAACACCTCATATTTCCATGCCTATACTAAAGAAAGAAGATCTATAAATAAGATCATGTGCCTAGAAAATGAAAGTGGAAATTGGATAGATAAAGAAGAAGATATTAAAAGTGAAATATGTAACTACTTTAATAACATATTCACTACAGTAGGAGATAGATTTTATACTCCCATTACAGATCTTATAGAAAAAAAAGTAAATAGTCATATGAATGAAAATCTAGATAAACCTTTAAAAATTGAGGAAATCACGAAAGCTATTGATGAACTAGGAGCCCATAAGGCACCTGGACCTGATGGGTATCCAGGAATTTTTTATAAAAAATATTGGGATTTGATAAAACTTGATGTTATTAAAACCATCAATAATTTTTGGTATAATGGAGATTCACTAAAAGAGCTTAACAACACTTTCATATCTCTTATACCAAAGATCAAAAATCCAAAGAATATTAAACAATTTCGTCCTATTAGCTGTTCAAACTTTATATATAAAATTATAGCTAAGATAATTGTCAATAGGATGCAACCTTTTATGAATTGCTTGATTGATGAAAATCAATCGGCTTTCATAGCTGGAAGGCACATTCAAGATAATACATATATTGCCCATGAAGTTATAAACTACATTAAAGGAAATAGATACACAAAAACTTCATATATGGCTATAAAAACTGATATTCAAAAGGCATATGAAAATGTGGAATTGGATTGTTTAAAAATTATTCTTTTAAACTTGGGTTTTAGTAAAAAAAAATGGGTTACTAAAATCATGGAATGTGTCACAACTGTCTCATATTCTGTGCTTATTAATGGTAAACCATGTCCCCTAATTAAACCCACAAGGGGACTAAGGCAAGGTGATCCTTTATCACCTTTCCTTTTTACCCTTGTAACCCAACTCCTCTCGGTTTTAATTAAAGAAAAAGTCAAAAATAATGTGATGGAAGGTATTAAAATAGCAAAACAATCACCTAATCTCACTCATTTATTGTTTGATGATGATAGTATCTTCTTTATGAAAGCAAATGGCATTGAAATTAATAGTTTTAAAGATGTGATAAACAAATATGGATATGCAACAAGAATGAAATTTAATTACAATAAATGTGGGATTAAATTTAGTCCTAACACTCCTGATTTTATACAACACATGTATGCTAAGAAACTGAATATGAATATAATGGAAGACTTGGGCATTTATTTAGGACTCCCCACTGAATGGGGTAGGTCCAAAATTAAGGAACTTAACAATCTTGTGGAAAGAACTATGAATAAAATTGAAAATTGGAAAAACTTATATCTTTCTAATGCTGGTAAAGATATACTTATTAAAGCTGTCCTATCTAGTATCCCAAACTACTTTATGTCCTCGTTTATTCTACCCAAAAGAATTTGTGATTTGATTTCATCACAAATCACTAAATTCTGGTGGGGTAATAAAGGAAATAAGAAAATACATTGGGGCTCTTGGGACTCTCTTACTAAAAGTAAATATAGTGGAGGCCTCGGGTTTAGGGACCTACATCTTATGAACATTTATTTACTTAGTAAACAAGCCTGGAATTTATTAAATAGTAGCAACTCCCTTTTATATAAAACATTGAAAGGCAAATATTTTCCTAATTCTTCATTCTATAATGCCAAAGTTGGAAACTCTCCCTCATGGGGATGGAGAAGTCTAATCCTTGGTAAAGATGCGATTATTGATGATATTAAATGGAGAATAGGAAATGGAAACAATATATGCCTTCACTCGCAAAACTGGATTACAAATTGCAAAGAAATTATACCCCCTACTGATAAGAACATATATACTGTATCTGATCTCATGATGAAAAACAAAAGAGGTTGGAATATAGATGTAATAAAAAAGAATTATAGTAAAGAAACCACTAATCTTATTCTTAAAACCTTTATACGTCTTATAGAAGGTGAGGATACCCCTATATGGAATAATAGTAAAAATGGTAAGTATGAGGTCAAATTAGGGTATCAAATTCTATAAAAGAAAGCTGAATTGAAAGAAGAGGTTAAATGTAAGAATAAGGGATCTTCATCTCATTATATAGACCCAAAAATTTGGAAACTGATGTGGAACCTCAATATCTCTCCTAAAGTTAAAAACTTTATTTGGAGAGATTTTAAAAATATACTACCAACAAATGAGAATTTATGCAAAAAGAGAATACTTAAATCGGCTAAATGTGATATTTGTGATAAAACCACAGAATCTGTGGATCATTTATTGATGGATTGTGAATGGGTTAGAGCGGTTTGGTATGCTTCACCACTTAACCTGTATGCTAGCAACCAGTACTCCATTAAATTGGATACTTGGATGGCTAACATATTTGAAACAAGTTTGAAAGTAAATAATAAAGTAGCAAAAGAATCCATAGAAAATTTTTGCTATATTGTGTGGCAATGTTGGAAGGATAGAAATGAATTTAAGTATAAAAATTCAAAGCTGGATCCTATATTAACTGTCAATAAAGCTATGAACTGTTGGTTGGAATATAAAAATGTGAATATCCCTAAGGATGACAATACTGTTCTGAAGGGATACTTAGTCCCTATCTATGAAAATTTGAATATAAATCAGAAATTGGAAATGGATAGTACTGTAAGTGAAAGGAGTAAGAAATTAAAATGGGAACCCCCAACCATTGATATGTTAAAAATTAATAGTGATGCAGCATTTTCTAATAATGTAGCTACTATTTCATGTATTACCGGGGACCATTTTGGAAATACAAGAAGCTATAATGCGTGGGACATAGCTGCAGAATCACCTCTAGAAGCTGAAGCATTGGGAGTGCTTAAAGCATGTCTTTTAGCGCGAGAAGAAGAAACTCGAGTTATCATTGAAAGTGATAGCCTCCTAGTGATGAAGTCTCTTGAGAAATCTCTGCAATTTTCTTGTCCTTCTATTAGTAATGTAGTTAATAGTATCTATTATATCTCGGAATTTTGTAAACCTTCTTTTAGTTGGTGTAAGCGAGAATGTAATAGAGCCGCGGATTGGTTAGCTAAATGTAAGCTTAATGGCAACATATTTAGCCTTAGCCTAGATAGTATTCCTAGTGAATTAGCTTTAATATTGTATGAAGAAGCGATGCCCTCGGGCATTGGCTAAAACTATTTTTATTAGTATTAATGAAAGTCTATTTAGAACAAAAAAAATGATTGTTGCGTAGCATTATCGAACTTTCACATGCTTGGGCTTGGTAGTTACTGGAGTTAAGGGGGTTGGGCCGTTAGACCGATCCTTGTGTAGTTTTTGTGATTTGGTCCGTATATTTGTTTTTTTCTAATCGAAAAATGCATAAATTATAAACCAAACAAGGCACCAATTTCAACCGTTCGCCCGATCTCATAAGGTTCGGTGTCAAAAATTAAGACTCGGTGTTAAAAGTTAAGAATCTAATTGAGGAGGAGGACAAGTCGCTCAATGGTCAAACAAAAGATCGTATAGCTTTTGTTTTGCTACTCATTTAGATTTCTGGTTGTTCTTTCTACTAACAATTGAAAAAGACATATTACACAAATATCTATAGTATTGGATCTCTAATAAACGGTTACGTAATTTTCTATGCCTTTAAAACTTGGGTCTCTGATACCTTGTATAACGTTTTGCAATCATTTTATACGATGATGGAGCATATCTAATAATGGATAACCAATTAACTTGCAAAGATAATCCCTAAGGTCTATGTTGCCACCTGGCATCGTTAGTCATACCTCTAAACTTTGTCATCAATCGTAATTTCATTGCATTCCTAACAATACAATAGATGACCGTTATACCGTTAGTGATATAATATGTCATATCACAGTTAATTCCAAAATAGTTACCACGGGCTGGGGTCCATTTAGAGTCCGATTTGATACTCATCATTCCCCTAAAACCGGTATTGAGATTATTTTTACATAGACACTCAGCCTGGGGAGTGCTGGAAGGTCCACTGCCTCGAGCAGTCGAAGTATGAGACTTAGAGCTAGTCCCAACTCTCACAACCGGAGCCATAAGGTGAGTATTACTAATAATAATACTCTCGGATGGAGAGGCTAGAGCCTTACCGTACTCCTCATAGGATCAAGCCACATTATTTACCGAGACTAGGGGATATAGTTTCGAGTTTCGAAAAATAGCATTATCACAAGAAAGCCAAATATGCCAATTCACTTGCAAAGATAATAATGTTTCACGATGATGGAGCATATTTAATAATGTTTAACCAATTAACTTGCAAAGATAATCCTTAAGGTCTCTGCTTCCACTGGGGATCGTGAGATATACCTCTAAACTTTGTCATCGGTCGCAAATTCATCTGCATTCCTAAGAATACAATAGATGTCCGCTATACCATTAGTGATATAACATGTCACATCACAATTAATTTCAAAACAGTTACCACGGGGTGGGGTCTATTTAGGGTCCGATTTGATACTCGTCATTCCCCTAAAATTAGTATCGACATTATTTTTATATAGACACTCAGCTTGGGGACCGATGGAAGGTCCACTGCCTCGAGAAGTCAAAGCATGAGACTTAGAGCTAGTCCCAACTCTCACAACTGGAGCCATAAGGTGAGTATTACTAATAATAATACTCTCTGATGGAGAGGCTAGAGCCTTACCGTACTCCTCATAGGACCAAGCCATATTGTTTACCGAAACTAGGGGATATGGTTTTGAGTTTCTAAAAATAGCATTATCACGAGAAAGCCAAATATGTCACACAAGAAAAGTCGCATTAATTCCATGAAATGCTTTTGCATACTCGGATTTCACATCAGTCATTCATCAAAACTAGAAGTGACTATGCTAAGGATTAAATGATTCAGAGTTCTAGCCATCCATGCTGATCTATCATGGTGGCAATGGAAGAGTAAGTACTTGACCGACTCATCCTTCTCATTGCACAGTTTGTAGGTAATTATTGTTGTTATTTTCCTCTTAACTCTGTTTATATTAGTGGGTAATGCGTTATTAGCCACCTTCCATAGAAAAATTCTAACTTTAGGAATGACGTTGAGGGCCTATTATATTTTCCATAGATCATTTAGAAAAGAGTTTAGAATGACCGCCTTTATTTTTAACTTGGCTTCTCTTATTTACATCCTTCTTTTAAACTTAGGATTTGGTAAACTTTACTTAACTTGCTTCATCTCTAGTCCAAATTGGACTATCATGCCTACCCAAAAGAGGTAAGTGGATAAGAAAAATGGTCATGGATTAAGTATGAAGGAGAATTTCACAAATGAGATCTATATCCACGCCTTTTCAATAACATTGATAAGTTCATGTACAAAGAGTAGTTCATTATTTGGAAAGTTCGCTAATTTCTTACCACTACAATGTATAATAAGTTCATTATATGTGAAATAAAATAAAAAGTCACAACAACGCATAATATCATAATGATCATAACTCAGGAAAATAAGGAAAAAAATTAACAACCGAGCATAAGTTTGAAACATAGAAAAAACAAAATAAACACTAAACAATATATATTCAACATGATTAGCACAAAGCATAAATAATCAAACTAAAAAAAGAATGAACTAAAAAAAATCTACTTGGAACTTGAAGGAGTTTCAACTGCTACCATGCCGATTTTTATGAGTTTTTAATGAAGATGTAGCACGTCGTAACTAAGAGCTTTAACGGATGTGGGTTTTTAGCATAATATTCAAAAAAAAATTTGCATAGAATAGAGGTATGACCAAGTTGTTTGAGAGTGAGTGTGATATGTGTATAAATAGTTAGTATTAGTCTAGTGAATGAGAGAGAATGTACCGTGTTAGTTGTTGACCTAATTAATTATTTTTATTTTTTAAACTAAATGTCGAAATTGATTTAGAAGGTAAGAAAGTAAAATAAATACTTTTACCTAGACAGATTTTGGGCACAAAATCAAGTTAGTGTGTATATAGTTATTAGAGGCAAAAAAGATTAGATATAGTAACTAACCGTTATATAATTGATATGTAATGTATTTAAAAAGAATTACACGTAGTTAAAGTGTTCATGAAATTCTAATATTTTTATTAGTTTCATGTAAATTTTTATCAATTTATGGTTTTGAGTAAATTTTATTTTTTCTTTCAAAAAACCATTAGGTGTAACTTTAAGGAGTAATTTAAAAATATTTTAGTTAATATATATATATAAAGACTCTAAATTATAAATAAAATATATTATGGAATCTTATAATTTAATATTTCTATGAATTGAAATCTCATATAATTCATGGAATTTTTGTTAAATTTAATATAAACCACTTCTATTAATAGAGTTTTAAATTTAAATTAAAATTCTGCCTAAAACTTTCAAATTTACTGTACCGCCAATGACAACTCCGACCATATTTATTATATAAATAATTAGAATTGATAAAAGTATGGATTGTTTAATGTTTACCGCTGTAACTAGTTTTACATAACAAAATATTATGTGTTCAAATCAGGCACACTCTCTTTCTTTTGGACAAGGCACACAACACATTCTCATTAATCTCACAATTCATCATCATTTATCTGTTTTATACAATTTTAATTCTCAAAATTATTTTTTACAAATCACAATATTGATGACTAGTTGAATATTGCACATTGACCAACACGACAAAACAAAGATGAAGATATTCATCTTTATCGCGATTTAATTCCTTATTAAAATTGAGATGAATTCGTTAGTCCACACTTGGATAAAGCCCGACTGAACAAATGTAAAATGGTCGATGTATTATTATTATTATTATTATTATTAGGGTCCTTTACGTTGGATATCCTGATTCAAAAAATTTAAAATTAAAAAGGTTTAGATCTTGGAGTGGTTACCTGATTTTTTTTTTTTATATATATAATTTGATACTTTTGAGACATTATTTTGTAATTTTTTTGTAATTAAGATATGGGTTTTAACGCTTGATTTAGCATAATTTGATTTCTTAATTATTA
Organism: Nemophila menziesii; assembly: GCA_029959085.1. Taxonomy (NCBI): domain Eukaryota; kingdom Viridiplantae; phylum Streptophyta; class Magnoliopsida; order Boraginales; family Hydrophyllaceae; genus Nemophila; species Nemophila menziesii. Next base: position 28,541,164 of record JARWIR010000008.1, read on the forward strand.
TATGAGATTATTTATATTTTAAAGCAATGTGAGGTAATTTGTGTTTTTTTATTATGTAGCTCTTAAAACATGGAGGATCCAAGGATGTAAAGCCCAAGCTATGGAGTCAAGAAGTTAATAAAATATCTAAGAATGAGTGGAAACGAGATCGACACAAGTCAAGAAGTCAAAAAAATCATTAGATGTCAAAGCACGATAATTAGAAAAACAATTTTGTCAACTTAGAAAAATCACAAAAATTAATTGGTACTTAATATTATCATTCACATTTGGAACAATACAACTCTTGGAGTCTAGTATGTGTGAGAAAAATCGATGATCAATTCCGAGTTGAGACGAAAAAGTTATGAACATTTTGACAAGATGGCTTGAGGCGTCCATTTGAGCAAAGAAGTCTGCGCGTCACTTTTGACCCAAATTATGGGTCCATAACATAAATCTCGAAATTTTAGTAGTATATAATAGTATTTTCAGCTTTTAAGATACACTTTACTTATTATTAAGTTGTGGATCAAGAGAAAAACAATGAGATCAAGGAAAATAACACCATAATTACTGTCTTAGTGATTTTTCTTTCCTTAAACTCCATATTATGTATTTATTTTATTTTTTATGAAATTTCGAGTATGAACAAAATATCCTATTAGTTTGGGATATCTAAATCGTGAAACCTAAAAGGACGACTTTTTTTTTAATACATATAAGAGCCACTATGGACTCGAAATTGTTTTGACTTTAATAAGATTCGATCACAGACCTCTTGATTTCTGCGGAGTAGTCTAACTTACCAGACCAACTATCGATATTTAAAGACAGCTTTTAAACTATTCATTATTATTGGAATTTTTTAGCTTGAAATAATTTGAGATAATTCTCTGCTAATTATAATTTTGCATGAATTTGAATTTGTTTATGAATGACCACATGTATGAAAATCGTTATCTTATTAATTACACATTGACAATGAATTTATAGGTGGGCCTAGATAATAACCGTGTGAATTGAGTTTAAATCACAAGGATTTTATGCAGGTGATTGAGCAAATCAATCAATTAGGCCAAACGCAACCGATTCCATTGTTAAATGACGAACGTCGACGAGCCAGTCACTTAGAGATGAGGCTAATACGAGACCCAGTCCCCCGATCAAACTCTCCCCCTGATTTAATCTGTGGTCTATTTATATTGATACAAATTTATTATATTCATTTTGTATTTGACTATTTAATTTTGTTTGATTTTGTAATTTATTTTCATTTGACTATTTATTTTTTAATCTATCTTTTTTTGTAATGTAATCTATGTTTCTGGCTACTTAATTTGGTTTGCAATATATTTTTGTGACTATTTAATTTGGTTTGTAATATATTTTGTGATTATTTAGTTCGGTTTGTAATGTATTTTTTTATTAAAAAACTTTACAGACCGCCTTGGTGGTCCCTAGAGAAGGGTAATCTTTAGTGACCACTAAATAGTGGGTAAAGAGCACCTCTAGTCGCTAATCAAGAGTTATATTTAGCGATCACTAGGTCGCTAATCAAATAACCTTTTGCCGACCACCAGATGATGGTCGCTGAAAGTGGTTGCTAAAGACGATGTTCGATAGTGTAGGGGCGTGGACTGCGTGGTCAAAAAAAACCTTTTCTAATGACCAAACACTATCGACTTAATGGTAAAAAGAACCTATTAACAACTAGTTTATATGTCTCTAGCGATCGAATCTTTTATATTGCGCATAAACTAACTTGACATTTTTCTCGAGACTTTTTTATTTCAAGTACTAGTCAAATGTTATCCTATAAAAAGTTTACTCAAGATAAGGGTGCATATGCAGCAACCTTCGATACATTTCAGTCCCAGGTATCGTGCGAATTTACCAAAAAAGAAATAAGAAAAGAATTTAAGAAAAAAAATACTATAGTCCATCTTTATCTAAATATTAGCCTTCCCCAGTTTAAATTATAATTCTATTAAAATTAGAACATACACATTTAACTCACTTGGATTAAAATCAATGAAAGTTATTCTGGGCAATGTCCCAAATTCACTGTATGGATCCGGCCCCCGGCCTCTGCTCACGATAGTTAATCACGTTAGTTTGTAAAGAACACGTGAGCTGAGATCGATAGTTGACCTAGTGGTTAGGTTACTCCGCAGAGACCAAGAGGTCCTAGGATCGAATCTCATTGGAATCAAAATGACTCCGAGTCCAAAGTGGCTCTCTCATGTATTAAAAAAAAAAAAAACACGTGAGCTTCCTAACTCAAATTATTGCCCAATATAAAGTTGTTTTTCTAAATCAATTTCACCAACTTTATATCAATTTACAAACAATGTCAAGACAAATTACACCTTGTCAAAGGAAATTGATTAATAAGATTTATTTACATCCGTGTATGTGCAGTACTAGTTCGAGGTTCAAATTCATATTTCAGTCTTGAAGCATAACCAACATCACATTAAATAAAGAAAAAAAAATTGAAATATAATTGCTATGGTAGCTAGATAGCACATAGACACGAAACTTAAACATAGAGTTCGGTACAAATTTTCTAAGACATTCTTTACGAAGACGTATTTTCTCCCACAAGCTTCTCAAACTCGTCAAAATTAATTCGTCCATCTCCATCATCATCAAATGCCATAATCATCCTTTGGCATTCATTTTCAGAAGCTTCTGCAAAACCAATCTGAGAAAGAATTTTCTGTAACTCATTACCTTCAATATAGCCATCTCCATTTGTGTCAAAAATATTGAAGGCTTCTTTAATTTCATTTACACTAGGCTCACTCTCATCAAACAAACCTGAACTTTCTTCATTTGGATCCAAAACTATTCCTATATTTTCCATCAGTATTTCAAGATCGACTTCATTTAGGAGAGAATAGTCATCTTTTGCATGTCCAGAGGAGCATGACTTTGAGATTAACTTAGTGGGTTCGGGGAAAGTACTCTTGACTTGCATGCAACCCTTCCGTAAAGCTAGTATTTTAAGTGATAATCGAGTAATTAATAAATAAACTATACCTGTACAGTCAGAGATTTGAAACTTACTAGAAGCATGTGGCCAAAGTCTCCTCATAACGGAAATGAAAAATATCTTCATTGGAATAAAGATGTGAGGAAACTTTGCAAGAACTAAGATAAAGATGGTCCAACTGAAAACTGTACATGATAACACGAACCCAGAAAATGATGAGGGTTTAGCTAATGCCTTGTAGCACGATAAAATGTAGCTAGCAAGTGATAATGGATTAGTTGTCTCCATCAGAAGCTTAATGCTTTAGGTTTAAAAATCAACAAAAAGCAAAAGGAAGATGAAATTCTAAATGTGGATAACCAAATAGTTATAATCTTTTACATAAGCTTGTTATTCTTCTGGAAACCTAGTTAGTGTGACTATATATACATCCAAGATGATAAATTAATAGAAAAGATACAGCATAGTGGAATGAAGTTTCTAAGAAATACTAACATCAATTTCAATGATGCTCGTAATTGACTTGATTTAGTTCTCCAAAGTCACCAGGAGAAATTTCAAGGAAATTCCATGGATAGCTATGTATATTCTATTTTCTAATCGATTGTACCAAATACCATTTAAAAAGTCTGAATATTTGACTCTTAGGTAAGATAAGATAATATATTTAAATTTATAATAATTAAATATAGATTACAAAAGCAAATGTCTTTTTCTTTCAGAAGGTGCAAAGGAAAGGACACACTTTTTTTTTTCCAAATGCATAATAATATATAGAGATAGTAGAATGAAAAGGACACACTTATTAAGGCTGCAATTTCTACTAAATCATGTCTCTATTTTTAAGTTTCTAAAAGGTCTTTGTAAAAAATTATCGAGCTTTATTGCGATTTTTTTGTAGGATTTGAGAGGAAATAAAAGAATTTATTGGTCTTGGAGAAAAATAGCAAGGGCAAAAAAGATTAAAGGTATCAATTTTTGAGATTTTTAAAAAATGAATCTTGCTATGTTAGCCAAACAAGCTTGGAGAATCATTAACTATCCGAATTTATTGGTTTCCAAGGTACTAAAAGCGATATACTCACATAGACATAGTTTTTGGGAAATGAATTTGAAAAAAAATAAGATCATGGAGTTGGGCTAGTATATATAAAGGTATTCAGATGCTCAAAAATAAATTCTTGATTTGGCAAATTGAAAATGGCATGACAGCAAGGGTATGGGATATTCATAAATGGATTGGGAATAATTACTCTGTGGAAAAACCTGAGAGCGGTAATATTCAATACGTTGGAGAGCTCTTTAATTATCATATGACGGGATAGAATGTCAAATTACTTAAATCAATCTCCCCGCCTAATGTGGCGAATGAAATTGTAGAAATTACGGCTACGCATTTGGATTGTGTTGATAAGACTATCTGGCCATTTGCCAAAGATGGAATCTACTCTACAAAATCTGGGTATCATGCACTGGTTAATGAGAAAATCGCGATGGAACCGCAGACTTCGAGAGATGGTGAGAACAATAATGGTATATTGTGGAATACAATTTGGAATGCTAATATTCCTTCAAGAATCAGAAGTTTATGTTGGAGTGTTTGTAACGGGGTACTTCCTTCGAAAGAAAATCTTAAAAAACGCAAATGTTCCGATGATATTGTTTGCAAATTGGATAAAGAAGACTGTGAACATATCATTTTGAAATGTCCCTTTAGCATTCAGGCTTGGGCTAAATCTACTATGCAGATTAAAATCGATAAAGATTACAAAGGTACTTTTTCCGACTAGCTTCTGAATACAATCAAGAATTATGCCGATAATGGGTGGGATAAAAAAATCGTGCCTGCTAATATTCTCATAACTGCATGGAATATTTGGAAAGAACGAATGGAAAGTTTATTTGATAAGAAAAATTGGCAGTTAATTGAATAACGCAAAATAGCAATCCAATGATAAGAAGACTTTCGAACCATCTCAAAGCCTTAATAAGGCGGTCAAGGTGTCCAATAATACAAGTATATATATCAATATGTAACTCAGCCGTCTGCGATGATGCAGAAATGATATGGTTTTACGACACGTCTTTCACCAATGAATGGGAGACAGCCGCGGTGGTCGCAATTGGAGTTGACGCGCCAGGTAATATCTGTAAAAAAACAAGCAGGTGTTGCATTAGAAATGTTATTGACGGAGAAGCTTAGGCTCTCCTTTTTGCATTGAGAACTACAGGAGCTCTCAATCTACAGAGTAGTTCTTTCTATTCTGATAACTTTGAGCTTGTTCAAGGTCGTAACAAAATGGAGAGGCTCCACTGGAGCCTTAGACCGCTCGTTGATGAAATTCATGGATGGATCAATAGGTTTCCACTTTGGAAAATTCTTATATTAACAGGAAGTTTAATTTTCTAGCAGTGTACGAGGAGAAATATCGATATTTTAGGCTGAAAAAACTCGTCAGTTATTAGCTCGTTTAATTTCTTTAGTAGTATTTATAATTATTATAATTTGTAACCGCTATCTTATTCTATTATGACAAAAATAACCTCATCAAAGATGATTGTAATTGTTGAGAAATGTCCCCATGACCTAACGTACCATCATAGATGGTCTCATAGAGGTTTACTTTGAGGCAATGAGACCTTTAAGGGGTTAAAGTCTTTTTTTTTTTACAGGAGTTGAAGTTCTTCTCATTAGAGATTTTTTAAATTAATGTGTTTCTTGTTGAAAGAAATCAATTAATCATTAAAAAAATAATTAAGATGTGATATGTATCCTTAAAAATTCTAATCATGTGACCTTTCAAAAATTAATTAAAATGTTATTTTTCGTGTTAACTTTGGTATCAGTTAATTTTTTTTTTAGTGAACATATTTGGGAGCTTTTCAACATCGTGAATACGTTTTTGTGGTTGTTTTCTTAATATGTGAGTATTTTTGCAGTTTCTCTCGTTCTATGACTTTGACTGCAAACTTTAAATACATTGATCAAGCCTATTTTGTTGTTAACAGAGTTGATCAGAAGTATTCTTACTATTTTCCAGTTTTCTGAGTTTATTTTTGAGATATATGTTGTGTCATGCTATGTTTATTTTTACCTGACAAGCTTGGCTTCGTTGATTAAGATAATTTTGACATTTGATTAAATTGCTTGAGGTGTTCGTCAAGCTTTTTTTCACAGTATTTACACGATAAGTCTATATATTATGTAAAAATTGCAAAATAGGTCCTTATATTATTCAAAAATACACTATATGTTCCTATATTGTGTAAGGATTGCGATATAAGTCCGTATATTAATTTTTGTGATTAATTATCTGATAAATTTTATTTTTTTTTACTAAATGACACATATTTTGTTGTAAAAAAATCACTAAATAAAATAATTTAAAGTCTAATAAAATAAATCTTAAAAGTTAGGGGGCCAAATGAAATTTTTTAAAAATATTTAAGATTAATTACTTATAAACTTTTTTTTTTCTTTTATTAAGTAGTTATAATAATTTTTTTCAAACCAGGGGGACCATGGACTCCCTCTCCCCAACGTGCCTCCGCCCCTGCTTGCATAGTTCTCTTCCGGGATATTCTTGATGATAATTCAAGATAGAACCTTTATGATAACGTAGTTCTAAAGTCGAATAGTTCTGGAATCGGATAATAGAAGTTGTCTCCCCTAAGAGTAGTGATGTCCATTAGCGAATACTAGTTCTAGTTCATCATCACGTTCTTATTTGAAAATAATCCGCGTCTTGCATAGCACTCTCCGTTCTTGGATAATCCGCTATATATCCCTCATATCTAGCATTTTTCCAGCAACATATCTCATAAACGAAATACCGAATGCTTGTTAAATTATTTTTTCATCACGTGGGAGTAGTTGGAGAATTTCTCCTTCCTTTGATTTATAATAATCTAATTTCATTCCTTGAGACAGCTTCCTATTATTCATTAGTTGTACCGTCCGTTTAGGTTAACTCGACCTTGCTAAGTTAGTGACATGGGTGGTTACTCACACGAATTAATCATATTTTTTGATTTACAAGATTCATTAGTATCAATCACAATACATTCAGTAGTATTTGGCTGAGTACATCCACAAATACTTGAGGTACATCTAAGATAACTAACTTAAACTTTTTTTCATAAGAGTAATGATATTTGTCACCTTTTTTTATCACCCTTTTATCACCTCCTACGTATATGTCTACATGTACCAATGTATTGATTTCTCTATTTTATTTTATTTTTCTCTATCTGTTATTCAATGAATTTAAAACATATATATAGAAAAGTGATAAAAAATTGACATAAAAAGGGATGACAAATACAACGACTTTCTCATTTTTATCACATAATTTTCCATAAAGTAATCCTTAATTTGCTACCTCTAATCCACTCAAATCGCTCAATTGTTCACCTGCATTAACCATTTGACCAGCAGTTTCGTCAATTAATAGTGATTGTGTTGCCTTTTCCAATGCTATTGTAATATCCAGTTATGAGCATAAATCCACGGGAAATTCTTGTCTAAACTATGACCCATATGTAGAGACATGGTCATAGTCCATTAATATTGTGACACATCATATTATATATTAAATTTATTTAAAAAGTAAATTTCATTAATGATAAGTGATTAATGATGAGTGATGGTAAGAAATAAAATAATATTAATATGTCATGAGGAGAGAGAAATTTAAAACATTTCTTTTTCTATTAATTAAAACTTTTAAATTCTTATTTGATATTTACGTGAAAATTTCAATGGAAGCAAAAAAAATTCGGTAGTTCATTTTTGTTCAAATAATTTTATTATAAATGCATTATTTTTAAATACAATATAATGATAACTAAATATTAATATTAAATATTTTTAAACAAAATATTATAAACTTATTAAATTTTATAATAAATTAAATTTAAAGTGGTTTTCCGATGTGTTAAAAAAAGATTTCTTTTATAATAAAGTAATATTTCAAACAAAAACAGTCGATGGTGTAGGGTATCGATCCTGAAAAAATTAAAATTAATTTCTAGTTCCAAAAAAATCTTTTTTCCATTTTAGTTTTTTCCATTTTAGTTCGGAAAAAGGTCAAAAGTCTTATATTTTGATTTAGAGGCAAATATTTAAATAGTGGTCAAATATTTGCCCCTAAGTCTAAATATAAGACTTTTAAGCTTTCTAAACTAAAATAGAAAAAAGATTTTTTTTGAAACAAGAAATTAATTCCAATTTTTTCGAGATCGATTCTTTTTTTTTTTGTCAAAGGTAGAAATAAAATATTACAACTTAATCCTAGTTAAAATATTATAAAAATCGATGATAGAACTCGACGGTAAATTCGAGATGTCGACTCCCCGCCTAGTTGCCTTGGCAGCTAAGTCAGCAATCTGGTTCAAATCTCTCCTAATGTGGAATACCTTCCAGTTTGGGAATCTTCCCATCCAACCGATTATTTCGTTAATCATTGGTCGTATCTGCCAACTAACGCACCCGCTCTTGGTGATACCTTGTATTAATTCAAGGTTGTCAGAATAGAAAGAACTATTCTGTAAATGGTGTTCTGCAGCAGCCCTCATGGCTACCAGCACCGCCCAACTTTCTCCTTCTACAGCTTTGTTAACTCTAGCGCGTTTGAGGACCTTATGTTCTATTCTCCCTTCCCTGTTTGCTCCAATCGCCACAATACCTGCTGGTTCCCAGCTATGATTGAAAGATGCATCGCACATCCATAAGATATCCGCCTCGTCTCCTAAAAACGGGTTTGTGGTATTCGAGATCGATTCCAAACACCACTAGCTGTCTTTTTTATATATAACATTACTTTATTATTAAAAATAAATAAAAAAATCTTTTTGCTCAATTTGAATTTGATTTATTATATAATTTAATAAATTTATAATATTTTGACCCATCTGTGGGTTTAATTTAACCAGGGTGACTAATATATTATTTTTTAACCATGTTTGTTTTCTAAAAAACTCGAACAAATTCTCACTACATCTTGAGTCAGAAAAATCATAAAAAATATTAATTACTACTTAAATATTTGCCCCAAAATCTCGATATAAGACTTTTGACTTTTCCGAACTAAAAGGGAAAAAAATGGAATTAGAAATTAATTTTAATTTTTTCAGGATCGATACCCCACATCATCGACTGTCTTTATTTAAAATATTACTTTATTATATAAAAAAAAAACCTTTTTTTAACACATCGAAAAGCCACTGTAAATTTAATTTATTATATAATTTAATAAGTTTATAATATTTTGCTTAAAAATATTAAATATAAATATTTAGTTATCATTATATTTTATTTAAAAATAATGTATTTATAATAAAATTTATTTAAACAAGAAATTAACTATAACTAAAAATAGGGTCAATGACCCAAAAAATCAAAATAATATTATACTTGCCCCAAAGAATCATCCATTAACTTACTATTATAAGATTACATGTTTACCCGTCAAGAACGATTCCCGTCAAGGACGATTCCCATCAAGGACAATTCCCGTCAAGGACGATTCCCATCAAGGACGATTCCCGTCAAGGACGATTCCCGTCAAGGACGATTCCCATCAAGGACAAAATTTAGTTAATGATGTTATTGGGAAGAAATTTTGTCATTGATGTTATTGGGCTGAAAATAATATTATTTTGATTTTTTGGGTCATTTTCCCCTAAAAATATTAGCATTTGCTTAAAAGAAAATGAAGTAACGAGTTTTTTTTTTCTTCTATTGAAATCTTAACGTAAATATCAAAATAAAGATTTACAAGTTTTAATTAATTAAATTTCTCTCTCCTCATTATTAGATGATATATTAATATTATTTTATTTCTTACCATCACTCATCATTAATGAAATCTATTTTTTAAATAAATTTAATACATAATACAAGGTGTCACAATACTAATAGACTATGACTATGTCCCTACATATGGGTCATAGTCTAGGCAAGAATTTCACATAAATCCAACATGTGAAAGATGCTCACAATTTCCTTTAACTCGCAACCTTTTTTCCCCAAATTCTATCGAGCTGGCCCCACTATTGTGGTTGTAGATGGACTTTTGCATTGATCAATAAGTTGATTTCTGTCAGCTCGGGCTTGAACTTCTCTTGCCACGTACACCCAGGATAGAAAGTTAGGTTTGATAAATATGTAAAAGCCCAAACTCATTACTCTGTTGTGAAAGTCTGAAACCTTTTCCCAAATTCTAAATGGGCTTTACGGTCTCTATAGCACCTGTGTAGTTCGAATCATTCCGTGCCACCACTAGTCCACAAGTTGTACCCACATGTGTCATGTAAACACTACTAGGCCACCTAAAGAAAGCTTTCGACCCAAAGAAGAAAAATAAAAAGATCCATTAATTAAAATTATCTAAAAACTTTCTTAAAAAAAATTCTTGATAAAATTATTTATTAAAAATATTAATTAAAAAATATTCTTATATAATCTTTTTAAATATTTTATTATTTATTATTTAAATTTAAACATTTAAATTTTAAATTTCCATCACCACCACTACACCTATGACCACCACCACTACAACCTCAACCACCTCAATCCCCACCCTCACCTACTTCTAACTCCATAATACGCGTGCGTCTAAGAATTTTTTTATAAAATCATCATAACTAATTCTAAAAAAATCAGAATACGTCTATAATTTTTTAAAATTATTTTGAGTTTTTTGTATTTTTTCCGTAAACATGAAATTTATTGTTTCGAATATTGAATTTCATGTTTGCGAACAAAATCAACAAAATTATAGACATAAATATTGATTTGTTTTGTAAAAAATGCAAATTTATTATTTTTCTGATTTTTATTGAATTAGTTATGACGATTCACAAAAAAATTCAAACGGGCGTGCGAGATGAAATTAGTATTAGGTGGTGGTAGTGGAGGTTATAATTGTTGTGGTGGTGGAGGTGGTGGTGGTGGTTGTAGGGGTGGTTAAATACATGGTGGTGGTAATGGTGATGGTGGTGGCGGCGGTGGCGGTGGTAGTGATGGTAATGGTGGTGGAAATGTCCTATTATTTGTTTATTATTAAAAGATAAATATTATCTTAAAAATATTATAATATATTTAATAATAAGGATAGTATAAGTATAAAAAATATAAAAAATATAAAAAATGTATCTTATAAATATTTATTTTATTAGGTATTTTTTTTATAAAATAAATTATTAAAAATTGTTTTTTTTAATTAGATACTTCGTTTTTTTTTTTAATAAAACCCTCAAATAAAAACTAGGCCATAAAGCCCTTTTCTTTAGAGTATGTCTTTCAGTCTTTATTCTTTATCATCTTTTTGGTTTATTCATTTATTTCAAAAGTAGGCCGTATATCTAACTAAAAAACATTTATAAATGTTTGAAGGTTAAAGAGTGCCATTATATTCCCTCCTTAATTTGTAATAAGATTTAGTTGACATCTAAGGAAAAGTAATGGAAAAAGGTCCAGGTAATCCAGCAATGAAAATATTTGGTTTATGTATACATCATACATGAACAACTTTATGTTGTTGTATGGCCAAGAATTTATCAGTCCCTACCTTGAATCATTTATACTAATTTGAGTTCTCGATTATTATCTACACTGATTTAAGCATTTAAGCCAAAATTGTTATGGGACATAAATGTTATAAATTAAGAGCCTCTAATATCACAAGTTTTGGCAAAACACAGGAGAACAATGACCTAAAGACGGTTAACATTATTATGTGGTTGTAGGCTTTTGTCACAACAAGTCCTTAAGTTGTACTTATCATGCTTCATGCATATACCGATATCTTCTAATTTACTACTACTATTAAACTGAAAACCCTACTAGGTCTAATGATTTCTCTTTATTGAGTACTTGTTTTTTAACCTTTCTTCTTCCTTTTCTTCATTTCTTTATCAGATTCTTTTTCTTTGTTCCAATTTTTGTGTACTAAGGATGCATTATATTATCTTATTAGTTTATTCGTTATACTAAAATTACAAATATATCCTTAAATTTGAAAGAAGCAAAGAATACAAATATATCATTCAAATCGATAATTCTGGATCAAATAACTAAAATAGTTTTAGTTTTATTTTATCCTTTTTTTTCTTTCAATTTTGATTTTTTCCTTGGTTATTCCAATTTTTTTCTTTTTGTATTATTTTTTTTAAGATATAAAAATTATTCAAATTCTTTTCAAACGTCAGTATATATTTACTAATTTCATATCACATATAGTTCTTTAGAGAGAGAAAAAAACCATAATGTTTTTTTTTGTCAGAATAAAAAATAAGCCATATTGCATGCTATTAATTCAGTCGATTGAAAGAAAAAAAGAAAGTTTTAACCCAAAATTTATAGTATATATCTTAAAGGTAAAGAAGAGAAGGTCCACAAAATTGAGAAATCAAAATATTAGTTTTAAAGATACATGGACAACTTTTTGCTCTAAAGATACATGGACAGCTTTTTATTATAACATGGTTGAGATTTTTTTAGTCCCTACCTTCAACAAATTTGAACGGAGTCGTGTTGCATATACAAGTGAACATAGCCACATGTATGTTTTGTAAAAATTGTCAATAAAGTCTTTCTCCAAAAAAGTTAGGGGCAAAAGGAAAAGCCAAAGGCATATTATATTTTTGCGAAATCAAAGGCATATTATATTTGTGCATGTGGGATTTATGGTCCCATACGACAATTAATATTATAAGTAAGATGTGGCTTAAATTTGTTGAAATTATCAAAATATCTCATTGTTTTGTATTGTTTTGAGCCATTATGGTCCACATATTGTATTGCTCTGATATAAAGCATCCACCTAAAGGCAGTGATAGATACTTTATGATCAATTAATGTTATAATATTTTCAACTCAATCCATACATCCACGTGAGCAAAAGCAAAAAGAAAAATCATCTTGGACAAAAAAAATTAAGGGATGTAATTTAGTTTTTATATTTCTAATAAAATTAGTATTGATCAAATTTAAATGAAAAGTTATCTCTACAATCTATTTTATTATAACATAGTTATTACTTTTTTGGTCGAAACAAAAAATATTGATCCCAGAACTTCATCTTAGCGAACATAACATCCATATTAGTAGCTGAAAATTGTGTCTTGGTCCTCCATTTAGTGTCCTTAGCAACACAATTTGTCTGCCCATTAAATGAATTCGGGAGGTGGTGGAATTACACTAGATCGTACATCTCTGTCAAGTCTGTGATCTTCTTTAAAATTGGTTAAAAGAACCATCTTACGGTTCGGTAGCCCAATACCTTGAAAAATATCAAGGCTATCAGAAAAAATAGATTTTTGTATATCCACGAACTCCTTGCACAATTATGTTGTTGTCAGCACCGCATGAACTTCCTATTCGATCGCTAAAGAACAAAATGGAGAATGAGAATCGGAATGCCTAGCCCCATTCCTCCTATGAATTTCAATGACTCCAATCTCCGCAGGTTTCCATTTATTTGTATATGAAGCATCACATTAATTGAGAAATCGCCAACCTAATCTATACCTTGGACCGCAAAGACTTTGCACGGATCCCATATGTTGAGGTTGATCCTGTTGTAACCAACCACCTCCAACACGCTCTTTCATTCCTCTCGTTGTCGTATCGATCACAACTGATACATCAATGTTGCATTTCTCATGAAGTGCTCTCATTTTATCTTTCTATATATGCCAGATCATAATTAAGACATAGGACCTGATAATGTTAATGGACCCTCCCCGATGCTGGTAAGATTTAACAATGTTATACAACCATTCCCATACAGATCCTGACATATTATTATTAATACAAATATGAGGTACAAAACTGATCGGATAGCAAAGGAGAAGATGTGTTACTGACTCACGGCTGTACTGGCACCAGTAACACCCCTCCACTTATCACAGTGATCTTTCTTAAGATTTTGAGTTGTGTGTAGTGTATTATTGCAACATTTACATGCAAAAATTCTAATCGTTTTTGAAATATTAAGGCCTATAGAACTCAGATACTAACTCGATACATAATCTCAATTGCCTCATCATGAATGGTGTACATTCCAATCTATCACCCAACTCTAGAAATCTTCTATACTCACCTTATCTTCCTTGTCCAAACACTCTCTCGTGCGAAAGGGTCAATTCCGCATCTTTTATTTGGAGAGATCTAATATTTGCTTAGAAGTTTCACTCATCACGGGAATCAGATTCTCTACTTGTAGCGGTTGAATTCTCAGTTCTGAAATCATAATTGCTTGCACTTAAGGACTCAAACTCACAATCTCTGGTTCCTCTCTTATCTCTTGAATTGAATTACCCTTCATCTTTTTCTCCGTATTCACAAGATTCTCAGTAGTCTTCATCATTTCAACCCGTTCTTTCTCTCGATTCTTTGGCATCCCCCGAGCACTTGTTAATGTCTTTGTTCTCCTCGTCATCTCAATTAACCTCCAACTCAAAGTTGCATCACTCTTGAAAATACCACTTGATTTTGGGTGAATAAGGTGTTATTTGGGTTGGGTATGGTATAGGGATGATTTTTATGACTTGGGTATGGTGGAATCTCACGTGGGTAAAAAGGAATTGAAGGAATTTGGAAAAAGTTTTTGAAAAATATATAGAAAAAATCTTGGATATCTTGGTGTTTTGGAACGATTATGATGGTAGAAATTTATTTTGTGAGATGGAAAGATGAATTTGGATGTGAATCTATGGCTTTTTTACAGTGTTTTGATGTGCGGTGAAGGTTTGGTTGAAATTTTAATAGAGTTTGGGTGGTTGGAGAAGAAGAAGATTTAAGGATTTGGAAGTGGGTATATGAACTATACCTCTTCATGTAGCTTCTACAACGTGCTCGTACAGTGTACCGTGACCTTGGTTTCAATATACCGTAACGCGGTATGTCAGGCCTATCGATATGGTAGTCGCTGATATGGTAATAGGGTGTAACACATGGAATGGCACGGTATACCACGACCAATGCTTGTTCTCGGCCTTGAGACCTTATTCTCCAATAACTCTACATTGTGTTGACGGTATGATCCGTGCGGTGCACCACGGGAGGCTGCGGTGTACCATAAATCCTCTCACTAACACTCATTAATTCAACAAAAATACCTACCCATCATGACAGTCTCCTTTTTTTCTTTCCAAACTCAAATTCTGGAATACCTACACATCAGAATAACTACTAACTTTCTCATCAAACATAGTATGCACCGAAACAATTAAAATATAACTAATTCACACAATCAAAACAAAAATAAAATGTTTAAAAACTTTTGAATTAATTGAATTGTCTCCATAAGAACTTTATTTTATGTCGCTCAAAGTTCGACGTTGTTATCTTGTTATTTCTTTTTGATATAGCATCTCCAACAGCGGTGAGACTATTTACATCTACCGATCAGAACTTGCAAGATTTCTTCGCTCGTACCTCATTCACCTTTGCCAAAACGAATCGAGTGACAATGAATGGTCCCATCCAGAAATTATTGTATCCCCCTGGTCTATCATCAAGTATTGGAGCTTGCCATGCTACTTCATCTCCCACTCGAAACTCATATTCTACTTTCTTTATCATGGGTTTTTTGGGGCTCTCAGCTTTTGTCTCTTTGGTCACAACTCGGATTGTTGGGACTTGTTACCCAAAACATAAAATGTTTGGGATTCATCTTCGATACGCAAGGTCATGGTGCAGGTGCACTCATTAACATCAATTATGGTGCGACTTGTGGCCAGAAATGGATTTTCAATAATGAACGGGGCTTTTTTATCTACATCATAATCAAGAATTACAAAATCAGTGAGAATAGTTATATTACCTATATGGATGAGCACTTCCTCGATGATTCCCCACAAATTTTTTATGAATCAATCCGCTAATTGCAAGATGACAGATGTTGTCTTGGCATCTCCAATGCCCAACTTCTCGAACACACTTTTCGGCATGAGATGGACACTCAAAGCTAAGTCACACATCTCATTTGCTTCGAAAGTACCACCTATTTTAATTGGAATTTTAAAGCCTCCACCATCTTGAAGCTTTGGTTTAGCTTCCTTTAAACTCGTGTCGATACCCCTTAGTTAGAGCCAGGGTCTCATCCTGAGTAATCTTTTACTTATCGCGGAGAGTCTCCTTGAAGAATCGTTGTTGTTTGTGGCGTCTTCTCGACAGTTTCGAGTACTGGGAGGTTGATCTTTGCTTGGATCGGTTCCTCTATGAACTTCTTGTACTCGACATAACCCTTCAAATTAGTGATCCGTAGCGGATATTGCGGTGATAAATGGATATATGGTGGTGGCAATTCTCCCCTACTATTTCTCGTCCTATCAACCTCATCTTCTTCAACCCAATCCTCAACAATCACCTCATCTAAGTTTAGCTTGGTTGACTCGTTCTTCTTTGGAATATCTACTACAATGGATGCAACTTGTGGCGATTCCACAATGTTTTCAAATTGAAGGTTAATAGCCTTAGACAACTCAAACCCAACATTGTTATAACTATTTTGAATGGTCATAACTTTGTATTCATTCCTTGGCCAATATGTTTAGGAAGACCTTGTAAACAGTTTTGAAGACTGAAAAGGATGAGTACCTAAACATGTTTGAAATCAAAGGCCCAGAAATAGGATGGAGTGCCTAAATCGATTCAGGAATGAAGGCAAAAAAGAGAAGAAGACAATAACTATGGAATGAAGAAGTGATGTCTGGCATTGTGCCCTAGACTAGAGACAATAAAGAAAAAGACCAGACAATCAAAGAAATAGTGTCATATACCCAATAAGCTTAATCGTCAGATTTGAGGGCTCAAATCCAAGCGGTATACAATAAAGAAGAAGGTAGGTATCTGAAAAGAAAGAAAATAACAACTAGAAAAGACAAAAATAGATTTATTAGAAGCCACTTCATCGGTCATACGACCAGAAGATTCTGGATCTCTGAAAAGTTAAAATTCACCCAACTTTGAGATGACATGTGGACAAGTCTATTAGGAATATTTTGCCTATAAATAGAGGCACTGTGTACTTCTAAAAGTGTCTCTTCATTACTCCAAATTTGAAAGCTTCTCAAGGCTATCTTTCAAGAGATTCCAAAAGAAATCCATAGTCCATATATCTATATCGATTACTATATTTAGCCTTTAAACATTTTTGTATCTACTCATTGAGTTGAATAAAGGATAGGCTAGGATTATTAGGGTAAATTGTAAAACCTATGATTTACTCTTTGTATAGTGAAGGAGTGTGATCTTGTATAGACTAGACAAGAGTGGTTTAGAGCTTGTGTGGTGTAGACACAAAGCTTGAATGCTTCATGAAGTGTGCTTTCACCTTCAAGAGACACAAGGAATTCTAGTGGAAGAGTTTAAAATCCTAAGGGTGCACATACCTTAGGTGGTAGATTAAGCCTATGGGATCTGAACCATCCTAAAATCGTTGTTTGTCTTATCTCCCTTAACTCCCTATTTTGTGCATCCATAGTTTTATTCTATTGACTCCATAATTGTTTTTTATCTTTAGGCATGAATTTTTGCATGCTTAATTCTTATTGTATTGCTTTGTTCGATCTTTTTCTAGTGTTCTTTCGTGACATATATACACTATGAGTTTTATTGGGTGTATTCGCTCTTGTATCACAACTCTTGTGTTTATATACCCAATATATCTAATATTGATAAAGAGTAGATTTTTAGATAGAATGGAAATAATGATTTGTGTTGGATTATAAATTATGATCTATTCTTATTCACCCCCTTCTAAGACTATTAATTAGGTTTCAATGTAAAAGAATTCTAAAAAGAACTCACAACTCTTTGAACATCAATGATATTGAGGTAATACACCTTAATTTGAGGGGATCCTTAACATTAATGATAATGTGATCCTTCTGATTGATATAATGTTGGAGTAATAATTGTTATACTTGAACTGGAAATCTGGAATTACATGCATGATGCATCATGTAGTGTTCTTACATGTTATAGTACCCCTGGGAGATGGAGTAAGTATTGTATTTTTAGGAGCGAGAAAAAAATATGAACTTTTCCCTCATCTGGTCGGCCATACAGTTGATCGCTAGGAGCCACGGCTGAGCAAGTCAGTAGCTCACCTAAACAAAATACTACTGTGAGGTCGACCACAGGAAAATTCATACATTCCATCATGGTAGCTTGGTTGTTGTCCATTTTGAACATGTGGTGGTAGATCACCATTCACATAAAAAATATCCAAATTTGATGGGTTGGCCACAAATTATGAAATTTTGCAAAATAAGACACGATTCTACATACTCAGAGAAACACAAACACTGCCTAGGTCACAAAATGACATAATAAAACCTCAAAGAGATAACATTTGTTGCCAATTGAAATAGGCAATCCTAAATATCTGAATGGCCATTAGAAAGTCGACCACCGCAAAAAATCTATCTATCAAGGATATCAACTTGTGCGTCAGAAAGTCAACTGCCATAAAAAATATATCTAACTTTTTTTGTCAATATATATATATATATATATATATATATATATATATATATATATATATATATATATATATATATATATATATATATATATATATATATATATATATATATTGAGGATATAAACTTGTGTGCATATATTTAGAATTGATTAATAGGGCAACTTCCATTCTGGAACATATCTTGATAAGCAACTATATAGTCACTAACCCAAGTAATACTGATGTTATCCGAGGCGTGACATAAAAATTACACCTGAGGAAGGCTCCTCGCAAGTGTACGAGTCATCCCAAGAAATAAAGTGGTAAGATTTTTATCGTTATCCACAGAACTATAGAGTTAATTATTGTATTTTAAAAAGTGTACTCGGGTGGTGTTAGTTGCAAAGCCGAAAGTAAAAATGATGATTTTGGTTGGAAAAGTGTATAACATAAGTATTACTAAGGGACTAAAGTGAAAAAAGTTTATTTTCAAGCAATAATATAAAAGAGAAATGGGGACGAAAATGCAATAAAGATGAAATATGAGAAGAATATAGCTTGAGAGTCTAGTAATCCCTTCTTGTTAACAATTAGATGGTTCTTGACATAAGGGAGAACTGGTATTTTTTCTTTAGTCGGGATTCTACCATTCACCTAAATCCTTGCCGCGTAAATAGGGGCTACCTTCCAAATCTATGACCTCTCCTGGGTGACCTTCCGGTTCTTGGCGAATATCAACGTTTATATACTAGTTTTGTATTGCAAATCCCCTCCCAGGTTTAGTCCAAACACTAGCCCAACCCACTACATGATCAAGGTAGGGGGTTTACATATTAACATAAGTATATAACCAACGAAAAATAAGCAATTTTATTTCAACATAATAATCTCAAGATACACTAAAATGTCATAATTCGCCAACTAGGGTTCATACATTAAGCACTCCTTTAGCTAAAAAGGATTTAGCTTATACTGAGGAATGGAAATACAATGTTTAAAATAGTCATAGTGGTAAAAAACAAATAAAAGTATAAACATTACACTAAGAATAGAAATTTTTGACAAAATGGAATGATTGAATGAGGTGAAATTGTGTTGTGGTTGACTTCTTTCTCTTCTTATCCTTGCTCTAGGCGGTTCCTCTTTTAAAATTGGCGGTAACTGATTTTTAGTATTCAATTCCTCCTAAGTAATAAGTCAAACAAAATTGGGTTGTGGGACCTTGGGCGGGTCAAAAGTAACCCAAAAACGTTTATTAAAGGTCTGTTTGGTTTGTTTTCTAAAATACTCACATGAAGTGATTTTAGATCCATAAAAATACTTTAGAGCCTTAAAATCACTTTTAAGGAAAGCAATAGATAAGTGATTATTAAAATAATCACTTAAAACGGTTTTAGATGTCAAAATATTTTTTTGATTATTTTTACAAATATTTTAATTCTAATCGAAAAGCGCTTTTAACTCTAAAATAACAATCCCAAACGGGCACTAACAATGTCGGACATAATTGAGTTACGCTAGAAACATTAGCAT
This sequence comes from Nemophila menziesii, assembly GCA_029959085.1. Classification (NCBI taxonomy): domain Eukaryota; kingdom Viridiplantae; phylum Streptophyta; class Magnoliopsida; order Boraginales; family Hydrophyllaceae; genus Nemophila; species Nemophila menziesii. Next base: position 28,561,156 of record JARWIR010000008.1, read on the forward strand.
AACTTTGTAGTTTCAACTCTGTGGTTCACGGTTCGTTTCCTCTCTCACGCACACCCGTCTCTCGTAGGGGCTATCTTGAGCCCAAAAGGTTTGATCATTAACCTCACCAATCATGTAGTGACTTTATAAAGTTGATTATGAAGTTCTACTGCCAATTACGGTGACCTTCTAAGGAGCATTTTTTATTCCTTCACGCCTTGACTGGGGTAAAAAATGACTTTTTTACTTCTTTGCTTCATTTCTAGATCTCGTATCACCCACGTACATAGGAGTTACACACTTAACACAAAACACTCCAAAAACATCATAATATTCGAAATAGACAAAGAATTCATATAAATCCACATAATATGGGTAATTATCATAGGCAAGTCCAATAACTCCTAAAAAAGATGTCTTATGACCCTATAATATAGCAGAAAAGACGAGATATCAAATACCAACAGGGCAACATACCATTGAGAAGAATCGAGACAATAATTATTTTTCCCGTCCACCAACTATCTTCTCAACCGAAGCGATTCATGATCATATTATTTTGAGTAATGTTGGATATCACCCCAAATCGTATTACCCGTTTATCGCCTTCTAGGTGGATATTAAATGGACTAATCATATAATTTCTCTTCCCTGATTTATTATTTTCTATCTCCTTTATGATTGGTCCACCTAAAAGGCGAAAAAAATGTGATACGATTTGGGGTGATATCCAGCATTACTCTATTATTTTTCATAGTCTAAATAATAATTAGTAACATTTTATTAAAAGTACGAAGATAACTCCTTTTAAACCAAAAAGTCTTAGGTTCCTTGGTTGTTGTCAAAATGGAAACGTAACCTAGAGGAAATCTGTATTGCGTATCAGCGTGTCAATTATTGTTTATGGATAATGTATTAAATAATCAGATAAGAGTATATGATTCTTGAGGTTGGAAATTGCAAAAAGGTAGGAAAAATAACATTATCTTAATCCTTAACCGGGAAGGTGAGATGGTCATGGAACAAGACTTCGGAGATTGTCACCTCTCAAACCTTTACATGTTCTTGACTCATGATTCGAAGCAAATATAAACCATATTTCACGTTTATAGCAGGAAAAAAATCAAGACAACTGTATTCAGAAATTCGGAGCTCTTATATTATTCAAACAAAATTACAAAAAAAACGGAAAAAGAGCCGCTTGTCAAAACTAAACATAGCATAACAGTTATATACTCTTTCATCTTTCTTTCCACTTCTAAAGTCAGTACTTTCTCTATATAGATATGTACACGAACACAAACTAACGAAGTACAAAAACGGAAATGTTAAAAAAAGCAACAATAAGATCTATGTAGCAGCTTCTTGGAAGCTACGAGATCTTGATAAAGCTGCTGGGTTAGCCTGCGTCAATGGAAAAGCCGTACCTTCATGTTCCTTTTCCGCATACTTTGGCTGAAAAGCATTAAAAACTGACCCTCTTTTTCTCTCCGAATCGTAATTAATTCCAAGAGTCGCCCATATTGAACTCTTTGCCGCTTCTTCAGGATCATCGATTCTCAAAGTTTTCGGAACCAAAATTGATCTTTCAGACGATTCTTGAGTAGTACTTGGCTTGAGTAATTCACCTTCCCTTGAATGCTTCCCCAAGACTTGCGAATTTGTATCTAATCCCGTTGGGTTTTGTGTACTCATCCATGGCATATTCCACGGACCAGGAACGTTATAATTCCAATACGGTACAGGATAAAACGGCATAGGAGGCATAGGAACCGAAGGGTTCCACATATACGGCCACGGAACTCCCGGGAGACACGGAATTTGATTTGGAAATCCGTTTATATTCTGAATCACCGGCTCTTGTGGACGGTTTTGCCCTCCGTTTGAATTTGTAGTCGTTCCCGAAGATCCACTCGAGCAATCATCACCGTTTTCTCCGATTTTATATCCGTTTTGAGTACCAAAAGTTTTGTTTTTTTTCTCGGGCGTAGATTCATCGATCGCAAACGAAAGTACGGTCCCATTAGTGTGATGATAACCGTTTAAACCCTCGATTTGACCTCCTTGGAGAGCTTCGGACACCATAATATGATGACAATTCGAAGCCGAGTTCTTGTTCTTGCGTCTACCCGCTCCTACCGGAACGTTCCTCATGGTACCACCGGCCGTCCAATATCTTTGACATCTCTTACAAAAATGACGAGGTTGATTAACATTGTAGTTATTGTAATAACAGAATTTCGTGTCCATGCTATTACAACGTGGGCATGGGATAATTTTGTCCGGTTTTTTAAGAGTTTTTGGGTCATCATTTTCGTCTTTATCATCCTTTGAAGGCTCTTGAGTTGTTGAATCTTCGTTCATGGCGGTTGTGTCTGAATTGTTATCCAACTCCGATGAAGCGTTGAGATTTCCTGATTCGCATACCTCTTTGGCTAAACAATCCTGTAATATAACATGGATTTGTTTGAGTTAGAAATGATATTATTATTAGAAATTGGATAAGAAATAGAGAGATCCAAAAAACAGAACACATCTTTAAGTAATTAAGAACATGAAAACAATCTAATAATCTTGACTTAATGGATTCAACTGTATAAAATTAAAATTTAAGATATTCATACACATCTCAAGCTAAAAAGTACATATTCAACTACTAATAAACAGAGAATTCTGAGGATAAAATTGAAAATAAAACTTTACTACTATTTTGATAAGAATTTAACTAAAAATATTTAAAAACCAGCATACTGGAAAAATTTAAACTGACCCATCATTTTTCTAAGTAGTTTACCAATTTTATCTTCCTCAGATTTGCTAAAATATCAAATTTATAAACACTTCCAGTTAACAAACTGACGCACCATACACATACACAAATATAAGTATATATAACAAATTACCAATAAAATGAATTTTACCTTATCATTGTGTAGCTCATCTTCATCTTTTTCGAGTTCTTTTCCTTCTTCTATCACTTCGTTTACTATCTCATCCCTTAAACAACGATCAAGATCAAATCCAGAACTTTTCTCATAATTGGCAACCTTTTCCGGCAACACCCTGGTGTTCTTTGAAGAGGCAATATTCATACCAAATAACTTGATCTCCGTGTCTCTTGTAGCTACCTTCATTGGATAAAGTATCTCCGGTGAGTAAATCGTCGGCGCCGTGGAATAGGGAGATTTTGGTTTGTGAGTTGATATCTTCAAAAAGTTATGCAAGTGTTGTGTAAGGCTTCGTTGGCAACTTTTATGCTATGATTTGGATTGCGTTATATAAAGAAAGTTTTGTAAATGCCATGTAGATTCGCTGTTGGATTTCTCAGCCACAAGTTTTTGTGGCCCTTCATAATTATATACGTATAATATATCTATATCTAAAGCTAATGAAATACCAAATACAAAAAGTAGTAGTTGATTCTCAGCCTTGTGATTTTTCCATCCAATGAGAGAGACTCTACGTTTACTTTTTATTTTTATAGAATCTGAGTTTACATTAGGGTCACTTATCTTCTCATTTATCTAGAAGATTTTGTTATTTTTATAAAAATTAAGAAATCTCTTTTGTAGAGAATAATACCTATGGTTAATTTAGTGGTTAGAAAATTTTACACTATTCAAAAAAATTTAAAATAAAAATTTGATAATTAATTTAGTGGTTAAAGTCCTCCATACCATTTAAATAACTCTGGAATGGGAACTCAAATGAATGAAACAAGTCTAACATGTATTTAAAAATAAAAGATTTTATATGATATAGAAAAATTTGAAATAAAGTATGTAATTTTCTATTCGATTTGTAATTGTGTTGTGAGTTATAATTTAGTTTAAATATATCAATGTTTTTAAGAGAATACTCTTTTTTAAAAGTATTTTTTAAAAACCTAAAAAAAGAATTTCAAACCCAAACCAACCCTTACACCCTTACACCTTTACTCCCACTTGAACAAAAGAGAAGCAATTTTTTAGGCCAAACTTTGGTTTATTAGAAATATCAACAACACCATCATTTCTAGACCTGAATCTGATGATCAATCTAAAACTTTTTTACCTGTTGATATGCAAAAAAATGTTATTGCAAAATACATTCAAAAGTAGTTTACTGGTTGCTTGAATAACTCATTTGCTACATTTAATTCAAAAAACTATAAAACAAACAACAATGTTAATACTCTCGGGAGTAGGGCTCCCAAAGCTAATATGACTCTCAAGATGATTGAGGTTAATGAAAGAAACCACCATATGAGAATCTGGAAGAGAATTAAAAATAAAACTTGTAAGCATCTCTAGGGTAAAGATAGTAGGTATCAATTATCTCAACAAAATAACATAGATAGCTATTTATAAAATAATATGTAGAATTATTAGAACAGCTTAGGTGTTATATAATATTAGGGAGTACGTTGGACTCGGACAACACTTCTTTCAACAATTTAGGGAACGTGCACCCAATTGACTGAATGTCAAGGCAAATTAACGGTGATAAAAAGGTAGTGTTAACATCACGTGTTAGTCTTAACCCCTTAAAGTTGTGGCCTAAGCTACTTGAGGCCATGCAATTTAGCAATGTAGTTGTTCATCAGTAGCACATGGTTAGTTATATTGTATTCTAAGAGAACATTAGAATTGTGCCTAAGGTATGTGACATGCTCAAGGTATGCTTAGTGCTTTGGGTGACATTTGTTTCCTATCATCTGTTGAGTTTGGAGTACAATTTTTGTGTTTCTAGGAAAAAAAATTAGTTGCTAAACAAAAAAAAATCTGCGAGTGATAGATTCACATCTCCCAAAGAGAGATATTGTTTGCCTTCTAGCTAGTTATCCTTGGTCATCTGATGGTGTTAGTAGAACAATGACCAACAAATAAATAAAAATATGCCCTAAAGTAAATTTGTTGAGCCCTATTTGATATTAGTGGCTTAATATTCAGTCAATTCGACTAGCTAGCCATGGAGATTGATGACTGGTCTTGTGGGAAAAGAAACGCTAAAAGAGGACATATATATTTCTTACTGACCTTTTAATATCTTGTTATACACATATCAAGACATTAATTTGTACTTATTTTGTGTCTTAGGGTTCACATTACAGAATATTAATTCAAGAGGTTTGGACAATTAAACTAACGAGTAATGCATTATGTCGTCTTTTGGTTCGTCAAGCTCATAGGCGTGATTCTGATGTGTTAGAAAGGTTTTTCATATGATGGAGTTTAATGAATTGTTGTGAATCCATGTCGTCTTAATTTTCTTTTTCGATTTCATTTTTTTTTCCGTGGATGACGGTTCATGATTGTTTTAGTTATTTCTTCTGCAGGTGGTTGTTGATTGTCATTGTGGACTGCTTCTCGTCTATACTTTTAGTTTTCCTTTGATGGATTTTATATAGTTCTCTCATTGTATTGTATTGTTTTTATACATCTCTTGTTTGTCTTACTCGTTTAGGTGTTTTTCAACCTTGCTAGTTATGTATTATACTTATCTTCTTCAGATGTAAGATAACCTAGTCTTGTATATATGATTTTATTATAATTATAGAATAAGTAAAAAAATTAAATTCTACTTGTGACATTATACGTGTGTGGGTGGAGGACGAATTATTAACAGTAGATTGCGGGGGGGTTGCATTGAAGAGTTAGCATTGGTGGTAGAGTTATGCATAAAGATGTCAATGTGAGGCGAGTTTCCGAGTAACCGCCAACTTTAAAGGTGGAGGTTTTGGGGTACTAAATGGGGGTTGGGGCGAATTATGGGGGTTTCCTTTTGAAATGTGTGCAGAACAGGATGGGTAGTAGATATAGTTATTTTCTAGTCCACAAACCCTTCGTGTATGTATATAATATACGATTAATATTATATTTTAGCTAATATATATATATATATATATATATGATTTTTAAGCATATTTAATGATAATTTCTTATGAATGCAAGCAAAACAATATGTAGTGTTGTTTTATATACGATTAATATTATATTTTAGCTAATATATATATATATATATATATATATATATATATATATATATGATTTTTATATACAAACCCTTCGTGTATGTATATAATATACGATTAATATTATATTTTAGCTAATATATATATATGATTTTTAAGCATATTTAATGATAATTTCTTATGAATGCAAGCAAAACAATATGTAGTGTTGTTTTATATGTGGTTGTTTGAAGTATATTGATTACTACTTAAGATCATAGTCTTTATATGATCTTCCGTTAAAAATTGTATTTACTTTTTATGATCATGAATCATGATCTTTGTTGTACACCGATAAACTCGACCATGCTATACTGTGAATGCCACCTAAAACAAAGCTTCGGTCGATCCTATCAAACAACACTGACGGTTCAGCGCTACTTAAGAAAAAGCTACTAACAACTAGGTTAGAGGCAATAAACTATGGTGATAGCACGCCAAGTATAAATCCATATGCATCTCGTAACCAGAATACGTAAAAAGCCCATAGTGATATATTGGGTTTTTTCTACCTATAAATATTCATGACATAGGCCTGAAATAAGGTAAGCTTTATAATTCATTACTACACCCAGATCTAATTCCATCAATTTTCTTTGGTCCTCGATCCAATATTCAATTGACTAATGGAGTGACATCGTGAGGCTCTTTCAACCTGTGGTCTCTGACCTTGTCTGGTTTCAGGACAATACATTTATCCAAGGATAGACACTTATTTCATTTATCATCAGCACACCAATATCAATGTTCAACACATCGTATATTCTTATGGACCATGCATTCCATGCTCTATCATAATTCTAACTCCCAAATACAAAGAAAAATTAAAGCGATTAAACATTGTATATGACGAAACACTTTGATTTAACTTTCTCTTTATGTTTCCAATTTTCTTTTGGACCTATGAACCAAAACATTAATCAGTAATTATTTCATACTGAAATTTGAATATAACACCAATGTTTATATTTGTTTTGTATCATGGTTTTGTAGATTATGATCAACTCGTAGCTCATACGTCGATACTTGGTTCAACTCGTAGTCGTGTTATTTTGGCTTGTAGCCTTTTTTAAGTATAGCTTCTTTTGATTTGGTTCGTAACCGTAGGCAGAACGGATTACCCCACGGGAAATTAATAAATGGGAAGATGGGGTTTGGGGAAGCATGACGTGGGGGAAGGGCAGGTTGTTGGTTTCATTTTCTTTTGTTGAGAGAGTAAATCTACCTCAAACCATTTCCATTGATATCCCTAGTTATATGCATCATGCTATGGGTTGAGGGAAATCGAGGGTCAAATCAATATATCATTACTTTATGTATTGAAATAGATTTGCTGGAGTTGCGGCCTCTGGGATCGACCAAATGAGATACTAAATGAATGCGTGGAGATACTACGATGCAATAGGAGTTTCGAGGTGAGTAATATTTTTAGAGAAACGAATACTTATACAGATTGACTAATAAACATATATACGACTATACGAGTCGACGGGTAATTCAGGTGATCTCATATAGTTTGGGAGTTAGGCTAACTCCAATATCCTCCATATTGTGGCTTTTAGCCACAATTGGAAGTGGACTTCTAAATATTAGCGTTCCAACGGTTCATACATAATAGGGAACCCAATTATTGGGTTCCCAATTCATGAGACTTTTTAGCCACATGTGGCTAGTTTTATAACTTTCAATTTTTCTTTTTTATTATTTTTTATTTTTTATTACCAACTTATCTCTCTTTTTATTCATTGATTTCTTTTGTTAGAAATGTTGTTCATGTTTTTATGTTGCTTATTTTTTATTTCGTTATAGTTTTTCTTTTCTCTTCAAGTCTAACAATGTAATATTCTTTAAAAAAATAGGACGGAAAATGTATAAAATATTTATAAATAATAATAACTTATAAACTAATATTGTAATTTTATTTAAACATTATTGTAAAAAATTAAAAAATATTAAATCAATAATATGAATAATAATAAATTAAAGGACGGTGTCTTTTATGGCAAAGGGTGTAAGGTGACAGGTAACTATTGGGCATTAACCTTAAATTGAAAATCAATAAATTAAATGAAATAAAAAGTTTTATAAAAATTGAGAGATTAAAATAGAAAGACGGTTGAAGTAGATTTGTTTTAAAAAATTAATATTAGATAAGAAATATCATTCGACTTTTAACTTTGGCAAAGTAACTAAAAGGGGTTGTACTTAGTGCCTGTTTGGAAGTGCTTTTTTGGAGAAGCACTTAAAAGTGCTTTAGCATTTTAAGAATTTTTTTGACTTTGAAAAATACTTTTTTGAAAAGTATCAAATAGGTATTTTTTTTAAAAAAGCATTTAAAATAATTTTAGATTTCAAAATTATTCTTAATAATTTTTAAAAATTTTGAATTTTATTTGAAAAATGCTTTTTTACTCTAAAATAAGTACTTCCAAACAAGTCTTTAGTCTTATAGAAATTTATCACTAAAGATAATTAAAATTGTGTTGACTTTTCCTATAAGATTCATTTTGCCATCTTATAAGGTAATTAATAAGCTAGTTCTTATTCGAAAAAAAAAAAAAAAAAACTAGTTCTTCTGGTGATATGTGGCCTCTATAGAATGAGAAAAAAAGTGAGTCCTAGAAATTAAAATGCATCATCGAGAACACTCGTAGATATTGATGTGTGTGGGGACACTTTGTCCAAATGAAATAATTGAGGCAAAGTTTATTTGTTGCACGCAAATCAATCGACCAATGTACACCAGGCTTCAAGGAGTTGTACCAAAACTATGTTTGGTGAATGGTGATGTGCCATACGGATTACGGAATTGAACAAAATTAGCATAGTCGTTGGGGAACTTTTAGGTTTCTATGCACTTGACTTGAAAGGCCACTAAAAGTAAAAGTATGGCCTTAAATGGCCATAAAAAGAAAACCAACCAAAGGGGGAAAAAAAAGGAAGAAACTTGCGTAAACCTAGACTACGCAGGTTAGTATAGTTTATTAATAAATTAATATATAGTTTCTTTCATTTTTCTAGCAAATGTTCTTTTTTACTCATTTCCTTTTCTTACTTTTTTTTGGACGAGATCCTTCCTTTTTATTTGGTTTAGTTTTTTGTTCTAAACATTGTTTTTTTTATATAATACATAATGATCTACGTTGCATTACTTGTCAAACAATATTTTAGAAGAAAACGTTGCATTACCATTACTAATTACCCTATTATGAAAAATTTCTTTTTTTTGGATATAAAAGAATAATGCCAATTTTTCTTTTAAAATAATTTTTTTAGGAAAATTCAAAATAACATTTTGTCACAAATTTAATTTAATAAAGAATATTTGTTTAAATTAGTAATGAAAACTAAACTTAATAGTTTAAATTATTAATGTTGAAACCATTATGTTATCTTCTATAATAAAATAGTAATTAATATGCTTACAATTTTTTGTTTTAAGTTTTTACGGTTAATATACGGTTTCCATCTTGTATACGAGGGTGCATTTGGGGAGAGGGTGTGGGGAGTCCCCCCTTTCGGTCCCAAGATATAGTGAGATTTTGCTCATTTTAAAAGAGAAAGTATTAGTAAAAAAATATATTAACCCTGTCAAGTTTCAATATAGGGGTTCATACGGGTAGTAAGTAAAGAAAAAAAAAGGAGGCTAGTATAAGCCAGGCTAGACTTGAGAAAAAAGAGAAAACTAAATTAAAGCCTCTTTTAAATAAATAGGTAGATAAAGCTTAAAATACTTCATATCATGTATATTTTCTCTTTTGATTTTAATACAACCGTTTACCCAACCTAAATATAAGGGTTTTTGCACCCCTCTCGTACTATTAACCTAATTCTCTAAGGCGAGACTCTGGTTTCCATTCCTTGTTCTAACTTTTAGCCCCCTACCCCCTAGATAAAAATCTTATATTCGTCCCTTCTTGTATATACAATATTAGTAAAATGTGATGGCGCGACATTGTTCGAGGAGGGGCAAACGTTCTTATTTTAGGTCCAGGGGTTAACATTTAAGTGGAGGCTAATATTAAAACTTGGTCGACTATATATTTTTGACTAACATTTTGTCCCTAAAAATATTGAACAAAATTTCAATAAATCTTTTTCGTTTCTTGTATCCCTGTATATTGTTAACTGTATAAACTTAAGATAAAAAATCATAACCATTATTATATATTTATTTTGGAAGTTATAATCTAAAGGTGTTAATAGACCAGGCTTAATTATTTAAAATAAAATCATAAGTGAATTATAAAGTTTTGGTTTTATTAATAATTTTAAAAAAATTATTTAAAAAGATTTGTAATAAATATAAAAATTAACTTTTTCTAGACATAAATTTTATTTATTTTTAAAAGACAAATCAGCACAAATTTTTATAAACAAAATAAAAAAAATTCCATAGCTAGTATCCTAATGCAAACCTACGTATGGATATTGTAGGTATGCTTCAATATAGATAGAGAAATAAACAAGGACCTACCTATTATTTTATTATTAAACCACATTAATTGGCGTAGTCTAGGTTTACTTAAGTTTCTCCCGGGAAAAAAAGGCCTTAAGACTTAGGCGAATGACACTCTTTAGTGTCGATAAAATATTAGTATTCGTTAGCGTGTAATTAAATTTATTCAAGAATTTCTTCAAATTTCATAATCACTTTGTCTTATTAATTATTAAAACAAATACTAGTATTAACTTTTAATATTAATTAGTAATATTATCTTTAGAGAAATATATTGAATTTAAAGAACTATGAAACCAAATTTTAGTCATTAATTCTAAATAAATCAAATCGAGCAGAATATCAAATATATTTATTCAGTATAAAATTTAAACAAGTTAAATTTTAGATTTTCAGTCTTATATATTTAATCCTTTAATGAGTTTGAATAAGATTTTTTCAAGTTAGATTTAAATTGTTCAAATGATTTATTTTTTATATGAATGGAAACATGTTTGGATAGATGAATTTTATATAATGGAGAATCATGTGAAAAATAAAATATGATGTTGGTAGATAAAATATTTAAAAATAAATTTGATTAATATCTAAATTCATTTGACAAAAATAAATATGAATTTATGGTTCATGATGGAAACACGAGATTGTTTTATTAAATTTAAATTGCTTTATTTAAATATATGAACAAATTTAAAAGAATTCCATTTAACGGAACTCAAACTATTATTGATAAGCGGCTTGGTTTGGTGGGTATATTACCCTAATTTCACCAATGCATTGGTGGAACTTTTTTTTAGTCAAACGTTGCATTGGTGGAAGATGTACTTGGAACTTCAGTATATATTTATTTTCTTTATGAGTTTTGACGTTAAATTTATATTTTTAGAAAAGGGTTAATTCCAATAGGTATCTCTAAGTAAAAGAAAGTATCACCACAATGATGGATATTATTATGGAAACAAAAGACTTAGGATATTATCTAAGGATTCTATTCAGCCATAAAAGATCAAAGGTGGAATCTCTAGAATGGATAGCAAAAATTTTTTTCAAGAATACGGAAGGATGGAAAGCAAAATTATTATCGAAAGGTGGAAAAGAAGTATTAATTAAAGCGATACTACAAGCAATCCTAACTATTATATGTCTATTTTCTCTTTTCCGATTTTTTTTTTGCAATAAACTTATTTCAGCTATATCTAACTTTTGGTGGAGTTTAGGGGAACGAAACATGATTCATTGGGTAGCATGAGAAAAGATAGCAATAAGCAAAATGCTAGGTGGACTGGGATTCAAAGACTTTACAAAAATGAACATTGTTCTACTAGCAGCACAAGCGTGGAGACTGATGAACAGCCCAGGAAATTTGGCTACGAGATTACTTAAAGGTATATACTTCAATAAATCTGATATTATGACATGTAAACTTAAACAAAGCAGGACATGGAGCTGGGCAAGTATTATAGAAGGTAGAGGCTTTATTAAAAAACACGGGATAAGAATTATAGGGAACGACAGAGATACAAATATATGGGACGAAAGATGGATAGATACAGACTGGAAATTAGAAAAACCAGAAGGAGTTACAATTACAAAAGTCAATGAACTAATGAAAGATAATAAGAAAGATTGGGAATTAGAGAAACTGGATAATTTATTCCCCGAACCTATTATACATCTTATCAAGAAAACAAAGATCAATGAGAATGAAACAAAAGACAAGTTTATTTGGCCTTTTTCGAAAGAGGGTACGTATGATACAAAGACAGGATATAGGTTTATATCGGAGGAGCAAATAATTAACAAGGCGTCAACAACGGGAGCTAAAACAATGCAGGATTCGCCAATTTGGAAAACAATTTGGAGTTTGAACATTCCAAAAATAAAATAAAATTGTTTATGTGGAGATCAGTAAATAACGCAATACCAATGAGAGACAACTTATATAAGAAAAAATGCGCGGATGCTACAAACTGCTTATGGTGTAATCATAATAACGAGGATGTCGAGCACTTAATTCTCCATTGTAATATGTGCAAGGATATCTGGGCAGGGTCCATCTTGCAAATAAAAATCCAAGAGGTGTTCAAAGACAATATAGAGAATTGGTTCTTAAAGATTATTCAAAGTTTCGTTAAAGGGGGTTGGGAAGAAAATGTAGTGAGAGATTTCATCATAATTAACCTCTGGAATATTTGTAAAGCAAAAATGAAAGCAATACACGAAGGAATAACTGTATGCGGAACAGGGATTAATATAGCATCCAAAAAACTGATGCAAGAGCTTCACGGAATCACTTGGATTGCGGAAAACTACAAAGACCTCAACAAAAGAGGAGAGGTAAGCAATGATACAACTAGAGTTGAACAAAATCATGACATTTCATTGTATTGTGATGCATCCTTCTCCAACAAATGGGACCCCTCGGGAATAGCTATATTTGGAGCGCACAACAACACAAATACATCCTTTGAGTATAGCTGCGTCCTGGATTGTAACTCAGTCCTATAGGGAGAAGCGGATGCAGTCTTTAAGGCCACGCAAATTAGTGCGAATTTCCCAAGGAAGAAGATCGTGGTCTACTCAGATAACCTTGAAGTTATTCAAGGTATGAAGCAGGTTTCAGCCGCACGTTAGAATATCCAACCTATCATGCGCAAAATTATCCACAACGTTGAAGAGCTCGGGCAAATTTCCTTCCACTACATTAATAAGAAATTCAACAGCAAAGCGGACAAGATTGCAAAGGAAGCTAGACACGAGGTAACTGTTTTGCGTCGGAAATCTTTCAGTTTATTCGACTTATCTACTAGGTTTAGTAAACTAGGAATTGGATGATCTTTTTGTTTTTTTGTTTTGGTGCCTAGGCACCTTTCATTGTCCAAAAAAAAAAGGCATCTGCTATCTTACACCCTTATCTATAAAAGACACCGTCTTTTTAAAGAACAGTGAGTAATGGGAAGCTTCCCATTACTCAGAGTTTGAGTTATGGGAAGCTTCCCATAACTCAAACAATTCTTTTTATGGGAAAAAAAGGAAAAAGAAAAATATATGTGGTCTT